>CM046452.1:21348635-21948635 GCA_025506515.1 Flaveria trinervia
AATATTTATAAATTATAAAATATTTTTTTGGAAATAGGATATTATTACATTTTCATAAAGTTTTTATTTTAAAAAAAATATTATATTTTTAATAAGTAGAAACATGTTTTTTTATTTATTTAGTAGATTTGCTTAATAATTTGGAAATGATATTTAATATTATTAGTATTTACTATAGTCATTAAACGAATACATGTTATAATAATGAAATATGTCAACATGAATGTTAGAAGATAATACGTGTTAAAAATTATTTTGTTTTTAGTATAAATAAAATAAACTAGTCAAGTATTACGTATATTCCATAGAGTTTTTTTACCAAAAAGGTGTAGTTAGAAAACTTATTTATCAATAGAGTGTAGTTTAAAAATTATTTACCAAATTAGTGTATTTTTCAAACATTTATGTTTCTCTCTCATATTCTCATTGGATATTTTTACTAGATAATTTTGAATTTTTTTTTAATTTATTAAATACAATATCTTAAGAGATTTAGAAATGATTTTAAATATGGCTATTTTAGCTATGCATCTAGATATATTTTTTAATTTCTTTTGAATTTTTTTACGAGAAGAATTTTTAAAATGCTTAGTTGTGCTATTAAAATAGTGTTAGATCCTGAAAGGATCATACATGCCAATTCAACTGGTGAGTTGATGGTTGTTTTGCTGGAAACTCCCCAAGTTCAAGAATTAATGCGGATGAAGAATTTGTTAAGAAGAACTGTGTTGACTAACCGTATTTGTAAATGTGGAAAACATAGAACAAATGCTGACAAGTGTTTGTCTTCCGCATTAAGAAATGTGAATAGTCAAAAAGATATGCGGACAAGACATGTTCATCCCCATTGGCGAATGCGGAAGACTAGCAACAAATGGGCATAAGTATTTGTTCATCAACATTACCCAACGCCGATGATCAACTACTAATGCGGATGCAAGTGAAGAAATGCTGATCAAGAACAACTCATCCGCATTTGGCAATGCAGATGAACAGAAAAATGCTGATGAAGACTTAGCCTAGTTGTTAGGACCGTGTACGTACGGAGTACTAACAGATTCTGCATGAAACCAGATCAAATAGTGTGGAATCCTATTTGATTGGTGATCCAGTTAGTGAGAACGATAATCCGATCGATATAACAATCAACTAAACGTTAAGAATGAGTAGTAATCGATCAAGATCGAACTATGAAGTTGGATTGGCTATTTAGGAGCTCTGGACGGCTAGGGTTTATGTATATTCGAAGTATCTCTTAAAGTGTTCTGTTTTTCCACAAATTAAGTGGTATTTATAGGTTTGTAGTTTTCATTCGTACAACTGAACCATTAGCATGGTTCAGTCATGCGACTGACTCATACCATTGATTCATACGCACCACTAAAGGTTCAGTCGTGCGACTGACTCATACGATTGATTTATACGCATGACTGAAGGTTTAGTCGTGCGACTGAGTCAATCTTAAGTCTCAATCATACGACTGATCCTGGTTCAGTCGTGCGACTGGTTCATTAGTATGATTTATTCATGCGTATGGTCCATAGGTATGGTCCACTAGCATGAATAATCACCCGACTAAGTTGAACACATTTCCCAATCATTATTAACTTAGAGTTGTGTATAACAACCTCAAACCTATAAAAGAAGTTTATACATAAGAATCAAAGATTAATAAACGTCAAGGCATATATCATACTTCATTACATCATCACATTACACATATGTAAGACATGAATGACTTTTACATTTAAGCACATAAACTAGGAACATATGTATCAATAAAGTCCCCCTTGGACCTAGTTTATCCTGTTGTCTTACATTGTTCATATGCGCTTGAAACTTCTTGTACTTATCTTCTCTGGTGAGTCCCGCGTGTATCTCAAACGTGAAGCAGAGTGGTATAACATATTGGAACTTTAGAGCTCGTACACTATCTTGCGTGTCATAGAACAGTGGCCACTTGTATAAAGTGTAAACATCATCAGTAGACAAGTAAGTAAGCCACATTAAATACCCTAATAGTCTCTATCTTCCCTTCTCTGTTTAGAACTATGACCACTTCTCCCGTCCTCCAACTTGTCAAATGTATCACTGCCAAAAGTTTCACCCGAGTTAGGGATAACCTTGCCGTCAGGGTCAGTGTACTCAGGATAGTGATCAGATGTGACATCTTCAATCTCGATTTCATCCACATCCCGTAGCTCCTCATCACTTAAGAGATCAACTTTTGGAGCTTTGACTAGCTCATCTGGATTCAATCTAAACATCTCAGGAAGTTGCTCATCTGTCAGATCCTGGATGATCTCTCTTTCTTTGGGAGTGTAGCTCACTGACCTTCTAACAATCCCTTGCAGGGTCTCTTATGCTTTTCTCCAAGTTCATTTGTCTTTCTTTTGTTGTTGCTCTCGTGGCATGCAATTGCTCCAATATTGAAACCAATCAGGCTGAATTTTTCAAACTGAAGATGCACCAGGAGCTTAGTTTCAACTTCACGATGATCACCTTCTTCTAGGATCTTTAGTACTTCTTCAGATAGATTTTGATTTTGTTGTGGATCAATTTGTTGTTCAAAGCTTGGAAGATCTTTCTCTAAAGTCAATGAGCATCAATGTCTTGTACATTCAGTATCATATCCTAATTAGCTTCTTGTGAGTCTACGTCATCCATACCACCACCCATTTGTATAGCATTATTCCCATCTCTGTCCAAAACATCATCTTCTTCCTCTTTATCAAGTAGGAGAAGATCATGTGAGAGTGACTGAATGAGTTGTTTAACATCAGTGCAAGGTATTCATTCTGGATTTGCTCGGACATCTCGTCAAATCCTCCACGCTTGGAGGCTATGCACTTCAGGATCACATGTGACAAGTACTTGAACTGGGGACACATGTTGCTCTTCTTCAGTACGCCGCCATTGATGTCTCCGACGTACTTGATCCTCAGAAAGCAACCACGCTCAGTTAGTGGATGCAGCTTAGTAGGATGGGCTCCGTCTTCCCCCAAGTCTAGGAATCTCCTTAGGTCTTCTTCATGGATCTCAATGTCTTGTCCGACAATGGAGCTCCGGATTCAGTGAGGCTCCACCGACCGGTCAACTGAGGCACTTTCCCAGAGGGCCTGCTGAAGAGATCTGTATGGTATGCATGGAGTGAAGATGGCCTTGTAGATCCTCGATCTACGTAGGAAAGCAATAATCCCAGTGAAATCAGAGGCATTTCGCGAAGTAGTATCGAGATGTGCACATATGTTGTGCTTGGTGCTCATCGTCCATCTTTCAGCCATATTACTGCAACAAAAGAAATATATACATTAGATTGGTTGCTAGACTTAACAGTTGAAGTTTTAAAGATTTTGATCTAGTGATTCAATCATGCGGTTGAACCATACGACTGGGTTTAGTCCTACGATTGAGTTCAGTCGTACGATTGAGCCTGCATCTGAGCTTAGTCATACATTGAGCCATGCGGTTGAGTCAGTCATGTGATTGAACCCACAAGCATGATTCATTCGTGTGATTAAGTCATACACCAAGGTCAATCATGCGACTGAAGTTCATCAGCATGTCCATTCGCATCCTTCAAAAACATGACATTATACTTCGTGTTTATAGTCATTTGGACCGCAGAGACTCGAAATAGCACTTAGTTTCATTTAAATCAACATTAGTGTCCATTTAAGTGGTCTATTTTTAAGAGTTAGTCTCGGTTCTAGGTTTTAGCATTATTGGTCCTTAAAGGTGCGATTAAGACATTCATTTTGATCGATTTCAGTTGCAAGGTACCAGTAGATGAGTAGAAAACACGTTAGGATCATAATCAAGCAGTAATATGAGTTAATCAAAATTTTAGCAGAGTGTCTTCGTATGAGCGGTTTATGAGAGTTTTGAAAGGTCGTAATGAATACGACCGACTAGCCCCCTTATTTATACGATTTTAAATTTCAGTCATGCGACTGGACCCATACGCATGCTTCATTCGTGGGACTGAGGTTCAGTCGTGCGACTGGTTTAGACTCCTTTATCCATTCATACGATTGGTTCATTCTTGTGATCCATCGCTTGGTTGTTTCATACTCCAGGCCCAATCGTGTGACTGACTCAAGCGTGTGGTTCAAACGTGTGATTGCCTCATCCTTATGATTCAATCGTGCGATTGGCTCATACTTATGAGTTTGACCTCATACACTTTCAAACACTTAAAATTTTAACTTTGATATATAATATTATGACCTATGATCATCTCAGACATGACCCTTTTAATTTAATATCATTTGATCACCTCAAACGTGATCCGTTTAGTTTAAAACTGATTTGTCACCTTGGACGTGACCCCTTTAAATGAGTGATTTACAGATTTCATCAAGTTGTATAGTCTGACATCTACGTAACAGAAGACTGGAAAATGGAAAACAACTTGAAATTTAAAAGAGAACAAGACACATTTTTGTGGTTTTGGGTTTGAGATGGATGGAAACCTTTTAGAATACATCTAACCGATTTTACTTCCTAATCATAACAACTTCAAGTTAATTTGATCATTTCTGGAAAGATATGTCCTCGTTTTAGAATACCTTTTTGGGTGTTTGAAAATAAGGACAATTAGGAGAGATATGTCCTCATTTTCCATAATTGTAGCATGATCACCCTTCAACGGAGTAAAGAAAATTTTTATGTGGTGTTGAGTTAGGTAAGGGGGTGAGATGTGTCTGGTTGGGTATTGTCACTTCTCTTTTAGATGTTTCAGCTTTTTTAACAGAATTAATTGTTTTAAAATTTTGAACATCTTTAACTTTTAGTTTATTTGGAATTTGATGAGTAACACGTTTTGGTTAACTAGTTTACTCATTTTGGGTTCAAGAGTAGACGTGTGTGAACCTGACCTTAAATTATCCTATTCAATTTGATCATCCAAATTTTCAATACGCATCTTCTCTATTGATTTCAAAGTAGATTTTTTCTGTTTAGTGATATTTTCACAGATTTGCCCATAGAATCGGGATCACTAATCAGAGTAGTGGAAACCACATGTTCCTTTACTAGGTTATTATTGATTGGTCTACATTTAGTGTTCAAAGGACTGCATGTGGTGGCGGAACTACTTTATAACTCAGTCCTTCCTATTATCTCATTCTTTCACTAAGTTTTAAACTATGTGAGAAGAACTAGCCAAACTATGCAGTTTTTGTTTTAAAGATTCAACTTCGACTTCTAAAACTGCTTTTTCCTTTTTCGTTTCTTCCAAAGAATTTAAATAAAACTTTATGTCATTTGCTTGATTTAATGCAACAACCTTGGTTTCCCTTAGCTGTTTTCCCAAAAGTTCTATTTTTTCTTTGAAACCGCACTCATTTTGTTTTAAAATATGATTAGCCTCAGTGGAGAGTTGTAAATTGTTTACTAAATTTTCATTGTGTTCTAATAACCTTCCAAATTTCAGATCAATGCTTTCGCTAAATTTGTCACATACATTAAAAGCATGCTTTTCAAATAATTTATCTTTAGAACTTACCTGTGAGGAATCAGACGAATCAGCCATCAAAGCTATATCATACTCTTCCTTGACTGGAGATTCTGAGTTTGTTGCTCTGAAGCTCTTCCTCAACCAAGTGATTTACAAATTTCACAGCTTCTCTGGTATTTGACATCGCTTGCTCAGCTATGATCTCACCTTCACTAGCAGATCCATCATCCAATGCATCGACAAAGGCAATATTTGATTCCCTATGAGAAACAAATCGGAAGGACCTGTCTTGCCCTTCATCACCTTGAGCACTCAGAGCCTTTGTCTCTTCACTTGAAGAAGTAGTTTCAATCATGTCTTTGTCTTGACGATTGAATATAGGAAATGTGTTTCCATTTCTAGTTTTCTTGGGCTTTACACATTCACGTTTAAAGTGCCCTTTTTCACCACAGTTGAAACATGTGACTTTGGTTTTGTCAAAACTAAAATTCGTATCTTTAGTGGCTGCTAGATTTTGCCTCGTCTTTTTGAAAAACTTCTTTGCTCTTCTGACTGCACTCACCAAGGCCCACATTATGTCCATTCTTTCTAGCTTATCTTCATCAACTTGCTCGTAATCCTCATCTGCAAGATGACAATTCCAATCTTATTGGCAACTAAATCATCATAAGATTGTACAACAGCCGCTAGAAGATCCATGTGCTCCTTAGCCACTTCCACTTTGACATTACCAAGATTCTCAGTCTTCAACTTTGTAGTATTTGCCTCAGGAACTATGTATTGGGTTCCAGATGACCCTGACGTTTCGATTCCTAAAGCACTATTTTGGGAAGGAGTAG
This sequence comes from Flaveria trinervia, assembly GCA_025506515.1. NCBI lineage: Eukaryota > Viridiplantae > Streptophyta > Magnoliopsida > Asterales > Asteraceae > Flaveria > Flaveria trinervia. The sequence goes on from CM046452.1 coordinate 21,354,936, forward strand.
AAGAACTAGACACGAACGATGTTTGAAACGGTGCTCCTAAAACAGCTGGAGTTGGAATTGAGTTGTAAAGTGAAGGATTCTGAACATAGAATCATTTCATTGTATTGTATTTCATTCGCAGTTCTTCCTCCCTTAACTTCAAGATGAAATCTTTTATGTCTAACGTCGCAAGAATGTCGTTTTGTCTCAGATTAGACACAAATGAATCCCATTTACGAGGCAACCATCAGCAAAGTTTGAAACATTATCTTCCATAGATGTTGTCACACCATGAGTGTGTAACTCACTCATCAGATGATAGAATTTGTCAATAATATCATCCGAGCTCTCATTCCCTATCGAAGAGAAATTATCAAATTTCTTTTTGAGAGCTTTAGCCTTGAGTGCTTTAAGAGTTGTGTTTCCATCATATCTCTTCTCCAATGCCTCCCATAACTTTTTAGTCTGCTTCTTCTCAGAGAACTGATGAAAGATGTCCTTTGTCACACCCCGACCGACGGTGGAATCATCGAGGCGGGCGAATGTGAAACGATTGTTCATAGAACATGGAACTAAATAAGTTGTAATAATATTAAATATCATTTTTATTGTACATTACAAGACAATTAAATAGATACAACACAAACAAGATATAAACAACAACATAAGACTTTCAATTAACTAAGTCCAAGTCCTATACGAACACGAATAGATCTTCAAGTAGTAAACCTGAAACATGTTAAAATAAAAGGTCAACTTTGAAAGTTGGTGAGATTTTCATAGTTTTCAATACATAAGTATATAAAATATGGCAATTCATGTCATAGATTAGTGAACAAAGTACTATGGATGTAAGACAGAATGCACAATTAAACCTTGACAGTTTTACAAGTCTCAAACGTTTACAAGTATATACGATTAGCTAAGTGTACTTGGATCAACCAAGTAGGCTTGTCAGGCCCATAGATCTATGACGTCGCTAGGTTAGCAATAGTTAATGATTGTACATATAATCGACATTACATGGTAGCTAAAAAGATCAACTAACCTCAACATACAAGTGAATTGCCATAAGTTTACAAGAATCAAACGCTTTTACAAGTGCAATGCTTATAAAGTAACATGTTTCACCCCAAAGTGTGAAAATATGAAAACTCACATGGAAAATTCACAAGATGTAGGATGCACTTAAGGTAATAACGAGAATATAAGATAGTTCCAACGATTCCTTCGCGGTTCAACCTAATATTTGGTGTCTTAGGGTTAGAATAAAGATAAGATTAACAACTAAATACGAATTAGGGTTTCAATTGGAAATTAGGGTTTTAATAATTAAGTCAAATAATGAAATTGGTTTTGTTCAATGAAGATGGAACAAATCAATTATGTTTGAGAAATGAATGATTCAATAATCTTATTTATTGACTTTATAAAGATTATGTATAATGTGTGAAAAGAATAATTAACTTAATAATTAATTATTTAAAATTTGATAGAGGTAATTAAATACTTATTTAAATGACTTGTAAAATAACTTCAAATATTTAACTCATTTCATAAAGTTTTTAAACCTTTAAATGATTTTTATAAAAGTATTAAAATATTCAAAACCTTAAAATAAGAATGAAGAATAATAAAGAATTATATTATTTATTAGTTTCAAGAGTCTAAATAAAAGTCAATGAATAATTTACTAACTAATATGATGTAACATTGTTAAATGATTAGATAATAACTAATTATTTAAATAACTATTTAAATAAAATTTTAATTAGTTATTTATTTAACATATAGATTTATAATGTTTCAAAATAACCTACATTTGAACCATGACGGGTTTATAACATTTATAAAATAATTAATAATACTTTTATAATCTTTGCTATTCTTTAAAGTAATTAAATTTAAAATCATAAGTTTTTTTTAAAACCTTTAAATTAATTTAATAATTAATTAATTAATGATTCAATCAAAACAATGAATTAAATAATCAATTATTCAAAGAAGTTATAACATAACTTATTTGATTTAAAGACAATCATTATAAACTAATAAAATACAAACTTTTATGTAACTCTAGTCATAGTTTTTATAACTTTGAAACTATAAAATTAGAATATTATTTGTTCAAAAATTTCAGAAATTAAATAAATAACTTCTCGAATAAATTTAATTAATAATAATAATTTTATTATGATGAAGTAATATATTAAGAATTTATGGAATTAAAAAAAATTTAAAAACTAATACTTAAAAATAACATGCGGGTGACCGGTTCGAACCCGGGACCCCATGTGTGTTGTCCATGTATGTTACTGGTGGGCTATAAGCCACAAGCCTGATTAAAATCTCAGTTATAAAGTTTAAAAACATTAAATAAAAAATCCTCCAATTTCATAAAAACCCTAGAATTGATTGGGATCAAATTGAACATGAATTCGGAGTGGTTACGAAATCCAATTTAGGGCTTTTGATCCCTAAGTGAAACCGAGTATCTAGACGTGTGAATCTTACGTGATGGAGTTCGTATTTGATGAGATGATAGAAGGAAAAGTTGCGACTATGATGATATTGATTCAAGATGCAAATGTTGTTGATAATCAAATTGCTCTTGTGGGAATCTCCAAGTCAGCATCTCGAACTAGAACCCTCAATCAATTGAACTTGAAAAAGTCGAGAAGAGGTTGAACCGTATAGTTGCAGGCTAATGAAGAAGATGGTAATCGAATGTGTCATTTGTGTGTTCGTACAAGAAATTGAGGTTACATAAAGATAACAGAGTGATTAAAAGGTTTTCCCTTGTTTAAATGAGTTCAATTTAAATACTCTTGATCTTGAAGGTACTACTTTAGACATCATGATAGCCAAAATTGAAGCTTTAGAACTTGATGAAAGAAGCAGAAATCGTGGTGGACCAAGATTGATTGAGGCTTACAAATTCAATCAGAATCTCATTCTGTGGAAAATGCCTTATCACCGAAGAAGATGATTTATCTCATCAAGAGATCAAATGAACAACACTAGATTCATTGCAACTCCACCAATCAATCATCCATCAACCTCATCTCAAAACCTAGAGCCACTACTGCTACTCAAACTTCCAGAGTCACTACTGCTCCTCAAACCACTCCTGAAGACTCAAGATGAGAAGAACTAAAGGAAACTACAATGCTTTTGTTGCAAGCTTTGAAGCCTACTTGGGAGGAAGACTCACTTCTTCTGATCTAACTCAAGAAGATCTGGAGGAAATGGATCTAGATGATGTGGAAGAAATGGATCTACAATGGCAATTGGCATGATTGCCATGAGAGCCAAGAAATTCTTCAGAAAAGGAAGAAAGCTAAGCCTAAATGAAAATACATGTTGGACCAAAAGAACCAATGAGCCAAGATCAGAAAACCTCTAAGTCCCACATGGTATCACAACAACTGCTGAAAGCCTCATCAGTAGTTTGACAAGTGCTGAAGACTTCAACAGCTGAAGATCAAGTGTTGAAGACCTCAACAGCTGAAGAACTAAAGTGCTGAAGTACAACAGCTGAAGAACACAAGTGCTGAAGCTAAAAGACCAAAGTACTGAAGTACAACAGCTGAAGAGTTTACAAGTGCTGAAGATCAACAACTGATGTACAAGTCTGAAGACAAAGACTGAAGACATCAGCTGATGATATCTACTGAAGTCATCAGCTGATGAAACACCTGAAGGTCAAAGTCTGAAGATCAAGTACTGAAGCCTCAGTAGTTTGTCACAACTGCTGAAGAGTACTTCTTCAGTAGTTGTGATATCAGTAGTTTTATATTTTTATGTTTCAGTAGTTTTGTAAAACGACTGAAGAGCTTGTTCTTCAGTCGTTGTAGTTTCAGTAGTTTTATATTTTGTACTTAACACGCTGATATGTTCTCAGTGGTTGTGAATATTTCAGTAGTTGTTAAGAATTAGTTATTTTTGTATTAGATCTGCCAGTTGTCACTTTCCGTGATAACAGCAGTGATTGTTGCACTCTATATAAGGAGTGACAACTTATTGTAACAGTGATGAATGACGAATGAATGGAATGTATGAATGATTTGATTAGAGATATTCTACATCTATAAACATTCCTTGAAATCAGAAATATATATTCTCTCCCTATAACCGTATGCGCTCTTAATGCTTACAAGTATCGATTGCTTGCTACAATTTGTCTAATTCTTGTTTGTATTCCGCTGCTTTGTATCCAATACATCAAACTTGTGATCGCTGATCCTGTCAAATGGTATCAGAGCAGGTTAATCATTGATCGATCTAATAATTGATCATTGAAACTGCTATTCAAGATCTAAGTTTGATTGAATTAGCTTTGTTTTTGCAAGAAACGGTTATAGAGATTGAATTTTTATATTTCTGCTCATTCATCCTGAGATTTTCTTGGTTCTCATTGAGTTTGTTGTGGTCTGTCTAAAATTTTTAAAAGCTTGAACTAAATTGTTTTGAACTGAAAATGACTACTCCTCCAATGATCCTCACAATACTGGTTCCTCAACCAAGACACCATGCTGGTTAGGAATGAGTATAACATATGGCAAAGACGTATGCTCCATCACCTGTCTGTTAACAGCGCAGGGTGTTGGACATCAGTCGTACATTGTCCACACAAGCCTATGGTGAATAACCCGGAAACCAATCAAAGGTTCAGAAGAGGAGGGAGCAATACTCAGATGAGGATAAGAAGTTGCTTGAAATTGATGCAAAAGCCCATGGAATTCTGGCCATGGCACTGCCAAATGAAATCTATTCTGGGCTAATGCATCATGAACTGCCCATGACCTCTGGATGCCTTGAAAGAACAATTTGGAGGAACAGATGAGGTCTTGGCAAATAATAGAGAAATTCTTGCCCAACAATATGGACATTCTCTCATAGAAAGGGTGAGACATGACTCAACAATATGAGCGGTTCTCTTGTTTGATCTCTGAACTAAAAATGGTCAAACTTGAATACACCAATATTCAGATGAATAACAGATTTCTCAGATCACTGCCTGAGAGATGGGAACATATACTATTGTCCTACGCTCCAGTGCAAGTTTGGACAAACTATCTCTCACCCAACTCCATGGGAAACTGCTCACTTTTGAGAGAGAGAGATAGAACAAAAGAGAAAGCTGTCTTCATCTGGAAAGCTCACTGAAGACTTTGTACAGGCAACACTGCCTTGGTTGGGTCATGAGTCAGAATATGCTTCATCTGAATGCCAGTATGATGAGCATATTAATTTCTCTTCGAGCACTCTGATTCTGCATTTGTGAGTGTTGATGGTCAGTTTACTGGATGTAATAATGACAATCTATGTTTCATTATGGATGATCTCAAGGGGATTGCTGATGATGACTTAGAAGAGATGGACATTTTGAGCCAAATGGCCTTGATAAATATCAGATCTCAGAAGTTCTATAAAAGAACTGGAAGAAAATTCCCAGGACTCTCTGGCAAAACCAAAGTTGGTTTTGACAAGAGCAAGTTAAGGTGTCACAAACGCCAAAGGCTTGGACTTTGCAAGAGAGTGTAGATTAACTGGATCTAACTCCACTGCACCCTTTGTGACTTTTCCTGGCAATAGTCAACAACACAGAGGGCAACATCCTGTCACCTCTAGTCATCATCCTCAACAACAATCTCCGGCATATTTTGTTCCTCAGGGTCAAATGCCATATCCGTACCCTTGTTATTACATGCCACAGTCAAATCAAGTTCAAGTTCCTATGACACCACAACCTCATGCACTACCAGAACCTCAGCCTTCCCAATCTCATCAACAACCTCAATCTCAACAACACAGCTTCTTCACCCCAGGAGTTGTTGACTGGAGCAGTTTACCAGATGACTTGTCTGGTCATGATCAACTGTTCTCAGGTGCTGGTCAACATGGTGGTGACAGTCCTTTTGGGAATCTAGCTCTTATGGCTTTGGAGTCTGCTGATACTTCATTTTCAATGCCTCTACACCTCAGGTATCACAGGTATCCTCTGAGGCAAAAGCCAAATTATGTTCTGAACCATGCATAGCAGCATTTGCTTCCATTAGAGAAGCAAATGTAGCTCTAATTAATAAGAACATTGAGCTAGAACAAATAATTTCCAAAAACAAAGCTGAGTTTGAGTTTGTGCTCAAAGATAAAAATGATGAGATTTATAAACTGAATTGCCAAATAATTGATGATAAGGCTAGAGAAGAAGTACTTCTAGAGAAGTACAAAGATCTCAAAGAAACCCTTGCAGTTACCCAGGTCGAGTGTGATAGATGGGTACAATCATGCAAAGGTTTTGAAATGCTTCTTAGTAAGCAATCTGCTTCAAATGTGAAGTTTGGAATTGGTTACAATCACACTGCTCCACCTACAGATTTTACCCCAAGAGCAGAGGTAGAATCTGATGGTGAGAGTGATAACCAATCCATCACATCATGTGATCTACCTTCTGATACAGCACAATCAGAAGTAGCAGTCAGCATCAAGCCCTCTTTGAACCTATCAGCTGATGTTGATGGTTCAAATGCTGACATTCACATGATTAATGAGTTGATCAACTCAGGAGTTAATCCTGAAGGTCCTGAAAGGACTAGAGAGCAGGATTTAACACCTGAAGTTCAAACTTCAACTGCTGTCAGTACTGAAGAGAAGAAAACTGGCAGTAGAAAGAGTTTGAAGACTACTAAAGAGGTAGTCAAGAAAGCAACCAATGCTTCCAAAGCAGTGAAGAACAAGTCTTCTGTTGCTTCACCCTCTTTAGTTGATGATCAACCTAAGATGAAGAAGAAACCATGTGAAGTATGTGGTTTGTTCAATCATCTTACAGATGATTGTTGGTACAAAAGAGGTTCCAAACTCAAACAAAAGAAGAAATTAATGAGAAAATGGTAAAAATGAAAACTGAGTTTGAGACCACATTTGTATCAGCAACATCAAATCCTGTAACCCTTAAGTCCTTAAAGAAATCCAAAAAGGAAGGGGTTAAACAGGTGACAGCTGAGGGTGCTCAAAAGAAAAAGGTGCAACATAGGAACTTATCAAACTCCACTAGCAATGTGTCTGATGAGCTGAAAGCTTTATCACAAAATCAGACACAGCTGGTTATGATGGTTCAACATCTGTTGGGTAGAGTTAACCAACTAGATTCTCCTATGTTGAAACAAAAAGGAGGTCCAAGCCAAAGGACTCCTCTTCTACACCATTTTCTTCCTCTCAGGCTGTTGTTACAGATAAACCTGTTAGTTTACCATCTATTGATGAGACCAGGCCCAAAACCAAAAAGGTTTGGGTCTCTAAAACTAACTAATTGTTTATTTTTGCAGGGTTCTTCAACATGCCAAAGTAGCATCTGGTATGTAGACAGTGGGGGATCTATGCACATGACTGGGAACAACTCTCTTCTTCATGACTACTCTCAAGGAAAGAAGGGATTTGTCTCTTTTGGCAATGATGCTAAGGGTTACATCATCGGTAAGGGCTTTGTCTCCAATGGAGAAATCAAATTTGATGATGTTAATCATGTGGAAAATCTCAAGTACAATCTCGAGTGTCAGTCAAATGTGTGATAAGGCCATGTTGCCTTTTCACCAGTCAAAACTGTAGGATTCTGTCATCCAAAGTTTTGCACTTGATTGACAAGGTGTTGGATGATCACACTCTCCTGAAAGCCAACAGGACAGGAAGAGTGTATGCCTTAGATCACTCTAAGAAGATAGATCTCAAAGGCAATCCTTGCCTATTTTCCAAAGCCTCTCTCAAGAATCTAAACTGTGGCACAGGAGGCTTGGTCATGTTAATCTCAAAAACATGAATCAGCTTTCCCACAACAGTTTAGTCAGAGGCTTACCAATAAGGAGTTCCACTGTGATGAAACCTGCACTGCTTGTTTAAAAGAAAACAGCACAAAGTCTCATTCCCTCCTATTGAAGTGCCTAAGTCCACTGCCTGCTTGCAATTACTGCATATGGATCTATTTGGTCCTGTGAGAGTAATGAGCATGGCAAGAGAAATACTGTCTGGTAATTGTGGATGATTACTCCAGATTTGTATGGACTTTCTTTCTACATTCAAAGGATGAGGCTGCTCAGAAGATTATTCACTTTGTGCTGTATATTGAGAGCAGTATTCCCTTCCAGTCAAGTGTATTAGAAGTGACAATGGAACTGAGTTCAGAAATCATACACTTGATGACTTCTATCTTTCAAAGGGAATCAAAAGGCAGTTCAGCATTCCAAGGACTCCAGAACAAAATGGAGTAGTGGAGAGAAAGAACAGGACCCTCATTGAAGCTGCAAGGTCCATGCTGGCTGACTCAGGTTTGCCACTGACCTTTTGGGCTGAAGCTGTCAACACAGCTTGTTATGTAAAATAGAGTTTTAGTAAATCAGAGGTTGATGAAGACTCCATATGAAGTTCTCCATCATTTGGCTCCTCTGATTTCATTTTTCAAAGCATTTGGGTGTCCCTGTTTTATTCTCAACACAAAGGATCAACTCCATAAATTTGATCCTAAGGTGGATGCAGGGTACTTTGTTGGTTATTCATCTACTTGCAAGGCATACAGAGTCTTCAACTGCAGAACAAAGATGGTTGAAGAAACTCTACATGTTAAGTTTAATGAATCTCCAAAGGACAAGATTCCACAAAGTCCTGTGGAGTTATTTGATATGGACATACTGCAATATGTTCCTTATCAAACTCCTGCTGTTGCTCCTGTCAACAGTTCACCACCTGGTGGTACTGCTGATGATGATGATGATTGCAGTACTCACCTCTTCAGGTTTAGTGATCAGCTGCCTGACTCTCAGCTAGACCTGATGTTCCTGTAGCTCCAGTAGCACCATCCACAACAAATGCTGATGAGATTTCTTCGAATTCAACTTCCTTTGAATTACCATCCACTGATTGGTTTCAAGGAAATGATTCACCATCACCATCTGTTGCTGCTGAGCCGGCTACAAACACTTGCACAGATCTCATTGTGTATCAATCTGAAGAATCACCCTATGTCTCAAATCATTGGTGATATCACTGCTGGAGTATCAACAAGAAGTCAATTGTCAAATTTCTACTTCTATGCTCTCTTCATCAGTGAGCAAGAGCCAAAGAATTATCACATTGTTTTAAGGACAATGGATGGGTTGATGCCATGCAGCTTGAGCTTCTTCAGTTCAAGAAACAGCAAGTGTGGGAACTGGTTCCTCTACCTCCAGGTAAGTGTGCAATAGGCACTAAATGGGTGTTTAGGAAAAACTGATGAAAATGGGCTTATTGTTAAGAACAAGGCCAGACTGGTTGTTCAGGGGTTTGCACAAGAAGAAGGTATTGATTATGATGAAACCTTTGCCCCTGTAGCCAGACTGGAAGCAATTCGATTGTTTTTAGCTTATGCTGCTTATCAAAACCTTAAAGTTTTTCAAATGGATGTCAAAAGTGCATTTTTGTATGGAAAAATTAAAGAAGAGGTTTATGTATGTCAACCTCCAGGCTTTGAGGACACATAAACATCCTAATTGGGTGTATAAGCTTGATAAAGCTCTTTATGGGTTAAAACAAGCTCCCAGAGCCTGGTATGAGACATTATCAAACTTTCTTCTGGAAAACCATTTCACTAGAGGCTCCATAGATAAGACTTTATTCATTAAGAAAGCTGGGCAGCATAATCTACTTGTTCAAATTTATGTAGATGATATCATTTTTGCATCCTCTGATCCAAAGTTGTGTGATACCTTTACAAAGTTGATGCAACAGAAGTTTGAAATGAGTGCCATGGGAGAATTACAGTTCTTTCTGGGGTTGCAAATCAAACAAAAGGCTGATGGAATTTTTATTCATCAGTCCAAATATACAAAAGATCTTTTGCAAAAGTTTGATTTACAAAACTGTAAGCCTTGTTCTACTCCCATGAGCAGCACCACACAACTGGACAGATCAGAAAGGTAAAGTGGTTGATGAAACACTTTACAGATGTATGATTGGGTCCTTGATGTATTTAACAGCTTCTAGACCAGATATTATGTTTGCTACATGTGTTTGTGCTAGATTTCAGGCTGCACCTAAAGAGTCTCATCTGATTGCAGTCAAGAGGATCTTTAGATATCTGCAAGGCACTCCATCTCTAGGCTTATGGTATTCTACCGGACATTCTGGTAAATTAGTTGCTTTTTCTGACAGTGACTATGCAGGTGTAAGTTGACCAGGAAATCAACTTCTGGTGGATGCCAATTCCTAGGCAACTGCTTGATTTCTTGGCAGAGCAAGAAACAACCTCAGTTGCTACATCCACTGCTGAAGCAGAGTACATTGCTGCTGCAAGTTGTACATCTCAGGTACTCTGGCTTCAAAACCAACTTTTGGATTATGGCATTACAGAGACTAAGACTCCATTGTTAATGGATAGTGCTTCAGCTCTTTGCATTGTCAAAATCCAGTCCAGCACTCTAGGACCAACATATAGAGATTAGACATCATTTTATAAGGATTGTTTTGAAAAAGGTCTGATTGATCCTAAGTTTGTGCCTAGTGCTGATGAGCTTGCAGACATTTTTACTAAGCCTTTGGATAGTTCAACTTTCGAAACCTGGTGTTAAGGCTTGGTATGCTGCAACTAGAATAAGTGACAACTACTGATGATCTTAGTAATTCATACTGATGATCATGAGTACCTATGTCACATATAAGTACTGATGAGCTCTTTTACCCTCAGTAGTTTTATAACTACTGAAGGCTAAATGTCTCACAAGTACTGAAGTACTTCATCTGTTCTAAACTACTGATGTAGTTACAACTACGGCTGCAGTTACAACTACTGCAATCAGTAAAAACAGATAAGTACTGATGTCCTATGAAACAACTGAAATCAGCCAAAAAGACTGATGAATGTGTTGAGGACAGTTTGAAACAGCTGAAAAGCTAAGAATTAACGAAAACAGCTGAAGAGAACTTTCTCTTCAGTCGTTTGTACAACTGCTGTTTCATTTCAAACAACTGAAGCAAAACCACGTCTTCAGTAGTTTTATACTACTGATGACTAATCCCAAGTCTTCAGTTGTTTACAACAGCTGATGACAAAACCACTGTCTTCAGTAGTTTCATAACTACTGATGACAAACACCAAGTCCTCAGTTGTTTCAATCATCTGAAGTCAAAACCACGGTCTTCAGTATAGTTTTCTAAACTACTGATGCCTAACACCACGACTTCAGCTGTTTCAACGTCTGAAAGGATAATACCATGTCAACGGTAGTTTAAAACTACTGATGACTAACACCACATCCTTCAGTCGTTTCTTACCCGTACCCTATATATATCCCTAACCTTAGCTCTCACTGCTTCATCTTCTTCAAACCTAACGTTCCTCTCCAAAACTTCCCTCTTCTCAATGGCGTCTATGCAAATTAAACCGCGACACAACTGTGTTGCCTACCTCACTAAATCGCCCATCTGACTAAGTTCGATACTGCTATCGATCTTATGGTTCAGTCCCAATACAACACGGCATTTTTTCTGAATCCCATATTACATGCCGAATCCTTGCACCAATTTTGGATGAACGTTACTGTTACCACTGGGAGAACAACACACCATCCTCCAGTCGGTCGTCAACAACAAAGAAGTAGTCATCACTCCTGAAATCATCCGCCAAATTCTTCAACTGAATGATGCTACTTCTCCTGCTGGATATCCGAAGGGCACCATAGATCTATCCTTTGCTCAACATGGATATCAAGGCGATCTCAGTGCCTCCACCATCATGAATAACACTTTAATGACGCTGAGCGCCTGATTTTTCACATGGTGAATGTATGTTGGCCCCTAAGACGTCGTCTTGGGATCAAATGTCCACCAAATGGCAGCAGGTAATGTATTCTATTCTTGAGCAACAACCACTTAATTTTTCTGAAATAATATTTTAGAGCTCAAGGATATGGCTCAAAACTAACTGCCAACCGTTGGATACTATATCCACGTTTCATAATGGCCATCATTACAACCAGCTTAATGCTGCGGGACTTGTTGGCTTGGGAGTCCCTGCTACGGCTGTTCTGCCGGAAGTATACTCCCGACACAACTCTGACCGGACACTCAAAATGGCTGCCAAGCTGCGAAAACCCACGCAGCTGGAACCCACAACCACCACCTCCAAATCCAAACTCCCCACCAAACCCACCAAAAAGAAACCCAAAATGGCTACTCAGGGAATTGAGTCCCCTGAGGATGCCCCTGCAACACAACGCAGGATATATCCACTAGTACAAAACCCCTAGTGGATACAATGACTCCTCCACCCACAGCCGCTCAGGCTTCCTCTCAACAGGCCTGCAGCAACCACCCAAGGGGCACCTACATATCTGGGATCTTCCTCACTTGAGGATTGCCATTGAAGAGCACCAACCTCCCCAGGTGCACACTGCTTCTATCCCCTCACCCCAAACACCGCCCCTCACAGCCCAACTTTAATAGTTGCACAAGTGCTGACTCAATTGCACTCCTCACCCCCTCCCTAGAAACCACTTACTACTGGGAATACCTCTACAATTGAGGGGGAGGAACACAGTGCACTTGAGAACCCACAGCACAGGGGTTTACCACTTCTATCTCCTGGTGTAGACAGGAGATTAGAATATCTAGTGAGGCTGCCACCTCCTCTGACTCAGCACATGACCAGAGTGAGGCTGGTAACATTGCTAAGACCTCACTAGAGGCAACAGCTGATGATGGACATTCCTGAGGCTGGAAGTCCCCAGTACCAAGCACAAGGGGCACATGCACCAACTGGTCTACACCCAGTGCATGTAAATCCTGCTCTAAGCAGGAGGTCAGATGATTCAGCTTCGGCTGATGATGACCTGGGCTTTTTCTATGATGTTCTTGCCCAGAACACAATCCTTGAAGAGAAAGTCAGTAGGCTGCAAAACCTACTTGACCAACTCTCACAAGGAGAAAGACCATCTGTCTCTATCCACCCACAGATGGCACCTTCACTTGAAGGTTTCCCAAACACACCGAGCCACTCCAAACTCAACCACCTGCCTCTGCTTCAGGCCCTACTTCTCAGGAACAGAACCCTCCTGAGCAAATAGGTGCTGTACTTCAAAATTTCCTCCCTCTCATCACACCCATAATCACTGACATTGTGACTAAAGCCATTGATGAGAGGCTTTCCTCACTTTACAGACCTTGGTTGATGCTGCTGTCCAAAAGACTCTTTCTGCGGTACAAACCCCTTCCTCCAATGCAACCAAAAAGGGGGAGAGTACTGCAGTGAAAGAAAAGAAGAGGAAAAGATCCGAGGAAAAGAAGGAAGCGAAGCAAGCCCAAAAGAGGAGAAAGAACAGCAACCAATGCTCACCTACAAGCGAAAGAAAGATGCTGATCACACATTGCTGAAGATAAAGCCTTGGAGCTACTGATAAAAGAGGCTGATGCCGAACACAGCAGATCAATGGACAACATCATTGATCAGCTGTTTAGGCAAGGCCATGACACCAATAACTTGACTCTGAGATTCGACGACTAGTGATTGAAGAAATCCAGAATAGATGGGCAAGTTATGAGTGTTAGAAAGAGAAAGGCTTGAAATCATGATTAGATTTATTGCAAAATATCTTGGAAGAGAATGATCGAAATCAAAGTTTGGTCCAGGGACGTATCTTGGCAATCACCACCAAGATCTGTTCGTCTGAAGCATATACTAAGGGGCTTGTTATTGAAGCTTTGAATGAAGCGGGTGTTGGGAGCAGGACTGAGCTAGCCAAGCAATCAAAAGCCACACTCACCTCAAGGATGCTAGAACAGCCTGTCAACATTCCCACACCAAAACCACCCAAAACACAACCCCCAAACCAACTCCCTTACCCTCAAACCCATAGCCGATGATATACCCTTGAAGAAGAGAGAGAAGGAGATTGAGGCTAGAAGATGATGAAGACAGGCTGCCGCTCTCAGCTGTGATTCAGTTGCCTAAGGCCACAAGTCACTCCTCAGCAATTACTCCTGAAGTCCAGAGACAAATGGTTAAAGTGAAGCTAGAAGAAGAAGAGCTTCATAAACAGCATGATGAGGAATTGCTGAAGAGAGTTGACAAAGCTTATGCAGCCCATCTTCTATCATCAATATGAAGGAGCAAGCCCTCAGACTTTACACTCTCAGGCATACCTTTCAATATCAAAGGAAGAGTGATGATTTGGCCTGATCCCAGGGTTTCTCACAGAATTCATAAGAACATATACCTCAGAGATACATTGGCCAGGTGAAAAAGATCGTAGATGAAGTGATCTCTCTGGTCTTTGTAGTTTCACCCTGGGAAATCCTAGAAGACTTCAAGAAGGCCTACAAAGCTAATCTAACCCCTCAGAAGATGCTGGAAAACAAAATAGTGAAAAAGGGGTTAGTTTACAAGAGGCTTGAGGAAGTCAGGAAAAATGAGCTCCAGTTGTTCCTAGAGGGTAATCACCCGGATGAGTTTGCTTACAGATAATAACAACTGTGGAGCTAAAGAATGGGAAACAGGCCAAATACCTGTCTGAGTATTATGGGCCTGAATCATTGTTTGAAGGAGGTGCTGAAGTGCTAACCATGGAGGAACAAATCACCTTCTTTGAGGCCTACACAAGAGAGTCGTACAGACTCATTATGGGGAAGTGAATCTCATGAATGGGATAACAACTCTGTGTCCTGTTCCCCAAAACAGAGTTCCCATTCATACTCTGCCAAACAAATATTTGAGGTTTCTTCCCAGGCCGGAGCTTACATGGGTCATCTTCTCTATTGATCAAGAAGGAAAAAGACCAACATTTTGCCATCAATAAGTGGGAGAATAAATAAGTTAGAGGTTTTGGCTGCATTGGTTCAGGGGGAGTTTGTTGGACCAAAAGAACCAATGAGCCAAGATCAGAAAACCTCTAAGTCCCACATGGTATCACAACAACTGCTGAAAGCCTCATCAGTAGTTTGACAAGTGCTGAAGACTTCAACAGCTGAAGATCAAGTGCTGAAGACCTCAACAGCTGAAGAACTAAAGTGCTGAAGTACAACAGCTGAAGAACACACAGTGCTGAAGCTGAAAGACCAAAGTACTAAAGTACAACAGCTGAAGAGTTTACAAGTGCTGAAGATCAACAACTGATGTACAAAGTCTGAAGAAAAGACTGAAGACATCAGCTGATGATATCTACTGAAGTCATCAGCTGATGAAACACCTGAAGGTCAAAGTCTGAAGATCAAGTACTGAAGCCTCAGTAGTTTGTCACAACTGCTGAAGAGTACTTCTTCAGTAGTTGTGATATCAGTAGTTTTATATTTTTATGTTTCAGTAGTTTTGTAAAACGACTGAAGAGCTTGTTCTTCAGTCGTTGTAGTTTCAGTAGTTTTTATATTTTGTACTTAACACGCTGATATGTTCTCAGTAGTTGTGAATATTTCAGTAGTTTGTTAAGAATTAGTTATTTTTGTATTAGATCTGCCAGTTGTCACTTTCCGTGATAACAGCAGTGATTGTTGCACTCTATATAAGGAGTGACAACTTATTGTAACAGTGATGAATGACGAATGAATGGAATGTATGAATGATTTGATATGAGATATTCTACATCTATAAACATTCCTTGAAATCAGAAATATATATTCTCTCCCTATAACCGTATGCGCTCTTAATGCTTACAAGTATCGATTGCTTGCTACAATTTGTCTAATTCTTGTTTGTATTCCGCTGCTTTGTATCCTAATACATCAAACTTGTGATCGCTGATCCTGTCAATACAAAACTTGGATATGATAAATACAAGGTTAAATGCTTCAACTATGGCATGGTTGGCCACTTCTCAAGAGAGTGCAATGCCCCCAAGAGAAACAACTATCAAAGGAACTCTCACGGCCAGTCATCCTCATAGCCTAACTCAAGCTTTCACTCCAACAACCAACAACATTAGTATCATCAACACCAATCATATCAGAATCCACCTAACTAACAATCAAGCTCATGGAAGCAGTCAGTCTTCTGCCAGTGCCCTAGTGATAAAGCAAGATGGGGTATATGACTGGAGTGTGTATGCAGAGGAAGTCAAGCCTCAATTTAAAAATCATGCTCTTATGGCTCACATCAACGATGGACTATCTCCCATGCTACTGAGGTAAAATCTAACCTTTGTAGTGAAAAATGCATTAAAGAATTGCAATGTTACAGGGAGCATAACCATAAATTGGCTGATAAAATCAAGAGGAAAAGGTAAAGTCAGAGATGATGAAGAGAGAAATAAAAAACTTTTAATTAAAATTAAGTCTCTCATCTCTGACATAGAAAAACTGCAGGGTGAGAAGTACACTCTTGCAGCTGAGAATGAGCTACTTACTGAAAAGATAGCTCAATCTAAGGCTCAACAATCTATGACTGAAGTGAAACTTGAAAAGTTTCAAATGTCTTCAGTCAAGCTGCAAGAGATGCTTGATTCCTAAAAGGATCCAAAGGACATGTCAGGGATTGGGTATAATTCATGTCCTCCACCATACAATGACAACTACATGTCATGCCTGAATCTGTCTCACTCACTAAAGCAATTGAAACTAAAACTATGTAACCTAAATCTGTAGTAAAACAGGTGACAATCCTCAAAACACAAACCTGATGTTTATATTGAAACAAATGAGGATAAAATCAAGTTAGGTCACCCAATCAAAATCAAAGAGTGTTTAGACAAGACAGTGAGTGTCACGAAACCATCAAGCCCGGTAAAAGCAATTGTCCCTTTTATAAATTCATACCGTTTGTTTTACAAGGTAAAAAGAAATATGTGAAGACAGTGAAACCCACTACTGAGAGTAGTTCTGATAATGAATTATATCTCCAAAAAATTCAAGCAAATCAGAAAAGGTTTCACCGCAATAGAAACAAACAGTAACACTGAGTTCAACACATAAAACATCATCAGACCCTCAGTCTTCAAGATTAAGACAGAGAGTTAGTTTGATATCTGCAACAAGGAACATGTTGACCTGCTTGAGAAAGAAGTAAGAAATAGGTTGAAGAAACAGAAACAGCCTAGACAATTAAACAAAGGTAGTGTTGTGAAGCAAACTACTAAAAGGCTGATTCTGATTCATCACCTAAAGAAAAGAAAGTGACTCATCAAAAGAAAATATCAGTTGAGTCACATAAGGAAAAGTCTAATTCAAGAAACTAAAAAAATGTATTGTGACATTTGTGAAATATTCAATCACAAGACAGATAAATGCTTCTTTAATCAATAATGCTCAATCTGTGATATGAATAATCACTCCACCAAAAACTACTATTTCAACAAGTATTGTTCAATCTATAACATGAACAATCACAATACATTTGATTGTTACTTCAATAAGAAGGGTTTGAGAATTCCCCAACACAAGCCCATCTCAAAAACATCCACTGTGATGCATTCTGTCAGACCTCATTTTCACAATACTCAATCTAGGACACCAAGATCAACAAATAACAGAAATAATTTGAAGGAATTGACGAAGGGTCAAAGAAATCATCTCACAATGAAACACAAACTTGACTTTCCAACACAAAAACCTACTTTTGATAATGAAAAAAGGGCTAAATTTCTACAAAGAAACAGAGACCAACGATTTCATTACTCATCTGAATCCTCAGTAGATGTTGATGAGATGACTCAACCCATTCATTACCAAAAATCTCCCAGGACACCTCCATCTAAACCACAATTTAGAGGGAAATACCAGGGGGTGACCATCATGAATAGGAACGGAAAACCCAAGACCATCATGGCTTGGGTTTCTTTTTCTAATTAGTTCTTTTTGCTTGCAGGTTCATCCACACAGGTCGAATAGCCTATGGTACGTAGAAAGTGGATGCTCCCGACACATGACTGGAGATTGTTCCCTCCTTCATGATTTCAAGCACATACAAGGAACCACTGTGGTATTTGGTGGAGATTCAAAGGTGGTAGAATTACAGGAGAAGGATCTAAGACAAACGGGATGTTGAGCTTTGACAAAGTGAACTACTGTGAACAACCAATTTTCAATCTGCTAAGCGTGTCTTAGATTTGTGACAAGAAATATTCCACTCACTTTACAGACACTCATTGCTACATTCTGAAACTCGGATTTCAGATCTCTGAAGAATGGGTTGTCTTAAAGACACCGAGGAAGAATAATACATATGTCTTAAACCTGTGTTCTGCATCACGTAAAGAAGAAACATGTCTTTTGTCTAAAGCATCAGTTGATGAGTCACAGCTTTGGCATAGACGTTTGGGGCACACAAAATTTAAAAATATGAACAAGTTGGTCAAAGGAAACCATGTCATTGGTCTTCCTCACAAAGAATTCATTTTATTGATCACTGTTCTGCGTGCCTCAAAGGAAAACAACACAAATCGTCTCACAAAACCAAGCTAGTGAACACTAACAACACTCCATTGAAGTTACTTCACATGGATCTATTTTGTAAGGCCCCGTTCCAGGGACGCTTACAGCTGGTCATTCATCAAACTCAAAACATAATTTTCATCATCTTACATTAAAACATCGCAGCAAAAACATTTAAAACAATATCTCATTTGTAGATAATAGCTTTTGCAAACAATACTTTATCATTAATTACAAAATTCATGTTACATTTGATTACAAAAGCCTTATAATAATGGATGCTATTCCAAAAGAACTGAGTAGTCACCCCGTGCCATCCTTAACAACATACCTGCCAACTGGAAACACATCAAAGTCAGCGTTGCTGAGTGAGTTCTAGTTTTATAATAAAACATACTTTTCTTTCGTAAAACCCTTCTTTACTTTCTTTCAAAATCATACAGTACTTTACATTAGTTCGTGATCATACATCATACGTATATACGAATAGTATCATTATTATCTTCATCATTCGTTCATACCGTTCTAGATCTGGTCAGACTTTACCTTCTTCGTGGCACTCAACCACGATTACTGAGGTTGAATGACAAAGATCCCGTTTAGTACATTATTAAGATATTTCGTTAACGTTCATTTCATACATTCGTTCTTTCCATCATTACCTTTCTCATTCAACAACTCAAGCCATACTCCCGACTCATGTTCGAAGACTGGTACTGTGTCGGGGTTTGTACAGAAACCCTCGACTCATGTCTGAAGACTGACACAGCACCGGAGTACGCGATTCGTTTCTCTTTTATCTCATCTCAGTCTCACATAGTACTCCCGACTCATGTCCGAAGACTGATACTGTGCTGGGGCCTGTACACAAACCCCCAACTCATGTCCAAAAACTGACACAGTACCGGAGTACGCGATCCTCTTCTCATTCATCCGGATCTTGTCTCATGCAACACCCCCGACTCATCTCCGAAGACCGATACTGTGTCGGGGCCTGTAACCAAACCCTTGAATCATGTCTGAAGACTGACACAGTACCGGAGTACGTGACAAGGACCTCTTTTGGGTCTGTTGCGACACAGAGTCACTCACCTCATACATATGCTTGCAAGCCTTTCATTCGTTCATTCATTCATTCATTACGTTCCTCTTTCCATTATCTTACACTTTACGTTACATAATACTTTCATTTCATTCATTAACATTCAACGCAAAGCCATGGAAAGATAAACATACATAATAATAATAATAAGGAACATAAAACATACAACATCAAACACATAGAGCAACATCGCACACCCATAACATACATCATGCATAGCATACAACGTTAACATCACACGAATCACGCACATCACATCACATAACCATACGTTATCGCACATCATCATGCGTCACATCATCATCATCATTAGCTGATCATCATATGTCATCTTATACCATCCATGCTCATCATATCATCGAGGCAATCCATCTCGACCATCACCTCTCAAAGTCCCTCAAAACTCCTGGGCGCATAAATCCTATTTGGGCGCACCAACATTTCGGCGTATGGAGCTCCAGCCGCATGACCTCCATGCGTATGAACTCTCCAGTCGCATGACTTCAGGCGTATGAGGACTGTTCAGGCGCATCACCTCATGGGCGCATGGGAACACTTAATCGTATGCATTCTAGGCGCATGACCTCCAATTGTATGACATATGGGCGTATGGACCTCAGTCGCATGACATTCATGCGAATGGCCTTCAGTCGCACACTTTTCGTGCGTATGAACTTTAATGGCACGACTCATAGGCGTATGGACTCCAGTCGCATGACCTTCAATCGCAGGGCCTTTATCCGCATTTCCTTCAGTCACATGGACCTCATGTGTATGACTCTCAGTCACACGAATGAACTTCAGTTGCACCTTTTCCGTGTGTGTGGACCCAGTCGCACCTCATTCGGGCTCATGGACCTCCATTCGGTCACCTAGCCCTAGCTGATGCAGAATGTAGTTCATCCCGAACTGCAGCCGCACCTTTCGGCCTCCAAACTCTTCCAAACCTCATTCAAGCTCAAATCGACCATTCTAACCTTAGGGAAACATACTACGACATCATTCAAGCATACCCAAGCCCAAAATCAAGCCCCAAACGAATCACACACATACATATACATACATAAATGGGTATTCACCTGAAAACCCGAAAAATAGTTTTCAGATGTGTTCCAGCCCCAGAATCATTCAAAAACATGTAAAATAGGGGTCCTAGAACTCACCTTAACGATCACGTCAATTAGAGCTTCGATTTGACCTGCTACATGTTGATTTTCACGCTCGGATCAACCCAAACCAAGCTTTTCTCCTCTTTTTCTCCTTTTCTCTCTTCTCTTTGGCTGAAAAATAGAAAGTATGGGGTGTCTTCCCCCTTTTATACTCCCATTCATCAAAGTTTCTCTCATTGGCGAGTTTGGTCCCTCGACTTTGGACTTTATTTACTTTTCTCCTTTCGTCGCCTTCAAAGAAAATTTCAGGTGTTACATGTTTGGACCAACTCATGTAATGAGTATTGGAAAGAAATAGTATTGTTTAGTGATCATTGATGACTTTTCACGATTCACATGGGTTTTCTTACTTCATAAAAACGAAGCATCCCAAATCATACAAGAATTTATCACTAAAATTGAACATCAACTTGATCTGAAGGTAAAAATAATAAGAAGTGATAATGGTACTGAATTCAAAAATGATAGTATGAGTTATTTTTGTGCAACCAAAGGCATTGCTCATCAATTCAGTGCAACTAGAACTCCTTAACAAAATGGGGTAGCTGAAAGGAGAAATAGAACCTTGATTGAAGCAGCAAGAACGATGCTAGCTGATGCTAAACTACCAATCACCTTCTGGGCAGAAGCAGTTAACACATTGTGCTTTGTACAAAATCGAACTCTGATTGTTAAAGAAAGTAACAGGACACCTTATGAACTGCTCTTTCATAGGAAACCATTTATTGGATTCCTCAAATCATTTGGTAGTCCTGTCTCAATATTAAACACCAGAGACTTTTTGGGAAAATTTTCATCCAAGTCTGATGAAGGATTCTTTGTCGGTTATTCTTCTGTTTCAAAGGCTTATAGAGTGTGCAATCCTAGATTAAACATTATTGATGAATCTACAAATATCCAATTCAAGGAACATTTGTTTCCCGAATCTACAAATGGTCCTGACTGGTTGTTTGATATTGACACGTTTACAAAATCATTTGACCAATTTCACTTGTCTGATGCAAGAAATATACATTCAAGTGATACTTCGTCAGCTGTAGCAAGAAGAGATAATTATCCATTGATTCCTCCTACATTTGATGAACACATGAATGAAGATGTTCCTCTTCAAGCTGATCCCATAAGACAACGGTCACAAAACCATAGTGTTTCTTCTAAAGGAGGACCTAGCCTGGGACCATCTCACTCAGATGACTTGTTAAATGAGATCAAAAATCAAAAACAGGCTTCTCCTCCAGTTGAAACACAAGGTACATCAAATGATGCAAGCAATCTCAGTGCTGCGGAAGATATAGCAGTAACTGAAACAGAAGTTGACAATCTTCATAATTCAACAATAGTACCAGATGAATATGCCTCTGACCATAATGAACTGAATGTCTCCAATCTTGATGTAACTATTTTTGGTGACACCATTCCAACCATAAGAATAGACAAGAATCATCCAGTTGAAACCATTATTGGTGATCTTAATGAGAGGGTGACAAGAAGCAAGTCCAGTATTACAAACATCTATTTGTTCTCATGCTTTCTCTGTCAAACAGTACCCAACAACATCAAAGAGGCACTTCAAGACAATAGCTGGATTGAAGCAATGCAGGAAGAATTGCTCCAATTCAAGAAGCAAGAAGTATGGCAATTGGTAGATCTTCCCAAAGGACAATACCCTATCGGTACCAGATGGCTGTACAACAACAAGACTGATGATAGAGGGATCGTCATCAGAAACAAAGCAAGACTAGTGGCACAGGGATACACTCAAGAAGAAGGAATCGACTATGATAAAGTGTTTGCACCTGTTGCCAGACTAGAAGCAATCAGAATCTTTCTATCATATTCTGCATCCATGAAATTTACTATTTATCAAATGAATGTAAAGTGTGCCTTCCTTTATGGAAAGATTGCTAAGGAGGTCTATGTGAGTTAACCACCTGGCTTTGAAGATCCAGATTTCCCTCACAGAGTTTACAAGCTTGACAAAGCTCTGTATGGTCTTCATCAAGCACCAAGAAAGTGGTATAGACTCTATCATCCGTTCTTCTTGAACAGGGTATGAAAGAGGAAAGATTGATCAACTCTCTTCAGAAAAAGAAGAAAAGATATGTTGTTAGTCTAGATCTATATGGATGACATTATATTTGGCTTGACAAACAAGCAACTCTGCAAAGAATTTGAAGACCTTATGCACTCAAAGTTCCAAATGAGTGCTATAGGGGAACTCACCTTCTTTCTAGGGGTGCAAGTCCAATAGACAGCAGATGGAATCTTTATCAATCAATCAAAATACATGGAAACCATGTTGAAGAAATTCCACTTTCCTCACTGTCAGCCTATCAGAACTCCTGTGGATACTAAAGTGAAGATTGGACCTAATCCTGAAGGCAAATCAGTGGATCAACTCACTATCGATCAATGAACGGTTCACTTATATATCTAACTGCCAGTAGGCCTGACATTATGTTTGGTGTTTGTGTGTGCCAGATATCAAGCTGATCCAAAAGAATCACATGTGAACACAGTCAAGAGGATTTAGATATCTAAAGAGCAAACCAGCTCTTGGGTTATGGTATCCAAAGGAAGGAGATTTTAATCTCTATGCCTACACAGACAGTGATTATGGAGGATGCAACTTCAACAGAAAATCCACCTCTGGCGGTTGTCAATTTCTTGGTCCCAGACTGGTATCTTGGCAAAGCAAGAAGCAGACAAATGTATCTGTGTCCACAGCAAAAGCTGAGTATATTGCTGCATCAGCATGTTGCTCTCAAGTACTCTAGATTCAAAACCAGATGCTTTATTATGGTTTTAACTTCTTGCACACACCAATTTCTACTCACAACACAGTAGCTATTTTTATAACTAATAATCCAGTTTAGCACTCAAAAACAAAACATATTGAGATTAGATATCACTTTTTGAGAGACTGTGCTGAAAAAAGTTTAATCAAATTGATTCAAGTACCAACTGAAAATCAATTAGCTGATTCGTTCACTAAGGCATTTGAACCTAGTAGGTTTGAATTCCTGGTTCAGTCAATTAGCATGATTAAGCTTGAGTAAAAACCATGGAAAACATCAAAAACAATTAAAAACATCAAAAACAGTTAAAAAACATCAGAAAACCATAAAAAGAAATCAGTTTGATAAAGAAAAGAATTCTTTGGGAAATGATATAATTACAGTTGTTATATCATTCATTGTGCTTAATTTTAAAAAAGTAATACATTCCATGTGAATGAACAAAAGAATCTGTTGGACCAAAAGAACCAATGAGCCTGATCAGAAAAACCTCTAAGTCCCACAGACATCACAACAACTGCTGAAGACTTGATCAACTGTTTGACAAAGTCTGAAGATTTCAACAGTTGAAGACTAAAGTATTGAAGACTTCAAAAGCTGAAGACCAAAGTCTAAAGATCAACAGCTGAAGACTAAAGTACTGAAGACTTCAATAGCTGAAGACTAAAGTACTGAAGACTTCAACAGCTGAAGACCAAAGTCTAAAGATCAACAGCTGAAGAACAAAGTACAAGTACTGAAGCCTTCAGAGTTTGTTACAACAGCTGAAGAAGCATTCTTCAGTTGTTGTGATGGTTTCCTTTCAGTAGTTTTCTTTTTTGTTTCAGTATTTGTAAAACGACTGAAGAGCATGTTCTTCAGTCGTTGTAGTTTTAGTAGTTTCTTTTCAGTAGTTGTAGTGATAGTTAACACTTAGCATTATTGTAAGAAGATGTCAGCTGTTTGACATCTTTAGTAGTTGTGTTAACTATCAGCAATTTGAATAAATTCTGTTAGATGTCACTATCAAGAGACATCAGCGACGTCACATCTCCTATATAAGAGGTGTTGATCTAATTGTATTTGTGACATTATGTTACCACGAAAGTGAATATTGAATGAAATATATTTTGCAGAATTCTTTCTGTCTATAACCGTTTGTTCTTACCTTGAATATCTTTTGTGTTCTTGTGAATTGGCTAATTCATTGTTTGTTCTCCGCTGCTATACTCTCAAATCAATCAAATGTAGATCACTTATCTTACAAATGGTATCAGAGCTGGTTAATCATTGATTGATCTAACAGTTGATCATTGAAACTGCTATTTGATATCTATGTTTGATTGAATTAGCTTATTTGCAAGAACTGATTATAGATTATTGATATTCTGCCGCTTTCATTTATTAATTTTGAGATCTCTCTTGGTTAAATTTGGTTTGTTGTGTTTTGTTCAAAATGTGTTACAGCTTAATTGAATTTGGTTGAATCTGAGATGACTACTCCTTCTAATGACCCTCACAATACCGGTTCCTCAACCAAGCCTCCGATGCTGATAGGACTGAGTATAACATATGGCAACGAAGGATGCTTCATCACCTGTCTATTAACAGTTCAGGTTGTTGGACATCTGTGGTACATGGATCACATAAGCCTATGGTGAACAATCCGGAAACCAATTAAATGGTTCCGAAGAAGAAGGAACAATACTCAGATGAAGATCGGAAACTGTTTGAGATTCATGCTAAAGCCCATGGAATTCTGGCCATGGCACTGCCGAATGAAATCTATTCAGGGCTTATGCATCATGAAACTGCTCATGACCTCTGGAATGCACTGAAGGAACAATTCGGTGGAACTGATGAGGTCTTAGCAAACAACAGAGAAATCCTCGCCCAACAATATGAGACATTCTCTCATAGAAAGGGTGAGACACTGACTCAACAGTTTGAGCGTTTTTCCTGTTTGATCTCTGAGCTGAAAATGGTGAAACAGGAATACACCAACAGCCAGATGAATAACAGATTCCTCAGATCACTGCTTGAGAGATGGGACACATACACTATTGTCCTACGCTCTAGTGCAAATCTGGATAGCCTATCTGTAACCCAACTTCATGGGAAACTGCTTACATTCGAAATAGAGATAGAGCAGAAAAGGAAACTGTCATCATCAGGAAAGCTCACTGATGACTTTGTACCAGGGAACACTGCCTTGGTTGGTCATGAGTCAGAATATGCTGCATCTGAAAGCAATTATGATGAGCATATTGATTTCTCTTCAAACAGTTCTGATCATGCATTTGTTGGTATTGATAGTTATTCTGGCAGTAATAGTGACAATCTATGCTTCATCATGGATGATCTAAAGGGAATTGCTGATGATGATTTAGAAGAGATGGATATTCTAAGCCAAATGGCCTAAGTTAATATCAAATCTCAGAAGTTCTACAAGAGAACTGGCAGAAAATTTCCTGGACTCTCTGGCAAAACCAAAGTTGGTTTTGACAAGAGTAAGTTGAGGTGTCACAAATGCCAAAGGCTTGGACACTTTGCAAGAGAATGTATATCAACTGGATCTAACTCTTCTGCACCCTTTGTGACTTTTCCTAGCACTAGTCTACAAAACAGAGGGCAACATCCTGCTGGTTTGGTCATCAATCACACCCTATATCTCCTGCATACTTTGTCCCCCAGGGTCTATGTCATATCCTTTTCCCTGCTATTACTTGCCTCAGCCAAATCCGGTTCAAGCTCCAATTGCACAACAACAACCACATGTATTACCTGAACCTCAACCTTCCCAATCTCATCAACAAACTCAACCTCAACAACACAGCTTTTTCACCCTAGGAGTTGTTGACTGGAGCAGTTTACCAGATGATTTGTCTGGTTATGAACAACTGTTCTCTAGTGCTGGTCAACATGGTGGTGACAATCCTTTTGGAAATCTAGCTCTTATGGCTTTGGATGATACTTCATCCTCTAATGCCTCTACACCACAGGTATCACAGGTATCCTCTGAGGCAAAAGCCAAACTATGTTCTAAAACATGCATAGCCGCATTTGCATCTATTAGAGAAGCAAATGTAGCTTTAATTAACAACCATTGAGCTAGAACAAATAAATTCCAAAAGCAAAGCTGAATTTGAGTCTGTGATTAATGATAAGAATGATGAGATTTACAAACTAAATGCCAAATCACTGATGATAAGCTAGGGAAGAGATACTTCTAGAGAAGTACAGAGACCTCAAAGAAACACTTGCAACTACCCAGGTAGAGTGTGATCGATGGGTAAATTCTTGCAAGGGTTTTGAAATGCTTCTTAGTAAGCAATCTGCTTCCAATGTGAAGTTTGGCATTGGTTATAATCACACTGCTCCTCCTACAGACTTTACTCCCAGAGCAGAAGTAGAATCTGATGGTGAAAGAAATAACCAATCCTTTTCATCATGTGATCTACTATCTGATACAGCACCATCAGAAGTAGAATTAGCATTAATTCCTCTCAGAAACTATCAGCTGATGTTGATGGTTCAAATGCTGACACTCACATGATCACAAAGTTGATCACTCTAGGTGATATTTCACAAAGTACTTAAAGTACTAAAAAGATGTCATAACACCTGAAGAACAAATCCAAACTACTACATGTACTAAAGGAAAGAAAACTGCAAGTAGAAAGGGTGAGAAAACTACTGAAGAAGATATCAAGAAAGCAGGTACTAAAGCAAAGAAAACTGCTAGTACTGATAGCAAACTGCTAAAGAACAAGTCTTCAGTAGTTTCATCTTCTTCGGCAGATGATCAACTTAAGATGAAGAAAAAGCCATGTGAAATATGTGGCTTATTCAATCATCTTACTGATGATGGTATAAAAAGGGCTCCAAACTCAAACATAATGAAAACATTAAAGAAAAATGGATAAAATGAAATTTGAGTTTGAAATCAAATTTATCCAACAACATCAAAACCTGTAACCCCAAAATCCAAAAAGAACCAAAAGAAAGGGGTTAAACAGGCAACAGCTGAGGTTGCTCAAAGAGAGATGGTACAACACAGGAACCCATCCAACTCAAGCACTAATGTGTCTGATGAGCTGAAGGCTTTATCACAAAATCAAACACAACTTGTTATGATGGTTCAACATCTATTGGGGAGAGTCAACCAATTAGATGCTCCTGTGTTGAAACCACAGAGAAGAAAACCATGCCAAAGGAATCTTCTTCTTCACCAAAGCCATCCCCTCAGGCTGTTATTCATAGCAAGTCTGTTAGTTTACCATCTGTTGATGTGATAGACCCAAAACCAAAAAGTTTTGGGTCTCAAAAACTAACTAATTGTTTATGATTGCAGGGTTCTTCAACATGCCAAAGTAGCATCTGGTATGTAGACAGTGGGGGATCTATGCATAGACAGGGAACAACTCTCTTCTTCATGACTACTCTCAAGGAAAGAAGGGTTTGTTTCTTTTGGCAATGATGCTAAGGGTACATCATTGGAAAAGGCTTTGTATCCAATGGAGAAATAAAGTTTGATGATGTTAATCATGTGGAAAATCTCAAGTACAATCTCTTGAGTGTCAGTCAAATGTGTGATAAAGGCCTTGTTGCTCTTTTCACCAGTCAGAACTGCAGGATTCTGTCATCCAAAGTTCTGAATTTGATTGATAAGGTGTTGGATGATCACACTCTCCTGAGGGCCAACAGGACAGGAAGAGTGTATGCCTTAGATCTTTCCAAGAAAATAGATCTCAGAGGCCATCCTTGCCTATTTTCCAAAGCCTCTCCTCAGGAATCTAAACTGTGGCACAGAAGGCTGGGTCATGTTAATTTCAAAAACATGAATTAGCTGATCAACAATAGTTTAGTGAGAGGTTTACCAATAAAGGAGTTCCACTGTGATGAAACCTGCACTGCTTGTTTAAAAGGAAAACGACACAAAGTCTCATTTCCTCCTATTGAAGAGCCTAAGTCCACTGCCTGCTTGCAACTACTACATATGGATCTAATTGGTCCTGTGAGAGTGATGAGCATGGCAAAGAGAATACTGTCTGGTAATTGTGGATGATTACTCCAGATTTGTATGGACTTTCTTTCTACATTCAAAGGATGAGGTTGCTCAGACGATTATCAACTTTGTATTGTATATTGAGAAGCAGTATTCCCTTTCAGTCAAGTGTATAAGGAGTGACAATGGAACTGAATTCAGAAACCATACACTTGATGAATTTTATCTTTCAAAGGGAATCAAAAGACAGTTTAGCATCCCAAGGACTCCAGAACAAAATGGAGTTGTGGAGAGAAAGAACAGGACCCTAATTGAAGCTGCAAGATCTATGTTGGCTGACTCTGGTTTGCCACTAACCTTTTGGGCTGAAGCTGTTAACACAGCTTGCTATGTGCAGAATAGAGCCTAGTAAATCAGAGATTGATGAAGACTCCATATGAAGTTCTACATCACTTGGCTCCTCTAATTTCATTTTTCAGAGCATTTGGGTGTCCCTGTTTTATTCTCAACACAAAGGATCAACTCCAAAAATTTGATCCTAAGGTGGATGCAGGGTATTTTGTTGGTTATTCATCTACTTGCAAAGCATACAAAGTCTTCAACTGCAGAACAAAGATAGTTGAAGAGACTTTTCATGTGAAGTTTAATGAATCTCCAATGGACAAGATTCCACAAAACCCTGTGGAGTTGTTTGATTTGGACATACTGCAATATGTTCCTTATCACCCTCCAGTTGTTGCAGACCATGTGGATAAATCATCTTCTGCAGCATGTCTTCCACCTGGTGGTATTGATGATGATGATGATAATATCAATACTCACCTATTCAATTTAGTGACCAACTGCCTGAGTCTGCTAAACTTGATGTTCCTGTAGCTTTAGCAGTTCCATCCACAATAAACGCTGATGAGATTTCTGATTCCTCTACATCTTTTGAGTTACCATCAAATTCTTGGTTTCAAGAGTCTGCATCAACATCTGCTGCTGCGGAAGGTTCTACAAATACTTGCACAGATATCATTGTTTATCAAGAGCTGAAGAATCACCCAATGTCTCAAATCATTGGTGATATCAATGCTGGAGTTTCAACAAGAAGTCAATTGTCTAACTTCTGCTTCTATGCTCTCTTTATCAGTCAGCTAGAGCCAAAGAACTATCATGTTGCTTTAAGAGACAATGGATGGGTTGAAGCCATGTAGGTTGAGCTACTTCAGTTCAAGAAACAGCAAGTGTGGGAACTGGTTCCTCTACCCCCAGGTAAGTGTGCAATAGGCACTAAATGGGTGTTTAGGAATAAAACTGATGAAAATGGGCTTATTGTTAAGAACAAGGCTAGACTGATTGTACAGGGGTTCTCACAAGAAGAAGGTATTGATTATGATGAAACCTTTGCCCCTGTAGCCAGACTAGAGGCAATTAGATTGTTCTTAGCCTATGCTGCATTCCACCATCTCAAAGTTTTTCAAATGGATGTCAAAAGTTCATTTTTATATGGCAAAATAAAAAGAAGTTTTTATGTGTGTCAACCACCAGGTTTTGAGGACAATAAACATCCTGAATGGGTGTATAAACTTGATAAGGCTCTTTATGGGTTGAAACAAGCTCCTAGAGCCTGGTATGAGACACTTTCCACTTTCTTCTCAAGAATAATTTCACTAGAGGCTCCATAGATAAAACTTTTTTATAAGAAGGTGGATCAACATAAGCTACTTGTTCAAATTTATGTTGATGATATTATTTTTGCATCCTCTGATCCACAGTTGTGTGATGATTTTACCAAATTAATGAAAAAGGTTTAAAATGAGTGCAATGGGAGAATTACAGCTCTTTCTAGGTTTGCAAATCAAACAAAAGGCTGATGGAACCTTTATTCATCAGTCAAAATATACAAAAGATCTTTTGAATAAGTTTGATTTACAAAATTTTAAGCCCTGTTCTACTCCCATGTGCAACACCACACAACTGGATGCGGATCAGAAAGGTAAAGCTGTTGATGAAACACTTTACACATGTATGATTGGGTCCTTGATGTACTTAACAGCTTCTAGACCAGATATCATGTTTGCTACTTGTGTCTGTGCTAGATTTCAGGCTGCTCCTAAAGAGTCTCATTTGATTGCAGTCAAGAGGATCTTTAGATATTTGCAAGGTACACAATCTCTAGGTTTATGGTATTCCACTGGACACTCTTGCAAATTAGTTGCTTTTTCAGATAGTGACAATGCAGGGTGCAAGTTAACTAGAAAGTCAACTTCTGGTGGATGTCAATTCCTAGGCAACTATTTGATTTCTTGGCAGAGTAAGAAACAAACATCTGTTGCTACATCCACTGCTGAAGCAGAGTACATTGCAGCTGCAAGTTGTACTTCTTAGGTACTCTGGCTTCAGAACCAACTTTTGGATTATGGCATTACAGAGACTAAGACTCCATTATTAATGGATAGTGCTTCAGCTCTGTGCATTGTCAAAAATCCAGTCCAGCACTCTAGGACCAAACATATAGAGATCAGACATCATTTTATTAGGGATTGTTTTGAAAAAGGTCTGATTGATCCTAAGTTTGTGCCTAGTGCGGATGAGCTTGCAAACATTTTTACTAAGCCTTTGGATAGTCCAACTTTCCAAAACCTAGTGTTACGGCTTGGTATGCTGCAGCTTGAATAAGTGATAACTACTGATGATCTCAGTATATAAGTACTGATGATCATTAGTAACCATATCACATATAGTACTGCTTCTGTTAAAACAACTGATAAAGTTACAACTCCTGATGGAGTTATAACTACTGATGTCAGTAAAAACAGATAAGTACTGATGCCCTATGAAACAACTGAAAACAACTAAAAGGTTGATGAGTAAGTGTTGCGGATAGTATGAAACAGCTGAAAGGCTATGAATTGACGAAAACTACTGATGAGAACTTTCTCTTCAGTTGTTTCTACAACTGTTGTTTCATCCTAAACAACTGATCACAAAACCATGTCTTCAGTAGTTTCACAACTACTGATGACTAACACCAAGTCATCAGCTGTTTCCAACAACTGATAACAAAACCATGTCTTCAGTGGGTTCACAACTACTGATGACTAATACCAAGTTATCAGTTTTTACAACACCTGAAGACCAAACCAAGGTTTTCAGTAGTTTCACAACTACTGATGACTAAAACCAAGTCTTCAGTTATTCTCAAACATCTGAAGTCAAAACCATGGTTTTCAGTAGTTTTATAACTGCTGATGCCTAAAACCAAGACTTCAGTTGTTTCAACTTCTGAAAGGGTAATCCCACGTCATCAGCCGTTTACAACTACTGATGACTAACACCAAACCCTTCACGTTTTCGTTTCTAACCCTTACCCTATAAATACCCAATACCTAAGCCTTCAGCGCTTCATCCTCTCCAAACCTAACGTTCAAATCTCCAAAACTTCTCTCTCATTAATGGCGACCATGCAGCTCAAACCACGCCATAACTGTGTTGCCTACCTCACAAAATCACCTTTCTGGACAAAGTTCGACAACGCCATTGATCTAATGGTCCAATCTCCCTACCAAACGGCCTTCCTTCTAAATCCCACCATTCATGTCGAATCCTTACACCAGTTTTGGACGAACGTCACCCTTCTAACTAGGGAGAACAACACCGAGTCTCTCCAGTCGTTCGTCAAAAAACATCAAGTGGTCATCATCCGGAAGTCATTCGCCAAACCCTTAACTTGAATGATGCCACTTTCCCTGCCGGGTATCCAAAGGGCACAACTGATTTATCCTTTGCCCATCATGGATATCAGGGAAACCTCAGTGCCTCTACCATCCTGAAGAAGCATTTCCATGATGCAAAACGTCTTATCTTTCACATGGTAATGTTTGCTTAGCTCCTAAGACATCCTCTTGGGATCAAATGTATACCAGGTGGCAGCAGGTACTATTCTCTATCCTTGAGCAACAAGACTTAAACTTTTCTGAAATGTTTTTCTTGTACTTAAGGATATGGCCTCAAAATCTCTTTCTAATCGATGGATATTATATCCTCGATTCATTATGGCCATCATAGAGAATCAGCTGCAAGCTGAGGGACTTGATGGCCTTGGAGTCCCTGCAACGGCTGTATTGCCTGAAGTATACTCCAGGCACAACTCTGACCACACACTGAAATAGGCTGCCACATTGAGAAAACCCACGCAGTTGGAACCCACAGCCACCACCTCCAGAACCAGAGTCCCCACCAAACCTAAATCCAAAAAGCCAAAAACGGCTACTCAGGGAGATGAGTCCCCTGAGGCTGCCCCTGTACCACAAACACAAGAACCACATACTCGTATTAACCCCCCAGTTGTGTCAAAGACTCAACCTGCCAAGCCGCACAGGTATCCTCTCAACAGGATCCTGTTGCAACCAATATTGGGGAACCCACACTGCTGGAACCTATCTCACTTGAGAGGGTTACCATTGAAGCGCACCATTCACCCCGGTGCAATCTGCTTCTACCCAATCACCCATGCAACCGCCCCCCAAAGTCCTACATTAATTGTTGCACAAGTGCTGAGTCAGTTGCACTCCTCACCCCCTCCCCAGATACCAATTACAACTGGGCATACCTCTACCATTGAGGGGAAGGATCAAAGTGCATCTGATAACCCACAGCATAGGGGTTACAGTGTTCCATTCCTAGTGTAGAAAAGGAGATTGGAACTTCTGGTGAGGCTACCACTTATCCTGCTTCCGCATATGATCAGGATGTAGTTGGTACCATTACTAAGACCTTACCAGAGGCAACTGCTGATGAAGGACATAGTCCTGAGGCAGGAAGTCCCCAGTTCCAAGACAAAGGGGCACATGCTACAACTGATCTACACTCAGTGCATGTTCATCCTGATTCTATCAGGAGGTTAGGTGATTCAGTAACCACTGATGATGACCTGGGCTTCTTTTACGATGTATTAGCCCAAAACACCATCCTGGAAGAGGAGGTGAGCAGACTCAAAGAGCTTCTTACCAAAACTTCTGCGGATCAAAGACCATCTGCCTCTCAAACCCCACAGATGGCACCTTCATCTGAAGGTCTCCTACACACAGAGCCACTCCCAAATTCTCAGCCACCTGCCTCTGCTTCTGGCACTATTTCTCAGGAACAGAACCCCCCTAAGCAAATAGCTGCTATCTTCCAAAATTCCCTACCTCTCATCACACCTATAATCACTGATATAGTGATCAAAACCATTGATGAGAGGCTTTCCTTAGTAATACAACCCTTAATAGAGGAGGGTGTGGGCAAAAAGCTTTCTAACAATCAAACCCTTGCAACCAATGCAACCAAAAAGGGGGAGATTCAGTCAGTGAAAGCAAAAAGAAAGAGGAGTACAGAGAGGAAAGAGAAAGAGAAAGAAACAGAAGTGACAGTAGTGGACAAAGAGAAGGAGTTGGCTATGGAGACTGAAAAAGAGAAGGAGAAGGAAGCTGACATGGAGAAATCAAAGAAAAGAAAGAATGAAAAGGAGACTGCCTTGGAGCTGATGGTAAAAGAGGCTGATGCCGAACACAGCAGATCATGGATAACATCATTGATCAGTTGTTTAGGCAAGGCCATGACACTAACAAACTTGACTCTGAGATCAGAAGATTAGAGATTGAAGAAATCCAAAACAGATGGGCAAGTTATGATGTGTTAGAAAGAGAAAGGCTGGAGATCATGATCAGATTTATAGCAAAATATCTTGGAAGATCAATGATCGAAATCAAGGCTTGGTCCAGGGACAGCATCTTGGCAATAACCACCAAGATCTGTTCGTTTGAAGTATACACTAAAGGATTAGTTATTGAAGCTTTGAATGAAGCTAGTGCTGGGAGCAGGACTGAACTAGCCAAGCAATCTAAAGCCACACTCACTTCCAAAATGCTAGAACAGCCTGTCAACATTCCCACACCTAAACCACCAAAACGACAACCCACCAACCAACTCCCTTTCCCTCAAAACCAATAGCCGATGATGTACCCCAAAAGAAGAAGAGAAGGGTATTGAGGCTAGAAGATGATGAAGAAGATGAAGATGAAGATGAAGATAGGCTGCCACTCTCAACTGTTATACAGTTGCCAAAGGCCATAAGTCACTCTCCAACAATTACTCCTGAAACTCAAAGACAAATTGTGAAAGTGAAGCTAGAAGAAGAAGAGCATCACAAACAACACGATGACGAATTGTTGAGGAAGTTGACAAAGCATATGAAGCCACATCTTCTATCATCAACATGAAGAAGCATGCTCTCAGATTATACACTCTTAAGCATACATTTCAATATCAAAAGGAGAGAGTGAGGATTTGGCCTGATCCCAGGGTGTCTCACAGGATTCACAAGAAAAACATTCCTCAGAGATACATTGGCCGGGTGAAGAAGATTGTAGATGAAGTGATCTCACTGGTCTTTGTAGTATCACCCTGGGAAATCCTAGAAGACTTCAAGAAAGCTTATAAAGCTAACCAAACCCCACAGAAGATGCTTGAAAATAAAATGGTGAAAAAGGGGGTAGTTTATAAGAGGCTTGAAGAAGTCAGAAAGAATGAGCTCCAGTTGTTTCTAGAGGGTAATCATCCTGATAAATTTGCTTATAGAATAATAACAACTGTGGACCTAAGAATGGGAAACAGGTCAAATACCAATCTGAGTACTATGGGCCTGAATTATTATTTGAAGGAGGTGCTGAAGAGCTGACCATGGAGGAACAAATTACCTTCCTTGAGGCCTACACAAGAGAGTCATACAGACTTATAGTGGGGAAGTAGATCTCATGGATTGGGTAACAACTCTGTGTCTAGTTCCCCAAGACAGAGTTCCCATTCATACTTTGCCAAACAAATCATTGAGACTTCTTCCCAGGCCTGTGATTAAAAAGGTAACTTCTGAGCTGATCTAGAAGACAAAAAGACCAATCCTTCTGCCATAATAAGTGGACATCTTCAATAAGTTTAGAGGTTTTGGCTGCATTGATTCAGGGGGAGTTTGTTGGACCAAAAGAACCAATGAGCCTGATCAAAAAAACCTCTAAGTCCCACAGACATCATAACAACTGCTGAAGACTTGATCAGCTGTTTGACAAAGTCTGAAGATTTCAACAGCTGAAGACTAAAGTACTGAAGACTTCAAAGTTTGTTACAACAGCTGAAGAAGCATTCTTTAGTTGTTGTGATGGTTTCCTTTCAGTATTTTTTTTTGTTTCAGTATTTGTAAAATTACTGAAGAGCATGTTCTTCAGTCGTTGTAGTTTCAGTAGTTTCTTTTCAGTAGTTGTAGTGATAGTTAACACTTAGCATTTTTGTAAGAAGATGTCAGCTGTTTGACATCTTCAGTAGTTGTGTTAACTATCAGTAGTTTGAATAAATTCTGTTAGATGTCACTATCAAGTGACATCAGCAGACGTCACATCTCCTATATAAGAGGTGTTGACCTAATTGTATTTGTGACATTCTGTTACCACGAAAGCGAATATTGAATGAAATATATTTTGCAGAATTCTTTCTGTCTATAACCGTTTGTTCTTACCTTCAATATCTTTTGTGTTCTTGTGAATTGGCTAATTCATTGTTTGTTCTCCGCTGCTATACTCTCAAATCAATCAAACATAGATCACTGATACTAATAGAATCCTATCATGGATCACCTTCCAAAGTGAAATGAAAAGAATCCCAATATGGATCATCATGAAAAAGGATCAAAAGTAAAAGAATCGTAATGAGGATCAGTGAAAATGAGACTTCATAACTTAAATGACCTTGTAAGAAAAGCTGTGAAAAAGTTATACCATGCATTGTATAAGGATGGTTGATCATTCCATGCTTGTGTGTGTGAGGTACACATTGAATAATTAAATCAACCAAAACATGATAAAAGTCATTTGCATCAAAATATCAACCAGGTATGAGTTTAAGAGGACAAACATACCTTCAATCTTCAAGTTCATGAACATGTCCATTTAATCATAAAGGATGCACAAGTGTAATGTAAGACTGATATGATCCCAACAAAATAGATAATTCTCTTCATTATTAATAATCAAAATAATATTCAAAAGGTTTTAAATCTTTAAAGTTTCTATCCAAATGTGGATATAAACTTTAGTGGGAGTAATTAAAAATTTTTTAGTAAGTCCAAATGTTGGTTTACTAACTTAACTTTCAAAACAAAACAAAAAGAATTTTGGTGTTTTTGCAAAAAGTCATACCATTATATCTCAGCTTATGCAGAATCTTAGAAGCATGATAAGTCTAAGATGTGTCAAAATTAGGAACTTGTATCACTTGTGACATACAAGTTAATCCAAGCAAGAATTGACAACTTCAACAGTCAACTTCATAAGAAAATTAATCAAGGACAAATGTTCATAAGATGAATAATCAATTCAATCACATTAACTTATGATTAAGTTCAAAAGTTAATGCAGGTAAGTGCATTGGTTAATGCGGGTGAAGGTAACCCATGCATGTAACTAATGTGGGTAATAGTATATTTTCAAGTGCAACTAATGCAGACAATGATTTTACTCTACCGCATTAGTGTGTTAAGTAAATGTGGATTTTACTCTACCACATTTGCTACAGTAGAGAAATGTTGGTAAACAACTCTCTCGCATTTGCTATAGTGTGTTAATGCTGGTGAACAAAATCACAAGTTATTCTTTTGCATTTACTGCAGAACAAATGTGGATAGTCAATGTTTTCAAATTTTAACTTCCGCATTTGCACCAGTACAAAAATGCGGGTAGACAATGATTATCGAAGTTTAACTTCCGCATTTGCAACAGTACACAAATGCGGATTGAATAAAAAAAATAACAAAACTTCCGCATTTACAACAGTGACTAAATGCGGATAGTCAAAGTACAAAGTTTGTCTTTCATATTTGCTACAGTTAACAAATGCGGATGACCAAAAGTCAAAAATTTACCCTTTCGCATTTGATACAGTGGTGATCAAACTTGCTCTTAAACTTGTAAAATCTTTCAAAATGCATTATCTGGCTACTTAAAGGAATTTAAACAGGTCATTTAATACTTTTCAAATTTGAGAGACTTTATAGTGAGACGAGTGCAAATACACAGTACACCATCTTCGATCATCTTCATCATAAACAACCAAAGATTTTCGTGTTATTCTACTCAATCTGCTCTTGTTATCGATTCTGATTCTACTCAATCTGCTCTTGTTATCGATTCTGAAACCACATTTGTATCGGAAACAAGGTGAAATTTACATAAAAATTTTAATCAAGACCTAAGTTTCAGACTGTTAAACCTAAATCAAACAATGAACCAACTGATAATGAAGAACACAAAAACATGTCTTATTGATGTAACATAATACACCTTTTTGACTTCATGAGCATGCAAACCAACAGAAATTCTTCTCATCATGAAAACCTTGATATTCATGTTTGTTGTAAGAACAGAGCATGATGAAAACCTTGATATTCATGTTTGTTGTAAGAACATAGCATGATGAAAAATGAAAAATGAGTAACAAATCAATGAAACAACATCTCATTAATGGTTCAAACATAGAAACTGTGATTATTGAATAACAAACTCACCATTTGCTATGACAACAATGAAATAGAAACGACAAACGTTCATCCTTGACCATTTAAAGTAAAACTGATAACTGACACACATGTCTCTTGTGCAGATTACATGGCAAATCTTTCATAGAGCAGCTCCATAATGTTAGCGGTTATTTAAACCCTGATGTGCCTGAAGCTGAAGGACTTAGAGATATGATCAGATTCTTATCTACCATAACGGTAGCCTATGCTATCACTATGAGACCCACCATCTATGAAAATCTCATCAGGTCCTTCTGGAACTCAGCTGAGGTAATTGAAGCTGATGGTGTTGGAACATTAACTGGGAGAATCAACAATGATCACACTCTGAGCATCACTGAAGATTCTATTAGAAGATGCTTACAATTTGGTGATGATGCTAATGCACCTTTGGAGCTAGATGATGAAGAAATAACCACATTTTTTGCTGAAATTGGTTATGAAGGAGGATATGAAGCAAAACAAATTGTTAAAGGATTGATTGATCTACCTTGGAGATTCCTAATTCATATGTTTTAGCACTATCTATCCAAGAGAAAGAGAGGATGGAATGACATTCCAGTCATCACATCCTCAGGAATCTGTGCTCTCTGCTCAAACAGACCATTCAACATGTCTGCCTATGTCTTCAATGGCCTGATATCAAACATTCAAGAAAAGAGAAGATACAAGTTCTTAATGTACCCAAGATTCATTCAGTGCCTGATCAATGAATCATTCCCTGATATTGTAAATGAGGGACCAGTGCTTGATATTCCTCACTATGATGCAAGATCTTACAAATACATTAAGAAGAGGGATCCAAGAAACTTTTATAGTGGAGCTCACTCACCTCTTCTTCCATGGATGATTTAGCAAATAAATCAAGAAGTTCAAGCATAAGAACAAGCTGCTACACAACCATCACCACAACCATCACCACAACCAACACCACAACCATCACCACAACCATCACCACAACCATCACAACCAACACCACAACCATCACCACAACTATCACCACAACCAACACCACAACCATCACCACAACCATCACCACACCATCACCACAACCATCACCACAACCATCACCATAACCAACACCACAACCATCACCACAACCATCACCACAACCATCACCACAACCATCACCACAACAACACCACAACCATCACCATAACCATAACCACAACCATCACCACAACCAACACCACAAACAACCACACAACCATCACCAATATCACCACATCTTCACTCTCCAACATCACCATCTCACCAATCTCCAATATTACCATCTCATCACTTACCAATATCACCATACCAACCTTTGCCAACCCATGAATACACTACTGAAGTTGGAGGATCAACTAGTGCTTCTAAAGCATCCAAATCATCTTCTGATGAGGAGGATCATCATACTCAAATACCTGGAAAGAGAGCAAATTGTGAGACTGCTCCCTCAGAATGATTTGCTGAATCCAATGAATACAGGCCTGATGAAAAAGATGAACTTATATCTGAGGTCCTACAAAAGGTGGAAAGGATGGAAAGGATTTTAAATAGAAGGGCTAGAATCATTGATGATATAATTCTACAGCTTGATGAAAAGGAGACGGAGTTGAAAGAGCTTAAAGAAAAACATGAAGTTGAAAAGAAGGAGAAAGAGAAAGAACTTGAAAACTTAAAAGCTGCACTCAATAATTCAAGAGAAGAAGTGAGTGGACATGTTGACACTCTTGCCATTCAAACCATAGCAATGGAAGAAAACATTATAGTAGAACAAGCTGAAATCATCTCTAATCTTGAAAATGAAATTCATAGCAAAAACAAAAGGATCTCTGAACTTGAGCTGATAATTGAGATTCAAAGAAGTGCAGTGGCTGATGAAAGGAAAGATAAACAAGAAAAGGTTGATAATGAAAAACAAGAAAAGGTTGAAGATGATGAGAACCAGTCTGTCTCTGACAATGAAGAACAAGAAGAAGATACATGTCAAACAAAGCATGGGGAACAAAGTCTAGAGATGGTGATTTACTCTGGAAAAACAGATGTTGCTCACGCTGAGAAAGCAAGTTTGAGGAACTTTTCAGTGCTTTAGACGGCTTTACATCTGAAGAATTTGGTGTAGATGATGATTTTTGGGAATTTGTGAACAATCAAAGGACTGATTCTGAAACTATTATGATCATTCCCAAATCTCTAGTTCCTTTGGAGAAAGTGTTAAGCATGCAGATTGTCCCTGCTGTGTCACTAACTGAAGAACAGAAAGAAAAGATAAGAGAAATGTGTGAAAAGGAAAGAGAAAAAATAAGGAAACAGAAAACCAAAAGGAAACAGAAAAAGAAAAGGAAAAAGAGAAGGAGCAAATATAAGTTAATGTTAAAGAACAAACCACTCTTGAAAAAATGTCTAAAGGGATTGAAAAGGCTGAAACTTCAACTCCACAACTTCAAACATACTCAAGAAAGAGAAAATATCTAGCTAAAAAGGCTAAGGGTAAAAGACCAGTGATTGAAGAAGAAAGTGTTAAGAAACAGAAAGATGATCCAAGAAGCCTGGCAGCAATAGCTAAATTTCTTGAAGAGCATAAGCAG
The DNA here is from genome assembly GCA_025506515.1 of Flaveria trinervia. Lineage (NCBI taxonomy): Eukaryota > Viridiplantae > Streptophyta > Magnoliopsida > Asterales > Asteraceae > Flaveria > Flaveria trinervia. The sequence goes on from CM046452.1 coordinate 21,395,511, forward strand.
GCTAAAGCTCGATTAAAGAAACAAGTTGTTACCATTGATCAGAAGAAGGAGAGATAGCTGGTGGATATGATGCTGAAGAGGATGTTCATATGGACAGTCCTATGAAAACATAACAAGCAGTGGAAGAAATGTGTCAAAAGCCCAAACTAATGACTTAATGATCAAAGCAATGTTTTTGATCGATCAAGGGTATGATCCAGATGAAGTCTTTGGGATGACCTATGAAGGAATGAAGGAAGAGGAAGAAAAAGTGAAAAAGCTGCTACATCCAAATGTTGAAATAGAATATGAAAAAGCAATCACCAAAGATGTTCTAGTGCTAAAGAGTCTTCTATGAAGAAATCAACCACACACGTGTATGAAAGACCATTGTCAAGAAAGGTTCCCTTACCTAAACTGTCATCTATGAAGAAATCATCCTCAACTCCTGAACCACTATTTCCTGATCTTTATAGTATGTCAGATAAGGAAATTAAGGATTACCTCACCAGTCAAGGCTTCTCCAAAAGAAAATTGGCAAACATGAAGACTAACTCACTAAAAGCTGCAACACTTAGGTTGATAAATGAAAAGAAAGAAAAGATAAAGAAGTTAGAAGAAGAAGAAGTGCTCAATCAAAAGCAAAGATCAAGAGTCTTTACACAAGACATGAATCTTACTCATAAAGATCAAGACTATTTGGCACCTGTTATTCATAAATATCCAGAGTAGTTTGCTAAACCCTCCCAACTAAAATATCAAGAAGGGTTGACCACTGCTGAGATGATCAGAGGTGTATCTACTCCAATAGGCAAAACAGACCAGAAAATTATTGCTTGGAAGTATGATAGTTCATGGAATATGTTTATGGTTAAAAGGATCTCTAGTCTAGTGTAATTTTTTACAGCGTACTCTGCTCTAGTAAATGCACTTGAGATTCATGACCTGAAAGAACCGGCTAATCTGGAGCTGATCAACGATAATGCCATTTTTAGAGGATATGAATATGAAGGTATACTTAAAATGTTCAAGATAACCAACAACTTCAATTCATTAAAAGCAACATGTATGATAAAAGACAAAACTTTCAAGAACCCTCTGGAGATGAAACAGACAAAACCAGCTGAAGAAGTAGTGTTTCCAGAATTTAGAGTGAAACCTATTGAATCATTGAAAAGAAAAATGGTGGCTGGTACACATTCCTCAACACCAATCTCAAATGTTTATTATGATGAGAGACTTATGAATTGGTGATTGAGAGGAAGTGGGGAGGCAAAGAAGGTGCTGAAATCAGATTGTTCAGTGGCTATGAAGTGAGACTACTGGATCAATCATATATTTAATACATATACACAAGGCACTTCAGAGAGATATCAAACAAATTGGGTCAAAAAGATCTACATTCTTTCTAAAGTGTATCAAAATATTGAAGATGGCTTATGATCAGATTCGTGCAAAGAGGGAGAAGAGGAAGAAGGAAAAGACAACTTTACAGTTGGGCAACATTGTCAAACTTAAAGTTGATGTAGATGGTTCTCTTTTGATTCACAGGGATAGGCTATCAACAGTGTCTATTTGGGAACCAATCTCACTAAAGAAACTACCACTTGAAGCCATTCATAATATGAGTAGAATGAAGATTCATGTACTAAGCAAGGATAAAATGTCAGATGCTCAAGATTTTGTTAACATGATCAAGGCAATTTTGGATCCAAGTCAAGCAGCACCTTTTACACCACCAAAAGACCCAACAGAATCATCACAACATCAATCACCTCCCAAACATTGAAGAAAATTAGGCTGTATAATCCTAAGGGGGAGTATTGTTGCACCCTAAAAGGATCATACATGCCAACTCAATGGGTGATTTGATGATTGCTCTACTGGAATCCCTTAAGTCCAAGAAGAAATGCGGTTGAAAATTCTACTAAGAAAAAGAACAAGTGTTGTCTCCCGCATTTGTCAATGCGGAAGACATAATGCAAATACGGACAAGTATCTGCTCAACCTGTTTCTAGGATATTTTCGAACCCAAACATCAAGCCTATTTGTTCTAAGCTTATAAGGCTATTCTAAACATGAACAACCTATAAGCATCTAAGAATCATCATCAAACATGCATATAGATACGGGTATACATACATAAACATAATACTGTTTTAATATATTTTTAGCCCCAAAGAAGAGTTTAAAACAAGTAAAACCGAGGTTTAGAAACTCACCTGGTGTGACTTTGGGTGTATCTTCCTTCTAACCCATATGCAAATGAGTTCAAACACCTAGAAACCCAACAAACACACACACACGAACACACACAAACACATAAGCACATAACCGAGACAAAACCCAACATAAACACATAAAAACTTCGAATTCTTACCTTGAATTCAGCCTTCTTCTTCTTCCTCTTCAAACCCGAAAGTTTTCTGCTCCTTCTCTCTCTAATCCGATTGCAAAAAGGTGAATAGTAACATGGTGTGGGCGGCCATGTTGCTTTTGTACCAACTTTTATTCTTTTTTTCCTTTTGACACTTTTAACCCTTCAACTTGGGTTAAATTGCATTTTCTACTTTTATTCTTCATTTCTTATCTTTCTTTTAAAAGAATAACCGGTGTTACATTTTATGAAATTTACAGTATTGGTCCCTGAAGTATCCAGCTTTATTATTTTATGCTAGAAGCTTTTATATTAAGTTTTAGAAATTACAAGTTAAACCCTTGACTTATAAAAATTAATTTAAATAATATCAAATTAATTATTTATTAAACTTTTATAAACTTGTAAAATTTATAATTTAATTATTTATTTTCAATAACAAAAAATCATAACTGCTATTGAAACTTTATAAGTCTATTAAAAGTCATTTTATAACTTAATAAATTTTAGTAAGACTTTTCCATTTAGTTACATATTTGTATAATGATTAATAATACTTTATAACTTTACAAAAAGAATTGTTTAAAATCATAAATTATCACAAGTTATTTAAACGATCAACAAATAAATAATTCACAATATAAATTACAAATTTAATGTATTTGGTCCATTACAATTATTATATTAATTTTATAATAGAACTTAAAATTTTGGGTTTAAACTTGAAAAAAAAATTTTGCGGATGTTCCAGTCTCCCCTACTTTAAGAAATTTCGTCCCGAAATTTAATCACAAGTAGACTAATTTCAAAAATACGAGGAGACTTGGATTTAATGTCACGTTCGCAAGTGCCACTTGGAACGTTTGAATTCAATGAGTTTAATTATGATGTTTTGCTATGCTTAAATTTGTTATATTTCATAATTCATGATTGCATGTGTTTCTTGACAAACTGAGGGAGATCATTAATTTATAATTTTTGTTGATAATTTTTTTTGTATTTTAAACGATTCAAGATGACTAGGAAGGTTTTGTCATGAGGGAAACACCAAACATTAGATCGATACAGGACTCAGCTTAACAAACATGGTGAATAAGTTCAAAATGATTTTGGATAGGATATGGAATTCATAAAGCTTCTCAAGCAAATAACTTTAACCGAGTTCTTGAATGATCAATTATTGTTTACTATGTTATTAAGGTTTTGAAGTTGTATTAGCTTAAAGTTGATACGAGAATCGTGTTTGTTAAGATTAATGATACAATTTAGAATGAGAGCATCATTCCAATAGGTTTTTCTATCATAACTGTGGTTTTGAGGGGAAGACGTTTAGAAAGAGTTTTCTAAGGGTCATTAAGAGAAATAGGATAATGAGTTTTAAGATTCAGGAGGACAAAATCAATGATAAAAGGATTTAAAATGACAAGATGTTTCGACTGTAACGTTCGGTTTACAAACCAAAGCATTACGTTGACTTATCAAAGTATTAGGTCAACTACAACCTTATTGAAGACATGTGTACCTATAAGCGGACACTCAACCCAAGGGTTCCTAGGTAAGGTAAACGGATCCATCGGTTGATTTGGATTTATATGAATACCTTGCCTAGATAGAACACCTCGAGATACAGGCATCCCACTTTTCCAGCATTACATGTTTCAAGTTATAGGACATAGACTTTGAAGAGACTTGAAAACCATGAATAACGATTCAAAAGCACATTTTGAAAACCATTTGATTCAGGCATGTAATGCCATAGAATATGATCTAAGGTTCGTGTGTGCATTGATAAGATTCAAGGTATAAGCATAAACACATAAGGCATATAATCACATAATCAAGTATAAACACATAAGGCACATAAAATCTTATATAAGCATATAAGATACATGAGAGGACTCATGTGTAAGGGTACTTAGTTATAGTCTAGGTCATTCCATTTCTAATAACCTAACTCTCTATAACCATGGCTTTGATACCAATCTGTCACACCCCGATCGACGGTGCAATCATCGAGGCAGACGAATGTGAAACGATTGTTCATAGCACATGGAACTAAATAAGTTGTAATAATATTAGATATCATTTTTATTGGACATTACAAGACAATTAAATAGATATATCCCAAACAAGATATAAACAACAAAATAAGACTTTCAATTAACTAAGTCCAAGTCCTATATGAGCACGAACAGATCTTCAAGTAGTAAACCTAAAATACGTTAAAAATAAAAGGTCAACTTTGAAAGTTGGTGAGATTTCCATAGTTTTCAATACATAAGTATATAAAAGATGGCAATTCATGTAATAAATTAGTGAACAAAGTAACTAGGATGTAAGACAGAATGCACAATCAAACCTTGATAGTTTTACAAGTCTCAAACGTTTACAAGTATATACGATTAGCTAAGTGTACTTGGATCAACCAAGCAGGCTTGTCAGGCCCATAGATCTATGACGTCGCCAGGCTAGCAATAGGTAATGATTGTACATATAATCGATATTACATGGTAGCTACAAAGATCAACTAACCACAACATACAAATGAATTGCCATAAGTTGACAAGAATAAAATGTTTTTACAAGTGCAATAATTATAAAGTAACATGTTTCACACCATTAACTAAAAGTTTGATCTTCCTAAATCAAAAATGATTTTTAATAATAAAAAACAGTATAAATTCGTTCAAAAGAATAGAGACCAAAGATTTCACTACTCCTCTGATTCTTCAGTTGATGTTGATGAGATGACTCCAAAAAAATATCACAAGCAATCTCCAAGGTCACCTCTAAATAGATCACCATTTAGAGGAAAATATCAAGAAGTCACCACAATGGATAGGAACAGGAAACCCAAGACTATCATGGCTTGGGTTCCATATTCTAATTAGTTCTTCTATTCTTGCAGGGTCATCCATATAGGTCTAATAGCCTATGGTACGTGGATAGTGGATGTTCCCGACACATGACTGGAGATCGTTCCCTGCTTCATGACTTGAAGCAAATACAAGGAACTACTGTGGCATTTGGAGGAGATTTACAAGGTGGAAGAATTACGGGTGAAGGATCTATGACAAATGGGATGTTGAGCTTTGATAGAGTGAACTACTATGAACAACTGAACGTCAATCTTCTAAGCGTGTCTCAGATCCGTGACAAGAAATATTCAACTCACTTTACCGACACCCATTGCTGCATTCTGAAACCAGCATTTCAGATCTCTAAAGAATGGGTTGTCCTAAAGACTCCGAGGAAGAATAACACCTATGTCTTAAACCTGAATTCTACAACGCCAATAGAAGAAACATGTCTTTTGTCAAAAGCATCATTTGATGAGTCCAAGCTGTGGCATAGGCGTTTGGGGCACACAAACTTTAAAAACATGAACAGATTGGTCAAATGAAACCATGTCATTGGTCTTCCCCAAAAAGAATTTCATTTTGTTTATCACTGTTCAGCGTGCCTCAAAGGAAAACAACATAAATGTTCTCACAAATCCAAGCTAGTGAACACAAATAATACTCCATTGGAAAGAAACAGTATTGTTTGGTGATCATTGATGACTTTTCACGATTTATATGGGTTTTCTTCTTACTTCATAAAAATGAGGAATCCCAAATAATACAAGAATTTATCACAAAAATTGAAAATGAACTTGATCATAAGATCAAAACAATTAGAAGTGATAATGGAACCGAGTTTAAAAATAAAATCATGAGTTCATTTTGTGCAACCAAAGGCATTGCTCATCAATTTAGTGCAGCTAGAACTCCTCAACAAAATAGGATAGCTGAATGGAAAAATAGAACACTAACTGAAGCAGCAAGAACAATGCTAGCCGATGCTAAACTGCCTATTACCTTTTAGGCAGAGGCAGTTAACACATTGTGTTTTATGCAAAATCAAACTCTGATTGTAAAAGAAAGTAACATGACTCCATATGAACTGTTGTTTCATAGAAAACCATTTATTGGATTTTTTTAATCATTTCATAGTCCTGACCCAATATTAAACACCCGAGACTATTTGGGAAAGTTTTCATCTAGGTCTGATGAAGGATTCTTTATAGGTTATTCTTTGGTTTAAAAGGCTTACAGAGTGTTTAATCCTAGATTAAACATTATTGATGAATCAATAAATGTTCAATTCAATGAACACTCATTTCCCAAATCTACAAATGGTCCTGACTTGTTGTTTGATATTGACTCATATACAAAATCATTTGATCAATTTCACTTGTCTAATGTAGATTCAGGTGAAACCTCTTCAGGTGTAGAAAGAAGAGATGACTTTCCACTGATTCCCCCTACTTCTATAGAGCACATGAATGAAGATGTTCCTCTCCAAGCTGATCCCATCAAACAACCATCACAAAATTAAAGTGTTTCAACTGAAGATGGTCCAAGACTGTTGCCATCACATTTTGAAGATCTGTCAACAGAGATCAGAAATAAAAAAAACAAGCTACTCCTCTTGCTGAAGCAGAAAGAATATCAAATGATGGAAGCAATCAAAGTGATGTTGAAGCTGAAACAGTCAATGAAACGGAGTCTAATTATCTTCATAATTCCCCAACAGTACAAGATGAAGATGCCTCTCACCATAATGATCTGAATGTTTCCAATCTTGATGTAACCATTGCTGGTGACTCAATTCCAACAACCAGAATACACAAGGATCATCCAGTGGAAAGCATTATTAGTGAACTTAATGAAAGGGTGACAAGAAGCAAGTCAAATATTGCAAACATTTGTTGGTTCTTATGCTTTCTTTGTCAAATAGTACCCAAGAACATCAAAGAGGCTCTTAAAGACAATAGCTGGATATTAAAGCAATGTAGAAAGAATTGCTACAATTCAAGAAGCAAGAAGTATGGCAACTGGTAGACCTTCCTAAAAGACAATACCCTATCGGCACCAGACGGCTATACAGAAACAAAATTGATGATAGAGGGATCATCATTAGAAATAAAGCAAAGCTAGTGGCATAGGGTTACACTCAAGAAGAAGGAATTGATTATGATGAACTGTTTGCACCTGTTGGCAGATTAGAAGCAATAAGAATCTTTCTTGCATATTCTACATCCATAAAGTTCACTGTTTATCAAATGGATGTGAAGTGTGTATTCTTATATGGAAAGATTGCTGAAGAAGTCTATGTGAATCAACCACCTAGCTTTGAAGATCCAGATTTCCCTCACAGGATGTACAAGCTTGTCAAAGCACTGTATGGTCTTCATCAAGCTCCAAGAAAGTGGTATGAGACTTTATCATCTTTTTTGTAGATGCATATGTTCCTAGTTTATGAGCTTAATGTAAAAGTCTTTCATGTCTTACACATATGTAATAAATGGTTCAATGAAATATAATTTGAGATTGATGTTCATTAATGTTTATTTAATTCATATTATTATTGTGTTAAAGTATAATGTATATGCATGACCTTATTATATAGGTTTGAGGGTGTTGTGCATGATACTTAGTCAATAATGATTAAGAAATGTGTTCAACATGGTCGGATGAGTAATCATGCAAATGGCCTATACTTGTGGACCATACGCATGAATACATCATGCTTATGGACCAGTCACACGACTGAATCAGGAGACTGGATCAGTCATATGATTGAAACATAAGACTGACTCAGTCGCACGACTAAACCTTCAGTCGTGCGTATGACTCAATCGCATGATTCAGTCGCACGACTGAACCATGCTAATGGTTCAGTCATACAAATGGAAGCCCCTAACCCATAAATACCACTTAATTCATGAAAAAAAAGAATTTGAAACACTTGATATTCTCACGATCCCTAGCCGTCCCGAACGTCCAAGGAAGCCAGTCCAAGTTCATAGATCATTCATGATCGGTTTCTATTCATTCATAATGTTTAGTTTCAATCATATATCGATCAGGTTAATGTTGTCACTAATTGGATCGCCAATAAAATAGGATTCCGCACTATTTGATTTGGTATAAACGTAGAATCTGTTAGTATTCTGTACGTACACGGTCCAGAAAAGTGGTATCAGAGCTTTGGTCTTGATTTTGCATTTGATTCAATTAGAATTGTGTCAAAACTTACATTTTAACTCACAAGAGTCATCTTGTTGAGTCCGCATTTGTTTTTCAATGTTTCCAGGCATTAATGTTGAAGTTTTTCGTCATACGGCAGATTAGGGTTTCTGGGTAAATCATAATTCGTGTCTAAGTGCCAAAAATTTGATTTTTCCAAACACAACAGCCTTTAGTCGCACGAATAGCTCATTCGTACGATTGAACTCATTCCCACACTTCATCTGCATGAGTAAACTCAGTCGTATCCTTCATTCACACGACTGAACACCTTTAGTTAGATGAGTCCATTTACCTTGTTCATACGCACGACTGGATTGAATCACACGATTGTATTCATTCGCACTCTTCATTCGCACGAGTGATCCATACGCATTGTCCATTTGCATGATTGAAGTTGTCCTATTCTCAAAGTATAAATTTCATATACATGGAAGATCAGTTTTTTGTGTTACTGCCAGAAAGGTCTTACGCATCCAGAACCTTCTTCTTCAAGAGAATGAGATAGGAAATCACAATAAACCGCCGAAGCTTATGACATTGGATGACTATTCACAATGGAAACAGTGGTTCGAGATTTACCTAAATGGAGTGGATCGCAATCTCTGGACTTCTATTGGGACTGGTTACACTGTACCAGTTAGCGCAAATGGAGTAAAGTTGACATTAGGTGGAATGAGCGAGGCTCAGAAGATACTCTTCAATGCTGAGAAGAAAGTCTATGCTATGCTGACTCAGTGAATCCCAAAAGACATCTTTCAACAATTTTCTGAGAAAAAACAGGCCAAAAAGTTTTGGGAGGCATTAGAGAAGAGGTATGATGGAAATGCAACGTTAAAGGAACTAAAGGCTAAAGCACTCAAGAAGGAGTTTGATAATTTCTCCTCAATTGGGAATGAGAGCTTGGATGACATCATCGATAGGTTCTACCATCTGATAAGTGAGTTGCACACTCATGGTGTAACGACGTCTATGGAAGATAAAGTTTCTAGCTTGCAGATGGTTTTCCTGAGAAATGGGATTCATTTGTGTCTAACCTAAGACAGAATGACGTACTTGCTACGTTGGACATAAATGACTTCATCTTGAAGTTTAGGGAGGAGGAATTGAGGATGAAGTACAAGTCGAAGAAAGGATCTTACGTTCAGAAGCCTTCACTCTACAACTCGGTTCCCAATCCAACTGGTTCAAGAGCACTACTTCAAATAGCTTTTGAGTCTAGTTCCACGACTCCTTCTCAATCCACTACTTTAGGACTAGAAACTTCTGGTCATCATCGACTCAATACATAGTGTCTGAAGCCAATACTACGAAGTTAAAAACCGAGAATCTCAGTAATATCACAGTGGAGGTTGCAAAGAGCACATTGATCTTCTAGTAGCAGTGGTTCAATCGTATGACGGTCTAGTTGCTGGAAAGATCAGAAATTGTCATCTTGTAGATGAAGACTACGAGCAGGTTGACAAGAACGAGCTGGAAAGGATAGATATCATATGGGCTCTAGCGAGTGCAGTTAGACGAGCTAAAAAGTTTGTTAAGAAGACGGGACAGAATCTAGTAGCCACAAAAGATACGACCTTTGGTTTCGACAAAACCAAGTTCACCTGCTTCAATTATGGTGAAATGGGGCACTTTAAACATGAGTGTGTGAAGCCTAAGAAAACAGGAAATGGTAACTCATTTCCTACTTTCAACCACCAAGACAAGGACATGGTTGGAACCAGTCCTTCAAATAAAGAGACTAAAGCACTAACTGCCAAAGGTGATGAAGGACAAGACTGGTCCTTCCGATTTGTCTTTCCTGGAGAATAAAACATTGCTTTTGTCAAAGCATTGGATGATGGGTCAGCCAGTGAAGGTGAGATTGCAGCTGAGCAAGCGATGTCAGATACAGAATAAGCTGTGAATGTGGTAAAGCACTTGGTTGAGGAAGAGCTCAGAGCAACAAGTTCAAAATCTCCAACAGAAGAGTCGACCTCTGCATTGATGGCTGATTCAACTGACTCCACAGAGGTAAGTTCTTTAGATCAATGGTTTAATAAACATGCTTGTACTGAATGTGAAAAATTTAAGGAAAGCATAGTTCTAAAATTTGCTAGGTTATTAGAACACAATGATAGCTTAGTAAATGACTTACAACTCTGCACTGAAGCTAATCGTATATTATAACAAAATGAGTGCAGTTTTAAAGAAGAGATAGAACTTTTGGGTAAACAACTAAGGGAAACTGAAGTTTTCGACTTAAATCAATCAAATGATATAATGTTTTATTTAAATTCATTAGAAGACTCCAAAACGGAAAAAAGCAGTTTTCAAAGTCGAAGTTAATTCACTAAAACAAAAACTGCATAGTTGGGCTAGTTCTTCTCACATGTAAAGAACTTAGTGAAAGAACAATACAATGGGGACGGTTTGGGATTCAAACTAGTTCCACCACCACATGAGATCCTCTTGAATGAAAAATGTAGACCGATAAATAACAACCCAATTAAGGATCATGTGGTGTCTACACCTCTAGTTAGTGATCTTGATTCCATGGGTGAACCAGTGAAATCTGACACTAAACAGAAGGAGGCTACTTTGAAATCAAAAGGCAAGATGCTAGTTGAGAACTTAGATGATGCATTTAAAAGGGTTAATCTAAGGTTAGGTTCACCAAAGTCTTTCTCAGAACCCAAATGACTAAACCAGTTAACCACAAACATGTTAACCATCAAAGTCCAACCAAATGGCAAGTTAAAGATGTTCAAAATGTCGTAACAATTAATTTTGTTAATAAGGGTGAAACATCTGAAAGAGTAGTGACTAAACCAAACCAGACACACCTCACACCTTCACTAAACTCACATCACATAAAAGTTTTCCTCAGTCTGTAGAAGCAAGATCTTGCTACAGTTGTGGAAACGAGGACATATTTCTACTAATTGTCCTTACTATCAGATACCAAGAAAGAAAATTGAATTTTATGATACACAACCAAGTTCTTCTAAAATAAGATCTAACACTCCACCTAAGAGTGTTAGTAAACCAAAAGTTCAAACCATAAATCAGTCGTCTGTTTACCACAAACAGGCCTTACACAAAACTGGCTTATGGAAAGAAAAATCAAGTATAGGGTCTGATAGTGAGAATGATAAGAAGAAAGATATGCCCTCATCCTCTAACGGAAAATGGGTTGAGTTTATGATGTGTGATACCTCTAGGTCATCCAAGCTAGTTAAGGCTTGGGTCCCAAATCTGAACTAACAAGTTTCTTTGACTGTGTTGGGTGTCTGCTACAACACTATCACTAATACCTGGTTTATTGATAGTGGGCGTCCAGGCACATGATAGGAAATTCGTCCCTCCTTTTCAACATCAAACAAATCAAAGAGGGACATGTTTCATTTGCTGGGAACAAAGGAGGCTACATCACAGTACAAGGCGAAGTAGGAAACTAGAAAGTAAAGTTTGACAAGGTAAACTACGTTAAAAAATTTAGAACAATTACTTTCAGTCTCTTAAATCTCTGATAAAGGCTTTAAGGTTGTATTTGACAACAAGAAGTGCTATAAGTTGAAGAAGGACTATGTGATTAAGGAAGATAAGGTTCTCATGTCAGCTTCAAGATATAACAACCTATATGTCTTGGATCTATAAAAAGCATCCACAACTGATCACATGGTTCAATGCTTCTTGTCAAAGGCAACTAAGAGGTACTCAGTCTTGTGGCATAGGAGAATGGGTCACATCAATCCTAGGAAGATGAATCACTTGATTTAGAATGATCTAGTTAATGGTTTAAATGTCAAGAACTTCCAGCTTCGAAATTTCTGCATAGCTCGCAAGAAAGGGAAACAGACCAAGAAAGCTCACAAGGCAAGAAACTCAACTCTATTGATATGCCTCTCGAGTTTCTGCACATGGATCTGTTTGGTCCTGTTAGCATAAAGAGCATTGCTGGAGATCTGTATTGCTTTTTAGTAACAAATGATTACTCAAGATTCTCTTGGGTGATGTTTTTGAAATCCAAATCAGAAACTTTTGAACCATTCAAACATCTGGTACCTACATTGGAATCACTCTACAAGCTAAATGTTAGGCAGATTCGATCAGACAACGGCACTGAATTCAAGAATCAATGGATGGAGGCATACTATAGAGAAAGAGGAATTGTTCATCAATTCACCTCTGCCTACACTCCACAGATAAACGACGTAGCTGAGAGAAAGAATTGAAGTTTGATAGAGACTGCCAGAACAATGCTTGCTAACTCAAAACTGCCAATTCAATACTGGAATAAGGCAGTGACGAATGCGTGTTACACGCTCAATCGAGTGTTGGTGGTCAGGCGACATAGGAAAACGTGTTATGAACTACTCCAGCGACGTAAACCTAATTTGGAGTATCTAGAACCATTTGGCGCACATTGTACATTGTTGAAGAAGACTTAGAATGGGAATTTTAGCGAGAAGAAAGAAGAAGGGATATTTCTCGGATACAGCATACCAAACAAGAGAGTTTACAACAACTCAATGGGTCAGGTAGAATTGTGGTGCAACGTTGACGTTCAGAGATACACCACCCCCCAACCTGGAAAGGACCCTCATTCTTCTTTGAATATGATGGATTCTTTAAATCCTTAATCTGTCACTTTCTCATACTAATGACGAGCTTTCTGCTAGGATGATGTACGATGCTCTTAACACTCCTCCACCAAACTTGACATCAACCGGTCCATTAGATGATTCTTCTAGCCCTTCAAGGGGAGACCTTGAAGTGAGTGAATCTTTATCTGATGATGAGGTAGTTGAGACTGCTAATGAGGACCAGGAGGAACGGGTTCCCACCAATGAAAGTACACAAGCATCAAATCCTGATGCCTCTGACACTTCGAAACCTCATACTCCAACAGCTACAGATCCTGAACCTGATTTTAACAATCAGGATAATGAGGTGGCTATTCCAACAACTCCCAGATCTTGGCTAAATGTTTATCATCCCTTGGACAATGTCATTGGGGATGTTCGATCGGGAGTACATACCAGAAATCAGCTATACTCAGCTGATTATGCCTTAGTAATAGAAAAGGGATATCTTCACGATGGCGCATATCAATGTTTTATGTCTTAATTTGAGCCAAAATATGTTATTGAAGCTTTAAACAATGAGGCATGGGTTAGTGCAATGCAAGAAGAACTCCTATAGTTCAAGAAGTTAGGAGTATGGACCCTTGTGGACAAACCAAAGGGTGTTAAGTGATTGGCACTAAATGGGTGCTGAAATGCAAGAAAGATGACCAAGGGGTCATAATCAGAAACAAGGCCCTACTTGTAGATCAAGGATTTTGACAACTCAAATGTATAGATTACAATGAAGTGTTTGCACCAGTGGCTAGGATGAAAGCAATACGTATATTTCTAGCTTATGCATCCTACATGAAGATTAAAGTCTATAAACTAGATGTAAAGAGTGCATTCCTTCATGGTGAAATCTGTGAGATGATTTATGTCAGTCAACCCGAAGGATTTGAGGATCCTTATCATCGGGACAGAGTTTACAAGGTAGATAAGGCTCTCTACGGGCTCCATCAAGCTTGGTATAAAAAACTCTCAACTCATCTTGTGCAACACGGTTTTTCACAGAGCAGTGATTGATTGTACATTGTTCATCAAAGAAAAAGATGGTGACATACTGCTGGTACAGATTATGTTGATGACATAATCTTTGGTTCCAAAAACGAAGAGTTATGTAAAGAATTTGAATCTGTAATGAAAGCAGAGTTTGAGATGAGTGTCATGGGGGAGATGAAGTTCTTCCTTGGATTACAGGTGGATGAGACACCAAAGGGAATCTTCTTACATCAGACCTAGTATGTAGGTGATATCCTCAGTTGATTCGATATGGAGAATGCTTCTGCAGCTGGAATTCCACTTGCCATAACCATAACGTGGCACTTGACGAAAATGGTGATCTGGTTGATGCCACCATGTACAGAGGAATGATTGGATCTCTCATGTACCTCATAGCCTCCTGTCCCAATATCATGTACGTGACGTGTCTTTGCTCCAGATATCAGGTGAAACCAAAAGTAAACCGTCTCATCGGAGTCAAAAGGATTTTTCGTTATCTGAAGGGTGCTCCGACACTCGGGTTGTCGTATCCTTATGACGATGACTTTGAGCTTACAGCGTATAGTGACTCGGATTATGGCAGTTGTAAAATGAATTACAAGTCAACATCAGTGGGATGTCAGTTCTTTAGTAGACTGTTAGTCACCTGGCAGTGTAAGAAGCAGACCTCCGTTGCTCTGTCAACATGTGAAGCTGAATACGTTGCTGCTACTAGTTGCTGTGCACAAATAATTTGGATTCAATAGCAAATGTGTGACTATGGTTTCCAATTTTCTAACACTCCTATTTTTGTTGATAATTCTGCTGCTATTGCTATAACCAAAAATCCGGTCCAACATCCTAAAACTAAACACATCCGTATTAAATATCAGTTTATACGTGACTATTTTGAAAAGCAATTAATCGATGTGGTTAAAATTAATACGGATTTTCAACACGCCGAGCTCTACACAAAAGCATTTGATAAACTGAGGTTTTTTATCTTTTAGAGGTTAATGGCATGAAAAAGAAAAGTGAAGTGATTCCAAAAGATGAAAGTTCGTAGTCCGACTAGTGTAGTTATTTTATTTTATTTTATTTCATTTATTCTCCTATCTATTAAAATCCAAAAACACAAAAAAGATTTTTGGTTTTAGAATTTTAGGGGGAGAATAGTTTAGTCCAATATTTAATTCGTGTAGTATTTAATTACTTTAAAAAACGAAAACAAAGGGGGAGGGTAGCTTACTAGTAAGAAATGAAATCAAATATGTGATTCTGATTCAAAGTAAAAGAAATGATAGTATACAGGGAATGACTTGGTTGGAACTTTAAAACTAGTGTGCTCAAAATGTGAAATTCAAAGTACAAGTTTGAGAAATCTAAGCACAACTAAAGAAAACTGATAGTTAAACAAGGTGCTATTGAGATAACATAGAGAAAGTAGACCTAGAGGTTGCTAGTTCATAACATGATGTGTGGGTAGATTCAACACAATAGATGAGTAGACTTCATTGGTGAATTAAAAAGTTAGACTAACCTATTCAATTTTCTATGGGTTCTCATCTTATCTTTGGTTAACACAATCACATATTTCCAACAAGGGGTGATGAGAAAAATAAACGCCACAAATGTGTGTGGATGACCACAAATATGAGCAAAGCACATGTAAAAAATGCTAAAAGCAATCAAGCTGATAACTTATGTTGTTGGTGCGTTACGTGCAAAAAAGAAAAATAAATGTTCTAATAAGAAGATAGGTTATGTGCCTCTTTACTGTGCGGTGGCACTAACCTGAGGATAAGCATAACCTAAAAATTCTAGAATTCATTGTTGTTTGCGCCTCTCTGCTGTGCGATGGCACTGACATGAGGCTTGGCATCTATTTGAAAGCTCTTAGAATAGTCTCTTCTAGTCCAATATCCGTAGACCGCTCAAAAAATTTCCTGAGGAATGTTGATTACCAAATAAGTGTGAGATCCATAAATGGATGTTGAAATAAATAAACCTAATTCATCACCATTGTAAGTCAAAAGTCTGTGTATGGATTTAAGGGGGGAAACATACTGACTGCAATTCTTGAAAGTCAAAATCGTTGTGTGCATCTTATAGCTTTAGTATGATTTCTTTAAAGTGCTCATGACTCTCAAACACAACAAGAATCTAGCATCGAGGGCATATTAATAAGGGGTTCCCAAACGATTCTGTTATACCTGTATGATTTCATAATAAATCGTTCCAGAAATGATCTAATCAACTTGAAGCTGTTCTGCTCAAACCCAAAACAACAAAAATGTCTTATTGTTTTAATTTCTAAGTTATTTTCTATTTTCTATTCGTTTGTAGGATTAATCGTCGGACTATAAAACTGGATGTACTCTGTGAATCACTTACTAAAATGGGTCACGTCTGAGGTGACCAATTAGTTTAAATTAAATGGGTCACGTCTGAGGTGATAAATCAGTTTCAAATTAAAAGGATCACGTCTAAGTTGAACCATAAGTATGAGCCAGTCACACGACTGGACCATGAGTATGCAACAACCATGCAACTAGACTACAAGACTGAACCAATCGCATGAATTGATCAAGGATTATGACTAGTCGCACGACTAAACCCCAGTCGCACGACTGAAGCATAAGTATGGGCTCAATCGCACGACTGGAGCATGCGTATGTGTCCAGTCGTACGACTGAACATTAAGACAGTATAAAAGAGGGGTGAGTCGGTCGCATTTCTCACCACCCCTCAAATCATTCAAAACCTGCTCATACGTATACACCCTGCCAAAATCTCATCTCACCTTGATTTCTTGCCGATTGTATTACTAACTGATCTGTTGTTCATCTACAGGTATTGTGGGACTGAAATCGATCAAAATGACCGGTAAAATCAAACCCTAAATGACCAAATTGCCTAAAATCAAGAAATTTGTAAAAATCTTAAAATAGACCACTTAAATGGACATAATCATTGGAATGAAGGAAATTAAGTGATATTTAGAGTTCCTGTGAATCTAATGAGTCTAAACATGACATCTAACCATAAGATTTGACCAAGATTCAAGGTCGGAGTGTCACACAGAGTCTTCTGTGAATGGACACTCCGAATGAACTTCAGTCGTACGATTGAGCCAGGCGCACGATTCATTCACATGATTGACTCATTCGGTGACTCAGTTGCACGACTGACTCAACCGCATGGCTTAACACACGACTAAGTTCAGTCGCAAGCTCAATCGCCTGACTGAACTCAGCCACACGCTCAATCGCACGACTGAACTCAGTCCTATGGTTCAATCGCATGATTGAACTAGTTTGATCTAAAACAGTTTAAGTGTCAAGTGTCATCTCTAATACACATCTCTAATGTATATTCTTATTGTGTTACAGAAACATGAGTGATAGATGGACCATGACCCTCAAGCACAACATCTGTGCC
This sequence comes from Flaveria trinervia, assembly GCA_025506515.1. Classification (NCBI taxonomy): domain Eukaryota; kingdom Viridiplantae; phylum Streptophyta; class Magnoliopsida; order Asterales; family Asteraceae; genus Flaveria; species Flaveria trinervia. The sequence continues at coordinate 21,412,973 of CM046452.1, forward strand.
CACTTGGATGCCACCACTCGGAATGCTTCCAAGTTTTCTGGGATCATTGCATTTCTTAGTAGATCGAGGATCTTCAAAGCCATTTCGACACCATGAACACCTTACAGATCCATACAACAGGCATTCTAGGAAAGTGCCAGGGTTGACAGATCAGTTAAGCCACACTATATACGGAGCTCCATATTCGGTCAAGAGATCGAGATTACTGAGGATGATTTGAGACGGGTCTTAGGTTTGGGTGAGGACGGAGCCCACCCAACTAAGCTACATCCCCTAATGGTCTGGGGATGCTTTCTGAGGATTAAGTACGTCAGTGACATAAATGTCGGTGTACTGATCAAGAGTAACATGTGCCCGTAATTCAAATATTTGGCACATGTGGTCATTAAGTGTATAGCCTCCAGGCGGGGACGATTTGACAAAATGTCCAACCAAATCCAGAATGCATATGTTGCACTGGTACTGAACCATCCGTTTAGTTTTTCACGCATGATCACCTCTTACTTGATAGAGAACCTTGAGGCCAAGGGGAAGGAACGCTTCTGTATGTACCCACGGTTTCTGTAGATGATTATTGATGAGAAGCTTCCTATGCTGCCAAAGGAGAAAGAAGATGCAGTGGTGCTCGAGGTAATGGATGACACTACTTTGGGTAGAATGAAGGTCTACCAGGGCAAGCAAGTGAAACCCCCGGTGAGGAGACTATTTGGCCACCTTGCCCGAGAAGACGATGTGGCGCCTGCTAGGAGGAAGTGGGGTCATGATGATAGTGACTCCGACGTCGAGCCCATTATGGCACCAACTAAAGAAGACGACGACAACGACGATGATGACCAAGGTCAAGGTGGTGATGCACCTGGTGAAACTGAAAGGGCTGCCTTCCACCAAGACTTCATGGTTGATTAGGATGAGGACTCAAATAAAGAGCCACTAGTGAGGACTGTTAGGAGTAGGGTGGTGGCCACAGGGAAAGGCATAGAGGTGGTAGGGGGATGTCAGGCTGAGTCTAGGGGTGCTACTGATGATGTTACTGATCCTACATACACCCTGACCAGTCCAACAGCCAAGGGGGAGCGCTTATTGCTAAGGGCTCTAAGAAGAAGAGGATGGCTCATCCCCATGGGAAGAAGAGCAAGAGGCCGAGGATTACTATGATCACATCCCCTGCCTCTACCACAGCCACCACCACTACCACTTCGACCACCACTACCACTTCCATCACAACTACGACTTCCACTACCACAGTCACAGCTACCACCACTACCACACCTCCTATCATCACCCCTAGCTACTACTACCACCACCACTCCTCCCACTACTACTATCATTCATCCCACCACCACTACCACAGCCTTTCCACCACTACCACAGCCTCTCCACCAGATCCCACACACATTCCACCTCCCATATTCACCACATCCACTACTACCACCACCACTCACCAAGCAGGTCCCTCCATACATTCTCCATTCCCAGCTGGACCCATTCTACCCCACATCAGGCTAGAGGAACAGCTGGCTAACCTTAATAGCACTGTGCTTAGGCTACTTGCCACTGATGAGCTTAGGGCTTCTCAGTTACACAAGATGATGGAGGTGAATGCAGCTCAAGCTCAGAAGATCATGGAACTCAGTCAGAAGAGTGACCTGTTAGAGAGAGCTCTAAGCCGAGCCCACCATGCGCTTACAAGTCAAAATGAGCTTGTGTTGGCTTCGGTGAAAAGAATAGAGGAGCTTGAGAAGAAAAATAAGAAGATTATGCTAAAACTCAAGGGATCAAAGAGTGAGCCTCTAAAGATCAAGGATGGGGATGGTGATGATGATGATGATGATGATGATGATGCTGATGATGATTTGGATGAAGATGATACTAAAGAAGATGTTGAGGAGGGAGGACCTAGCAGAAAAGATCAAGAGGATAATGATGAGCAGGATGGTGATGCATCTGCATCATCCTCTATTCCTCAAGCTCAGGAGAGGCGAACTAAAAGGAACCAAGATCAAGGAGCCTCATCCTCCACTTCTCCAGCTAAAGAACCTACTATTCAAGACAAAAGTAATTGCTAGATGTATTCGTATTTAGAAACTTTTTTACTTGAATTATATAACATTAATGTAATTAATTATCATCTATGTTTGTTTATGTTTAAATGCTTTATATGATGACTTATGTGTGATGTGCTTAATGTTTAATCAAACAGATGAAGCTCTACGAACAGACGAATATGATGTCCAACCCCTTCAGCAGGTCAAGTCTTAATTAACCATGATTCTTGACTTGCAAGGGATAGTCAGAAGGTCAATGAGCTACACTCCCGAAGAAGGAGAAATAATTCATGATCTGACCGATGACCAGCTAGTTGAGATGTTCTGACTCAATCCTGATGAAATTTTCAAAGATGTTCCAGAAGTCGACGTACTGAGGGATGAGAAGCTATAGGATGTTGATGAGATTGAGATTGTGGATGTTACAGCTAAGCATTATCCAGAGTACACTGACCACGAAGGAAATGTTATACCCAACTTGGGTGATACTTTTGGTAGTGTGAGAAAGCTCAACCCAAGCTTCAGATGCTAATGTTAACCTAAAGAAAGTTGAATGGGCCGCTTGTTTTCCTGAAATTAAAGCCCAGCGCGCACCGCCAAAGCAGAACGCCTACACAAAGCTATATAAAGTCAACCGCCATCAGAAAGTATCTAGCAAAATCATAGCATGGGCTTATTTTGAAGACTTGAATGTCTATGTTGTAAAGAGAGAGAAGGGGATTTAGTACTTCAAATACCCCTATGATCTGAAGACTCTTCTTGGTTTTGAGCTCAGCCGACTAGCATGCTTAGATCTGCTGTATGCTAATCCATGGAAGATGTCAGGTTGGTTCGAGGCTGCATTGAAGAAGGAATACCACACCAGGTGGGTAAACTTTAGAGCTAAAAAACCGAGAGGTACATCCGTAGGTTTGAAGTGGACCCTATATCTGGGAAGCCAAAAGTTGTGCTAAAGTGGAGTCCCCCGTGCACGATGTCAAAGATTCCCTTACGGGAAATGCCTCAGGACTTCACTCCACAGTTCAAATGATGGTATTATGATTGGAGGATAGGTGAAGCGGTCATAATACTGAACAAACATGGAAAGATAGAGAGTATCAGGATATTTGACCCAATGTGACTCACTAACTTGTCGGCTAAAGATGTCTATACATTATACAAGTGGCCACTGTTCTATGACATGCGGGACATTATACAAGCTCTCCACTTTTAATACGTGATAAGACTCTGCTTTACATTTGAAATACATGCAGGAGTTACAAAAGAGGAGAAGTACAAGAAGTTCAAAGAACATGTGAAGAGTGTTAGAAAACAGAGGAAACTAGGACCAAGGGGGAATTTGTAGATGCATATGTTCCTAGTTTATGAGCTTAATGTAAAAGTCTTTCATGTCTTACACATATGTAATGAATGGATTCAATGAAATATAATTTGTGATTGATGTTTATTAATATTTATTTATTTCATATTATTATTGTGTTAAAGTATAATGTATATGTATGACCTTATTATATAGGTTTGAGGGTGTTGTGCATGATTCTTAGTCAATAATAATTAAGAAATGTGTTTAACATGGTCGGGTGAGTAATCATGTGAATGGCCCATACTTATGGACCATACACATGAATACATCATGCTTATGGACCAGTCACACACTAAACTAGGAGATTGAATCAGTCATACGATTGAAACATAAGACTGACTCAGTCGCACGACTGAACCTTCAGTCATGCGTAGGACTCAATCGCATGATTCTGTCGCATGACTGAACCATGCTAATGGTTCAGTCGTATGAATGGAGCCCCTAACCTATAAATACCACTTAATTCATGGAAGAAAAATAATTGGAAACATTTAATATTCTCACGAACCCTAGCCGTCCAGAATGTCCAAGGAAGCCCGCCCAAGTTCATAGATCGTTGCTGATCGGTTTCTATTCGTTCGTAAGGTTTAGTATCAATATTATATCGGGTTAACATTCTCGCTGATTGGATTGCCAATCAAATAGGATTCCGCACTATTTGATTCAGTATAAATGCAGAATCTGTTAGTATTCCGTACGTACACGGTCCAGACAAGATTGATTAGACTCTCTTTAGAAAGAGAAGTGGAAAAGACATGTTGGTAGTCCAGATTTACGTGTATGATATTATATTTGGCTCAACAAACAAGCAACTTTGTAAAGACTTTGAAGACCTTATGCATTCAAAGTTTCAAATGAGTGCAATGGGTGAACTCACTTTCTTTCTAGGGGTGCAACTCCAACAAACGACAGATGAAATCTTCATCAATCAATCAAAATATGTGGAAACAATGTTGAAAAATTCCATTTTGCTGATTGTCAGTCTATCAAAACTCCTGTGGATACTAAAGTAAATATTGGACCCGGTCCAGAAGGCAATTCAGTAGATCAGACTCACTATTGATCTATAATCGGTTCACTTATGTATCTAACAACCAGTAGACCTGACATTATGTTTGGTGTTTGTGTGCGTGTCAGATATCAAGTTGATCCTAAGGAGTCTCATATAAATGTTGTCAAAAGGATATTTAGATATCTTAAGGGCAAACTTGCTCTTGGGTTATAGTATCCAAAGGAAGGAGACTTCAATGTCTATGCCTTCACTGATAGTGATTATGGAGGATGCAACTTCAATAGGAAATCCACCTATGGCGGATGTCAATTTCTTGGTCCCAGACTGGTCTCCTAGCAGTGCAAGAAGTAGACAAATGTATTTGTCTCAACAATTGAAGCTTAGTATATTGCAGCATTAGCTTGTTGCTCTCAAGTAGTTTGGATTCAAAACCAGATGCTTGATTATGGCTTTAACTTCTTGCACACACCAATTCACATTGATAACACAACAATTGTTTTTGTTACAAATAATGCAGTTCAGCACTCAAAAATAAAACATATTGAAATTAGATATCACTTTTTGAGGGACTTTGCTGAAAAGGGGTTAATCCAATTGATTCAAGTGCCCATTGAAAATCAATTAGCTGATTTATTTACTAAGGCATTTGAACCTAGTAGGTTAGAATTGCTAGTTCAATTAATTGGTATGATTAACCTTGAGTAAAACCAATCAAAATATCAAAAACAATTCAAAAACATCAGAAAATCCCAAAAAATAAGTCAATTTTGATGAAGAAAAGAATTTATAGGAAATGATATAATTACAGTCGTTATATCATTCACTTTGCTTAATTTCAAAATTTAAGAGATTGTCATGACTTACCAGTTATGTTGGTAGGCTCAACTTGGAAGAGAAGATACATGCATTGATAAATTAAAATCTTAGTGAATAGTGAAACACTCATCTCAAAGTACAAGTATATATCGGCTTATCTGAGTGTATGTGTGTGTAGTAACCTAAACATACCAGGTAATGATACTTTATGAATCTCTTTCACCTACATCAAGTTTAATATTTGTTTTGCTGAGCAAAAACCTGATAAAACAAGCACATAGTGTAGATGTACTGATCCAAAAGATTCCCAATGAGGAACACATCCAAATTGGATGAATCTACAAAAGCAATACATTCCAAGTGAATTATCAAAAGAATCCAATCATGGATCACTTCCAAAGTGAAGTGAAAAGAATCCCAATGTGGATCATCAAGAAAAAGATCAAAGTAAAAGAATCCCAATGAGGATCAGTAAAAATGAGGTCTCATAACTTAAGTAACTGGTAAAGAAAGTTGTAAAAAAGTTCTACCATGCATTACATAAGGATGATTGATCTTCTGTGTGAGGTACATGTTGAATAGTTATATTAACCAAAAACATGATAAATATCACATGCATTAAAATATCAACTTGGTATGAGTTTAAGAGGACAAACATACCTTCAATCAACAAGTTCATAAACATGTCCATTTTATCATAAAGGATGCACATGTGTAATGTATGATTGATAAGATCCTAACAAAAGATATACTTCTCTTCATTTTAATAATCAAAAGTACATAATTTTCAAAATGTTTCAAATCTTTAAGTTTCTATCCTAGTAAGGATATAAACTTTAGGGGGAGTAATTTAATTTTTTTATTAAGGCTTTATAAACATCTACTATCTTAATTACTTTCCTAAAACTTTAAAACAAAACAAAACAAAAATGTTTGTGCTGGTGTATAAGTTATACCATAGTATCTCAGCCTATGCAAATGCTTGGAAGCATAAGAAGTCCAAGATCAGTCAAACAATGGGAAACTTGTATCACAACTGGTATACAAGTCAATCCAAGCAAAAATTGATGACCCCAACAACAGTCAACAACTTCGTCAGAGAATTTAACCAGAGACATTTCTTCATAACAAGAAAACCAAAACAGAAACATTAATATTTGATTAAGTTCAAAAGTTAATGCAGGTAAGTGCATTGGTTAATGCGGGTGAAAGTAACCCATGCATATAACCAATACGGGTAACTGTTTATGCCAAAGTGAAACTAATGCGGATAAGGATTTTACTCTACTGCATTTGTGTCCAAAAGTATACATGAAATGTTTGAAGTGTTAAAACCTGTGCGGAACAAAATTGTTCTACTGTATATGTTAATGCGGATGATAATTTCACTTCCGCATTTGTTTTACTCATCCGCACTTGTGGATTTGTGTAACTTCGACACTTTACATGTACATTCAAAAGGATAAACAAGTTCTTAATCTCCTATCACCATGGATGATGATCAAGTAAATGTGGAAATTTTACTCTACCGCATTTACTACAGTGAGCAAATGCTAAACAAGTTTGATAAGCCGCATTTGCTGCAGTGAGAAAATGCTGAAAAAGTTTGATCAGCCACATTTGCTATATTGAGCAAATGCTGAACAAGTTTGATCAGCCGCATTTGCTACAGTGTGCAAATGCTAAACAAGTGTGATCAACCGCATTTGCAACAGTGAGCAAAGCTGAACAAGTTTGAACAACCGCATTTGCTACATTTCACAAATGCCGATGAACTTTGTTCTTCCGCATTTGCAATAATGCACAAATGCGGATAGTCGAAATCTTAAGTAGTCAAACTTCCGCAATTGCTACGGTACACAAATGTGGATGTCCAAACTCTTAAGTTTTACTCTTTTGTATTTACAACAGTAACAAAATGAGGATGTATAAAACCCTTTTGCATTTGCTATAGTGAGAACCAAACTTGACCGCATTTGTTTTGAAACTTATGAAAAACTTGCAAATGTTATTATTTGACTATTTAAAGCACATGAATAGGTCATTTAATATTTTTCAAATCCGAGTGACTCTAAAGTGCGACGAGTGAAAACAAACTGTTCATATTCTTCAATCATCATCATCTTTAACAATCAAAGATCCTAGTATTATCCATTTTGTCCACATCTTCGATTCTACTGAAATATAGTATCGAACAAAAGGTGAAACATTCAACATTTTGTAACCTAAATGTCGAACACTTGGACTGATGATAAAACTTAGAACCCTAGGTAATGAAGAACACTCAAAATCAGACCCATTCTAAGAAAATATGAATATTTTCGACTTCAATGAGCATGCAAACTAAGAATAAAATCAACAAACATGAAAAATTCATAACCATGTTCATCATATGAACAGAGGATGATGAATGCAAAAAATGTCAAAATCAATTCTTGAAATAAAACCAGATTAAGGGTCAAACGACATCCAAAATCATCTCTTCAAATATGATAAACAAAAATAATAATGAATAACTCTTGAAAATATCAAAACTTTAAAGTGATTCCTATAGAACAGTACTTTCAGATACTTATCTTTGACCATCAAAAGTCAAATTGATGAAGTATGCATAATGCAAAACATATTCATACTCATCAATCTAACACATATGTTTCTAATGCAGGGTACATAACTAATCTTACATGGAGCAAGCTCCATAATGTGAATTGTTATTTGGACCCTGATGTGCCTGAGGCAGAAGGACTTAGAGATATGATCAGATTTATCTCTACTACAAGAGTAGCCCATGCCATCTCTGTTAGACCTATCATCTATGCAAGATATATCATGTAAGGCTCCGTTCCCGGGATGCTTACAGTTGGATCCTCATCGCACATAAAACATATATTTACATTTGCCTTACGAAAACATTGCAGCGGAAACATAAAAATTTAACTTTTCATATCATTACATATGCTTTTGCAAGTTAATACAAGTGTTCATTTCAAAACATCATTCGTTCGCATTACAATGCAAAAACATTAACAAAAGAATGCCATCCAAAAGAGCTAAGTAGCCGCCTCGTGCCATCCTCAGCAACGTTTACATGTCAACTGAAAACGTATAAAAGTCAGCGTCGCTGAGTGAGTTCTAGTTTTATAATAAAACATACATTTCAATCGTTAAAACTGTTCTTTACTTTCTTTCAGAATCAAACTGTACCTTTCATTCGTTCGTGATCATACATCATATGTAGATACATATAATATCATTATTATCTTCCATTACATTGGTTAACTTTGTTCATTTTATACGTTCGTCCTTTCGAGTCTGTTGCGACAAAAGGGTCGCTCACCTCATTAACAATCACAACTATTTGCACGCCATCCGAGTCTGTTGTAACCATAGGGTTGCTCACCCCAATTGCCACTTTCAATGATAGCACGCTATCCGAGTCTGTTGCAACCATAGGGTCCCTCACCTCATGGCAACTTCACGATAGCTCGCTATCCGAGTCTGTTACAACCACAGGGTCCCTCACCTCATGGCAACTTCACGATAGCTCGCTATCTGAGTCTGTTGCAACCATAGGGTCGCTTACCCCAATTGCCAGTTTCAATAATAGCACGCTATCCGAGTCTGTTGCAACCATCGAGTTGCTCACCTCATGGCAACTTCACAATAGCACGTTGTCCGAGTCTGTTGCAACAGCTAGGTTGCTCACCTCAAATATGTGCTTGCAAGCCTTTCCTTCGTTCATTTGTCATTCATAATGCATGCATTCTTACTTCGTGTTCCTCCTTCATTATCTTTTACTTTACGTTACATAATACTTTATTCATTCATTCATTAACATGATACGTAAAGCCACAGGAAAGATAAACATACATCATAATAAAGAACATATCATACAATCATACATAACCACCAATCATACATCACGTCATACATCACATCTTCACAATATAATGACTTCAAAAGTCAACTTACATAGCCCCCGGGAACCTCCCAAGTCAAAGCCAACATTACACTTTTTCCCAAAAATCAGAAAATATTCTATTTCCTTAGGCGCATGGGCACTATGCAGGCGCATGGGGAACACTTAGGCGCATGGTCAACTTTCAGGCGCATTGGCACTATGCAGGTGCATGAGTGCCTAGGTGCATGGGAATCCTAGACGTCTTGACACTTAGTCAATTCCAGCTCAATTCTAGGCGCATGGGTACTATCCAGGTGTATGAACTTAGGCGTATGGGCTAATCAGTCGCATGGACGCTTAGACGCATGGGCCACTTGGGCGCATGGGCACTATTCGGGCGCATGGCCTTACACTCAGTCATCCGACGCGTATGGACCACTGTTCAGGCGCATGGGCTATGCTTAAACATTTCTAAGGCAAATTCAAGTGCATGAACCTCCTATAAAACATGTTTCTAGGATGTTTTTGAACTCAATCATCAAACCCATCTGTTCTAAGCTTACCAAGGCTATTCTAAACATGAAAAACCTATAAGCATCTAAGAATCATCATCCAACATGCATAATACATACGGGTATACATACTCAAACATTGAAAAAAATCATTTTAATACATTTTCAGCCCCAAAGATGTTTAAAAACAAGTAGAAACCAAGGTCTAGAACTCACCTGGTGCAACTTGGGTGTATCTTCCTTCTAACCCTTTTGCAAATGAGTTTAAACACCTAAAAAACCCCAGCGAACACACACACCCGAACATACACAAACATATAAGCATAAACCAGAGATCAAAACCCAACGCAAACACTTAAAAACCACGAATTCATACCTTAAATTCGACATTCTTCTTCTTTTTCTTCTTCTTCCAAGAGTTTCTGTTGTCTCTCTCTCTCAATCCGAATGAAAAGTGATGTGAAGGGGAGGGTGGGCGGCCATGCCCACCTTTACACCAACTTTTGAAAGATTTTGTTCTTTTGACACTTTTAGTCCCTCCACTTGGACTTTATTGCTTTTCTTTCTTTTATTCTTCATTTCTTGTCCTTTTTAAAATAACCGGTGTTACAAGTCCACCCCCTTTAAATAGGTTTCGTCCCCGAAACCTGTTATTCCGCAAACAGACGAGGATAATGCTGACTCATCTCCTCCTCAGGTTCCCATGTAGATTCGGATCCCTTCCTGTGCTTCTACTATACACGCACAAGAGGAACCACTTTATTCCTTAGTCTCTTCTCTTTACGATCGATGATTGCCACTGGTTTCTCTACATAATTGAGCCTTTCATCTACTTCAACGTCTTCCAGTGGAACAATCACGTCTTCATTAGCTAAGAAGTTTCTCAGATGAGATACATGGAATGTCGGGTGAATTCCACTTAACTCATCTAGTAACTCCAATCTATAGGCCACCTCTCCTACTCGAGCAATGATTCGGAAAGGGCCTATAAATCTTGGGCTCAACTTGCCACGCTTCCTGAATCAGATAATACCCTTCCAAGTTGGGACTTTCAACATAACCCGGTCACCCACCTGGAACTCGATCGGTCTGCGTCGTTTATCGGCATACAACTTCTGTCTATCTTTGGCTGCCTTCATAAAGGCTTTAATCTTTTCTAACTTCTCAGTCGTAGCCTCGATCACTTCGACACCTCCCAATTCTTTCTACCCAATGTCTCCCCAACATATGGGCATCCTACATCTTCTACCGTATAGCATCTCGTATGGTGGCATGCCAATACTGGCATGATAACTGTTGTTGTACAAGAATTCAATTAACGGTAAGTGGTCATCCCAACTTCCCCTAAAATCAATCACACATGCCCGAAGCATGTCTTCCAGTGTCTGAATGGTCCTTTCTGACTGACCATCAGTTTGAGGATGATAAGTCGTGCTAATATGTAACCTCGTCCCCATGGCATCGTGGAATTTCTTCCAGAATTTAGCGTTAAACCGGGTGTCACGATCAGACACAATGGACACCGGCACGCCATGACGAGTTACAATCTCCTTGATGAACAGGTCAGCCAACCTCTCAGATGAATATGTCTCATGGATCGGTAGGAAGTGGGCACTCTTCGTCAAACAGTCAACAATCACCCATATGGCATCGTACCCCTTCGGAGTACGTGGCAGCTTCGTAATGAAATCCATGGTGTTGTGCTCCCACTTCCATTTCGGTATATCCAAAGGTTGGATCTTCCCATACGGCTTTTGATGTTCGGCCTTCACTTGCAAACAAGTAAGGCACTTACTCATATACCCCACCACATCGCGCTTCATACCCGGCCACCAATAATCCTTCTTCATATCTTGATACATTTTTGTGGCACCCGGGTGGATGGAGTATCAAGTTTTGTGGGCTTCATCCATTATCTTCACCCGTAGATCCCCAAAATGGGGAATCCACACTCGCCAAAATCGAGTTATAACACCAAGTGTGTTTTCACCCAATTCCCCAACCAGGCCTCTCATTCTTTCAAAGCTTAGATGATCTTCTTTCAATGCCTTATCTTGGAACTCCTTGACTTGCTTCATCACATCAGAGGTCATGATTAGTTGATAAGCTTTCACCCGAATCGGTTCGGGCCTCTCCTTTCAGCTAAGGGCATCCGCCACCACATTAGCTTTGCCCGGATGGTAATGGATCTCACAATCATAATCCTTTATAAGCTCCAACCATCGTCTCTGCCTCATATTCAGGTCCTTTTACTCAAAGAAGTACTTTAAGCTCTTGTGGTCGGTGAAGATGGTGCACTTCGTTCCATACAGATAGTGCCTCCAAATGTTTAGTGCAAAAACCACGGCTGCTAGCTCCAAGTCATGAGTAGGGTAGTTGAGCTCATGAACCTTAAGTTGTAGGGATGCATAGGCTATAACATTTCCCTTTTGCATTAACACACACCCCAACCCCGAGTAAGAAGAATCTAAATACACCACCAAATCTTCGCTTCCATCGGGTAACGACAAGACAGGAGCTTGAGTCAACCTCACCTTTAACTCCTCGAACGCTTGTTCTTGAGCTTGACCCCATATAAACTTTACATCCTTTCGGGTCAACTTGGTCAGTGGAGAAGCGATCTTGAAAAAGACCTGAATGAACCTTCGATAATACCCCGCCAACCCCAAGAAACTACGAATCTCAGATGACGTCTTTGGAGACTTCCATTGCATCACCGCCTCCATCTTAGCTGGATCCACCATAATCCCCTCGGGATTCACCACATGACCCAAGAACTGAACTTTGCGCAACCAGAATGTGCACTTGGAGAATTTTGCATACAATTTCTCCCTTCTCAACATCTCCAACACCTCTCGAATGTAATCGGCATGCTCCTCCTCGCACTTTGAATAAATCAAGATATCATCAATAAACACAATCACTAATTTATATAACATTGGCTGACACACTCGATTCATTAAGTCCGTAAAAGCAGCTGGCGCGTTGGTCAAACCAAAAGACATAACGAGGAACTCGTAGTGACCATATCGCGTGCGAAAAGTTGTCTTAGGAATATCCTGCTCCTTTACTTTCAACTGATGGTAGCCAGATCGAAGGTCTATCCTTGAAGACCAACTGGCACCCTGGAGCTGATCAAACATATCATCAATTATTGGTAAGGGGTACTGATTTTTCACTGTTAGCTTATTCAACTCACGGAGTATATACACATCCTCATGCTATCGTCTTTCTTCTTCACAAATAAGACCGGAGCACTCCAAGGAGAGATACTCGGTCTAATGAACCGCTTATCCAACAGCTCTTGCAACTGCTCCATTAACTCTTTCATCTTAGTCGGAGCCAACCGATACGGTGCCTTAGCTACCGGTTGGGCACCTGGTATCAAGTCAATCCGAAACTCAACCTCACGGTCCAGTGGGACACCTGGTAAATCTTCTGGAAACACATCTGGAAAGTCACACACGACTAGTACATCAGATAGTTGTGGTGTTGGCGCGTCGACATCCTTTACGTAGGCCAAGTAGGCACTACATCCACGCCTCATGCACCTTCCCGCCATCGCCATCGAAATCACTTTCGGAATCGTCGTGACTCGATCACCATAAACCGTCGCCTTATTCCTATCAGGCGCTGTAAATCGGATCATCTTCTTGCGACACACAATATTCGCTTCGTAGTCCTCTAACCAATCCATTCCTAGGACTACATCGAAACTGCCTAAGGTCATCACGAATGGCCTAACAGGAACTTATGACCGTCTAGTTCTATGTCGCAACGTTCTATCACCTCGGAAATCCTTGTAGACTTACGTATGGTAGTTTCTACCTTGAAGGGCTCATCAATACATCTACTCTTAATGGGAAACTTAGCACAAAAGGCAGCAGAAATAAAACTCCTACTAGGACCAGAATCAAACAACACAGATGCAAGAGTTTGGTTTACTAGAAACATACCTGACACCATGTCGGGGTCTGTCCTAGCCTCCTCCCGAGTCATCGTGAAAGCTCAGGCACTTGCCTTCTGCCCTTCTCCTCCAGCCTTCTTCGCTCCCGAACTATCCGCCCTTGGCCTCTTACAATCTCTGCTCAGATGACCACTCTCCCCACAGTTATAATGCCAGCCAACCCCACAATCTCTAGCCATATGGCCAGGCTTTCCACACTTGACACAGCTATTTGATCCCCATTCTCCTGAATGCTCCTTCCCGCATTTACCACACTTCTTCAACCCTGCACTAGATGTGACCACACGTCGGTCACCCACCTTCCTCACCTTATTATTTGGAGCGGTTCCACCATGTCCAAACCATTTCCCATTCCAGTTTCGGTCACCACCACCCTTCTTGTTCACCTCAGCCACCATCACCTCATGCTCATCGTATAATCTACCAGCCAAATCAACCGCCGACCAAAAAGTGCTTGGCCAGGCGGCGATCATATGCCTACAGATATCCGCATGCAATCCTTGTATGTATCTCTTAATCTTTCGTGATAGTGGTGTCACTTGATCTGGCACCCGCCATGCCATTTCATTAAATTTTATGGTGTACTGCTGGTGTGTCTTCGTTCCCGCCTCCAGCTGCAGGAACTCTCTTTCTACCTTGTCCATCCCTCTGTGAGGACAGAATTCCTCAATCACTAACTTCTTTAGTTTAGGCCATCTCATTCTCCCAATGGCCCTGCTACCCTCGGCTTGGACAATGTTGTCCCTCCAGCACAAAGCCAAATCCACGAAAGAGTGGGTAGCAAACTTCACCTTTTGGTCTTCCCAGCACTCACTGATGTCGAGAAGAGCCTCCATTTCCCTTACCCATCGGTGAGCAGCTATAGTAGTGTCGTTTCCATCAAAAGTAGGGGGCTTGCATCTCATAAACGCCCCGTAGTTACAGCCTCGAGCAGCCTCCGACGCAGGCTCCTCTTCTTCCTCCTCCTCATCATCAAAGAGAACCGTTTTCGGCTCTGGTTGCTCCCGTCCTCCCGAGGACCTGTTTCTCTCCTTTCTTTCCTATTCCCTTGCTGCTTTGATCACTTTGGTCACCACAGACGGTAGAATCGTCTGCATGACCCGATGAACTTCCTCCACCACAGCCTTCTTTACTGAGGCCTTCAGATTGGCGCTCTCGTCGCCACCCTCCCGATAAGGGGTCTCTGGTTCTTCATGAACCACCTTCTCAACTCTGGGTCTCCCTCTCTTGGGTCGCGGTTCAGCACCGTGACCTCCTCCCTATAAAGCTTTCGAAGATCTACCACCGGCCATCACACGCACACTGAAAGATTCAAACACCAACACAGTCATTCAAGGGAACAGCTCGGTTTATATCAAGTATAGTAAGTTCCTAATTATAGTGTCCAGTTATGATTAGCCACTTACTTTACTCTTCATACCCCAAGCATTACCTGTCCTGACTACATCAGTATTTAAATCTACATACAACACATAACCACATACCAAGCACACATAAAACAGGTGAACAATACGAAAATACCTGATGGCACGCAGCTACTCAGATTGGCATCCCATTCCCATTCCGTCCCATTCTCAGTTTAAGTTAAGGTTTATTTTGAAAATTTACCTATTTCACTTAAACTTTACCTCTGATACCAACTTGTAAGGCCACGTTCCCGGGACGCTTACAGTGGGATCTTCATCGCACATAAAACATATATTTACATTTGCCTTACGAAAACATTGTAACGGAAACATTAAAATTTAACTTTTCATATCATTACATATGCTTTTCCAAGGTAATACAAGCGTTCATTTCAAAACATCATTCGTTCGCATTACAATACAAAAAAATTAACAAAAGAATGCCATCCAAAAGAGCTGAGTAGCCGCCTCGTGCCATCCTCAGCAACGTTTACATGTCAACTGAAAACGTATAAAAGTCAGCGTCGCTGAGTGAGTTCTAGTTTTATAATAAAACATACATTTCAATCGTTAAAACTGTTCTTTACTTTCTTTAGAATCAAACTGTACTTTTCATTTGTTCGTGATCATACATCATACGTAGATACAGATAATATCATTATTATCTTCCATTACATTTGTTAACTTCGTCCATTTTATACGTTCGTCCTTTCGAGTCTGTTGCGACAAAAGGGTCACTCACCTAATTAACAATCACAACTATTTGCACGCTATCCGAGTCTGTTGCAACCATAGGGTTGCTCACCCCAATTGCCACTTTCAATGATAGCACGCTATTAAAGTCTGTTGCAACCACAGGGTCGCTCACCTCATGGCAACTTCACGATAGCTCGCTACCCGAGTCTGTTGCAACCATAGGGTCGCTCACCCCAATTGCCACATTCAATAATAGCACGCTATCTGTGTCTGTTGCAACCATACGGTTGCTCACCTAATGGAAACTTCACAATAGCACGTTGTCCGAGTCTGTTGCGACAGCTAGGTTGCTCACCTCAAATATGTGCTTGCAAGCCTTTCCTTCATTCATTCGTCATTCAATAATGCATGCATTCTTACTTCGTGTTCCTCTTTCATTATCTTTCACTTTACGTTACATAATACTTTATTCATTCATTCATTAACATGATACGTAAAGCCCCAGGAAAGATAACATACATCATAATAAAGAACATATCATACAATCATACATAACCACCAATCATACATCACATCATCACAACATAAATGACTTCAAAAGTCAACTTACATAGCCCCCGGGAACCTCCCAAGTCAAAGCCTACATTACAGTTTTTCCTAAAAATCAGAAAATATTCTAAGTCCTTAGGCGCATGGGCACTATGCAAGCGTATGGGCACTATGCAAGCGCATGGGCAACTTTCAGGCTCATGGGCACTATGTAGGCGCATGAGTGCCTAGGCGCATGGGAATCCTGGACATTTGGACACTTAGTCAATTCCAGCCCAAATTCTAGGTGCATGGGTACTATTCAGGCGTATGAACTTAGGCGTATGGGCTAATCAGTCGCATGGACACTTAGACGCATTGGCCATTGGGGGCATGGCCTTACACTTAGTCATGCGACTGATATTTCTAGGCGCATGGACCACTGTTCAGACAAATGGGCTATGCTTAAACATTTCTAAGGCAAATTCAGGCGCATGAACCTCTTGTAAAACATGTCTCTAGGATGTTTTCGAACCCAATCATCAAACCCATCTGTTCTAAGCTTACCAAGGCTATTCTAAACATGAACAACCTATAAGCATCTAAGAATCATCATCCAACATGCATAATACGTACGAGCATACATACTCAAACATTGTAAAAAATCATTTTAATAAATTTTCAGCCCCAAAGATGTTTAAAAACAAGTAGAAACCAGGGTCTAAAACTCATCTCGTGCAACTTGGGTGTATCTTCCTTCTTATCCTTTTGAAAATGAGTTTAAACACCTAAAAAACCCCAGCGAACACACACACCTGAACACACACAAACATATAAGCATAACCCCGAGACCAAAACCCAACACAAACACTTAAAAACCACGAGTTCATACCTTAAATTTGACATTATTCTTCTTTTTCTTCTTCTTCCGAGAGTTTCTGCTGTCTCTCTCTCTCAATCCGAATGAAAAGTGATGTGAAGGGAAGGTGGGCGGCCATGCCCACCTTTACACCAACTTTTGAAAGATTTTGTCCTTTTCGACACTTTTAGTCCTTCCACTTGGACTTTATTGATTTTCGTTCCTTTATTCTTTATTTCTTGTCCTTTTTAAAATAACCGAGTGTTACATATCAGGTCATTCTGGAGTACTATAGAAGTAACTGGTGTAGATAGTGCTCTGCTGATTCATGGGGATGGGTTGTCCACTGTATCTATATGGGAACTAGTTTCTTTTAAGAAATTCCCATTAGAAGCCATCTACACCATGAGTCAGATGAGAATACAAGTGCTGAATGGAGAAAAGATGTCAGATGCTAATGATTTTTTCAATATGATAAAGACCATCTTGGATCGATCACAAGCAGAACCAATACTACGTTCACAAGACCCAGTAGAATCCTCTCAACCTCAACCACCACCAAACCATTGAAGAACATAGGTTCTATAAGTCTTAGAGGGAGCATTGTTGGACCCTGAAAGGATCATATATTGCAATTCAATTGGTGAGGTGATGGTTGTTCTGCTGGAAACTCCCTTAGTCTAGGAATTAATGCGGATGAAGAATCTTCCAAGAAGAACTGTGTTGAAAAACTGCATTTGTAAATGCGGAAGACATAGAACAAGTTGACAAGTGTTTGTTCTTTCGCATTAACAAATGCGGATAGTTTAAAAGATATGCTGACACGACATGTTCATCCGCTTTTGCAAATGCAGGTGACCAGCAACAAATGCGCATAAGTATTTGTTCATCCGCATTACTCAATGCGGATGACCAACTACTAATGTGGATGGCAAGTGAAGAAAAGCTGATCAAGAACAACTCATCCGCATTTTTCAATACAGATGAAGAGAAGAAATGTTGATGAAGACTTAGACTAGTTCTGATGAATAGGTCAGGGATAGTTTAGTCATTTTGTAAAAAGGCATTTTGTCAGCCAATAAATAGAATAGAATACTCGTACATGACGTGACTGTTGATAGACAATTAAAATATTTTGTATTACACATTCTCAAGATGCATTATTACTGTCCTTGCTGAAACCTAGCATTTATTGTAATCAATCATCTTTATCAATATATACAAAGCATTTATGAGTATATCTTGCATTGAATGTTTATTGATTGTTTGTTTCCACCATTCAATCTCTGACTTGATCACTATATTCGATCCTAGTGAGAATCTTATTCTCACCACACACTCAAATAGAAAAGTTTTTATTTCCTAACAGGTTATGAAAAAAATTGTTTTTATTTATGCATCTTCTTTTAATATGTTTAATCTTGGTGCTCCTTCTTTTACGAAACAAATATTTTATTTTATTTTGCTGTTTGGATTTAATTTACTTTTCTAATAATTTATAATAGTAAATTACTATCTAAAATATATTTAAATGTATAACTTTGTTCGGTTATTTTTCTTTGTATTCGAATAACCTTTTCACTTAAATCGAAGTTTTACTAAGCTTTTCATTGTATTTGCTTGTGTTGTTACATGTATGTCCCTAGATCATGATATGAATGTAATAGATCTTGTTTGTGTTGATTCTAATGTAATGGTTAGAATGATTAATGAAATGATATTGATTGTCTGTTATTTCTAACGTTTAATATTTCATTAATGAGTTGATGTTGAATTGGTTAATTAGGTTTGTGACTGTTTGAAGTGTTATGCATAAAGTTATAATGTTCAATACACTCAAACCTGGTGAAGTGAAGTTCTAATGCGTCCGACTGGACCATGCGCCCCAGCAGTGGTCATGCATCCGAATGGCCATGCGACTAAGTGTCTATGCGTCTAAATAGTCCATACGCATGAATAACTTCATACGAATGACTCAGTCGCACGACTGAACCAGGAGACTGGATCAGTCGTATGATTGTAACATAAGATTGACTCAGTCGCACGACTGAACACTCAGTCGTGCGGATGAATCAACCTCATGGTTTAATCGCACGACTGAACCATACTAATGGTTCAATCGCACGAATGAACAAGACTAACCTATAAATACAACCCAATTCGTGGAAAAACGTAAGAATTCATTCTATTTCGACTCCAGAAGTACCCTAGTCGTCCAGAAACCTCCAAGTTGATACTCCAAGTTCATAGAACACTGTAGATTAATTCTTAATCGATTCTTAACGTTGATTCAATACTTTATTGATTCTACGTGCGTTCTCACTGATTGGATCGCCAATCAAATAGGATTCCGCACTATTTGGTTTGGTTTACACGTTAATCATTCGGTATTTCGTTCAAATACCAGGTCCTAACAAGTGGTATCAGAGCTTTGGCTCTTGATTATGTGTGATTCAATCTAGCTTGATAAAAAGTTTGTGTTTTTACACTAAAAAAAACGCAATCTTTTGTGTCAAAAGTTGTCTTGGACGTTCCCTGCTCATCAAGTTTCGGTTTCTACCGCCTTAGGCGATTAGGGTTTGCGAAATTTCTAATTTTTACGGCTAAAACATGTTTAACCTAGAAATTTTCGCAAAACAGCAGCTTCAGTCGCACGAGTGAGCCATTCGCACGATGAGCCATTCGCACGACTGGACTTCATTCGCATACACCGGACCCACGATTGGACTGAGTCGCATCTCCATTCATACAACTGACCATCCGTTCGCAGTGTTCATACGCATCAGCTTCATTCGCACGACTGAACCATCGCTTAGTTCAGCCACACGATTAACTAATCGCATAGTTCATTCGCACGGATAGCCCATTCGGATCACCCAGTCGCACCAGTTTGACATTTGTTTAGTACACTTAAAAGTTAATCGAAATGGAAGATCAGATGTCAGCGTTTAATGTCGGCAAGGACTCAAGGATCCAGAACCTACTGTTGCTTGAGAGTGAAGTGGGGAATCATAATAAACCACCAAAACTCTTAATGTTAGATGAGTTTACCCACTGGAAACAACGTTTTAAGATCTACCTCAATGGAGTGGATCCAAATTTGTGGGAAGCTATCAAGATTGGGATAGTATGCTGGTGGCAGCAGATGGGGTAAAGCTTACTTTGGGAGGGATGACTGATGCTTAGAAAGTTAAGTATAATGCAGAGAAGAGAGTTTATGCATTGATTACACAGTCTATTCCTAAAGATATTTTCCACCAGTACTCGGAGGATAAGCAGGCCAAGAAATTGTGGGATGAGCTGGAAAAGAGATATGACGGGAATGCTTCACTGAAGGCAATTAAAGCTAAGGAACTGAAGAAAGAATTTGACAACTTCTCATCGATGGGAAACGAGAGTTTGGACGATGTCATTGATAGATTCTACCATCTGATGAGTGAAATGCATACACATGGTATTGCTACTACCGTGGAAGAAAAGGTGTCAAATTTCGCAGACGGATTGCCGGAAAAGTGGGCTTCATTTGTCAAATCTGAGACAGAATGAGATGCTGGCAAAGTTGGATATCAATGACTTCATTCTAAAGCTGCGAGAAGAAGCACTTAGGATGAAGTACAGAGCCCAGAAGTCTTCGCACACTCAGAATCCAGCTTTGTACAATGCCACGCCTCAAGCTAAGACGTCTGGAGCACCTCTTCACACTGCATTTGTGTCTAGCTCATCGGGTCCTTCACAAGCTTCTCCTTCAGGTTCAGAAACGTTAGGGTCTTCTTGTACCCATTACATTGGAACTGAAGCAAATGCTACTAGACTGAAGACCAGAACCTCGTTAATATGACTGTGGAAGTAGCTCGAGAGCACATGGATCTTTTGGCAGCAGTGGTTCATTCTTATGATGGACTTGTTGCTGGAAGATCGGAAATTGCCATCTAGTAGATGATGGACTACAGCAGGCGGATGAAATGGAGCTGGAGAGAATGGACATTATGTGGCCTTAGCTAGTGCTGTCCGGAGGGCGAAGAAGTTTGTGAAAAATACTGGACAGAACTTGGTTGCTACTAAGGATACCACATTTGGCTTGACAAGAGTAAAGTGACCTGCTTTAACTGTGGAGAAAAGGGGCACTTCAAGAGAGAATGTGTGAAGCCAAAGAAGGCTGGGAACGAGAACCCATTCTCGTCCTTCACTCGTCAAGACAAGCAAGCTAGCAGTTCTACTTCATCAAGCAAGGATCCAAAAGCCTTGACTGCTCAGGATGATGAATGACAGGACTGGAGCTTTTGGTTTGTCTATCCAGCGGAATCTAATATTGCCAGTGTAGAAGATTTAGATGATGATTCCGCGAGTGAGGGAGATATTGCAGTTGAGATAGCGATGTCGAATATTGAAAAGACAACTGCAACTGAGGTCAGCTTCAAGCCTGAAGAAGAGATTTCAACAGCAAAGAAAGAACCACCAGAACCAGAGACATCTGTGCTGCATTGATGGCTAACTCTACTGAACCTCCTCAGGTAAGTATAACTGACAACTGCTTAAAACCATGCTTGTTCTGATTGTGATACTTTTAGAGATAGCATAGATGAGAATTTTGCTAGGTTATTAGATCATAATGATAACTTAGTAAGGATTTGCAACTATGCACTGAGGCTAATAGAGTTTTAAAACAAAATGAGCATAGTTACAAAGAAAAGATAGACCTTTTGACTAAACAGCTTAGGGAAACTGAAGTAGTTGCATTTAACCAAGCTAATGATATTAGGTACTATCTTACACCCTAGAAGACACTAAGAAGCAAAAGCAGTTTTAGAAGTAGAAGTAAACTCATTAAAGCAAAAACTGCACAACTGGACACGTTCATCACACATTGTCCAACATTTAGTGAGAGAAGAACAACGGGAGGGTTTGGGTTATAAAGTGGTTCCACCACCACCTGAGACCTTGATGAACACGAAGAGTAGACCAATAAATAACAACCCCATCAAGGATCATGTGGTATCTACCCCTCTTGTTAGTGATCCAGATTCCTCATGTTCATCAATTGAATTTGAAATAAAACAAAAGAGGCCACTTTAAAGGCAAAGAGTAAAATGCCTTGTGTTAATCTGGAAAAAGAATTTGAAAAGGTTAACATAGAGTCCAGGTCAAACAAAGTCAAATTTGAATCTAAAGGACTACTAAGTTAAACTTTCACAAGCTTCATGTCAAAAACCAGTTACCAAGGAAAAAGATGTTAAAAAGTTAAAACAATTATTTTGTTAAACAGAGACAACATCAAAAGAAGAAAAAGAGTCAAAACCCAAACTAAGTGATGTTACTAGGGTGTCACACACATCTCCACAGAGAAAGTTTAATCATAAAGTCATAGCAAGTCGTGCTTTAACTGTGGAGAGTGTGGACACATTGCTTCCTTTTGTCCTCACTATTAGACACCTAGAAAGAAGATTGAACTTCAGAATTCAAAACCTAGGTCTTATACGAGGAGTTCTTTAACTCCACTTCGAAGAACTAGCGAACCTAACGTTCAACCCGACAGCCAATCGACTATTTATCACAAACAGGCATTGCACAAATCTGGCTTATGGAAAGAGAAGTCATCCTCTGTGTCTATAATGATGACAAAAAGGAACCTGAGCTACCCTCACCCTCTAAGGTTCAATGGGTTGAATTCATGATGTGTGATGCCTTTGGGAAACCCAAGCCAGTATAGGCTTGGATTCCTAACCTAAACTAATGGTTTTACTTTGTACGTGCAGGGTGTTCGCTACAGTGCTGAAACCAACACGTGGATTGTAGACAGCGGCACATCTAGGCACATGACAGGAAACAGGGCTCTTTTATCGAACGTCAAGCAAATAAAAGGAGGGCATGTTTCATTTGCTGGAAACAAAGGAGCTTATATCACAGCTCAGGGAGAAGTTGGAAATCAGAAAGTTAAGTTTGATAGGGTGAACTACATTCAGCAACTTCAAACAACTTACTTTCTGTTTCCCAAATCTGTGATAAAGGTTTTAAAGTCATATTCGACAACAAGAAGTGTTCGTCGTTAAGAAAGACTACGTTATTCTAGAGGACCAAGTTCTGATGACAGCTTCAAGATATAAAGACCTTATGTTTTGGATCTCTCAACAGCTTCTACGACGGATCATGAAGTTCAATGATTTCTATCCAAAGCCACTGAGAAGGACTCCATATCCTGGCATAGGAGAATGGGACACATCAATCAACGAAGATGAATCACTTGATCCAGAAGGATCTTGTGAGAGGAGTTAATGTCAAGAATTTCAACTTCCTGATTTTTGTATAGCTTGCAAGAAAGGCAAACAGACGAAGAAGTCGCATAAGAAAAGAAAGTTCATTCAATAGAACTTCCTCTTGAACTTCTTCACATGGATCTGTTTGGTCCAGTCAGTACAAGAGCATTGCAGGCGACTTGTACTGTTTTGTTGTTACTGATGACTACACAAGATTCTCTTGGGTAATGTTTCTGAAGTCCAAGTCAGAAACATTTGAGTCATTCAAGGAGTTAGTAACCACACTGGAATCTCTCTACAAGCTGAAAGTAAGACAAGTACGCTCAGACAACGGGACTGAATTCAAGAATCAGTGGATGGAGGCTTACTGCAAGGAAAAGGAATTGTGCATCAATTCACTTCTGCATACACGCCTCAGATGAATGGTGTTGCTAAGAGAAAGAACAGAAGCTTGATAGAGTCAGCACGGACAATGCTGCAGACTCGAAATTGCCTATCCAATTTTGAATGAGGCAGTGCTAATGCATGTTATACACTAAATCGAGTTCTGATAGTCAAGCACCACGAAAGACATGTTACGAGCTACTACAATGACGTAAACCAATCTGGAGTATCTCGAACCGTTTGGCGCACCGTGTACACTTCTGAAAAAGACTCAAGAAGGTAAATTCAGCGAGAAGGCTCATGAAGGAATCTTCCTAGGATACAACATACCGAACAAGAGAGTTGACAATAACTCAACGGGTCTAGTAGAAGTGTGGTGTAATGTTGATGTTCAGAGATATACCACACCACCTACTGGCAAAGGACCCGCCTACTTTTTCGACTATAATGGATTCTCAAGTCCTTCACATCCCTATCTATCCTTATGATGGAGTTTGGCTACTCGAATGATGGATGATATCTTAATACACCATATCGTGATCAACATCATCGAGTTTACAGGGAGAATCATCTACTCAGTCAGGGGAGTAGTCGACGACAGTGACTCCTCCTCTGAAGATGAGGCTAAAGAAGATGACCAGAACAGTCAGGAGCAACAGGTTCCAGTTCCTAAAATCTACAAGCATCTAACGGTGATGCACCTTTGACTTCGGAACCTCAAACTCCTTCTACCTCAGATGCAGAACCAAATGTTCATAATCTTTGCTCTGAGGTAGTTGTTCCTACTACTCCAGGATCGTCTACATGTCTATCATCCCTTAGACAATGTCATTGAGGATGTCAGATCAGGAGTACAAACCCGAAATCATTGTACTCAGCTGATTATGCCTCTGTTATGGAAAAGGGATACATTCATCATGGTGCTTATCGGTGTTTTTGCCTCGCAATTTGAGCCAAAATACGTCAGTGATGCACTAAACGATGAGGCATGGGTGAATGTCATGCAAGAAGAACTTCTTCAGTTCAAGAAGTTAGGAGTATGGACTCTAGTAGATATACCTAAAGGTGCTAAGGTCATTGGCACCAAATGGGTCTTAAATGCAAGAAGGATGACCAAGGGGTCCTTATCAGGAACAAGGCTCGACTGGTTGTTCAGGTTTTTCGCCAAGTCGGGGATTGACTACAATGAAGTGTTTGCACCAGTGGCAAGGATGGAAGAAATCCGTATCTTCCTTGCCTATGCATCGTATGAAGATTAAAGTCTATCAATTAGATGTGAAGAGTGCATTCCTTCATGGGGAAATTCGAGAGACAGTGTATGTCAGTCAACCGAGGGATTTGAAGATCCTTATCATCGGAACAGTTTTACAAACTCGACAAGGCCTTATACGGGCTTCATCAAGCTCCTAGGGCCTGGTATGAGAAACTCTCAACTCATCTTGTGAAACACGGCTTTCGCAGGGAGTTATTGACTGCACACTGTTCATAAAGAAAAAGATGGAGACCTACTGCTTGTACAAATCTATGTCGTGACATAATTTTCGGTTCAAAGAACGAAGAATTATGCAAAGAGTTTGAAGCAGTTACGAAGAAAAAGTTTGAGATGCTGCTATGGGGAGATGAAATTCTTTCTCGGGTTACAGGTGGATCAGAACCCAAATGGGATCTTTCTACATTTGACCAAGTAGTGGGAGACATTCTCATCGGTTTTGACATGGAGAATGCTTCTGCTGCTGGGACTCCACTTGCTACAAATCATGATATAGCACCTGACGAAAATGAGATCTGGTAGATGCCACAATGTACCGAGGAATGATTGGATCCCTCATGTATCTCACTGCCTCAAGACCTGATATCATGTATGCTACATTTTATGTTCTAGATATCAGACGAAGCCTAAGGTTAACCATCTGATCGGAGTCAAAGGATATTTTGTTATCTGAAGGGTACACCCACACTTGGGTTGTGGTATCCTCATGATGATGACTTTGAGCTCACGGCGTATAGTGACTCGGATTACGGGGCTCAAGATGAACTACAAGTCTACATCAGCAGGGTGTCAATTCTTGGGAGGAGATTAGTTACCTGGCAGTGTAGAGAAGCAGACTCGTTGCATTGTCAACCTGTGAAGCCGAATACGTTGCTGCTGCAATTGTTGTTCACAAATCATGGATTCAACAGCAAATGCGGGATTACGGGTTAAAGTTTTCTTCTACTCCTATCTTTGTTGACAACTCTGCTGCAATTGCAGTAACTAAAAATCCGGTACACATCCAAAGACCAAACACATCGGTATTAAATACCATTTCATAAAGACTGTTTTGAAAAGAACTTAATTGATGTGGTAAAAATTAATACTGATTTCAACGCGCTGACCTCTATACAAAAGCCTTTGATAAACCATGTTTTCTATATTTGTTAGAGGTCAACGGCGTTAAAAAGAAAAGTGATGTTATTCCAGATGATGATCATGTGTAGTCCGATGCATTGCAATTATATTTTTCTTTTTCACTTTTCTTTATTTATTTTATTCTGTTTAAATTAAATTCATGTTATTTAGCTATCTGTTAAAATCTTAAAATAATTAAATCCAGTATGATTTTAGAATTTTAGGGGGAGAGTAGGTCCGCTAGTAACATTATTATTAAAAAAAACACGAGGGAGAAAGAGTAGATAGCCGATATAAGGTAGATCGTATCTGTGATACCGATTCAAACCTTTTGGAAAATGATAGTACACAGGAACAAATCAAAAGGGACTTTAAAATTTAATTTAGAAAAGATGCAAAATTCAAAGTATAAGTCTATGTACTCTAAGCAATATAAAAAGGAAAGATGATAGAAAAACTGGTAACTACTAATCTAACACAAAGAAAGTAGACCTAGAGGTTGCTAGACCACAAATGATATGTCGGTAGATTCAGCACAATAGATGAGTAGACCTGACTGGTGATTTCAAGATCAAACTAAGTTGTTCAACTGACTGTAGGCTGCCATCTTATCACTGGTTAACACAATCACAAATTCCAATAAGGGTAATGAGCATGTAAACGCCACAAATGTGTGCGGATGACCATAAATAGAGCAAAGCACGAAATAATTGAAAGACAAATGCTATCAAGCTAATGACATATGTTGTTGGTGCATTCTGTGCAAAAGAAAATTTAGCTGCTCTAACAAGAAGATAGGTTGTGTGCCTCTCTGCTGTGCGATGGCACTGACCTGAGGATAAGCATAACCTAGATATTCTAGACTTCATTGTTGTTTGCCGCCTCTCTGCTGTGCGATGGCACTGACCTAAGGATTGGCTTCTCTTTGAAAGCTCTAAGAATAGTCTCTTCTTGTAAAAATACATGTAGACCACTCAAAAAGCTCCTGAGGAATGTTGATTACCATATAAGTGTGGCATCCACAAATGTCAGTTGAAATAATTAAACCTAAACCTATCACCAGTTTGTGTCTAAAGTCTGTGTATGGATTTAAGAGGACAAATATACTGACAATCATTATGGCTGCAACTCTTGAAAGTTCAAATCAATGTGGGATCTAATAGTACCAGTGTTATTCCTAAATTGCTATTCTAGAACCAAATCCAGGAGATGTCTATCTTAGGATTTATCTCTTACAAAAAGTCAAAAACAAGTTCTATTTTTGTATTTAGTTTAAGGTTCTAGTTAGTTTGTCATTTTAGTTTGTCTGTTCGTCGGACTACATCATGAAAATCAGCATGGGATTAACTCACCTAAAAGGGTCATGTCTGAGATGGCCACATGTGTTTTCAAAGTTTAACAGTGTCACGTCTGAGGTGACTAATTGTTTAAAAGGATCACGTCTGAGGTGACTAAATTGTTTAAAAGGATCATGTCTGAGGTGATCAAAAGTTTTTCAAGTTAAAAGGATCATGTCTGAGATGATCAAATGCTTATAATGTTGATACTATAGTTTGAAAAGGGTTTAAATGTAAAATGGTAAGAAATGCAGAAAATCTCATAGGTATGGTCCATTCGTACGACTGAACCATTTTATCATACGAATGGGAGCCATTCATACGAATGGACCATGAGTATGGACCATCCAACCGAATGGCCCATACGAATGACCAAGTCGGATGTTAAGTGCGAACGAATGAGTAAGTCACATGACTGAACTCCAGTCGGACAACTGAATAGGGCGACTAAACCAATCGCACGACTGAGGCCCATTCGCCCGAATGAAATGTGTGTATGAGCCCAGTCGTACGATTAAATTTAGGGTTAGTATAAATAGAGAGAGAGTCGGTCGCAGAGACTCACCACTCTCAAATTGACCCTCAATCGCACGACTAACGTTACGCTACCCAAATTTCGTTTGATCATAATAAACCCTCGATTCTTACATACTGACCTTCTGCATTGATTGTACAGGTACTTTGCGGTGCAAAAACACTACCAAATCATCCAATTTGACACTGAATCTGGACAATTGGACTCATTAGAAAACCACGACTTATATGGCAAGATAACCTAACCAAACGACGTAAACAAGTGAAATAAAGGTTTTAGATGTTAAACTAATGGATTCTGAGCCTAATGAACCAAAACTCAAAGTATAAAACTCAAAATTGGTGAAAAATTGAATTTGAATTGAGCGGACAGAACACCATGCGAATGGACAGGTTGATGAATTTCAGTCGCACGACTGAAGAGTGCGAACAGCTTAACCGCACGACTGAACTATGTGTATGAGTTCGGTCGCACGACTAGTGTAACCGCATAAGGATACATACGCATGAGTCCAGTCGCACACTCAGTAGTACGTATGGAGTCATTCGCACGACTGAATCCCAGTCGCACAGCCTCATTCGCATGACAGAAAAGAAGTTTGTTCAAGTCCAAGTGTTTCATGACATTCTTAACCAATGGGTACTAATGTTTACTTTCTTTGTGTAACAGATGGCCAGCCGTTGGACTATGAGTACGAAGCACAATATTTGTGCTCATCTGGATCTCACATCCAAAAATGCTTCAGACTTCTCAGGCATTATAACCTTCCTCAGGAGATCGAGGATTGCACACGCTATATCTGCTCCATGTACACCTTATCGGTCTACTCAACAGGCCTTCTGGGAAGGTGCGGTTGTTGATCAATCCTCTGAGCCTCACTGTATCAGAGGTACTATCTTTGGAGAGGCTATAGCTATCACAGAGGAGGATCTAAGGATTGTGTTACAGTTAGGGGACGATGCTGACTGTCCTACTAAATTACACCCCCTTACTGTCAGAGGATGTTTTCTTCGAGCCAAGTACTCTAGGGACATCAATGCGGGGGTGCTCAACAAGAGCAACATCTGTCCCCAGTTCAAGTACCTTGCTCACGTATTGCTGAAATGCATAGCATCCAGAAAAGGAGGCTTTGATGAGTTGTCTGACCAGATCCAGAATGCTTATGTCGCGTTGGTGCTGAACCATCCGTTCAGCTTCTCCAGGATGATCTTCACCTACTTGGTGGAGAACATTAAGGGGAAAGGGAAGGAGGGCTACTGCATGTACCCCTGATTTACGCAGATGATCATAGACCAGAAGCTCCCCTCCCTGGCAAAGGAGAAGGATGATGCTGTAGTGCTTGAGGTGATCGATGATACCACCTTGGGCCGGATGAAGGTATACAGGGGGAAGCAGGTAAAACCCCCTGTTAGGAGATTGTTTGGGCATCTGGCCTGTGAGAACTATGTGGTGCCAGCTAGGAGGAAGTGATGCCACGACGACAGTGATTCTGATGTTGAGCAGATTGCTCTATCCGCCGATGACTCTGATGATGATAACGGTGGGGATGCTGGAGATGACATGCCCATTCCACCGAGGGGCGTAGCTACAGATGTTATACCTCCAGTATCTACCCCATGGGAGACATAGCTGAGTCGGCCGGGTTCCACCAGGACTTTATACCTGGTGAGGAGGAAGAAGAGTCAGACGAGGAGCCATTGACTAGGACTGTGGGAAGCAAGGTTGTTCCCACAGAGTATGGACTCCGGGCGGTTAGTGAACGCCCCAGGGATTCGAGAGAGACGACTGCAGATCCCAGCTATGCTTCTGAGTCTGCTAGCCGTGTTCTAGGGGGAGCATCCACCTTGACTGGATCGAGGAAGAAACGGATGGCTCAGCCCCACGCCAGAAGAAGAAGAGGAGAAGACTCACTTTCGGGTCCACCACAACCTCTACAGCCACAGCCACCACCACGACCACCACCACAGCACCCACTACATCTACCATACCACCCACTACCTCAGCCTCCACCATAACCACCTCTACAGCCACAGCCACCACCACGACCACCTCCACAGCAACCACTACCTTTCCCACACCCCCTACCGCTACATATATCCCATCCACCACTATATCATTCACACATACATCACCACCACTATCATCTAGACCTAACCCAATCTTCACCACTGCCACCACTACTACCACTGGCCATCAAGCCGGGCCATCATCACATCCCACCCACCTATATGGATCATCTCTACCTCCCATTGGAGTAGAGGAACAGCTATCAGCGCTAACCATATGGTGATGCACTTGTTAGCAGCCACTGACGAGAAGACCGCACAGATTCGTCAGTTGGCAGATCTCACAGCTGAACAGTCCCAGTAGATCTCTCAGCAGGCTCAGCTGATTGAACAGCAGGCACAGCAAATGGCTACTCAGAGTGAAGAGATTGCCCAACTCCAAGTGCACAGAGTCATATTAGAAAAGAAGATTGAGGAGTTGGAGAATGCTAAAAAGTCTATCATGCTCAAGCTCAAAGGAACTAAAGATGAGCCTCTGAAGATAAAGGAAGGAGATGGTGATGAGGGTGTAGATGATGATGAGGATGAAGATGAAGAGAGTGATGATGATGAAGGGGATGAGGAAGAAAGAAGAGAGGCCAGGCAGGAGGATGATGATGATGAAGGAGGGATGTAGCTGCACAGCCTCAGCTCAGGTCAAGAAAGAAGATCAAAGAGAAATCAAGACCAACTAGCTTCCTCTTCTGCCTCACCAAGTGATGATCCAGCAATTCAAGATAAAAGTAATGATTAGATGATTATGTATTTGATAGCCTTTGTACTTGAATCATGTATTAAACTTATGCATTTGATGTTTATATTAAGATTAATGTATTTCTGTCTTGATTATTAACTAATGTTTGACGTGTTACATGTTTACAAAAAGCAGATCCAAACTTTCAAAGGGACAAATTCGATGTTGCTCCCCTTCAGCAGATCAAGACTCAGCTAACTATGATTCTTGATCTGCAAGGGATCGTCAAAAGGTCGGTAAGTTATACCCCTAAAGAAGGAGAAATTATTCACGATTTATCACATGAGCAACTAGCTGAGATCTTCAAGCTAAATCCCGATGAGATTGTGAAGGATGCTCCAACGTGGGACTCGACAAGTGACGAAGAGCTCAATGACGTTGATGAAATAGAGATAGAAGATATCACTGCAGAGCACTACCCTCAGTATGCTGACAATAAGGGAAATGTGGTCCCCAATCTCGGTGAATCCCTTGTTAGTGATACATTTGAGGTGTTAGACAAAATGGAGCATGAGTCAGAGAAGAAAGAGGGATCAGCCCAAGCCTCAAATGATGATGTTGATGTCCGAAAGGCTGAATGGGCTGCCTGTTTTGAAGAGGTTAGAGCCCAACGTGCTGCACCTAAACAGGACTCCTACACCAAACTCTACAGAGTCAAGAAATATCATAAGGTGTCAGGCAGGATTATAGCATGGGCATATTTTGATGACCTTAACGTTTATGCCGTTAAGAGGGAGAAGGGCATAGAGTACTTTAGATTTCCACATGATCTAAAGACTCTACCAGGTTTTGAGCTCAACCAGCTGGCCAAACTCAAGCTGTTGTATGCTGACACGAGAAAGATGTCAGGCTGGTTTGAGGCTGCCCTAAGGAAGGAGTACCACACCAGGTGGTTTAACTTCAGACCCCAACAGCCTACAAGGTACATCAGAAGGTCTGAAGTTGATGCCATTACTGGAAAGCCAAAGATAGTGTTGAAGTGGAGTCCTCCGCGCACGGTGTCAAGAATCCCACTCAGGGAAATGCCACAGGACTTCACTCCACACTTTAAGTGGTGGTACTACGATTGGAGAACAGGAGAAGCAGTCATAGTCCTAAACAAAGAGGGCCAAATGGATACCATCAGGGTATTTGACCCAATGTGGCTCACCAACTTGTCAATGACGTCTACACTCTATACAAGTGGCCACTGTTCTATGATACGCAGGACATAGTATAAGCCCTCCAGTTCCAAAATGTTATAAGACTCTGTTTTGCATTTCAGATTCATGTAGGAGTCACAAAAGAGGATAAGTACAAGAAGTATGAGGAGGTAATGAAGACAACAAGAAATTAGAGAGATCTAGGCCCAAGGGGGAGTTTGTTGGTACATGTATGTCCCTAGATCATGATATGAATGTAATAGATCTTGTTTGTCTGATTCTGATGTAATGGTTAGAATGATTAATGAAATGATATTGATTGTCTGTTATTCTAATGTTTAATATTTCATTAATGAGTTGATGTTCAATTGGTTAATTAGGTTTGTGACTGTTTGAAGTGTTATGCATAAAGTGATAATGTTGAATACGCTCAAACCTGGTGAAGTGAAGTTCTAATGCGTCCGACTGGACCATGCGCCCCAACAGTGGTCATGCATCCGAATGGCCATGCGACTAAGTGTCTATGCGCCTAAATAGTCTATACGCATGAATAACTTCATACGAATGACTCAGTCGCACGACTGAACCAGGAGACTGGATCATTCGTATGATTGTAACATAAGATTGACTCAGTCGCACGACTGAACACTCAGTCGTGCGGATGAATCAACCGCATGGTTTAATCGCACGACTGAACCATACTAATAATTCAGTCGCATGAATGAACAAGACTAACCTATAAATACAACCCAATTCATGGAAAAATGTAAGGATTCATTCTATTTCGACTCCAGAAGTACCCTAGCCGTCCAGAAACCTCCAAGTTGATACTCCAAGTTCATAGAACGCTGTAGATTAATTCTTAATCGATACTTAACGTTTGATTCAATACTTTATTAATTCTACGTGCGTTCTCATTGATTGGATCGCCAATCAAATAGGATTTCGCACTATTTGGTTTGGTTTACACGTTAATCATTCGGTATTTCGTTCAAATACCAGGTCCTAACAGCTCGGTATATAAGAACACATATTTATAACCCATAACCTAAGTCAAATGGATCTATCAATGTGAAAAAGCTAAAGATGCTATCATTCCACTTAAAAGAAGTTAAGAAATCAAGAATAGTTATATTTTACTAGAACGACTAAACATTTTAAATATATTTTGAAAGAAATAAAAAAGATTTATGGAAAACTATTAAAAGTTCTATATGAAGAACATTTCTAAAAGTTTAAGAAATCATTAAAAACACTAAAGGAAATAATTTATAAAATATCCAATAATAATAAAAGAGAGAAACAAAAATGTTTAAAAACACTATTTTGGTAAATAGTTTTCAAATTATACTATTTTGGTAAATAAGTGTTTCATTTACACCTTTTTGGTAAAAAAACTTATATTACACATATTGAATAAATAAAAAAATTAAATATTTGTAACTAAAATTTTAAAATTAAATAATAATATTTTCCGATAAGATATGATAGTATGTATAAGTAAGTAATTTAAGTAAAACAACAACAATAATATTCTAAAATTTTGTTTATAATTGTTTTTTAAAAATAATTTCATATTTTAAAAAAAATCCTTATAAAACTTGAAAAAAGGAATTTGAAATGGTTCATGCTTTTCAAAATGTTTTTTTTGTTAAAGAAAATATTTGTATCTTTATATTCTTTTAGGTTGTGTTTATTAATATATAAAATATATGGTTTTTAATTTTTATAATATTTATTTTTTAATATGATAATTTTGCGGATAACATAATCATTATATACTCTTAGTATTTAGACTCCCGTGTTACGGTGGGGGCGTAAAATTATGTCAAGTAGCAAAAATATCATACTAGCATTAGCAATCGCCAACACCCAAAAAACTCGTAGTAAAAAAGAAATAAAAACGAAAAATATAAAACCAAACGGAAAAATAGACGTAAAAACGTTAAACTAGAAACATAAAATGTAAAACATTTAAAAAATTAACTAAATTGATTTAGTACTCGCAGGTTGTGATAGGTCGATCGCAAACTTAAAATCACGTGCGCATGTTGCATTGTGTTAACTCGTAAAATTTAAAGCTAAAACGAAAAACCAAAACTTGTAAAAATATAAAAGGTATAAGGGTAAAGTGGAAAATAAAAATTCATAGAGGTTAAATTGTAAAAGATGTAAAAGTATGAAGCATAAAAGTAAAAAAAATTAAAGATTCAAGTACCCAAAGTGGATACAACCCACTAAGCTTAATATATAAACCTTAATGCACACAAAACTTGGTATTTAATATATTATTAATTATCATTTATTAAAAAAAGAGACATGAAAATAAAAATAAAAAAGACCAAATATCATAAAATGTGGTAACTCAAAACTTTTTTATTATATAATAGGTAAAAAAATTCATGTGTTATATGGTTAGAATAAATTCAACATACTAAAATTATTCGACCTTATTAATATTTTGTATATTAAATTCATTAGCATTAATGAAATAGTAAATAAGAAAAATCAAAGAAATTATAAACAGACTATAAAATTCAAGAATTATAAATTATATATTAATATAGGGTATAATTGAAATCTTATAATTTATTTTTTGTTCACTAGTTTATTAGAATAAGATGATTTATATTTTAGATATTTAATTATATAGTTTACTTATTTCTAATCATTTTTTATTTAACTGAGAGAAACATGAAATATAAGTTTAGATTTAACTTATTTGTCCCTAAAATTATTTTGTTTTATTATGTAGTATAGATTATATGATCGATTAATTAGAGTTTTGCAGGACCGTTAGAAGAGGGTTATGCACTTTTTACAACACAACAACACAATTGAGGAGAGTTCTTTAAAATAATTAACACATCAAATAGGGAAGTGGTTAACTAAAGTAAGAGATGCTAAGAACACAAGTAAGTGAGAGATAGAACAAGATAGCAAACAACACAAGTATTTGGTTTTCAAGAATACACTATATTGCTTCTCAAGTTCTATTACAAAGTGTTACAAACCATAGTAAAAGTTACTAGTACTTGGGATACATATACCACATCTTACAACCGGCCATACTTTGAAATCCCACTAGATACATAAGACTAGACAACAAAATCAAATATAGAGTCAAAATGCAAATTGCCTTTTGACTTGTAACTATGATATGTCATAGCTCACATCCTAATATATAACAAAAAGGATAAAGTACATAAAGTAGAAAGCTCAGACTCAAGACCTCAATGTACAATTTACCAAAAGCATGGACCTTTTCACCAACTTGTGAAAGTTGGTGAGTCAAACAGAGTTGCAGCGAAAAGGTGGTCCAGCTTTATGGAAAAGTACATAAGATAATAGCATGTACATAAAAGTCTTCGGAAGAAATCTGTCTTCATAAACTGGCTTCGAAATACTTTGTTTTTGAAGCTTTGGAAGACTTTATATTTGGCTTCGGAAGATATTGGTCTTGGCTTCAGAAGATTTTACACTTAGAATAT
This sequence comes from Flaveria trinervia, assembly GCA_025506515.1. Lineage (NCBI taxonomy): Eukaryota > Viridiplantae > Streptophyta > Magnoliopsida > Asterales > Asteraceae > Flaveria > Flaveria trinervia. The sequence goes on from CM046452.1 coordinate 21,448,406, forward strand.
TCTCATGTAAAGATGTAAAACTTCCGAAGCATTTCTACTTCAGTACTTTAGTGCATGCATGCAGAGAGACTTTTGATGCTTTGAATGTTTTGATTGCATCAGACTTATAGAATTCTTACAAACTCTCCCTAGGTTGATGCTACCAAAACATTTGAAGATCTTCATTAGTTGATAGTCTCATCATGATGATGACCATGCCCTTCTTCATTAGATGACCAGGATCACTCAAACTTTTATAGTATCATCTCATCTCAAAAAGATCATGCAGAGGTAGGTTGAATAGATCTTTCCATGTGTATTCATTCACACCACTGGATCTCTGATCACATGCCATCTTTCTGGATTAGCTGTGAAGGTCCAAGATAAGATGGGTCTCTCAAAAGCAAGACGATCCACTAGAATGGAGTTGATTGGGCTGCCTCTTCATGCACTTTCTCAGGTTGATCTGATTCACCCTAAGGTATGGAGGTGGATGGTTTAGACTTCTTCTTCTTCTTTGACTATGGTTTAGAAGTCATCCCTGTCCTCCTCTTTGATGACTTTAACTGAGAAGACTGGTCTGCAACACCTTATTGATCAGTTTTGGCTTGCTCAGTTGGGTGTTCCTACCTCACAGGTTCAAAAGGAGAGAGAGTTTGACCCAGCTATGGATCAGAAGATGAAACATGCTAAGGCTCTACAGGAGGTTCAAGTTGTGTTGTCTCAGGTTGTTCAACCTTAACCTCCACTTCAAGAGCAACTTCACTTGGAGAGGAGTGTAAGTCAAGTAGCTCTCTTTTTTTATCTTTGTTGATTACCCTGATGTGCTCATCCATTGTAGATAGAGACATAGGGCCAAGTCTCCTTCCAGAGAATCCATATAGCCTCAAGAAGCTTATCATCTTTGTCTGTCAGCAGACTTCTTCATGCTCCTTTAGATGATGGCTCTGACCTTGCAACATCTTCCCTCATATTTGTCTTAGTTGCTTTTGTACTTTAAATACTTCAAGCTCAAGCTATATGAGATACTCAAACTCTATGTACTCAAAGGACAAGGGAGGAAGTGTAGATGTCTAGTATAGGTTTGTGGCACTTAGGTAGTTGATCATATTGATCCTATTAGTCTCTTTGTCTACCTGAGATTCTTGTGGAGCCACAGCTCTTGTGCAGGATTTTCTTGAACTAGGGAGAAAGTAGGAATATGCTTGTACAATATCTTTTGTCTCTTCTCCTCTTTGATTTGGAAAAGTATCTTTGCATCCTCTACTTCCTTTCTCTCTCTTGACAATTTCATGTCAGCCAGTTCATTAAGCTCCTTTAAGGGGAGAGATATAATCTCATCAATGTCATAGTTCCTGGTTTGCAGGTAAGTAATCCTTACTGTCCTCAACTCATCATGTTGAGTGTTTGGTCTGGGGGAAGCCTCATTCTAGCTTCCATGAATCCTGCAAACCCAGAGGAACTTTCTCCCCTTAGCTTCCTCTTCCTCTCTTTCTCCTCCTCCTCAATATCCTTAGAAGTCATTTTCCTTTTCCCTTTGTCACTCATAGACCTTTGTAACTTAGGGTGGAGAGAGCTTTGGCATTCATTGCTTGGTGTAGCATCCAAGCTCTGGCCAGAGAGAGGTTGTGATACATTTTCACCAGCAGGAGCTCCATTAAGGGAATGAATTGTTGAAGTACTTATAGGTGTGATAGGGCTCTCAGGCTACCACTGGGCGTTCAGTCAAGGTGTCCCCTTCAAAGCTAATCTAAGGGTCTGCCTTATTATCTAGCTGATCAATAGTATTACCTAATTGCATTTGTCTCTTCTTAGACTAAACTCTTTAGTAATTCTATCCTGAATCCTTTGTGCCAGCCTATCAGTTTGTTTAGATTGGCTTGGATTAACAAGTGGCATGTTGATTAGGTCAAGACGTTCATATATTTCAAGGTCTGAAAATTGAAGACTTCTTGCTGCCCTTAAAACTTTTGAAGAATCAGGGCCTTTTGTTTATATCATACATCCACCCTATGATATAGTTAGAAGTTCCTTGAGGTGGAGATGACACTACCCTTGGTATACCTTCCTCAAAAGGCTCTGACTGAAGGAGTCTATAGAGTCCATATCAATGTGAACTTGAGGAAGTTACTGAGTATGGATAGTTGCAAGTGAGGATGGTGAGTCCTTAATGTCTATGCTCTATGAAGAACACCCAGGTTATGTGTCTATGATTTCTCCCCCTTTTTGGTAGCATCATCCACTTGCATAGATGTGCTAGAGGTTAGATCAATCACATTTCAGCTTCTTGTATTCCTGGTTGAGCTCTCCTTAAAGGTCTCACACTTAGTTTTTCCTTAAGATAAGATATCTCAAGTTGTTGATCATTGATCCTATTTTGCAAGGTAGTCACCTGAGATTCAAATGACTAACCTTGGAGACTAGGTAGGTGCATGTTTTGGATAGTTTTTGCACCTTTAGCTTAAGAGTCTCTTCATCTTCATCAGAAGAATCATGAGGGTGAGAGAATTGGATCAAAGTCCTCTCTCTCACCACCATCATGAAGTTCTTGGCTGTTGGTTTTCCTCTGCTCAGTGACAACTTCAGTTGAAGTGTCAATGAGCTGAGTTGCCATGGTTGAGGTCTGAATGATGTAATCACTTACTGAAGTGAGAGCCTCTTCCATATGGATATTATGAATAGGTTTAGAAGTATCCACCTCAATCATAGGTGACTGATGTGGGCAAGACATAGGTGACTCAGGAGCACTCATCTCTCTTTGAGTAGGGGATGAGTAGAGACTCATGTTATCAATGAAACTTAAATCTTCATCAGTATAAAAGTCAAGGTTGGGAATTGGGTGGTTTAAGTCTAGATGTTGGGGATGTTAACTGTCCCCTGAAGGTTATTCACTTGAGTGCTGAGACTCAGAGTGAAGGCTTAAGGCAGTTGGGCTTGTGAGCTCATTAGGCTGAGCATGAGCAACCTCAGCACTGATCTTTGAAAAAATAGGAGTAGGTTGCTCCTCAGGAGAAGTGGGAGTTCTAGTATTCACTTCCTCCTATATGGGTGAGTGTATGGGGTGTTGGACCAAGAACCAATGAGCCGATCAGAAAACCTTAAGTCCACAGACGTCACAACAACTGCTGAAGTCCACAACAGCTGAAGACAAGTGCTGAAGACAAAGTCTGAAGACACAAGTGCTGAAGACAAAGTCTGAAGACACAAGTGCTGAAGACAAAGTCTGAAGACACAAGTGCTGAAGACAAAGTCTGAAGACACAAGTGCTGAAGACAAAGTCTGAAGACAAGTGCTGAAGACAAAGTCTGAAGACACAAGTGCTGAAGACAAAGTCTGAAGACACAAGTGCTGAAGACAAAGTCTGAAGACAAGTGCTGAAGACCAAGTATCAGTCGTTGTCACAACAGCTGAAGAGGTCTTCTTCAGTAGTTGTGACGGTTTTCTTTCAGTAGTTTTATGTTTTTCCTTTCAGTAGTTTTGTAAAACGACTGAAGAGCTTGTTCTTCAGTCATTGTAGTTTCAGTAGTTTCGTATCAGTAGTTTTATGTTTTATACTTAGCACTCTGATATGTTCTCAGTAGTTGTGAACATTTCAGTAGTTTGTTAAGTTTTAGTTATTTTTGTAACAAATCTACCAGATGTCACTATCCCGTGATATCAGCAGTGATTGCACTCTATATAAGGAGTGTCAACCTAATTGTAATCCGTGAATGATTGAGTAGAAACATTTGATATTATTGAAACATTCCTTGTCACAGAAATATATTCTCTCGTTACAACCGTATTTGTTCTTAATGCATACAATATCAAATTCTTGCTATATTTGTCTAATTCTTGTTCTTATTCCACTGCGTTACACTCTAATCCATCAAACTTGAGATCACTGATCCTGTCAAATGGTATCAGAGCCTGTTCATCATTGATCGATCTAATAATTGATCATTGAAACTGCTATCCAAGATCCAAGTTTGATTGATTAGCATTTTTGCAAGAAACGGTTATAGAGATTGAATTTCTATGTTTTTGGTCATTCATCCTGAGATTTATTCTTGGTTTTCATTGAGTCAGTTGTGGTCTGTGTAAAATCTTTTAAAAGCTTGAATAAATTGTATATTGGACCTAAAATGACTACTCTTCCAATGATCCTCACAATACTAGTTCCTCAACCAAGCCTCCGTTGCTGGTAGGAATGAGTACAACATATGGCAACGACGAATGCTCCATCACCTGTTGTTAACAGCTCAGGTTGTGGGACATCAGTGGTACATGGTCCACACAAGCCTATGGTGAATACCCGGAAACCAATCAAATGGTTCCGAAGAGGAGGGAGCAATACTCAGATGAGGATAAGAAATTGTTTGAGATTGATGCAAAAGCCCATGGAATTATGGCCATGGCACTGCCCAATTGAAAATCTATTCTGGGCTAATGCATTATGAACTGCCCATGACCTTGGAATGCCTTGAAAGAACAATTTGGAGGGAACAGATGAGGTCTTGGCAAATAATAGAGAAATCCTGCCCAACAATATGAGATATTCTCTCATAGGAAGGGTGAGACACTGACTTTTCAAAGTTTGAGCGGTTCTCTTATTTGATCTCTGAATTAAAAAATGGGTCAAACCATTGAGTACACAAACAGCCAGATGAATAACAGATTTCCAGATCCATGCCGAGAGATGGGACACATATACTATTTTCCTACGCTCCAGTGCAAATTTGGACTGACAGGATCAGTGATCACAAGTTTGATGTTTTCAGAATGTAAAGCAGCGGAATACACAAACGAATTAGACAAATTGTAGCAAGCAAACAAATATGTAAGCGTTAAGATCGCATACGGTTATAGGGAGAGAATATGAATTTCTGATTTCTAGGAATGTTTATAGATGGAGAATATTTCTAATCAAATCAATCAAACATTCCATTCAATTGCTCATATCGCTCAATGATTACAATGGGTTGTCACTCCTTATATAGAGTGCAACAGTCACTGCTGTTATCACGGAAAGTGACAACTGGCAGATCCAATACAGAAATAACTAAATCTTAACAAACTACTGAAATGTTCACAACTACTGAGAACATATCAGCAGGTTAAGTACAAAATATAAAACTACTGAAACTACAACGACTGAAGAACAAGCTCTTCAGTCGTTTTACAAAACTACTGAAACATAAAACATAAAACTACTGATATCACAACTACTGAAGAAGTACTCTTCAGCAGTTGTGACAAACTACTGAGGCTTCAGTACTGGTCTTCAGACTTTGACCTTCAGGCGTTTCATCAGCTGATGACTTCAGTAGATATCATCAGCTGATGTCTTCAGTCTTTGTCTTCAGACTTTGTACATCAGTTGTTGATCTTCAGTACTTGTGAACTCTTCAGCTGTTGTACTTCAGTACTTTGGTCTTTCAGCTTCAGCACTTGTGTTCTTCAGCTGTTGTACTTCAGCACTTTGGTTCTTCAGCTGTTAAGGTCTTCAGCACTTGATCTTCAGCTGTTGAAGTCTTCAGTACTTGTCAAACTACTGATGAGGCTTTCAGCAGTTGTTGTGATACCGTGTGGGACTTAGAGATTTTCTGATCTTGGCTCATTGGTTCTTTTGGTCCAACAAACTCCCCCTGAACCAATGCAGCCAAAACCTCTAACTTATTTAAACTCCCACTTATTGATGGCAAAAATGTTGGTCTTTTTCCTTCTTGATCAGTAGAGAAGATGACCCATGTACGCTCCGGCCTGGGAAGAACCTCAAATATTTGTTTGGCAGAGTATGAATGGGAACTCTGTTTTGGGGAACTGGACACAGAGTTGTTATCCCATTCATGAGATTCACTTCCCCATAATGAGTCTGTATGACTCACGGACATAGGCCTCAAGGAGAACAATTTGTTCCTCTTGAGAGAGTTCTTCAGCTCCTCCTTCGAAGAAGAACTCTGGACCATAGTACTCTGATAAGTACTTCATGGTCCTGCCATTTTCAGCTCCACCGTAGTTACCTCCCTGTATACAAATTCATCCGGATGGTTGCCTTCAAGGAGTAACTGGAGCTCATTCTTTTGGATGTCTTCAAGCTTTTTGTATAACAACCCCTTCTTAATCATCTTGTTTTCTAGTAAGGCTTGAGGTGTCTTCTTGCTTGGTGAGCTTTCTTGAATTCATCAATGATTTCCAAGGTGAGACTACAACGGCCAGCATGATGGTAGATTCTATTGTTTTTCGTACTTGGCCGTTGTATCTGTGTGGGATAGTTCTTTTATGGATTCTAGAACTCACCCTGGGGTCTGGCCATACTCTCACTCTCTCCCTCTGATACTGAAAGGTGTGTCTGAGAGTGTACAGCCTTTGAGCATGCCCTTTCATGGCTTGAATAGATGATGACTGAGGAAATTCCTTGTCAACCATCTTCAACAGTTGCTCATCGTGCTGTTTCTGCTGTTCTTCTTCTTCTATCTTACTCTGACCATTTCCCTTGAGAGTCGGGTGTGATCATGGATTGACTCTGGGGCTTTGGTAGCTTCAGAACAGCAGAGAGTGGCAGACTATCATCTTCATCCTCTTCTTCTACTTCTTCTAGCCTCAACACCTTCTCTTCTTCTTCTTGGGTGCATCATCGGCTGTTGGTTAGAGGGTGAGGGAATTGGTTTTGTGGGTTGTGGTTTTGGTAGTTTTGATGTGGGAATGTTGACAGGCTGTTCTAGCATTTTGGATGTGAGTTTGGCTTTTGACTGTTTGGCTAGTTCAGTCCTGCTCCCAGCACCAGCTTCATTTAAAACTTCAACAATTAAACCTTTTGTATATTCTTCAGACGAACAGATCTTGGTGGTTATTGCCAAGATACTGTCCCTGGACCAAGCTTTGATCTCGATCAATGATCTTCCAAGATGTTTTGCTATAAATCTGATCATGATCTCCAGCCTTCTCTTTGACACATCATAACTTGACCATCTTGATTGGATTTCTTCAATCTCTAGTCTTCTGATCTCAGAATCAAGTTTTTCAGTGTCATGGCCTTGCCTAAACAACTGATCAATGATGTTATCCATTGATCTGCTGTGTTCGGCATCAGCCTCTTTCACCATCAGCTCCAAGGCTTTCTCTTTTTCATCCTTCTTTTTCTTGTATGTGACATGAAAGTCTTTTGAACTTTCAGTCACTTTCTCCATGGTAGCCTCCTCCTTCTCTTTCCTTCTCTTTCTCAGTCTCCTCAACCAACTCCTCAGTTTCCACTACTGTCTCTTCTGTTCTTCCTCCTTCTCTTTCCTCTTTCTTTTACCTTTCACTGCTGAACTCTCCCCTTTTTGGGTGCATTGGTTGCAGGGAATTGAGTAGCAGAAAGTTGTTTGCTCAGAACATTCTCCACCATGGGTTGTAAGACAGAAGAAAGTCTCTCATCAACAGTTTTGATCACCAATTCAGTTAGCTGTGGGGTGATGAGAGATAGGGGATTTTGAAGGATAGCAGCCAGTTGCTCAGGGGGGTTCTGTCCCTGAGGAATGGTGCCAGAAACAGAGGCAGGTGGCTGAGATTTTGTGAGTGGTTGTGTGTTTAGGAGACCTTCAGAGGAAGGTGCCATCTGTTGGGTTGATGTGGTGGCAGATGGTCTTACTCCTTGAGAGAGTTGGCAAGTAGGTTTTGCAGTCTACTGACTTCCTCCTCTAGGATCGTGTTCTGGGCAAGAACATCATAGAAGAAGCCCAGGTCATCATCAGCATATGCTGAATCACCTGACCTCCTGCTTGTAGCAGGATATACATGCTCTGGGTGTAGACCAGATGTAGCATGTGCCCCTTTGTTGGAACTGGGGACTTCCAGCCTCAGACGTTGTCCTTCATCGGCTGTTGCCTCTGGTGAGGTCTTAGTTATGTTACCAACCTCAGTCTGATCATTTGCTGATTCAGAAGAGTTGGCAGCCTCACCAGAAGTTCTTATCTCCATATCAACACCAGGAGATAGAACAGTTAAACCCTGTGCTGTGGGTTCTCAGGTGCACTGTATTCCTCCCCCTCAATTGTAGAGGTATTCCCAGTGGTAAGTGGTTTCTGGGGAGGGGGTGAGGAGTGCAATTGAGTCAGCACTTGTGCAACTATAAAGTTGGGCTGTGAGGGGCGGTGGTTGGGGTACAGGGGAAGAAGCAGTGTGCACCTGGGGTGGATGGTGCTCTTCAATGGCAATCTCCTCAAGTGAGGAAGATCCCAGATAAGTAGGTGCCCCTTGGGTTGCTGCAGGTTCCTGTTGAGAGGAAGCCTGAGCGGCTGTGGCTGGAGGAGTCATTGTATCCACTAGGGGGTTTGGACTAGTGGATATATCCTGCGTTTGTTGTGCAGGAGCATCCTCAGGGGACTCAATTCCCTGAGTAGCCTTTTGGGTTTCTTTTTGGTGGGTTTGGTGGGGACATTGGATTTGGAGGTGGTGGCTGTGGGTTCCAGCTGCGTGGGTTTTCGCAGCTTGGCAGCCATTTTTAGTGTCCGGTCAGAGTTGTGCCGGGAGTATACTTCTGGCAAAACAGCCGTAGCAGGGACTCCCAAGCCAACAAGTCCCTCAGCATTAAGCTGGTCTATTATAATGGCCATGATGAACCGTGGATAGAGTATCCAACGGTTGGCAGTTAATTTTTGAGCCATATCTTTGAGCTCTGAAAATATTAATTCGGAAAAGTTCAGTGGTTGTTGCTCAAGGATAGAATACAATACCTGCTGCCATTTGGTGGACATTTGATCCCAAGACGATGTCTTAGGGGCCAAACATACATTGACCATGTGAAAGATCAGGCGCTCAGCGTCATTGAAGTGTTTCTTCATGATGGTTGTGGCACTGAGATCACCTTGATATCCATGCTGAGCAAATGATAGATCTATGGTGCCCTTCGGATATCCAGCAGGAGAGGTAGCATCACTCAGGTGAAGAATTTTTGGATTGTTGCAGGAGTAATCACTACTTCTTTGTTGTTGACTACAGACCGGAGGGATTGTGTGTTGCTCTCCTCAGTTGTAACCGTAATGTTCATCCAAAATTGGTTCAAGGATTCGGCATGTAAAACAGGGTTCAGAAGGAATGCCTTGTGTATGGGGACTGAGCCATAAGATCGATAGCAATCGAACTTAGTCCAGATCGGCGATTTCGTAAGGTAGGCAACACAGTTGTGTCGCGGTTTAATTTGCAAAGACGCCATGGAAATTTGTTGGAGAGGAACGTTAGGTTTGAGAAGATGAAGTATGGAGAGCTCAGGTTAAGGGTATTTATAGGGTACGGGTGAGGATACGACTGAAGGATGTGGTGTTAGTCATCAGTAGTTTTAAACGACCGTTGACATGGTATTATCCTTTCAGACGTTGAAACAGCTGAAGTCGCGGTGTTAGGCATCAGTAGTTTAGAAAACTACTGAAGACCGTGGTTTTGACTTCAGGTGATTGAAACAACTGAGGACATGGTGTTGTCATCAGTAGTTATGAAACTACTGAAGACAGTGTTTTGTCATCAGCTGTTGTAAACAACTGAAGACTTGGTATTGGCATCAGTAGTTTAAAAACTACTGAAGACGTGGTTTTGCTTCAGTTGTTTAAAATGAAACAGCAGTGGTACAAACGACTGAAGGGAAATTTCTCTTCAGCTGTTTTCGTCAATTCTTAGCTTTTCAGCTGTTTCAAACTATCCTCAACACATTCATCAGTCTTTATGGCTGATTTCAGTTGTTTCATAGGACATCAGTACTTATCTGTTTTTACTGATTTCAGTAGTTATGACTGCATCAGTAGTTGTAACTACTTCAGTAGTTTAGAACAGATGAAGTACTTCAGTACTTGTGAGAACTTTTAGCCTTCAGTAGTTATAAAAACTACTGAGGTTAAAAGAGCTCATCAGTACTATATGTGACAGGCACTCATGATCATCAATATGAATTACTGAGATCATCAGTAGTTGTCACCTATTCTAGCTGCAGCATACCAAGCCTTAACACCAGGTTTTGGAAAGTTGAACTATCCAAAGGCTTAGTAAAAATGTCTGCAAGCTCATCAGCACTGGGCACAAACTTAGGATCAATCAGACCTTTTTCAAAACAGTCTCTTATAAAATGGTGTCTGATCTCTATATGTTTGGTCCTAGAGTGCTGGACTGGATTTTTGACAATGCAAAGAGCTGAAGCACTATCCATTAACAATGGAGTCTTAGTCTCTGTAATGCCATAATCCAAAAGTTGGTTTTGAAGCCAGAGTACCTGAGATGTACAGCTTGCAGCAGCAATGTACTCAGCTTCCGCAGTGGATGTAGCAACTGAGGTCTGTTTCTTGCTCTGCCAAGAAATCAAGCAGTTGCCTAGGAATTGGCATCCACCAGAAGTTGATTTCCTGGTCAACTTACACCCTGCATAGTCACTGTCAGAAAAAGCAACTAATTTACCAGAATGGTTGGTAGAATACCATAAACCTAGAGATGGAGTGCCTTGCAGATATCTAAAGATCCTCTTGACTGCAATCAGATGAGACTCTTTAGGTGCAGCCTGAAATCTAGCACAAACACATGTAGCAAACATAATATCTGGTCTAGAAGCTGTTAAATACATCAAGGACCCAATCATACATCTGTAAAGTGTTTCATCAACCACTTTACCTTTCTGATCTAAGTCCAGTTGTGTGGTGCTGCTCATGGGAGTAGAACAGGGCTTACAGTTTTGTAAATCAAACTTTTGCAAAAGATCTTTTGTATATTTGGATTGATGAATAAAAATTCCATCAGCCTTTTGTTTGATTTGCAACCCCAGAAAGAACTGTAATTCTCCCATGGCACTCATTTCAAACTTCTGTTGCATCAACTTTGTAAAGGCATCACACAACTTTGGATCAGAGGATGCAAAAATGATATCATCTACATAAATTTGAACAAGTAGATTATGCTGCCCAGCTTTCTTAATAAATAAAGTCTTGTCTATGGAGCCTCTAGTGAAATTGTTTTCCAGAAGAAAGTTTGATAATGTCTCATACCAGGCTCTGGGAGCTTGTTTTAACCCATAAAGAGCTTTATCAAGCTTATACACCCAATTAGGATGTTTGTTGTCCTCAAAGCCTGGAGGTTGACATACATAAACCTCTTCTTTAACTTTTCCATACAAAAATGCACTTTTGACATCCATTTGAAAAACTTTAAGTTTTTGATAAGCAGCATAAGCTAAAAACAATCGAATTGCTTCCAGTCTGGCTACAGGGGCAAAGGTTTCATCATAATCAATACCTTCTTCTTGTGCAAACCCCTGAACAACCAGTCTGGCCTTGTTCTTAACAATAAGCCCATTTTCATCAGTTTTGTTCCTAAACACCCATTTAGTGCCTATTGCACACTTACCTGGAGGTAGAGGAACCAGTTCCCACACTTGCTGTTTCTTGAACTGAAGAAGCTCAAGCTGCATGGCATCAACCCATCCATTGTCCTTTAAAGCAATGTGATAATTCTTTGGCTCTTGCTGACTGATGAAGAGAGCATAGAAGCAGAAGTTTGACAATTGACTTCTTGTTGATACACCAGCAGTGATATCACCAATGATTTGAGACATGGGGTGATTCTTCAGATCTTGATACACAATGAGATCTGTGCAAGTGTTTGTAGCCGGTTCAGCAGCAACAGATGGTGATGGTGAATCATTTCCTTGAAACCAATCAGTGGATGGTAATTCAAAGGAAGTTGAATTCGAAGAAGAAATCTCATCAGCATTTGTTGTGGATGGTGCTACTGGCGCTACGGGAACATCAGGTCTAGTTGACTCAGGCAGCTGATCACTAAACCTGAAGAGGTGAGTACTGCAATCATCATCATCATCAGCAGTACCACCAGGTGGTGAACTGTTGACAGGAGCAACAGCAGGAGTTTGATAAGGAACATATTGCAGTATGTCCAGATCAAATAACTCCACAGGACTTTGTGGAATCTTGTCCTTTGGAGATTCATTAAACTTAACATGTAGAGTTTCTTCACCATCTTTGTTCTGCAGTTGAAGACTCTGTATGCTTTGCAAGTAGATGAATAACCAACAAAGTATCCTGCATCCACCTTAGGATCAAATTTGTGGAGTTGATCCTTTGTGTTGAGAATAAAACAGGGACACCCAAATGCTTTGAAAAATGAAATCAGTGGAGCCAAATGATGGAGAACTTCATATGGAGTCTTCATCAACCTCTGATTTACTAAAACTCTATTTTGCACATAACAAGCTGTGTTGACAGCTTCAGCCCAAAAGGTCAATGGCAGACCTGAGTCAGCCAGCATGGACCTTGCAGCTTCAATGAGGGTCCTGTTCTTTCTCTCCACTACTCCATTTTGTTCCGGAGTCCTTGGAATGCTGAACTGCCTTTTGATTCCCTTTGAGAGATAGAAGTCATCAAGTGTATGATTTCTGAACTCAGTTCCATTATCACTCCTAATACACTTGACGGGAAGGGAATACTGCTTCTCAATGTACAGCACAAAGTGGATAATCTTCTGAGCAGCCTCATCCTTTGAATGTAGAAAGAAAGTCCATACAAATCTGGAGTAATCATCCACAATTACCAGACAGTATTTCTTCTTTGCCATGCTCATTACTCTCACAGGACCAAATAGATCCATATGCAGTAATTGCAAGCAGGCAGTGGACTTGGACACTTCAATAGGAGGAAATGAGACCTTGTGCTGTTTTCTTTTAAACAAGCAGTGCAAGTTTCATCACAGTGGAACTCCTTTATTGGTAAGCCTCTGACTAAACTATTGTGGCTAAGCTGATTCATGTTTTTGAGATTAACATGACCAAGCCTCCTGTGCCATAGTTTAGATTCTTGAAAAGAGGCTTTGGAAAATAGGCAAGGATGGCCTTTGAGATCAATTTCTTAGAGAGATCTAAGGCATACACTCTTCCTGTCCTGTTGGCTTTCAGGAGAGTGTGATCATCCAACACCTTGTCAATCAATGGCAAAACTTTGGATGACAGAATCCTACAGTTTTGACTTGTGAAAAGGGCAACATGGCCTTTATCACACATTTGACTGACACTCAAGAGGTTGTACTTGAGATTTTCCACATGATTAACATCATCAAATTTGATTTCTCCATTGGAGACAAAGCCCTTACCGATGATGTAACCCCTAGCATCATTGCCAAAAGAGACAAATCCCTTCTTTCCTTGAGAGTAGTCATGAAGAAGAGAGATGTTCCCAGTCATGTGCATGGATCCCCCACTGTCTACATACCAGATGCTATTTTGGCATGTTGAAGAACCCTGCAATAATAAACAATCAGTTAGTTTTAGAGACCCAAACCTTTTTGGTTTTGGGCCTGGTCTCATCAATAGATGGTAAACTAGCATGTTTATTTGTAACAACAGCCTGAGAGGAAGAAGATGGTGCAGAAGAAGGAGTCCTTTGGCTTAGACCTCCTTTTCTGTGGTTTCAACATAGGAGAATCTAGTTGGTTAACTCTACCCAACAGATGTTGTACCATCATCACCAGCTGTGTCTGATTTTGTGATAAAGCTTTCAGCTCATCAGACACATTGCTAGTGGAGTTAGATAAGGTCCTATGTTGCACCTTCTTCTTCTGAGCACCCTCAGCTGTCACCTGTTTAACTCCTTCCTTTTTGAATTGCTTTAAGGACTTAAGGGTTACAGGATTTGATGTTGCTGATACAAATGTGGTCTCAAACTCATTTTTCATTTTTACCATTTTCTCATTAATTTCTTCCTTTTGTTTGAGTTTGGAACCTCTTTTGTACCAACAATCATCTGTAAGATGATTGAACAAACCACATACTTCACATGGTTTCTTCTTCATCTTAGGTTGATCATCAACTAAGAGATGGTGAAGCAACAGAAGACTTGTTCTTCAATGCTTTGGAAGCATTGGTTGCTTTCTTGACAGCATCTTTAGTAGTCTTCAAACTCTTTCTACTGCCAGTTTTCTTCTCTTCAGTACTGACAGCAGTTGAAGTTTGAACTTCAGGAGTTGAATCCTGCTCTCCAGTCCTTTCAGGACCTTCAGGATTGACTCCTGAGTTGATCAACTTATTGATCATGTGAATGTCAGCATTTGGACCATCAACATCAGCTGATAGGTTCAAAGAGGACTTGATACTGACTGCTACTTCTGATTGTGCTGTATCAGAAGGTAGATCACATGACTTGATGGATTGGTTATCACCTCACCATCAGATTCTACCTCTGCTCTTGGGGTAAAATCTGTAGGTGGAGCAGTGTGATTGTAACCAATTCCAAACTTCACATTTGAAGCAGATTGCTTACTAAGAAGCATTTCAAAACCTTTGCATGATTGTACCCATCTATCACACTCGACCTGGGTAACTGCAAGGGTTTCTTTGAGATCTTTGTACTTCTCTAAAAGTACATCTTCTCTAGCCTTATCATCAATTATTTTGCAATTCAGTTTATAAACCTCATCATTTTTATCTTTGAGCACAAACTCAAACTCAGCTTGTTTTTGGAAATTTCTTGTTCTAGCTCAATGTTCTTATTAATTAAAGCTACATTTGCTTCTCTAATGGAAGCAAATGCTGCTATGCATTGTTCAGAACATAATTTGGCTTTTGCCTCAGAGGATACCTGTGATACCTGAGGTGTAGAGGCATTGGAAGATGAAGTATCAGCAGACTCCAAAGCCATAAGAGCTAGATTCCCAAAGGGACTGTCACCACCATGTTGACCAGCACCTGAGAACAGTTGATCATGACCAGACAAGTCATCTGGTAAACTGCTCCAGTCAACAACTCCTGGGGTGAAGAAGCTGTGTTGTTGAGATGAAGGTTGTTGATGAGATAGGGAAGGCTGAGGTTCTGGTAATGCATGAGGTTGTGGTGTCATAGGAACTTGAACTTGACTTGACTGTGGCATGTAATAACAAGGGTACTGATAAGGCATTTGACCCTGAGGAACAAAATATGCCGGAGATTGTTGTTGAGGATGATGACTAGTGTGACAGGATGTTGCCCTCTGTTTTGTTGACTATTGCCAGGAAAAGTCACAAAGGGTGCAGTAGAGTTAGATCCAGTTGATCTACACTCTCTTGCAAAGTGTCCAAGCCGTTGGCATTTGTGACACCTCAACTTGCTCTTGTCAAAACCAACTTTGGTTTTGCCAGAGAGTCCTGGGAATTTTCTTCAGTTCTTTTGTAGAACTTCTGAGATCTGATATTTATCAAGGCCATTTGGCTCAAAATATCCATCTCTTCTAAGTCATCATCAGCATCCCCTTGAGATCATCCATGATGAAACATAAATTGTCATTATTACCTCCAGTAAACTGACCATCAACACTTACAAATGCAGAATTAGAAGTGCTCGAAGAGAAATTAATATGCTCATCATACTGGCATTCAGATGCAGCATATTCTGACTCATGACCCACCAAGGCAGTGTTGCCTTGAATAAAGTCTTCAGTGAGCTTTCCAGATGAAGACAGCTTTCTCTTCTGTTCTATCTCTCTCTCAAAAGTGAGCAATTTCCCATGGAGTTGGGTGAGAGATAGTTTGTCCAAACTTGCACTGGAGCGTAGGACAATAGTATATGTGTCCCATCTCTCAGGCAGTGATCTGAGAAATCTGTTATTCATCTGAATATTGGTGTATTCAAGTTTGACCATTTTTAGTTCAGAGATCAAACAAGAAAACGCTCATATTGTTGAGTCAGTGTCTCACCCTTTCTATGAGAGAATGTCTCATATTGTTGGGCAAGAATTTCTCTATTATTTGCCAAGACCTCATCAGTTCCTCCAAATTGTTCTTTCAAAGCAATCCAGAGGTCATGGGCAGTTTCATGATGCATTAGCCCAGAATAGATTTCATTGGGCAAAGCCATGGCCAGAATTCCATGGGCTTTTGCATCAATCTCAAGCAACTTTTTATCCTCATCTGAGTATTGCTCCCTCCTCTTCGGAACCATTTGATTGGTTTCCGGGTTATTCACCATAGGCTTGTGTGGACCATGTACCACAGATGTCCAACACCCTGCGCTGTTAACAGACAGGTGATGGAGCATACGTCTTTGCCATATGTTATACTCATTCCTAACCAGCATAGGAGGCTTGGTTGAGGAACCAGTATTGTGAGGATCATTGGAGGGAGTGGTCATTTTCAGTTCAAAAACAGTTTAGTTCAAGTTTTAAAAAGTTTTAGACAACCACAA
Source organism: Flaveria trinervia (assembly GCA_025506515.1). Classification (NCBI taxonomy): domain Eukaryota; kingdom Viridiplantae; phylum Streptophyta; class Magnoliopsida; order Asterales; family Asteraceae; genus Flaveria; species Flaveria trinervia. The sequence continues at coordinate 21,464,541 of CM046452.1, forward strand.
CAAACTCAATGAGAACCAAGAATAAGATCTCAGGATGAATGAGCAGAAATACAGAAAATTCAATCTCTATAACCGTTTCTTGCAAAAACAAAAGCTAATTCAATCAAACTTGGATCTAGAATAGCAGTTTCAATGATCAATTATTAGATCGATCAATGATTAACCAGCTCTGATACCATTTGACAGGATCAGTGATCACAAGTTTGATGTTTATCAGAATGTAAAGCAGCGGAATACACAAACGAATTAGACAAATTGTAGCAAGCAAACAATATATGTAAGCGTTAAGATCGCATACGGTTATAGGGAGAGAATATGAATTTCTGATTTCAAGGAATGTTTATAGATGGAGAATATTTCTAATCAAATCAATCAAACATTCCATTCAATTGCTCATATCACTCAATGATTACAATGGGTTGTCACTCCTTATATAGAGTGCAACAGTCACTGCTGTTATCACGGAAAGTGACAACTGGCAGATCCAATACAGAAATAACTAAATCTTAACAAACTACTGAAATGTTCACAACTACTGAGAACATATCAGCAGGTTAAGTACAAAATATAAAACTACTGAAACTACAACGACTGAAGAACAAGCTCTTCAGTCGTTTTACAAAACTACTGAAACATAAAACATAAAACTACTGATATCACAACTACTGAAGAAGTACTCTTCAGCAGTTGTGACAAACTACTGAGGCTTCAGTACTTGGTCTTCAGACTTTGACCTTCAGGCGTTTCATCAGCTGATGACTTCAGTAGATATCATCAGCTGATGTCTTCAGTCTTTGTCTTCAGACTTTGTACATCAGTTGTTGATCTTCAGTACTTGTGAACTCTTCAGCTGTTGTACTTCAGTACTTTGGTCTTTCAGCTTCAGCACTTGTGTTCTTCAGCTGTTGTACTTCAGCACTTTGGTTCTTCAGCTGTTAAGGTCTTCAGCACTTGATCTTCAGCTGTTGAAGTCTTCAGTACTTGTCAAACTACTGATGAGGCTTTCAGCAGTTGTTGTGATACCGTGTGGGACTTAGAGATTTTCTGATCTTGGCTCATTGGTTCTTTTGGTCCAACATGGACAAACTATCTCTCACCCAACTCCATGGAAATTGCTCACATTTGAGAGAGAGATAGAACAGAAACGAAAACTGTCATCATCTGGAAAGCTCACTGATGATTTTGTACCAGGAAACACTGCCTTGGTAAGTCATGAGTCAGAGTATGCAGGATCGGAATGCCACTATGATGAGCATATTGATTTCACCTCAAACAATTCTAATCATGCCTTTGTGAGTGTTGATTGTCATTCTGGTAATATAGTGACAATCTATGCTTTATCATGGATGATTTGAAGGGCATTGCTGATGATTGATTAGAAGAGAGAGAGATGGATTTTGAGACAAATGGCCTTGATCAATATCAAATCTCAAAAATTCTACAAGAGAATGGCAGGAAATTCCTGGACTCTCTGACAAAACTAAAGTCGGTTTTGACAAGAGCAAGTTGAAGTGTCACAAATTCCACAGGCTTGGACACTTTGCAAGAGAGTGTAGATCAACTGGATCTAACACTTCTGCACCCTTTTTGACTTTTCCAAATAACAATTCACAATTCAAATGGCAACATTCTGCTGGTTCTAGTCATTCATCACACCCTCAATCTCCTGCATATTTTGTTCCTTAGGGTCAAATGCCATATCCTTATCCCTGCTATTATATGCCACAGTCAAATCAAGTTCAAGCTCCTATAGTACCACAATCTCATGCACTACGAGAACCTCAACCATCTCCATCTCAATCACAACCTCATCACAGCTTCTTCACACCTGGAGTCGTTGACTGGAGTAGCTTACCTAATAACTTGTCTGGTCACACTGAGCAATATTATGTTGGTGCTAGTCAACATGATGGTGAACACCCTTTTGGAAATCTTGCTCTCATGGCCGTGGAGTCTACTGAGGGTTCCTGTTCAAATGCGTCATCTTCACAGGTAACTCAGGTATCTTCAGAGGCTAAAGCCAAGTTATGTTCTGAATCATGCATAGCTGCCTTTGTCTCTATTAGAGAGGCAAATGTAGCATTAATAAATCAAAAACTTGAGCTTGAGAAAACCATTTTCAAAGAAAAGCTGAGTATGAGTCTGCTCTTAACAGTAAAAGTGATGAGATTTATAAGCTTAAATGCCAATTAAATGATGAAAAGGCCAAGCTAGAGGTTATTCTGGAAGACCACAGGAGTCTCAAAGAAAAACTTGCAGTGACCCAAGTTGAGTGTGAACGCTGGGTCTCATCATGCAAGGGATTTGAAATGCTTCTTAGCAAGCAAACTGCTTCAAATGTGAAGTTTGGCATTGGTTACAACCATACTGCTCCACCAACAGACTTTACTCCTAACTCCATAGTTAAGTCTGAAAGTGAAAGCAATCTCCAAACCACATTATCGTGTGATTCATTCTCCAATGATAATCTAAGATCAGAGAATGAAACCAGTGTTAAGATCTCAACAAATAAATTGACTGATGGTCTAACTACTGAGACTCATATGAAGCTGAGTACTTCAGATGTTGTTCCTCAATGTACCCCAAGTACTGAAAGAGACCCAACATCTGAAAAGCATTTCAAATCAGTTGAAATACAATGACTAACAACTGCTGAGGAATCCATCAAACACTCTATTAGGACGGATGGAAAACAGTTGAATTACCAGTCTTCAGCTGTTACAAATCCTTTAGTACCTAGTACTGATAGGAGGAAAGTACTGAAGATCACACCTTCAGTAGTTTCCACTTCAGCAGAAAAGATGTCCAAGATGAAGAATAAACCATGTGAAATTTGTGGTAAATTCAATCACCTATCTGATGAATGTTGGTACAAAAAGGGTTTAAAGCTCCAAAGGGATGAGCTCATTAACTAGAAATAAATAAAATGAAAACTGAGTTTCAGACCAATTTTGTACCATAATCATCTCAACCTGATAAACCCAAGGCCTTACCCAAATCCACTAAGAAGAATGTGGTTTATCAGAAGACAGCTGATATTGTTCCTCATGATAAACATAAGACTAAGTCTGTGAAGTCTAAGAAGGAGGAAATGGTGGGTCACAGGAACTCATCAAAAACAAGCTTTGGAGTGTCAAATGAACTGAAAGCTCGAGCTTCAAATCAGACACAGCTTGTTATGATGGTTCAGCATCTGTTGGGGAGAGTTAACCAACTTGAAGCCCATGTGATCAAACCACTGGAGAGGAATTCCAGGTCCAAATCCATTTCAGTACCATCTCTATCTTCATCAGCTGTTAATCATAAGAAACCAGCTATGGTTAAATCTGTTGATAAAGTCAGTCCCAAAACCAAAAAGGTTGGGGTCTCCAAAGCTAACTAGTTTCTTATGATTGTGCAGGGTTCTTCAGCATGCCAAAGAAGCATCTGGTATGTGGACAGTGGAGGATCCATGCACATGACTGGGAGCAGCTCTCTTCTTCATGATTACTCTCAGGGAAAGAGGGGATTTGTATCATTTGGAAATGATGTTAAAGGTTACATCATTGGAAAGGGATTTGTGTCTAATGGAGATATTAGATTTGATGATGTCAACCATGTGGAGAATCTCAAATACAATCTGTTGAGTGTCAGTCAGATGTGTGACAAAGGACATGTTGCTCTTTTCACAAGCCAGAACTGTAGGATTCTGTCTTCCAAGGTTCTGAGCCTGATTGACAAAGTACTGGATGATAATACTCTCCTGAATGCAAACAGGATAGGAAGAGTATATGCCTTAGGTCTGTCAAAGAAAATTGAGTTGAGAGGCCATCCATGCTTGTTCTCCAAGGCCTCTCTCCAAGAATCTAAACTGTGGCATAGAAGGCTGGGTCATGTTAATCTCAAAAACATGAATCAACTAATCCACAAGAGTTTAGTGAGAGGTCTTCCAATAAAGGAGTTCAATTGTGATGAAATCTGCATTGAATGCTTAAAAGGGAAACAACATAAAGTTTCATTCCCAACCATAGAAGAATCCAAGTCTAATGCCTGCTTACAACTACTGCACATGGATCTTTTTGGTCCTGTGAAGGTAATGAGTATGGCAAAGAAGAAATACTGTTTGGTAATTGTGGATGATTACTCTAGATATGTATGGACCTTCTTCTTGCATTCAAAGGATGAGGCTGCTCAGTCCATTATGAACTTTGTGTTACACGTTGAGAAGCAGTATTCCCTACCACTTAAGTGTGTGAGGAGTGACAATGGTACTGAATTCAGAAACCACACTCTTGATGAGTTTTACTTGTCAAAGGGAATCAAGAGGCAGTATAGCATCCCAAGGACTCCAGAACAAAATGGAGTAGTGGAGAGAAAGAACAGGACCCTCATTGAAGCTGCAAGGTCCATGTTGGCTGATTCTGGTCTGCCACTGACCTTTTGGGCTGAAGCTGTCAATACAGCCTGCTATGTAAAGAATAGAGCCTTAGTAAATCAGAGGTTAATGAAAACTCCTTAGGAAGTTTTACATCATTTAGCCCCTTTGATTTCATTCTTTAGAGCATTTGGTGTCCCTGTTACATTCTCAACACAAAGGATCAACTCCAAAAGTTTGATTCTAAGGTGGATGCAGGGTATTTTGTTGGGTATTCATCCACTTGCAAGGCGTATAGAGTATTCAACTGTCGGACAAAGATAGTTGAAGAAACCTTGCATGTGAAGTTCAATGAATCCCCTAAGGATACAATTCCACAAAACCCTGTGGAGTTGTTTGATCTGGACATTTTGCAATATGTTCCTTATCAACCACCTGCTGTTGCAGATCATATGAATCCATCATCTTTTGTAGCTAGTCATCCATCTGGTGTTACTGATGATGATGATGATATCAGTAATCAGCTTTTCAAGTTTAGTGATCAACTGCCTGATCCAGCTAGACCTGATGTTCCTGTAGCTTCAGTAGCACAATCCACAACAAATGCTGATGAGATTTCTACAACTTCAACTTCCTTTGAATTACCATCTACTGATTGGTTTCAAGGAAATGCTTCACCATCACCATCTGTTGCTGCTAAGCCTGCTACAAACACTTGCACAGATCTTATTGTGTACCAAGATCTGAAGAATCACCCTATGTCTCAAATCATTGGTGATATCAATGCTGGCGTTTCAACAAGAAGTCAATTGTTAAATTTTTGCTTCTATGCTCTCTTCATTAGTCAGCAAGAGCCAAAGAACTATCACATTGCTTTAAGGGACAATGGATGGGTTGAAGCCATGCAGCTTGAGCTTCTTCAGTTCAAGAAACAACAAGTGTTGAACAGAGCCAGAAAATGGCAAAATCTTTGTCCCAATTTAAGAATATTACATGCTTCCCTCAACAGTTGGCTTCTTCAAGATTTTAAAGATGTCGGGCTTCATTTGTCCCAATTTAAGAATATTACATGCTTCCCTCAACTGTGAGCCTAGTTCATAGTTGAGAATGTATTGAACATATCTACGAAACATATAATACTCTTAGGAGTCCAAGCTAGCAAGTAAATTTGTGTAAACAAACTGAGAGTACCTAAACTTGACCACCTGAACTATTCCATGTACTATGAAGGAGAGATCCTCAGGAATCTAGTCCCATCCTCTATGCTTGTTGGACAAGTTGTGGATAACAACATGAAGCAGGTATTTCCATTGGGATGAGACCATCCCTTTTCTGAAGGTGTTTACAGAGAAATCTCCCTCATAGCCCATCTGCTCAAAGGAATGCTTTACAGCCTCCTTTGGGAAGAACGACTCACATTCTTCATCATCCAGCTGAAGATGATTGTTGATGATGGTCGGAGTGATAAAGATTGTTGGCCCCTGCACTGTGGCAGATAGTGCCTTCTCCCCATCCATAATGACTTCTTGGTAGGTCTTACAAAATTCAAGCATGTGATCCTCATAAAGAGTAGGATCAATGGTAAGAGAGGTGAAGTAGTTGAACAGAGCCAGAAAATGGCAAAATCTTTGAGAAACTATCATCTTTCTCAGAGTTCAACAGAGCAACCTAGTTGTGTTGCCTGTGAAGTTGCATGGAGAAATCAATATTGTTTTTGAGATTTGGATTGGCCATTTTGAGAAGATTAAGGCTGAAGGAAGATGAAGAACAAAGATGGTTTGGGAGAATTTAGGTTAGAGAAATAGTGTAGATGAACAAGATAGTGAAAGAGGGTGGAACCGTTGGGTTTATATGTGAAAAGGATTTAAGACAAAGTTATAGAAAAAGGATAAAATTTGAAATCCAGAAGTCCGTCGCACCTCTGAAAAACTAGTTTTCTTTTTGCTAAAAAGTAGTTTTCTTGGAAGTCGAGAAATCTTCCGAAGATTATTTTGTTTCGAAAGTTCTTGAAGAAAAGCTTCCGAAGGAAAATTGAATTCGGAAGATATTTCAAAGATTTTTGAGAATTTTGCTTCGAAAGAGATTTAAAACTCAAAGTATTTATTCTACGAAGAATAAAAACTTCCGAAGTGAAATTGCTTTCGAAAGAAAATTTGTGCTTATAAAACATACAAGTATTTAAGTCGATTATAAGGTTCGGAAGATATTTCATAAATTTCTTTCGAAGGTAAAACTATTTAAGTAGATATTTGTTTGCTAAGTCATAAGTTTCTTCCGAAGGTAATTTTAAATCTTTCGAAGGATAAAAAGATCAAGATTTTAAAAAATCTAAGGAATGTCTTTTAAAATAATTTTTACTTCCAAAGAGTACCAGGGCTTATGAAGGTGATAAAATAGACAACTTAGGACACACAAGTTTTAAAAATAATATGATTAAGTTTTAAGAAAAGCTACTCAAAGTTAATCATCCAAATCGCTGATACAAGATATTTTAATCTTTGTTCATCAAAAGCTTTGGTAAACAAATTAGCATATTATTCATTTGTGTTAACCTTGACTAGTTTGATTAATCCCTTTTCAAAGTTATCTCTAATTAAATGATACCTGATATTTATGTGCTTTGTCCTTGAGTGATGCACATGATTTTCTGTGATTGAGATAGAACTAGTGTTGTCTATGTGAATGGGAGTCTCCTTGAAGTTGAATCCATAGTCTAGCATCTGAATTTGAATCCAAAGCACTTGAGCACAGCAGATTGAAGCAACAATGCATTCAGCCTCAGCAGTTGATGCAAATATGCAGGATTGGTTCTTACATTGCCAGGAGACTATCCTTCCACCAAGAAATTGTCATCCCCATGATGTAGACTTTGCAATCATGTTGAAACTACCATAGTCACTATTTGTATAGGCATACAGATTAAAGTCAGAGTTCTTTGGACACCAAAGGCCAAGTGATGGAGCACCTTTGAGATATCTTAGAATTCTTTTAACAGGGATTAGGTGTGACATCTTGGGGTTGGCTTAATATCTTGCACAGATACATGTTACAAACATGATATCAGATCTGCTAGTAGTGAGGTACATAAAAGACCCAATCGTTTCCTTGAAAAGATACTTATCAACATACTCCCCCTCAAGATCAAATCCAAGGGAGTGGTTTCTGGCTATGGGTGTCTTTGCAACCTTACAATCAGCCATGTTAAATCTTTTAAGTATGTCTTGAACATACTTTGACTGACTTATGAAGATGTCATTATCAACTTGCTTCATTTGAATTCCTAAAAAGAAATTGAGGTCCCCCATCGCGCTCATTTCAAACCTATGTTTCATCAATTTTCCAAAGTCTTTGCAGTGCTTTGAATTAGTTGACCCAAAGATAATGTCATTTAATATACTTGAGCTAGCATAATGTCATTTCCTATTTCTTTGATGAAGAGAGTTCCATCAATAGTACCCCTCTTGTAGCCATGCTGACAAAGATACTATGATAGAGTCTCATACCACTTTCTTGGTGCTTGGTGAAGCCCATAAAGAGCCTTATCAAGCTTGCTGACATAAGCAGGATGATCAGGATATGCAAAACCAGGTGGTTGTTTGATATACACCTCTTCATCAATCACCCCATAAAGAAATGCACACTTGACATCAGGCTGGTAAACCTTGAAGTTCCTGGATGCAGCAAAAGCTAGGAATATCCTGATAGCTTCAAGTCTTGTCATAGGACAAAGACATCTATGTAGTCAATTCCTTCTTCTTGAGTATACCCTTGGACAACTAGTCTAGCTTTGTTCTTGATTACAAGTCCTCTATCATCCTTTTTATTTTTGAACGCCCATTTGGTTCCTATAGTACTTTTCCTATAAGGAAGAGGACATAAATTCCAAACCTTCTGTCTTTTAAATTGAAGCAGCTCCTCTTGCATAGCTTCAACCCAACTACCATCCTTTTGAGCCTCATAAATGTTCTTTGGCTCTATCTGGGACAAGAAACAAGAGTGAAGACAAACATTTGCATCATGGGTTTGTCCTCTTTTTCTTACCCCTGTATCAATATCTTTAATGATGTTTATAGAAGGGTGAGACTTGTGGATCCTTAGTTGAGGGATCGCAGCAAGTTGCTTAGACAGGTCTAGATTAGATAAATTCAGATCTGGCAACGAGGATTCACCCTCCACATCAGCACACTTATCAAGATTAACTTGATCCAATGAGTGTGTGACATCATTGATGTTGTCATCAAAAGAGTAGTTATCAGCATCAAGAAATTTCTTATCACTATCACCACCACCATGCTCTCCAACATTTGATGCTCCTTCTTCTGAGTTGTGTGCCTCTAAGCTAGAATTTGAAGGCACCTAGAAGTATCAGCAGGATTTGTCATTGATGTGCTGGTAGAAGCATCATATGCAGGATTTGTTTCCACTGGAGCTCAAGATGTGTAACTTAAAGGTCTTCTTAACTCAAATTTTGGATCAGGATCACTTGTAAGTAATCTACCCGTAGACCCTGCAACATGCTCACAAGATTTGTTAAAATAGTTGGTAACTAAATCAAGATCAAATAGCTGATCAGGACCAAAACCTTTCACACTAGGAGTGTGCTCATTGAAAGTCACATTGGCTGACTCTTCAGCTATTTTAGTTCTGAGATTGTGTACTCTATAAGCCTTAGTTTGGGAAGAATATCCAATAAAGTGTTATTCATCTGATTTTTTAGCAAACTTCGCAATTTGATCTATGGTATTCAAGATGGGGCAAGGGCATCCAAATGACCTCAGAAAACCAATGAAACGTTTCCTCTTGTGCCAAAGTTCATAAGGAGTCTTACCATGAGTCTTAACTACTAAAACTCTATTTTGCACATAGTAGGCGGTGTTGACTGCCTCTGCCCAGAATGTGATAAGCAGTTTATAGTCAGACAACATAGTTCTTGCAGCTTTAATAAGTGTCATGTTTCTCCTCTCAACAACACTATTATGTTGAGGAGTCTTGGGAACACTATATTGTCTTGTAATACCCTTTTCAACACAAAATGTATCAAGGATTTGGTTCTTGAATTCAGTTCCTTGATCACATCTTATGGTTTTGACCTTGTGATCACATTGATAATCAATCTTTAAGATGAAACCCTTTAGAATCTCAGGAGTGTCATCCTTAGTTCTAAGAAAGAAGACCCAAGTGAATCTTGTAAAGTCATCTGTGATCACTAAACAGTAAGAGGTCATTTCTAGACTCATTACACTGGTGGGGCCAAAGAGCTCCATATGTAACACGTGTAGGGGAGTAGTGATGGAGTTTCTTTCCTTTGGCTTGTGAGATATTTTGTGTTGCTTCCCTTTCAAGCATGCCACACAATGATCATCACTTGTAAACTCTTTCTTTGGCATTCTAGTTACCAAATCATTCTTAATAAGTTTATTAATGTTCTTAAAGTTTACATGGCACACTTTTTTATGCTAGAGGAAAGACTCATCACTATTTGCTTTAGACAGAAATCATGATAAAATCTCCTAAGGGAGATATTTCTTGCAAGACCATCTTGTACTTGTTCCCTCTCCTAGGGGCTCTGAGCAAAATAAGCTCATGAGGAATGGCCACCCGGGGCTTGAGAACCATGCACTCATGCTCAGTAAAGAGCATGTTATGACTCTAATCACAAAATTGAGATACACTCAGAAGATTGTACGCAAGCTCCTTGACAAAATTTACTTTTTCAATGTTAAGCTCACCATTTGTGACCTTGCTCCTTCCTGTGATGTAACCTCCAACATCTCCTCCAAAAGAAACTGGTCCTCCATTAATTCTTTCCAAACCTTGGAGTACTAACCTATTGGTTGTTATGTGCCTGGAATAGCCACTATCAATGATCCATACATTTTTGTTTGTCTTGAGTTGTTCCTTCACAAAAGAGATGGCTAGTTACATTTGGAAACCCAAGCCCTAATGGTCTTGGGCTTATTAAAAGAAGTTGAAGACAATGCAATAGTAATTAATCCTATAGTCATGCTAGAGGGATCAATTTCAAAAGTTGATGAAAACCTTTCAGCCACTTGATCTTTCTTTGACTTCCACACCACCTTTGGAAGCTTAGACTTGCCCTTCAATACTTTGGAAGTTTTTTTGACTTCGAAAGTTTTGATGAATAGGCCTTCAGAAATCTTGCTTTCACTGCAGCAGGCTTTAGTACTTTGGAAGTATTCCTTTCTTCCCAGACCAAAGTTTCTTCCGAAGGCAAGTTTCCAATTGTCTTATTCTTCATTTTAGGACTTCCGAAGGAAAGAGATTTTCCTTCCGAAGCTTGCTTCTTCTTCTCCAGACACTTAGAAGTTTCTTTCTTTGTAATGTGGAGAGTACTCTTTAGATTGTAAACACAATCCTTATCAAAGTGAGAGGTGCTCCCACATATAACATAGTCCATTTTCTTCCTTCTAGGAGTCTTCTTTTGTGATCAAGGCTAAACTTGATCGCTTTCACTCTCCATATTCATCTTCCCAGATGATGTGGCAATTCTTGTGGGGTTAGAACTACCTTTGGAGCTTGAAGGTTCATGTTTTACACCAGTGGTGCACAACTTGTCATCCTTCTTCATGATGGTAGGATGACTTGGACATGAATTAGAACTCTTGTTGTTGGAGTTCAAGTTTGTGTCCTCCGTTTTAACCACTTCAAATCCTGTAGAAACAAAGACTTGTTTCTGTGTAGTGCAAAAGGTGTCCTTGATCTCTTGAGCCTTCTTTGCCTTTCTCTTGCTCTTTCTAATCAAGTTCTTTCTCTTGGACTTGGTCATCCCAAAAGCTTTACTCTCCTCAGAGGGATGATGACCCTTCTTAGAATGCTTTTCTTCACTCTTTTCAGAAACATTCTTCATCATCTCCTCTTCATCCTCTTTAGTCAAGGGGTCTATGTGGGTAAGCTTATCTTCACAAGTTCCACAAGATCCCAGTCCCTTCTTATTCTCATAACAAACTTTTGCATGCAAGGATGAGGATATCATGTTCTTGAACGTCTCTTTTTCAAGAACACATTTTTCTGGCCTGGCTTTGCTGATCACAAGCTTGACCTGGTATTCAGTCAACTTGGCTATGAGATTGTAAGGTCTAATATAAGGCCTAAGCAACCAAAACACCCAAAGTCTCTCTTGCATGCATGCACAAGTGTACTAAAGTAGAATGCTTCGGAAGTTTCACACTAGCATCAGAACATATTATAAGTGTGAAATTTTACAAAGCCAAGACCAATATCTTCTGAAGCCAAAGATGAAGTGTTACAAAGCCAAACACTAGAAGACAGATTTCTTCTGAAGACTTTTTAAACACATGCTTTATCTGATGTACCTTTTATATAAAGTTGGACCCCTTTCCGCTACAACTCTAATGAGACACCAACTTTACATAAGTTGGTGAAAAGGTCCATGCTTTTGGTAACTGTACATTATGGTCTTGAGTCTGTAACTTTCTACTTTATGTACTTTATCCTTTTTGTAATATATTAAGATGTGAGCTATGGCATGTCATAGTCACTAGTCAAAAGGCAATCTGCCTTTTGACTCGACATTTGATTTTGTTTGTTGTCTAGTCAATTGTATCCAGCTGTCCTTCAAAGTATGGTCGGTGTAGGATGTAGTATATGTATCTCAAGTACTTGTAACTTTCTAATATGCTTTTGTAACATTTATAATAGAACTTAAGAAGCAATATATAGCATTTTTGAAAACCAATTACTTGTGTGTTTTGCTATCTTGTTCTGTCTCTTATTTACTTGTGTTCTTAGCATCTTTACTAAAGGTTAACTAGTTCCCTATTTGATCTGTTAAGTGTTCTTAGCAACTCTCATCATTATGTTGTTGTGTTGTAAGTGCATACCTTTCACTGGTCCTGCAATTGATATCAGAGCATTCCAGGCTCTTGATATAAGATCTCAGCATCATAAGATCCCTCACACACACAAAATACTTAACATCTCAAATGGTAGCTATTTCTAAATCTGATATGGAAACCGGAACCATGACAAAGTCTCCACTGATCACTCTTGATGACTTTGACCCTTTGTGCCAAAGAATGGAAGGCTTTATCAAGTCTCTAGACTTAAGAATGTGGAAGTCTGTTGTCAATGGACCATACATACCAAGAAGTTCAACAAATGGCTCTTCTCACTCATAGAGCCAAGAAGTTCTACAAGCGGACAGGAAGGAAGTTTCCCAGCAATACCGCCAATGGAAAGTTTGGACTAGATCAGAGCAAAGTCAAATGTTACAACTGTAACTTGATGGGCCACTTTGCCAGGGAATGTAAGGCACCAAGAACAAATGGTGGCCAAGCACAGTCCAGACCAAAATACACTAATAAAGCCACCCAGAATGAGAAGCCAAAGCAGCAAGCTGCAGTTGCTGTTGAAGAAAGAGGCTTTGATTGAAGCTTTCAAGTGGAAGATACATCTCCAAACCAAGCATTGATGGCTGACCATGATGAAGCCAAGGTATTGGAACATCTCTGTACTTCTGAATGTATTTCTAAAGTCAACAAATACAGGTCATACAACTTAGAAATGAGATCTGATCATGAGTCCTTAAACATATTAAAAGCTGGTTTTAGAAAGGCTGAAAATGACTATAAACAAAAGATAGAGGATTTAGAGAAAATTATTCAGTTCTAAAACATGAGCACACCAACTATAAGACTCGAATCAAGGATCTTATAATAAGTTGACTGAATGCCAGGCTGAGTTGTGATCAGCAAAGCCAGGGTAGAAAATGTGTTCTTGAAGAAAAGACCTTCAAGAACATGATATTCTCATCCCTGCATACCAAGGTGTGTTATCAAAATAAGCAGGGACTGGGATCTAGTGAGATAGCTCCTCCACACACAATCTTGCCTGCAAGATCACCTAGGTGTTGAACTTGTGAAGATGAGCTTCCTCTCATAAACCCCTTGAGTGAAGAGGATGAAGAAGTGATAGTGAAGAATTCCTCTAATAAAAGTGAAAAGGAGGATTCTAAGAAGGGTCACTATCCTTCTGAGGAGAGCAGGAAGACTATGATGACCAAGTCTAGGAGAAAGAACTTGATGAGAAAGAGCAAGAGGAAAGCTCGGAAGGCTTAAGAGATCAAGGCCACTTTTGACTCTAAGAAAAAATAAGTTTTTATATCTGCAGGCTTTGAAGTGGTTAAGACTAAAAACATCAACCTAAACTCCTCTACCAAGAGTTCTGGTTCATGTTCAAATCATCTCAACATCAAGAAGAAGGTTGATCTGTTGTGTACCACTGCTACATAGTCTGGACCATCCAACTGCAAGAACAGTTCTTAGCCCAAAAGGATTGTGTCACACCCTCGCTAAGATCGGAAACACGGGGCCGTAACGAGACGGGATCGTCATAACACATGGTAAATGATAGAGATGCAATATAATAAATGATAACAAGTGTGCCATGACAACACCCGACAACAAGGGGACTTGTGTCGTGTTTAGTCAACGTCCACGACAACATAGCCATAAGCATAAGCAACCAAATGATCTCACAAATACGAATATCAACACTGTATGTATTTTCCCACAACCCGGGAACAAGTAACAAAAGGGTCATATTGTTCGAAACAGACTACATCAATGTTTTTAAAATGACAAGTTAGCCACAAAATGCATCCTAGGGTCTCCACTAAGGCAGCACACCTAGATCTTCAGCTAGCATGATCACCTGAAAAGATATGCTCAAAATGGTCAACAAAATTGTTGGTGAGCTCGCAGGTTTAAAGTAAATAAGTAATTGATGCTGTATAAAGTTGTTGCAGAATACCATGCATACAGTTATAAGTAAGCAAAATCACATGACAAGAGCTTTACAACCAAACTAATGATGAACACAAAGAATCTTGTCGGAATATATTCACCCAAGCCCCGTTCTGGCGGAGGGTGGGGGTGTCAACCGAAATAGTACTACCAATACCTATCCGTCGGTTCCCACACTGGAATTAAATGGTTATAAGAAAGAACCACAAAGCAGACTCAAGCATGTATCAGATAAGTACTCACAAAACAGCAGCACGTTGATTCTAAGTATGTAAATTGTATGTATGTTGTACAGCATGAAAATGGGTGAGCATACTTTTCCCCCATGTTTGTAAATGTTTGTAAAGTAGTACAGGCATAAAAAGGGGCCACAAAAATCACATGTTAAGTGGTAAGTATGAATGATCGAAGTTCCCGACAATCGTATGCAATGAACAGTCAAACACCTATTGACAGTTATGTTTAGCATAAATGATATGTATAAAGCAAGTAGTAATGGTTGGTCAGTTCGGGTCGTATCGGTTTGGTCGTGGGTAGCACACACACAAGCGGATACACGTATCAGATCTTATGTATATCCAAGTACTAAGAGTAGTCTTCATTGCTAATGTCATCCGTATAAAGATCCCATTGTTATAAAAGATAGTACTTGTTAAACTTTGTAGTCCCAAATGGGTTGTCGATAATTGTAAAATGTTAGGTTGATTTAAATTGAAATAGTATGTGCCTGTTGATAGCATTGACTTTAATCTTTGTGGTCAAGCAATGACACTTTTACTGATGTTACCTTATCATCATCAGAAATTCAAGAAGGGAATTCACACACACAACATCATCAGTCACACAACAGGACCAGACGCTCGACTCAACACTCCATTCGTACGAATCAACCTTCAATCGTACGAATCAGCTTCATTGGCACGATTGAACCTTCATTCGTATGACTGGCATTCAGTCGTACCACACAACACCCAATCGCATGACTTAACCTCCATACACACGAATCAACCTTCATTCCTACGAATCAGCTTCATTCGTACAACTGAACCTTCATTCGTACGATTGCCTTCAGTCGTGCAATACACGCACAGTCGCATACATTCATTCGGTCGTAGGACTCAATCGCACACCACATTCATCCGCATTGACTCAATCGCACACAACGTTCGACCGCATGACTCAGTCCCCCGAATGTCACAGTCGCATGACTCAGTCGCACGACTCACCCAGTCGCACCACTCAGTCGCATGACAGACCCAGTTGCCTGAATTAGTAGGTTCGCGACTGCTGAAGTGCAGAGCAGCCTTCAGATGCCCCGAGCACGAGTTCAACACAACAAGGACATCCAGAATCACACAACAAACACACACGAACAAGAAGCACACGTAGAAAGTAATCACACACACCCACACGACCTCTTGTGTTCGGGTTGACCTGAACACCCGAAACCCTAGAAATGGACAGCAGTAAAACGTGCAAGAAATGGACAACCAAGGTCATCTACCTGCAAGGATGGAGTAGACTAGGTTGTAGACGAAGCCTAGACGAAGAAAACGAGACCAAAAGGAGCGATTTTGGTGCAAAAGTAAAGAAGATAGGTGTTGAAGAAGAAAATGGAGAAGTGAAGAAGATGAAGAAAATAGCTAGGAATGGGGTTTTTATACTCATCTCAAGTTTGCAAAATGTCAATTTTAGTCCCTGCACTTAGCCCCCGAGTTTCCAAAGTTTGTTTCGGTTGGAAACGACTTTAAGCGTGTTTGTTATATTAATGTTAGAAGTGTGTTTAATGGTAATTGATGGCTTAAAATGGTTTTATTAATGACAATGGTTATAATTAAAAATGATATATTTGGTGATAATGGTGATGAAATTTATAAAAGGTTTCGGCTTAGCACACGTTCACGGAGGAAGTACAGGCACAAGGGTAATAAAGCAAACATGATTTCTTATAACAGGAGTTCATGAAGAAGAGGAAGAATAATTAAGAATAATTCTATGGTTAATTATATTGTTGGACGGACCTTAAGGTGACGGATGTCATAGTATCCCACAGTTGAGAGAATTTCGTCCCGAAATTCAGCTGGAGTTAGGTCCAAGATTGTCATCCACGAATAGGTGTGGATATTTATGTTTCATCTGATCTTCCCGTTCCCATGTAAACTCTGGCCTTCGCTTTGAATTCCACCTCACACGAACAATTGGTATTCTACTCCGCTTCAACTATTTGACCCCTCGATCCATGATCTCAATGGGTTCCTCGATAAAATGAAGCTTTTCATCGATTTTGATATCCTCAAGTGGTACATGAAGTGATTCATCAGCCAAACACTTCTTGAGGTTTGACACATGGAAAGTATCATGCACACCGTTGAGTTCTTGTGGTAACCTTAATCGGTAAGCCACTGGACCAATTCTTTTTGTAATCTCGAATGGTCCAAAGTATCTTGGGGCTAACTTCCTTTTCTTTCCAAACCGAACTATTCCTTTCCAAGGAGAGACTTTGAGTAACACTTGATCCCCAACGTTGAATTCTAGAGGCTTTCGACGGTTGTCGGCATAGCTCTTTTGGCGGTCTCTAGCGGCTTTCAGTCTATCTTTGATTTGGAAGATCTTGTCGGTTGTTTCCTGAATGATCTCTGGGCCTGATAAATGACTTTCACCAATCTCGGCCCAACAAATGGGTGATCTACACTTCCTTCCGTACAACACTTCAAATGGAGCACACCCAATGCTGGTATGGTAGTTGTTATTGTAAGAGAACTCAATCAACAGCAAATGAGTGTCCCAACTACCACCAAAGTCGATTACACACGCTCTCAGCATGTCTTCTAGCGTTTGTATAGTTCGTTCACTTTGGCCATCTGTCTGAGGGTGATAGCCGGTACTCATGTCTAATCGAGTGCCCATCGCTTTCTGTAGTGTCTGCCAAAATCATGAAGTGAATCGGCCGTCACGGTCGGATATGATTGACACCGGGACTCCATGTCTTGTCACGACCTCTTTTATGTACAATCTCGCCAACTTGTCCATTTTGTAGTCTTCTCGAATTGGCAAGAAATGTGCTGATTTCGTCATTCGATCCACTACGACCCATATCAGTCATGCCCGTTGCTCGCTCGAGGGAGTTTGGTAATGAAATCCGTAGCTATGTTCTCCCATTTCCACTTGGGAATCTCAGGTTGCTGTAACAGTCCTGATGGTTTCTGATGTTCAGCTTTAACTTTCGAGCATGTCAAGCATCTGCTGACGTACATGGCAACGTCTTTCTTCATGCCTGGCCACCAGTACAGATATTTGAGATCGTGGTATATCTTTTCTGCGCTAGGATGAATAGAATATCGTGTCTTGTGTGCTTCATCCATGACCAAGGTACGTACACCTCCCCATTTGGGTACCCATATTCGGTCCACGAAGTACTATACACCATCGTCCTTGCTCATCAGTTGTTTGTCCAACCCTCGGAATTCTTCTCCCGCAAGGTTTTCTTCTTTCAATGCCTCACTTTGTGCAATTTGGATCTGAGCTTTCAAATTCGTTTGAATGGTCAATCCCAAAGCTCGAGCATGTAGTGGTTTCACGTGTTCTTTGCGGCTTAGAGCATCAGCCACCACGATAGTTTTCCCCGGATGATACTGGATTTCACAATCATAGTCACTAAGAAGCTCTACCCAGCGTCGCTGTCGCATATTGAGTTCCTTCTGATCCAGGATATGTTGAAGGCTTTTATGATCTGTGTAGATGATGCATTTGTTCCATACAGGTAATGCCTCCATATTTTGAGTGCGAATACTACAGCGCCCAACTCAAGATCATGAGTTGTGTAGTTCTTCTCGTGCACCTTAAGTTGTCGCGAAGCGTAGGCAATCACCTTATCTTTCTACATTAGTACACATCCCAACCCTTGATGCGAAGCATCACAGTATACCACAAAATCATCAGTTCCGTCTGGGAGGGACAATATCGGTGCATTACACGGCTTATCTTTCAGCGTTTGCAACGCTTGTTCTTGTGCATGTCCCCAATCAAACTTCTTGTCTTTCTGGGTCAGCAGTGTTAACGGCTGAGCGATCTTTGAAAAGTTCACAATTAAACGACGATAGTATCCGGCCAATCCTAAGAATTGCCGTATCTCTGAAGGCGTCTGAGGTGTATCCTATTTCTTTACCACTTCGATCTTGTCGGGATCTACATGAATCCCGTCCTTGTTAACCACATGACCCAAAAACTTCACTTCTCGCAGCCAGAACTCACACTTTGAGAACTTGGCGAAAAGTTTCTCTTCCCTTAACAGTTCCAGTATTGCCCGAAGGTGTTCTTCATGATCCTCTTTTGACCGGAATTAGATAAGTATATCATCTATGAATACGATCACAAACTTATCCAAATAAGGTTTACACACCCGATTCATCAGGTTCATAAATACAGCTAGTGCGTTAGTCAATCCGAACGGCATGACCAAGAACTCATAGTGCCCATAACGAGTTCTAAACGTTGTCTTCGGTATGTCCTCCTCAAAAACCCTTAGTTGATGATATCCAGGATGAAGGTCGATCTTCGAGAAATACGAAGCTCCTGTAACTGATCAAATAGGTCGTCGATCCTGGGGAGAGGATACCGATTCTTCATAGTTAGCTTGTTCAACTCAGGGTAGTCGATACACATACGGAACAACCCATCCTTCTTTTTGATAAATAACACCGGTGCTCCCCAAGGCAAGTGACTTAGCCGAATAAAACCCTTCTCTAGTAGCTCCTATAACTGGCTAGATAACTCTTGCATTTCAGATGGTGCTAACCGATACGGTGTCTTTGCTACCAGTGTAGCTCCAAGAACCAAATCAATACGAAATTCCACCTGCCGTGGAGGAGGCAAACCAAACAAGTCATCAGGAAATACATCTGGGTAATCCCGCACTACAGGGATATCTACCAATTTCTGCTCCTCTTCTTTCTTTTCCACCACATGAACCAAAAGTGTACCACTGTTTTCATAAACTCCGGCGTGCTTTCATGCAAGAAATAAGCTTTAAGTTTCTTCCCGGTCGTTCTCCTTGAATTCTGAGTACTCATCCGTCTGACATAGGGACTCGCCTACCTTGTCCCGACAGACAATCTCAGCCCCGTGTTTCGACAACCAATCCATTCCCACACTCACGTCGAAACTTCCTAACTCAAAGGGTATCAAGTCTATATCGAAGGCTTGGTTCTCCAATATTATCGAGCACTTTCTAATAATCTCATCGGTCTGAACAACCCTACCATTGGCCATTTCTACAGAGTAGCTAGTTTCTAGCCTACTAGGACTCAAATCAAGCAATTGCACAAGCCCAGAAGATATAAAGCTATTGTCGGCTCCAGTGTCAAATAATACAGATGCAAAGTGATTATTGAGTAAGTGCGTACCCGTGACAACATTCGGGTCCTGATGGGCATCGTTGGCTCCAATGACAAAAGCGCGTCCCCGAGCCGTATTCCCTTGGTTTGCTGGGCCTTGATTTCCAACTATAGCCATCGCCTGTTGCTAGTTGTTCCCTTGTTGACCCGGTGTCCGATTCAGTTTGGGGCACATGTTCCTGTAGTGATCAGGGCTTCCACACTCGTATCAGCCCTGGCATTCCCGGCGGGGTTAACCACGTTGACTGGTGCGACCATATTCGGCGTTGTTCTGCAGTCTCTTGCTAATTCCCCGGCGTCTACAGTTCACGCACACCCGGCACGGCAAAGCTGGGGGATGATGAAAGTTGCACCTATCACATTTGGGGTGCGGACCCACGTACTCTCGCCTGCCCTGGGTCACGGCCACAAAATTTCTGGTTGTCTTGGCCCTTTTCTCAATTTCTCGGCACTCGACCGGCTCGTTTCCCCAACATCTTTCCTTTTCTCTACTCCCCTGCCCAATACCCTTGTTCTCACCATCTCATCAGTTAGAGCGACAGCCTTCAGAATTGCGCTCTGGATAGTAGGAGGAGCAGCTGCGGTTACCAATACCCGGATTTGAGGCGCAAGTCCCCAAATATACCTCTCTATCCTTTTTGATTCCGAGGTGACCAGATGCGGAACCAACCTTGCTAGCTCGTGAAAACGATCGGTGTAAGCTGCGTGCCCAGCCCCCACCATAGCGTGATTCTAGAACTCATGCTCAAGTTTCTGCATCTCATTGAGAGGATAGTACTCCTCGGTGATTAGGGCTTTGAACTCATCCCACGACATTTGCATCGCCGATTCTCTTCCTCTAGCCTGAATTTGGGTGTTCCACCAAGTTAGTGCCTTGCCCTGTAGTGAGCATGTGGCATACTTGATCCTTTGACTATCGAGGCATTCGCTGATGTCAATCACTACCTCCATCTTTTCAAGCCATCTAGTCAGGGCTATGGCTCCACCTTTGCCATCAAACTCTCTCGGTTTACAAGCCACAATTCCTTGTATGAACATCCCCGTCTAGCATTCACAACCCTGGTCTCATTAACAATCCCAGTTTCCTTACTGGATGTACCACCATTCCCGGTCTCCTGATTGCTTTCATTCCTAGTCGGGTTCCTATTACCCTCGTTATCATTGCCACCATCCATGTGGGGGTGGTGATTCTGAAGAGCATCGCTCACTTGGGCCATGATAGTCTGAATCAGTACGGCCAGCTGTTGGGCAATTAAGGCTGCCATATCAGAGTTTCCTATACCCTGATTGTCGTTGGTAGGACCATCGCTTGTCCTTGGTGTTCTACCTCTGCCCCTGCCTCGGCCCCTCGAGGGTTCACTTCCGCCACTGTTGTTGCGGGTAACTCTTCGAGGCGGCATGTTCTAATCATAAAAGTAGTAAACGCATAAGTTTTAACCATTGCAAGTCACATTATCCATGTCACATTAAGGTCTAACATTCTGGGTCAATACCATACTTATGGTTCTCACACATCGCATACAAATCATGTATTTTTCACACCATGTATGGGTAATGTCCAAACAGTAGTCCATCATAATAATGGCATATCCATGCATGAAATCAAGTTTAGTCTAGAGGAGGTCGCCTATTTCCTCCTCTCTCAAGGTCCCAGACATAACCTCCTCGGGTAAATCCTAGTGTCTAAGGTCAAGCGCAATAGCATGATCTATGAAGATCTCTTCGGGTTCAATACCCGGATTGATAAAACAACTCGGTGGTGTAGAGGGAAAGGGAAGATCCAATAGAAGCATCCTGTAAAGAGTGAGCACAAGGGTTCCCTCACAGGGTGAAAAGATCACGAAACAGATAGATAAACGAACAAGTAATGAGGAACACGTATGAGATATAAAATGCACACAACCCTGGCATGCAAATCTAAATGAAGGTTCCTAGGTTATAGTGTAGGTCAAGTGTATTGCCTAATTCTCTATAACCAATGGCTCTGATACCAGTCTGTCAGACCCCCGCTAAGAGCGGAAACACAGGGCCGTAACGAGACGGGATCGTCATAACACATGGTAAATGATAGAGATGCAATATAATAAATGATAACAAGCGTGTCGTGACGACACCCGACAACAAGGGGACTTGTGTCGTGTTTAGTCAACGTCCATGACAACATAGCCATAAGCATAAGCAACCAAATGATCACACAAATACGAATATCAACATGTATGTATTTTCCCACAACCCGGGAACAAGTAACAAAAGGGTCATATTGTTCGAAACAGACTACATCATTTTTTCAAAATGACAAGTTAGCCATAAAATGCATCCTAGGGTCTCCACTAAGGCAGCACACCTAGATCTTTAGCTAGCATGATCACCTGAAAAGATATGCTCAAAATGATCAACAAAATTGTTCGTGAGCTCGCAGGTTTAAAAGTAAATAAGTAATTGATGCTGTATAAAGTTGTTGCAGCATACCATGCATATAGTTATAAGTAAGCAAAATCACATGACAAGAGCTTTACAACCAAACCTAATGACGAACACAAAGAATCTTGTCGGAATATATTCACCCAAGGCCCATTCCTAGCAGAGGGTGGGGGTGTCAACCGAAGTAGTACTACCAATACCTATCCGTCGGTTCCCGCACATGAATTAAATGGTTGTAAGAAAGAACCACAAAGCAGACCCAAGCATGTATCAGATAAGTACTCACAAAACAGTAGCATGTTGATTCTAAGTATGTAAATTGTATTATGTTGTACAACATGAAAATGGGTGAGCATACTTTTCCCCCATGTTTGTAAATGTTTGTAAAGTAGTATCGGCATAAAAAAGGGCCACGAAACTCACATGTTAAGTGGTAAGTATGAATGATCGAAGTTGCCGACAGTCGTATGCAATGAAGGTCAACACCTATTGACAGTTAATGTTTAGCAAGTAGTAATGTTTGGTCAGTTCGGGTTGTATCAGTTTGGTCATGGGTAGCACACACACAAGCGGACCACCATATCAGATCTTATGTAGATCCAAGTACTAGAGTAGTCGTCATTGTTAATGACATCCGTATAAAGATTCCATGTTATAAAATAGTACTTGTTAAATATTTGTAGTCCCAAATGGGTTGTCGATAATTGTAAAATGTTAGGTTGATTTAAATTGAAATACTATGGCCTGTTGATAGCGTTGACTTTAATCTTTGTGGTCAAGCATGACACTTTTACTGATGTTACCTTATCATCATCAGACGTTCAAGAAGGGAATTCCACACACACAGCATCATCAGTCACACAACAGGACCAGACGCTCGACTCAACACTCCATTCGTACGAATCAACCTTCAATCGTACGAATCAACTTCATTGGCACGATTGAACCTTCATTCGTACGACTGGCATTTAGTCGTACCACACAACACCCAATCGCACGACTTAACCTCCATACGCATGAATCAACCTTCATTCGTACGAATCAGCTTCATTCGTACAACTGAACCTTCATTCATATGATTGGCTTTCAGTCGTGCAATACACGCACAGTCGCATACATTCATTCGGTCGTAGGACTCAATCGCACACCACATTCATCCGCATTGACCAATCGCACACAACGTTCGACCGCACGACTCAGTTCCCCCGAATGTCACAGTCGCATGCCTCAGTCGCACGACACACCCAGTCGCAACGGCTCAGTCGCATGACAGACCCAGTCGCCTGAATTAGCAGGTTCGCGACTGCTAAAGTGCAGAGCAGCCTTCGATGCCCCGAGCACAATTCAACACAACAAGGACATCCAGAATCACACAACAAACACACACGAACAAGAAGCACACGCAGAAAGTCATCACACCCCACCACACGACCTTTTGTGTTCGGTTGACCCGAACACCCGAAACCCTAGAAATGGACAGTAGTAAAACATGCAAGAAATGGACAACCAAGGTCGTCTACCTGCAAGGATAGAGTAGACTAGGTTGTAGACGAAGCCTAGACGAAGAAAACGAGACCAAAAGGAGCAATTTTGGTGCAAAAGTGAAGAAGATAGGTGGTGAAGAAGAAAATGGAGAAGTGAAGAAGATAAAGAAAATGGCTGGGAAGGGGTTTTAATACCAATCCCAATTTTCAAAATGTCAATTTTAGTCCCTGCACTTAGCCCCCGTGTTTCCAAGTTTGTTTCGGTTGAAAATGACTTTAATCGTGTTTGTTATATTAATGTTAAGGTGTGTTAATGGTAATTGATGGCTTAAAATGGTTTTATTAATGACAATGGTTATAAATAAAAATGATATATTTGATGATAATGTGATGAAATTTATAAAAGGTTTAGGCTTAGCACTTCACGGAGGAAGTACAAGCACAAGGGTAGTAAAGCAAACATGATTTCTTATAACAAGAGTTCATGAAGAAGAGGAAGAATAATTAAGAATAATTCTATGGTTAATTATGTTGTTTGACGGACCTTAAGGTGACGGATGTCACAGATTGTCCTAGCATCTGCAAAGGTGAAGGTGGAGAAGGGATGTGATCAAAGTTAGCCTTGTTCTTAGAAGAAGGCTCTTAGGAAGAAAAAGATGGAATGTGTATGTGTGAAAGTACTTGTCATCTTGCTAAGGATTGTCCATACAATCCAAGAGGTACTCTTCATATGACAAGAAAGAGACTTACAAGAGCTCCATGAATATTTCAGCTTCAGAAGGAAAGTCTGATTTCTTCAGAAGCTCCAAAATGAAGAAGAAGGCAAGTGGAATTTGCCTTTGGAAGAAAATTGGTCTCGGAAGAAAGAAATACTTCCGAAGCACAGAAGTCTACTACAGTGTTTGCAGGATCCTTTGAAGGTCCAGTCATCAAAACTTCCGAAGCCTCAAAAGCTTCTGAAGTGTTGAAGGTCAAGTCCAAACCTCGAAAGGTAGTGTGGAAGTCACAGAAAGACCAAGTGACTGAATGTTCTCCATCAACAACAGCATAAGATCCTCAAAGCAAAACTATAAGATCTATTACTATTACATTACCTTCTACTTCTTTTGATGAGCCCAAGACCAATAAGCTTGGGTTTCCAAATGTAACTAATCATTTTCTTTGTGCAGGAACAGCTCAAGACAAACAAGTATATCTGGATCATGGATGTGGTTGTTCTAGGCACATGATAGGCAATAGGTCACTACTCCAGAACTTTGAAAGAATTGATGGACGGCCAATTGCTTTTGGAGGAGATAAAGGTGGTTACATTTTTGGAAGGGGCAAGGTCATAAATGGTATGTTCAACATTGAGAAGGTAAACTTTGTCAAGGAGCTTGCGTACAATCTTCACTTTTGTTTCGTGTCCTAGATAGAGCCAAAAAAATTGATGAGGCTCTGAAGGATGGAAGTTGGGTTGAAGCCATACAAGAGGAGCTGCTTCAATTCAAAAGGCAGAAAGTTTGGAACCTTTGTCCTCTTCCTCATGGGAAGACTACTATAGGAACCAAATAGGTGTTCGAGAATAAGAAAGATGATAGAGGCATTGTCATCAAAAACAAAGCTAGACTAGTTGTTCAAGGGTAGACACAAGAAGAAGGAATTGACTACACTGATGTCCTTGCTCATGTAGCAAGACTAGAAGCTATTAGGATATTCTTGGCATTTGCTGCATCCAAGAACTTCAAGTCTATCAACTTGATGTCAAGTGTGCTTTTCTATATGGGGTGATTGATGAAGAGGTGTATGTCAAACAAACACCTAGTTTTGCAAATCCTGATCATCTAGATTATATCTGGAAGCTTGACAGAGCTCTTTATGGGCTTTACCAAGCCCAAGGAAATAGTATGAGACCCTATCATAGTATCTCTACAAGCATGGATACAGAAAAGGGTACTATAGATGGAACTCTCTTCATCAAAGGACAGGAAATGACTTAATGCTAGTTCAAGTGTATATAGATGACATCATCTTTGGTTTAACTAATCCAAAGCTCTACAATGACTTTGAGAAGCTGATGAAGGATAGATTTGAAATGAGTGCCATGGGGGAACTCAATTTTATTCTGGGAATTCAAGTGAAGCAGTTAAAGATGGCATCTTCATTAGTCAGTCAAAGTATATTCAAGACATACTCAAAAGATTCAACAAGACTGATTGTAAGATTGCTAAGACACCCATAGCAAGAAACCACTCACTTGGGACTAATCATGAGGGGGAATGTGTGGATGAACACCTTTACAGGGCTATAATTGGGTCTCTTATGTATCTCACAACTAGCAGACCTGATATCATGTTTGCCACATCTATAATCATGAGGGGGAACTTAAATTTGTGCTTCATTATGGATGATTTGAAAGGTATTGCTGATGATTGGATATTCTGAGCCAAATGGCCTTGATTAATATCATATCTCAAAAGTTCTACAAGAGAACTGGTAGGAAATTTCCAGGACTCTCTAGCAAAACCAAAGTTGGTTTTGACAAGAGTAAATTGAGGTGTCACAAATACCACAGGCTTGGGCACTTTGCAAGAGAGTCTAGATCAACTGGATCTAACTCCTCTGCACCCTTTGTGACTTTTCCAAGCAATAGTTCACAAAACAGAGGGCAACATCCTGCTAGTTCTGGTCATCACTCACAACCTCTATCTCCTGCATATTTTGTCCCTCAGGGTCCAATGCCATATCCATATCCCTGTTATTACATGCCACAGCCAAATCAAGTTCAAGTTCCTATTGCACAACAACCTGAAGCCTTACCTGAGCCTCAACCATCTCAACCATCTCAATCACAACCTCATCACAGCTTCTTCACCCCTAGTGCTGTTGATTGGAGCAGTTTACCAAATGATCTTTCTGGTAATGAGCTATTATTTGCTAGTGATGGTCAACATGGTGGTGAACATCCTTTTGGGAATCTTGATCTCATGGCCCTAGAGTCTACTGAGGGTTCATGCTCCAATGCATCTTCATCACAAGTAACCCAGGTATCCTTTGAGGCTAAGACCAAGCTATTTTTTCAATCTTGCATAGCTGCATTTATCTCTATTAGAGAGGCAAATGTAGCTTTAATAATCAAAATCTTGAGCTTGAGCAAACCCTTTCAAAAGAAAAGCTGAGTATGTGTTTGTCCTTAAAGATAAAGATGATGAGATTTATAAGCTTAAATGCCAATTAAATGATGAAAAGGCTAAGGTTAAGGTCATTCTAGAGAACCACAGAGATCTCAAAGAAACACTTAGAGCTACCCAAGTTGAGTGTGACACTGGGTTATCCTGCAAGGGATTTGAAATGCTTCTCAGCAAGCAAATAGCTTCGAATGTGAAGTTGGAATAGGTTACAATCACATTGCACCACCTACAGATTTTACTCCAAAATCAATAGTAAAACCTGAAGGTGAAGTAATTTCCAAACCACATCATCATGTGTATCATCCTCAAGAGATCACCCAAAATCAGAAGATGATGAATCAGTGTTGATACCTCAGCA
Organism: Flaveria trinervia; assembly: GCA_025506515.1. Taxonomy (NCBI): domain Eukaryota; kingdom Viridiplantae; phylum Streptophyta; class Magnoliopsida; order Asterales; family Asteraceae; genus Flaveria; species Flaveria trinervia. The sequence continues at coordinate 21,491,506 of CM046452.1, forward strand.
AATCAATTTCCTGATGGGTTAACTACTGATAAGCACATGAAGCTGAGTACTTCAAATGTTGTCCCTCAAAGTACCTCAAGTACTGAAGGGCAAGTCACAACATCTAAAAAGCATTTCAAATCAACTAAAATAAAAGGATTAACAAATGCTAAGGAATCTATCATACGGTCTTTCAGGACGGATAGAGAACAGCTGAAGAACAAGTCTTCAGTTGTTACAGATCCTTCTGTACTTAACACAAGTACTGAAAGGAGGAAAGTACTGAAGATCACACCTTCAGTAGTTTCTACTTCAGCAGTTGATCAATCCAAGATGAAGAATAAGCCATGTGATATGTGGTAAATCAATCTTCTTTCTGATGAATGTTGGTACAAAAAGGGTTCCAAACTCAATAGAGATAAGCTCATTAAAATGCAGATGGATGAAATGAAAAATGAGTTTGAGACCAAGTTTGTACCACAGTCATCCCAAATTGATAAACCCAAGGCTTCACCCAAATCCAAAAAGAAGGATAGGGTTTATCATAAAACAGCTGATAGTGTTCCTCATGAAAAATCAGACTAAGTCTGGAATTTCAAGGAGGAAATGGTGGGGCCAGAAGAACTCATCAAAAACAAGTACTGATGTGTCACAAGAGCTGAAAGCTTTAGCTACAAATCAGACACAACTTGTTATGATGGTTCAGCATTTGTTGGGGAGAGTAACCAAGTAGATGCACCTGTGATCAAACCACTGAAAAGGTATTCCAAGCCCAAATCCAAGGAATCCATTTCAGCACCATCTCCACCCTCATCAGCTCTAATCATGAGAATCAAGTTATGGTTAAATCTGTTGATGAAAACAGACCCAAAACCAAAAGGTTTGGGTCTCAAAACCTAACTAGTTCCTTGTGATGAATGCAGGGTTCTTCTGCATGCCAAAAAGCATCTGGTATGTCGACAGTGGAGGATCTATGCATATGACAGGGAGCAGTTCTCTTCTTAATGACTACTCTCAAGGAAAGAAGGGTTTTTCATTTGGAAATGATGCTAAGGGTTACATCATCGGGAAAGGATGGGTGTCTAATGGAGAAATCAGATTTGGTGATGTTAACCATGTGGAGAATCTCAAGTATAATCTACTGAGTGTCAGTCAAATGTGTGATAAAGGGCATGTTGTACTTTTCACAAGCCAGAACTGCAGGATTCTATCTTCACAGTTCTGAGGCTAATGACAGGTATTGGATGAACATACTCTCCTGAAGGCCAACAGGATTGGAAGAGTATATGCCCTAGATTTGTCAAAGAAGATTGATTTGAAGGGTCATCCTTGCCTGTTCTCCAAAGCCTCTCCTCTAGAATCTAAACTGTGGCACAGAAGGGTGGGTCATGTAAATCTCAAAAACATGAATCAGTTAATCCATAATAGTTTAGTGAGAGGTCTACCAATAAAGGAGTTCCACTGTGATGAAACCTGCACGTTGTTTGAAAGGAAAATAGCACAAAGTCTCATTCCCTCCTATTGAAGAACCTAAGTCCGCTGCCTGCTTGCAGTTACTACACATGGATCTATTTGGTCCTGTGAGAGTGATGAGCATAGCAAAGAAGAAATACTATCTGGTAATTATGGATGATTACTCCAGATTTGTATGGACTTTCTTCTTGCATTCAAAGGATGAGGTTACTCAGACGATTATAAATTTTGTGTTGTATGTTGAGAAGCAGTATTCCCTATCAGTCAAGTGTATAAGGAGTGATAATAGAACAGAATTCAGAAACCATACACTTGATGATTTTTATCTCTCAAAGGGAATCAAGAGGCAGTTTAGCATCCCAAGGACTCCAGAACAAAATAGAGTAGTGGAGAGAAAGACAGGACCCTAATTGACGCTGCAAGGTCCATGTTGGCTGACTCTGGTTTGCCATTGACCTTTTGGCTGAAGCTGTCAACACAGCTTGCTCTGTGCAGAATAGAGTTTTAGTAAATCAGAGGTTGATGAAGACTCCATATGAAGTTCTACATCATTTGGCTCCTCTAATTTCATTCTTCAAAGCCTTTGGGTGTCCTTGTTTCATTCTCAACACAAAGGATCAACTCCACAAATTTGATCCTAAGGTGGATGCAGGGTATTTTGTAGGATATTCATCCACATGCAAGGCTTACAGAGTCCTCAACTGCAGAACAAAGATAGTTGAAAAAACCTTGCATGTGAAGTTCAATGAATCTCCTAAGGATAAAATTCCACAAAACCCTATGGAGTTGTTTGATTGGATATACTGCAATATGTCCTTATCAACCTCCAGCTATTGCAGATCATGTGAATAAATCATCTTCTGCAACAAGTCTTCACCTGGTGGTACTGAAGATGATGATGATATCGTACTCACCTTTTCAAGTTTAGTGATCAACTGCCTGGGTCCACTAAACTTGATGTTCCTGTAGCTTCAGCAGCTCCATCCACAACAAATGTTGATGAGATTTCTAACTCCTCTACATCATTTGAATTGCCATCTCATACTTGGTTTCAAGAGTCTGGATCAAATCTGTTGCTGCTGAACCTGCTACAAACACTTGCACTGATCTTATAGTGTACCAAGAGCTGAAGAATCACCCCATGTCTAAAATCATTGGTGATATCATGCTGGTGTCTAACCAGAAGTCAATTGTCCAACTTCTACTTCTATGCTCTCTTCATCAGTCAGCTAGAGCCAAAGAACTATCTTGTTGCTTTAAGAGACAATGGATGGGTTGAACCATGCAGCTTGAGCTACTTCACTTCAAAAAGCAGCAGTGTGGGGAACTGGTTCCTCTACCCCAGGTAAGTGTGCAATAGGCACTAAGTGGGTGTTTAGGAATAAAACTGATGTAAATGGGCTTATTGTCAAGAACAAGGCTAGACTGGTTGTACAGGGGTTTTCACAAGAAGAAGGTATTGATTATGATGAAACCTTTGCCCCTGTAGCCAGACGGAGGTAATTAGATTGTTCTTAGCCTATGCTGCATTCCACAATCTTAAAGTTTTTCAAATGGATGTCAAAAGTGTTTTTTTTATATGGAAAAATAAAAGAAGAGGTTTATGTGTTCAACCACCAGCTTTTGAGGACAATAAACATCCTGATTGGGTGTATAAACTTGATAAGGCTCTTTATGGTTGAAGCAAGCTCCTAGAGCCTAGTATGAAACACTTTCAAATTTTCTTCTTCAAAATAATTTCACTAGAGGCTCCATAGATAAAACTTTTTTTATTAAGAAAGTGGATCAGCATAAGCTACTTGTTCAAATTTGTTGATGATATAATTTTTGCATCCTCTGATCCCCAGTTGTGTATGATTTTACAAGTTTAATGAAACAAAAGTTTGAAATGAGTGCAATGGGAGAATTACAGTTCTTTCTAGGCTTGCAAATCAAACAAAAGGCTGATGGAACCTTCATTCATCAGTCAAAATATACAAAAAATCTTTTGAATAAGTTTGATTTACATAACTATAAGCCCTGTTCTACTCCCATGTGCAACACCATACAACTGATGTAGATCAGAAAGGTAAAGCTGTTGAGGAAACACTTTACAGATGTATGATTGGGTCCTTGATGGTTTACAGCTTCTAGACTAGATATTATGTTTGAAACTTGTGTTTGTGCTATAGATTTCAGCTGCTCCTAAAGAGTCTCATTTGATTGCAGTCAAGAGGATCTTTAGATATCTGCAAGGTACACAATCTCTAGGTCTTTGGTATTCCACTAGACACTCTTGCAAATTAGTTGCTTTTTCTGATAGTGACTATGCAGGGTGTAAGTTACCAGAAAGTCAACTTCGGTGGATGTCAATTCCTAGGCAACTGTTTGATTTCTTGGCAGAGTAAGAAACAAACATCTGTTACTACATCCACTGCTGAAGCGAGTACATTGCTGCTGCAAGTTGTAGATCTCAGGTACTCTGGCTTCAGAACCAATTATTGATTATGGCATTACAGAGACTAAGACTCCATTGTTAATGGATAGTGCTTCAGCTCTGTGTATTGTCAAGAATCCAGTCCAACATTCTAGGACCAAACATATAGAGATCAGACACCATTTTATTAGGGATTGTTTTTGAAAAAGGTCTGATTGATCCAAAGTTTGTGCCAAGTGCTGATGAGCTTGCAGATATATTTACTATTCCTTTGGACAGTTCAACTTTCCAAACCTAGGTTAAGGCTTTGTATGTTGCATCTAGAATAATTGACAACTACGATGATCTCAGTAAACAAGTACTGATGACCATTAGTAAACATGTCACAAATAAGTACTGATAATTTTTATTCTCAGTTGGTTTCATAACTACTGAAGACTAATTACTTAAAAGTACTATACTTTCTGTAAAAGAAACTGATGCAGTTACAACTACTGATGTAGTTATACTACTGATGTCAGTAAAAACAATAAGTACTGATGTCCTATGACAACTGAAAACAGCTAAAAGTCTGATGAGTAAGTGTTGAGGACAGTATAAACAACTGAAAAGCTAAGAATTGACGAAAACTACTGATGAGAATTTTCTCTTCAATCGTTTCCACTAACTGCTATTTCACCTTAAACAACTGATGACAAACCATGTCTTCAGTAGTTTCACAACTACTGATGACTAACACCAAGTCCTTAGTTGTTTCCTACACCTGAAGCCAAACCAAGTTTTCAGTAGTTTCATAACTATTGATGACCAAACCAAGTCTTCAGTTGTTTTCATACAACTGATGACAACACCAACACTTTCATTCGTTTTCTTTTCACCTTTTCTTAACCTATAAATACCCTGCACTTATAGCCGAACGTTTCATTAGTCGTTTTCTATCCTTTTCTCTCTCACATGGCGACCATGAAACTCAAACCCAAACACAACTGTGTTGCCTACCTCTCGAAATCGTCCTTTTGGAACAAATTTGATAATGCCATCGATCTTATGGTGGATTCCCAATACAGAACCGCCTTTCTTTTGAATCCTACCATATACCCCATTCCTTAAACCAATTCTGGACCAACGTCTCTGTACAACTGGTGAAAATGATAGCCAAATCACTCTCCAGTCTTTGGCAACCAGAAACGGGTAATCACCCCTGACATCATTCACAAAACCCTAATTTGCATGATGCCACCTGTATTATAGAATACCCAAAGGCACCATTGATATGTCTTTCATCACCAATGGTATGAAAGAGACTTAAGTGCTACAACCATTCTCAAAAAGCACTTCATGATGCTGAAAGACTTATCTTCCACATGGTGAATGTCTGCCTTGCTTCAAAGACATCTTCATGGGATCAGATGTCCTCAAGATGGCAACAGGTATTGTACTCTATCTTTGAACACAAACTCTAAATTGTTCTAAGATAGTGTTTATGGAACTTAATGATCTGGCTTAGAAACCTGTGACAAATAGATGGCTACTATATCCCAGGTTTCTGATGGCCATAATTTTAAATCAATTAAAATCTGAAGGCCTTGTTGTCTTGAGTCCCTGCTCTAGCTATCTTAGCTAAGGTATACTCCGGGCATCTCTGACCCTACTCTCAAGGGGTTGCCCGGCTGCTCAAACCCAAGCAGAGGGAACCCACAGCCTCCACCTCCAGATCCAAAGTCCCCACCAAACCCAAACCCCAAAAGTCCAAAAAGGCTACTCAGGAGATGAGTCCCCTGAGGATGCCTCTGTACCACCAATACAGGAAACACATACTAGTTCTAACCCCCCAGTCATGTCATAGACTCAACCAGCTAAAACCGCACAGGTATCCTCTCCACAGGATCCTGTTGCAACCAAATTTGGGATACCACATTACTGGAACCTATCTCAGTTGAGAAGGTTACCATTGAAGAGCATCTCACCCCGGGTGCAACTGCTTCTGACCAATCTCCAAATGCAACCGCCCCTCAAAGCCCAACCCTTATAGTTGCTAAAGTGTTGAGTCAGCTGCATTCCTCACCCCCTCCCCAGAAACCAATTAACACTGGGAATACCTCAACGCTTGAGGGGGAGGACCAAAATGCAGCTGATAACCCACAGCACAGGGGTTATAATGTTCGATCTCCAAGTGTAGAAGAGGAGGTTAGAACATCTGGTCAGGCTGCTACTTCTACTTATTCAACAAATGAACAGGATGAAGTTGGTAACATATATAAGACCTCACCAGAGGCAACTGCCAATGAAGGACAAAGTCCAGAGGCAGGAAGTCCCCAGAACCAAGAACAAGGGGCACATGCATATACTGATCTACACTCAGGGCATGTACATCCTGATTTAATCAAAAGGTCAGATGATTCAGCAAAGACTAATGATGACCTGGGCTTTTTCTTTGATGTCTCAGCCCATAACACAATCCTAGAGACTGAGGTGAGCAGACTCAAAGAACTGCTAGCCAAAATGTCTCAGGATAAAAGTCCATCTGCCCCAATAAACCCACAGATGGCACCTTCATTTGAAGGTTCACCAAACACACAGCCAATACACTTCACTAAGCCACTAGCCACTACTTTTGGCACCACCTCTGAGGGACAGAACCCCTCTGAGCAGATAGTTGCAACCTTTCAATGCTCCTTACCTCTCATCACTCCCATCATCACTGAGATAGTATATAAAGCCATTGATGAAGGATCTCCTCAATCTCCAAACACTCCTTGATGATGTTGTTCACATGTCACTTTCTGCCTTTCAAGCCCCTGATCCCAATGCCCCAAAAAGGAGAGACTACTAAGTCTAAGGCAGTGAAAGAAATGAAAGGAAGAGAGTAGCAGATGAGAAAGAACCAGAAAAAGAAAAGGAGTTGGAGAAAGAACAAGAACTGATCTCAGAGAAACAGCTGATCACAATGCAAGAGTTGAGCACAGACAAAGAGCAGAAAGATCAGTTGATCACTTACAAAAGGAAGAGAAGTGCTGAGTCAAAGTCTGATGGAGAAGTCCTTAGAAGATCTAGTCAAAGAAGCTGATGAAGCTCACAGCAGATCTATGGACAAAATAATAGATCAGCTCTTCAGACAGGGTCATGACACAACAACCTTAGATGTTGAGATCAGAAGGCTGAGATAAATGAAATTCAAGCAAGACAGGCTAGTTACAGTGTGATGGATAGGGAAAGATTGGAGATTATGATCAGGTTTATTGTCCAATATCTAGGAAGATCATTGATAGAGATGAAGTCTTGGTCTAGAATAGTATCTTGGATATACCAAGAAAATCTGTTCTGCTGGAAGCTACAACAAAGGTTGATCATCGAAGCACTGGATGAAGCAGGTGCTGGGAAGAGAACTGACATGGCAAAGCTCTCAAAAGCCAAACTCACCACTAAATTGCTAGATCAGCCTTCTCATACTCCCACTCAAAAACAACCCTCAAAGCAATCATCTCTAAAATCTGCCAATTCTATCCCTAAACCAAAACCCCCCACAACTCAACCCACAAAACCAATTCCATTACCCCAAAAACCATCTCAACCACACCTAGTGATACACCCAGAAGGAGGAGAAGGGTGTTGAGGGTAGAAGAAGAAGAAGAAGAAAAGAGATGAGAATGAGACAGTCTGCCAATCTCTGCTGTTCTCAAACTTACAACACCTGAGCCCAGAAGTCAACAGATGATCACACCTGACTTGCAAATGCAAATGTGAAAGTGAAGATTGAAGAAGTAGAACAGCAGAAGCAGCATGATGAGAAATTTCTCAAAATGGTTGACAAGGACTTCCCTCAATCCTCATCCATTCAAGCAATGAAGAAACAAGCTCTGAGGTTGTACACTCTTAGGCATACATTCCAACATCAAGAGAAAGAGTGAGGATTTGGCCAGACCCCAGGGTAAGTTCCCGAATACACAAGAAGAACATACCAAGTAGATATCATGACCAAGTGAAAAAGACTTTGAATGCTGCAATTATGTTGGCTATGGTAGTCTCACCCTGGGAGATTATAGAAGAATTCAAGAGAGCACACAACTCAAAGACAACACCTCAATCTTACTTGAGAACAAAATGATCAAGAAGGGGCTGTTATACAAGAGACTAAAGATCTTCAAAAGAGTGAACTCCAGTTGTTGCTAGAAGGCTCTCATCCAGATGAATTCGCATACAGAGATCACAACTGTTGAGTTGAAGAATGGGAAGACAGTAAGGTATCTGTCTGAATATTGGCCCTGAGTTCTTCTTTGAGGGAGAAGTAGAAGAACTCATCAAGGAGGAACAAGTTGTTCTCCTTGAGGCCTATACAAGAGAGTCTTACAAACTCATCAATGGGATTAGGTTTCATGGTTGGACAAGACTCTGTGTCCAGTTTCCCCAAGACAGAGTTCCCTTCCACACTTAGCCAATCAAAAGATCAGAAACCTTTTCCCGTCTGTGCTTACATGATTACCTCTGAAGCTGATCAAGAGGGTGTTTCTGCCAAAGAATAAGTGGATCATCAATAAACTTAGAGGTTTTGGCTGCATTGGTTCAGGGGGAGTTTGTTGGACCAAAAGAACCAATGAGCCTGATCAGAAAAACCTCCAAGTCCCACAGACATTACAACTACTGAAGAAGATCACAACAGCTGAAGACATCAGCTGATTACAAGTTCTGAAGACAAAGTCTGAAGACAAGATCTGAAGATTTCTACTGAAGACAAAGTCTGAAAGTAAAGTACTGAAGACAAAGTCTGAAGTGAAGTACTGAAGACAAAGTCTGAAGCTATCAGCTGAAGACAACGTCTGAAATAAAGTCTGAAGAACAAAGACTGAAGACAAAGACTGAAGACCAGAGTGATCAGTAGTTGTCATAATAGCTGAAGTTATTAACTTCAGTAGTTGTGATGGTTTTCCTTTTCAGTATTTGTAATTTACCTTTCAGTAGTTTTAGTTTCAGTAGTTTTATGTTCTTGTACTTAGCATTCTCTGAGATGTGATCATTTGTTGAGAACATTCTCAGTAGTTTGCATAGTTTCAGTTGTTTGTATAATTCTGTTAGATGTCACTATCAAGTGACATCAGCAGACATCACATTCCTTATATAAGGAATGTTGACCTAATTGTAATGTGTGACTTTCAGCCACCACGAAAGCATTTGAATAAAATATTCCTTTTGCAAAATTCTTCTCTCTCTATAACCGTGTACTATTCCATTGAATATCAATTGAGTTCTTGCTAAATTGTCTAATTCATTGTTGAATTCGCTGCAATCTACTCTATTAATCAAACTTAAATCACTGATCCTAACACCAACCCCAAGATGTCTGACCTATCATGTCAAGAGGTTCTAAGATACCTCAAAGGTGCCTCAACACTTGGTCTTGGTGACTCCTAAGTTCTGACTCCTCAATCTGTATGCTTATAGATAGTGCTTATGGTGGTTGTAACATGACTGGCAAGTCTACACTAGGGGATGTCAGTTTCTTGGTGGAGGGTTGTCTCATGGCAATGCAAAGAAGAAACAATCATGTGTCTCTACATCAACTGCTAAAGTTGAATACATTACTGCTGCAAGCTGTTGTGCTCAAGTGCTTTGGATTCGGAATCAGAGATGCTTGCTATAGATTAAATTTCAAGGAGACTCCCATTCACATAGACAACAGAAGTGCTTCTCTATCACAGAGAATCCTGTGCAACACTCAAGGACAAAACACATCAATATCAGGTATCGTTTAATTAGAGATAACTTTGAAAAAGGATTCATTAAACTAGTCTAAGTTAACAAAATGAACAATATGTTGATCTGTTTACAAACGTCTTTGATGAACAGAGATTTAAGTATCTTATATTAGCTATTGGGATGTTTAACTTTGAGTAGGTTTTTTTCTAAAAACTAATTCATATTATTTCTTAAAATCTATGTGTCCTAAGTTGTCTAATTTATCACCTTCATAAGCTCTTGTTTTCTCTGGATGAAAACCGTTTGAAGACTTGCCTTAGAATTCTGAAAAAAATTTGATCCTTCAGAAGATATGCTTTTACCTTCGAAAGAAACTTATGCCTTAAAAAATAACTACCTAAGTATTTTTCCTTCGGAAGAAATTTCTAAAATATCTTCAAAGTTTTAAACCTCTCTAGGTACTTATATGTTTTCAAGGGCAATTTTCTTCCAAAGCAAATTAACTCTCGAAAGCTTTGTTCTACTAAAAAAATGTCCAAGTTTTAATTCTCTTCTGAAGCAAAACTTTTAAAAACTCTTAGGAAATTCTTCCGAAGTCATTTTGGCTTCAAAAACTTTTTCATTAAAACTTCCGAAGACAATTTACTTTGGAAGCTTTTTGACTTCCAAGAAAACTACTTTTGGAGCAAAAAGTAAACTACCTTTTCAGAGGTAGGACCGTCATACGGATTTCAAAGTTTATCTTTTTCATTAACTTTGTCTTAAATCCTTTTCACATATAAACCTAATGGTTCCCCTCTTTCAATCATCTTCATCTTTCCTCCAAACCTAATTCCTAAATTTCTCTCTAAAACCGCCTTCGTTCATCTTTCCTTCACCTTTAAGCTTTCTCACAATGGCCAACTTAACCGAAGAAATGACCCAGATTTCCCATGCAGTTACACAGGCAACACAACCAAGTTGCTCTGTTAAACTCTGAAAAAGATCCATATTTCTCAGAGGTTTGCTATTTCTTGTCTTTATCTAACCACTTCACCTCCCTTACCATTGATCCTACTCTATATGAGGATCATCTGCTTGAATTTGGGAAGACTGTTATGGATGGGGAGAAGGCCCTGTCTGCCACAGTGCAAGGGAGAACAATCTTCATCACTCCAGCCATCATCAACAATCATCTTCAGCTGGATGATGAAGAAGGTGAGGTGTTCTTCCTAAAAGAAGTTGTTAACCACTCCTTTGAGCAATGGGCTATGAGGGACATTTCTCTGTAAAGACCTTGAGGAAAGGGAAGGTCTCATCCCAGTGGAAAAACCTACTTCATGTGGATATCCATAGCTTATCCAACAAGCATGGAGGGTGGGACCAGATTCCTAAAGATCTGTCCTTCATAGTGCATGGGATGGTTCAAGGAGTCAAGTTTAGGAACTCTCAATTGTTTATACAAATCTGCTTGCTAACTTGGACTCCTTACAATACTACATGTTTCCTAGATATGTTCAGTACATTCTTAACTATGAATTGGGCTCACAGTTGAGGGAAACAGGTAATATTCTTAAATTAGGACAGATGAAGCCTAACATCTTTAAAATCTTGAGAAAGCCAACTGTTGGCTTCTCAGGAGTAGAAACAACCCTTGTCCCAAAAATGTTAGAGCTCATTGCTCAAGGTGACAACCTAGCAGCACAAGTTAGTGTTGAACCCACACCTTCTACATCTCAACCACCACAACGGCCACAAATCACCCTCACCTACAAAATAAAATCCAAACGAACCCCTACTCAAACTATTGAATCTGTGGAGGCCCCCATATACCTACCTATACAAGAGGAAGTGGATATTGGAGCTCCCAATTCTCCTGAGGAGCAGACCACTCCCATTACTTCAAAGATCAGTGTTGAGGTTCCTCATGCTCAGTTTTATGAGCTCACAAGCCCAACTACCTTAAGCCTTCACTCTGAGTCTCAACACTCAAGTGAACAACCTTCGAGGGACAGCTACCATCCCCAGCCTTTAGACGTAAACCAACCCATTCCTAACCTTGACTTCTATACTAATAAAGACTTAGGTTTTAGTGAGTACCATGACTCTCTCTTCTTTTCCACTTCTCAAAGAGAGATAAGTGCTTCGAGTCTCCTATGTCTAGCCAACATCAGTCACCCATCACTAAGGTGGATACTTCTGAACCTATTCAGGATATCCATATGGAAGAGGCTTTCACTTTTGCAAGTGATTACATCATTCAGACCTCAACCATGGAAACTCAGCCCATTGACATCTCAATTGAGGCTGTCAGTGAGCAAATGAAATCCAACAGCCAAGAACCTGAAGCTGGTGGTGAGAGAGAGGACTTTGGTCCAATCATCTTCCCTTACTGATTCTTCTAATGAAGATGAGGGGAATCTAAGGCTAAAGGTACAACAAAACATGCACCTATTTAGTTTCCAAGATCAGTCATCTTGAATCTCAGGTGATTACCTTGGAAAACAAGGTCAATGATCAGCAACTTGAGATTTCTTATCTCAGGGAAAAACTAGCTGGGAGACCTTTAAGAAGAGCTTAACCAAGGACATAAGAACCTGTGAGTGTGATTGACCTAACTCCTAGCTTACCTATGCAAGAGGGTGATGCTACCAAAAAGGGGGAGAAAGTCATTACAGTTACAAAACCTGGGAATTCTTCTGGGAGTATGGACATTGAGGACTCACCATCCTCACTTGCAATTGTGTATACTCAGTAACTTCCTCAAGTTCACATTGATGTGGAATCCATAGACTCCTACATTCGGAGTCTTTTTTAGGAAGGTATACCAAGAGCAATGTCATCTCCACCAACTTCAAATCACATTATTTGGTGGATGTATGATGATAACAGAAAAGCCCTTATCATTGAAAGAGTTCAAGGGCAGCAAGAAGTCTTCGACTTTCAGACTTTGAACTTGTATGAAAGTCTTGATCTTGTCAGCATGCCACATGTCAACCAAAGCCAATCAAACAAGCTAACAAGCTGGCTCAAAGGATTCAAGACAAAATCACTATAGAGTTCAGCTTCAGAAGGAGACTAAGGCAATCAGGCAATATCATTGGTCAACCAGATGTTGAGGCAGACCCAAAGATTAGCTTCATAGGGGAAACCTTGACTAAAGGCCTAGTGGTGGAACCTGAGAGCCCTGTCTTACCATCAACTGCTGCAGATCCCTTGATGAGACACCTGCTGGTGAAGGTGCATCTCAACCTCTCTCTGGCTAGAGCTTAGAAGCTACACCAAGCAATAAAGGCCAAAGCTCTCTCCACCCTGAGTCACAAAGGTCTAAGTGACAAAAGGAAAAGAAAATTGACTTCTGAGGAGATTGAGAAGGAGGAAGAGAGAGAGAGAGAGAGAAAAAGGAATCTGAGCGAAGAAAGTTCCTCTACTAGGTCTGCAAGACTCATGGAAGCTGCTATCGGGACTGCCCCAAGCCAAACACTCAGGATGATGATTAAGGGCAGTCAAGATCAACTACTTGCAGACTAGGAACTATGACATTTAATATCATCTCCCTACCGTTAGATGAATTAAATTAATTGGTTGACATGGAATTGTCAAAGGAAAGAAAGGAGGTAGAGGATGCAAAGCTACTTCTTCAAATCAAAGAAGAAGAAGAAAGAAGAAAAAAAGACTATACAAGCATATGCCTACTCTCTCCCCAGATCAAGAAAGTCCTGTACAAGAGGATGTGGTTCCACAAGAACCTCACGTAGACAAAGAAAAGGATAGGATCAACATGATCAACTACCCAAGTGCCATAGGCCTCTATCAGGCTGCTACACTTCTTCCTTACCCTTTGACTATATTGAGTTTAAGTACCTCAAACAACTTGAACTTGAGATAGTCAAAGAAAGAAAGATCACCAAAAGGAAGTTAAGGGAAGAGGCTGCAAAGTCAAGAGCCATCATCCAGAAAAGTATGAAGAAGTTGTTGATAGGCAGAGGATGATGAGCTTCTTAAAGTTGTATGGATTCTCCGGATGGAGACTTGGCCCTATGTCTTTGTCCACTATGGATGAGCATATCAGGATAATCAAGAAGAGGATCAAAATGTAGAGCGAATGGACTTACACTCCCCTCCAATTTAAGCTTTACCTGAAGTGGAGGTTAAGGTTGAACAACCTGAGATAACACAACCTGGACCTCCTATTGAGCCTCAGCAAGCTTCATCTTCTGATCCACAGCAGGGTCAAACTCCCTCTCCTTTTGAATCTGTGAGGGAGAAAGACCCAAATGAAAAAGACAAAGAAGGTCAATCAGGTGCTGCAGGCCAGTCTTCTCAGTTAAAAGGTTCAAAGAGGAGAAAAAGGATGGCTTTTAGACCAAAGCCAAAGAAGAAGAAGAAAGAAGCATCCATCTCCAAACCTCAGGATGAGTCAAAACATCCTGATGATGTGCAACTAGAAGATACTCCATCAACTCCCATTCAAATAGCTCCTCTAGCATCAGGAAGACCCATCTTGTCCTGGACATACACTACAAATCCAGAAAGATGGCATGTAATCAGATATTAAGGTGTTGAGAATTTCTACACATGGCAAGACATGATTAATCTGCCTCTGCATGATCTCTTTGACATGAGAAGACACTTTGAGAGTCTGAGTGATCCTAATCATCTCATGAAGAAAGGGATGGTTATCATCATGATGAGGACTGTAAATATCTTATGTCTTCAAAGTGTTTTGGTAGCATCAGCCTAAGGGGAGTTTATAAGATTTAATATAAGGCTGATGCAATCCAAACACCAAAGTCTCTCCTGCATGCATGCACAAGTGTACTGAATTAAAATGCTTCGGAAGTTTCACACCAGCATCAAAAATTATTCTAAGTGTGAAATCTTCCAAAGCAAAGACCAATATCTTCCGAAGCCAAAAATGAAGTCTTCTGAAGCTTCAAAGACAGTCTTCTGAAGCCAACACTAGAAGACAGATTTCTTTCAAAGACTTTGTGAACACATGCTTTATCTTATGTACCTTTTACATAAAGCTGGACCCCTTCCACTACAACTCTGATGAAACACCAATTTTACATAAGTTGGTGAAAAGTTCCATGCTTTTAGTAACTGTACATTGAGGTCTTCAGTCAGTAACTTTCTACTTTATGTACTTTATCCTTTTTATTAGTATATTAGAATGTGAGCTATGGCATGTCATAGTCACTAGTCAAAAGGCAATCTGCCTTTTGACTCTACATTTGATTTTGTTTGTTGTCTAGTCAATTGTATCCAGCTGGCCTTCAAAGTATGGCCGGGTGTAGGATGTAGTATATGTATGTCAAGTACTTGTAACTTTCTGATATGCTTTTGTAATATTTGTAATAGAACTTGAGAAGCAATATACAACATTTATGAAAACCACTTACTTGTGTGTTTTGCTATCTTGTTCTGTCTCTTATTTACTTATGTTCTTAGCATCTTTACTAAAGGTTAACCAGTTCCCTATTTGATCTGTTAAGTGTTCTTAGCAACTCGTCTCATTATGTTGTTGTGCTGTAAGTGCATACCCTTCACCGGTCCTATAGAGATCCTTGATCTGAGTCCTATAATTTGTGTTGTCATGTTTAAGAACTAAAAGGGTTTTCTGTAAGTCCTCTATCTTTAACTTATAATTATTTTCAGCCTTTTTGAAATCAGATTTTAAGATATTCAAGGACTTAAGATCAGATCTTATCTCTAAGTTGTAAGACCTATATCTATTAACTTTAACAAAACATTCAAGAGTGCAAAGATGTTCTAGTACCTTGGCTTCATCATGGTCAGCCATGAGTGCTTGGTTTGGAGATGCATCTTCCACCTGAAAGCTCCAGTCAAAGCCTCCTTCTTCAACAACAACAACAGCTTGCTGCTTTGGCTTCTCATTTTGGGGAGCTCTCTTGTGTAGTTTGGTCGGGCTTGAGTCTGGCCACCATTTGTTCTTGGTGCCTTGCACTCTCTAGCAAAGTGTCCCATCTGGTTACAGTTTTAACACTTTACCTTGCTTTTATCCAGCCCAAACTTTCCACTGGCTGCATTGCTAGGAAACTTCTTCCTTATCCTCTTGTAGAACTTTTTGGCTCTATGAGTGAGAAGAGCCATCTGCTGAACTATCTTCATATATTCCAGATCATCTAAATGGATACAATCCAAGTCTTCAAGGGTGAAGAGAAAGTTTCTTGTGAATTCATCAACAGAGACAAAGGCATGAGAAGAACTTGTCTCTAGGAAGGGACTTCCTTGAGTGTAGCTTTCTCTTGGAGTCTCTAGGAAGGGACTTCCTTGAGTGTAGCTTTCTCTTGGAGTCTCTAGGAAGATGATGAATGGACCTTTTTGTGAGTTATCTGGGTAGCATATGAGATGATGTTGAGGTTCTATGCTATCCCTTTTAGTCACATGAAGGGCTGAACCCATTTGATTGCTAGAGTTACCAGATGAGTTTTGCATGTTCATCTCCATCTGGTATCCACTAAGAATACCATATAACTCAGTCAAAGTAAGAGTCTTAAGGTTCTTAGTCCTCTTGATAAGAACACAGTAATGTGTCCATTGTCTAGGAAGAGAGGACATGAACTTCCTCACAATGACTCTATTCTCAAGAGTTACTCCAACATCCATTAGAGTATCCACAATCTCAACATACCTGAAGTATTGTTGAGTTATGGTTTCACCTGTGTTAAACATGAAGTTTTCAAACTACTGCTTGAGGAGATCCTTCTTGTTCTCCTTGGCTTCAGTAGATCCTTCATACATAAGCTTCAGTGCTTCCCATCATTGCCTGCCAGTCTTGCACTTCTTGAAGCCTCTATAGATGGAATTTGGAAGAGCAGTTTGAAGGGATGTCATGGCTTTTTGATCAATCTCTATTCTCTTCCTGTCTTCTTCAGAGAAATTAGCCACAGCCTTTGGAATCATACCACCACCAGTAGTAGATAAGGTGCTTGTATGTAAGGTCCTTCAACAATAGAGTCCCACATCCTTGAGTCTTAAGACTTGATAAAGTCTTCCATTCTTTGACCCCAAGTATCAAAGTCTTTAGGAGTGATCACTGGAGACTTTGTCATAGTTCCAGTTTCCATATCAGCCTTAGTGATAGCTGCCATTTGAGTTGTTAAGTGTTTTGTGTGTGAGGGATCTTAAGATGGTGAGATCTTATAGCAAGAGCTTCTCAGGCTCTGATACCAAATACAGGACCGTTAGAAGGGGGTTATGCACTTCTTACAGCACAACAACACAATTGAGGAGAGTTTTTTAGAACACTTAAAAGAGCAAATGGGGAACTAGTTAATTAAAGTAATAGATGCTAAGAACACAAGTAAGTGAGATACAAAACAAGATAGCAAACAACACAAGTATTTGGTTTTCAAGAATACAGTATATTGCTTTTCAAGTTCTATGACAAAGTGTACAAAGCGTAATGGAAAGTTACAAGTACTTGAGATACATATACTACATCCTACAGTCGGCCATACTTTGAAAGCCAGTCGGATACATAAGACTAGACAACAAAATCAAATGTAGAGTCAAAAGGCAGATTGCCTTTTGACTTGTGACTATGACATGCCATAGCTCACATCCTAATATATTACAAAAAGGATAAAGTACATAAAGTAGAAAGCTCAGACTCAAGATCTCAAAGTACAGTTTACCAAAAGCATGGACCTTTTCACCAACTTGTGAAAGTTGGTGAGTCAAACAGAGTTGCAGCGAAAAGATAGTCTAACTTTATGGAAAAGTACATCAGATAATAGCATGTACATAAAAGTCTTTGGAAGAATTCTGTCTTCATAAACTACCTTGAGAAGACTTTGTCTTTGAAGCTTCAAAAGATTTCATATTTGGCTTCGGAAGATATTGGTCTTGGCTTCGGAAGATTTTACACTTAGAATATTTCTCATGTAAGATGTAAAACTTCCAAAACATTTTTATTTTAGTACTTTAGTGCATGCATGTAGAGAGACTTTGGATGCACTAAATGTTTTGACTGCATCAAACTTATTGGAATCCTTACAAGTTTTCTGTGTTTTGATAAACTGAGGTTATACACGCGCATATACCTACAGAAGAACATATGCACATACTAGAGAACATTTAATAAAATACAGGATAAAGGTAGGAATGCCAATCACTAGGGTCGGCTCATCATTTTTGGAGGCCTAAAGCTAAACAAAATTTTAAGGCACTCACCTACATGTTATTCCTAAAGATCATTGCCTCAAATTGACGACATAAACAAATTTGTTTATAGTGTGGCAGAAAACAACTTAGGGTAGAAAACAATTTAATTAACTTAAAGATCATCAACTAAAAAAAGCATATTAAATGATAAACAAGTAATGTTGATTAAAGTAAAGAGAAAAATCAATTGCAAATTGAGACTAAAATTAGAAAAAAAAACAACAGATTACATAATCAAAAGAAGAATGATAGATTAAAGCAATTGAGCATGAATCAAGATCAGACAATAATAGTTAGTAAATCAGATGATTAATTGCAAAAGAAAATTGAGAGGATGAACTTAAAAGAACCGTTAACATTGAATACTCAATGAACTTTTGGTGAAAAAGTTTCATAAGTTAACCTCGATGAACCAAGTTTTGTATGTTGACCTCGATAAACATTCAAGAATTTGTAATCCTTCTCATTTATATCTTAAAACGTATGTTTTTATTTTGAAAATTGAGGGCCTTTAAATTTTGGAGGCATAAAGCGCTTGTTTTATTTTTTTATACTATAGAGACGCTCCTGCTAATTACCAGTAATTTAGGGTAATGTTATCGTAAAAAAATATTTAATTAAAAAGGCTAAGAATAATTTACCACTTTACAAATGTTGTTTTGTTGTTTTTAAAGGGGATGGTATATTGGTTAATGTGCCAAAAACGGCAGGTCATTATATGTATTGATCATTGTGTTTTATGTTTTAGATCATTTAATTTTATATTTATCATTGTTTTTATATCATTATTCTTTTATTATTATATTTTATAATTAGAATTACACAATAATGTTATTCACCTATGTGTTTTCTTACCTCATAGTGTTTAGAAAAAAGTGTGATGAGTAGAAAAAACATAGTGAGATATTTTATCATTGTATAATACCTTTTATATTATTTTGTTTTATTTTAAGATTATTTTTAATGTATAATATTAATTATTTGTTATTATATCATTTTGTTTTACATACTAGAATTACACAGTTGTGTTATTTGATTATTATAATTTTTTTAACTTATTATTTTATAAAAAATACAATAGTGTTCAAATGAAAAGACACACTGATTTGCAGTAAAGACATAATGCCGATCGAGGAGCTAAAAGATATGATTTTTCTAACTTTTATAAGACAATATCGTATTAATTTTAAAAATAAAAAGGTTCATTTTTATGTTGTATCTTTTATTAAAAATAGTGTTTATATATAAAAGTTTGAACGCTTAGAACGTAAGAAACTTGAAAAAAATCAATAAATATGACTATGATTAAAATATGTTTATTAAGAACTTATGATTTGATTTCAACCAATGATTAAGATTAATAATAGTTAAATCTATATTATTTGATATCAAATCAATATATATCAACAATTATCTTAATTTCTTCTTAAGGACGTAACTAAACTAGTTTTTACATCGAAAGGGTAACTGGTAACATGAATGTAATTAGATTTCCATCTTTCATTTTGCAACCAACTTTAAACAGAAAACTAGTGTGCCACCAATATGCTTTAACAAATTTAATTTTTAACATTAAATATCTTGTGCATTACTAAGATTAAATCAAAAGAATATAACACTATAAAAATTAGCTTTGCTCTATTTATGTGGACAACCCACTTGATATGTACTTTTATTGAGTTTTAATTCTTTTTGGCCGGATAATTAAAAATGTGTTTTCACTTGTGAAATTGCTTAATACTTTATAAATTAGCCTTAGATCAAAACTCAATCGATTCAGATTAAATGGAACTGTCACAAAATAATCAATTATCATAGTAAAAAATAAAATGTTCCCTGTCACATGTGAACCTAACATATATAACATGTATTCTCATGTGAGACCTAACATTTTTTGGAAATTCACATTGTTCAAAGGTCAAAATTTTTTATTCCGATTGAATGGAGTAATGGACAGTTACAAAAAACAATGATGAAGATTGTACATTTTTATAATTACATAAACCATAAATAACACTACCAGATAAAGAACCTATCGCGACTAACTCTATGGCGACGACATGATATTGTCGCTATAGGTCACCTAAGACAATGACATGTCGTCACGATATGATTACTTTATATTTTGGCTATTCTAGCCCTATGCGCCATAGGGTGACCTATAGCAACAAAAAAAAGTCATCGCTATAGGTGTAGAAAAGTCGTCGCCATAAGGTTATTTTTTTATATTCTGATTTATTTAAAACAATGCTAGAATTTTAAAAATTATATGTGGACCTAAGGCGACGACATGTCGTCGCTATAGGTCAAAACATTTTTTTTCTCCCCCCCCCCTCAAAATAACTAGGAGAGAAGACATGTCATCGCCATAGGTAAAACATATTTTTTTCTTCCCCCTCAGAAATAACTAGAAGGAAAATAATCCCGCCATTATGAAAACTCTATGGCGACGACATGTCGTCGCCATAAGGTTTTATGATTTTCTTAAATATTATATTTATAAAGTAATAATCATAATTATAATAATAATATTATTATTATTATTATTAATTGTTATTGTTATTATAAGTAATAATATTATTGTTATTACAAGTAATAATAATAATAATGTAATAAATATTATTATTTAATTAACCGTGTGTATGTTTGTATTATTTTCTTAAAATAATATTATATGCTTTTAAGATTGTATTCTAATTTTAACTAAATGGTATATGTTCAATCATCTAGTCAATTATTTTCTAAGTTAAAAGAAGAAAAACAAAACTAATTTTACATGTTGTAATAATTATAATTATTAAAAATTAGCGTCAATCATGGTCAAATATGTTCGATTATAATAGTTAGAATCGATTGAATATGTCAAAGTTTAGCTATGATCGAGTTATAAATATCAGTGTTATGTTATATACATTAATAGTAATTTACGAGAAATTATTATTATTAAGGATAAGTTAAGTTTGCTTATATTTAGTTATCATAACAGGCGTTAAACAAGGTCAAATATGTTGGGTTATGATGGTTGGGGTCGACTACATTCGTCAAAAGCAAGCTATGATCCAATTATGATCATTGGTGTTAAATTAAACATGATCTTGGCTGGTTATTAACTTTATTTATACTTAGTTATCATTAATAAGTGTATAAAAAGGTCAAATATGTTCGGTTATGATGATTAGGGTCGATCAAATACATTAAAGGTTAGCTCTGATTGAATTATGATGCTTATTAAATTATGCTTATTAAATTAGCTATGATCAAACACAGTAGTGTTAAATTATGCAATTTGATTGTAATTACGAGAAATGATGCTTAATAATGGTAAGTTATTTATATTACGCTTAACTATCATAAATGAGTGTTATTATGGCTTATTACATATGCCAAAGGTTAGCTATGATCCAATAGTGACGATTGCCAAGATGCATGACAATTTACGAAGTTATCATGCTTTTGTTCATTCTATAGTATGCAATCTTCAGAACTAACATAAACATATCCGGTAACTATGATGATCTTCAATAGTTAATCAAGAGTTACTAGATACAAAGTTTGTTTATGCTTAACTATTATCACTGAAAGTCAAACAATGTTAGATATGTACGATTACTATGGTTAGGGTGATTACATATGTTAAAAATTACGTATGATCCAATTATAAAGATGATTATTGAATTATACACTTGTAATGGTAATTAAAGTAAGTTTGTTTTCAATCGTTAACGTTAATTTATAAAGATTGGATCAATGGATGTCTAACGTTGGATCAATGGATGTCTAACAAAATCAACAATATACCGTTATGATACCTTGGTTTTGTTTACCACAAGGTAATAAATAATAATACTTATACGGATACTAATACTAATACTAATACTAATACTAATACTAATACTAACTAATACTAATACTAATAATAATAATAACAATAATACTAATAATAATAATAATAATAATAATAATAATAAATAACCAATAAAAATACTTATACTGATACTAATATTATTAATAATAATAGTAATAGTAATAATAATAATAAATTATTATTATTATTATTATTATATTATATTAATAATAATAATTTTAATAACAACAACAACACTAATAATAATAATAATTAAAGCAAAAAAATAAATAAAAAATGTGAAAGTAGGTGTTTTCACTTAGGCGTGCATTTATCCCGTCTGCAACGAATAAAAAAATTAAAAATAATATAACCCTATGGCAACGACATGTCATCGCCATAGGGTGCAGTTTGCCCTAAATTATGTTATGCCTTATCATTTCTTCTTCACTTTACCAAAACAAATCACAACACAACCGCGACCTACCTTCACCCCACCGGCAAATCACCTCCTAAAACCCACAACCACCATCGTTTCTAGCTTTGGGTAAGGCCCCATTTTCAGGACGCTTACAGCTGGATCCTCATCGCTCATAAAACATAATATTGCCTTTCACTTTTATAAAACGTTGCAGCGAAACATTAAAAACAATATCTTCATTTCATAAAAATACTTTTGCAAAACATTACAGCCGTTCATTTCACAATTTCTTACACAAAAGCATTATAATATTGGATGCCCTCCTTAATAAGCTGAGTAGTCGCCCCATGCCATCCTCAGTAACATACCTTCCAACTGGAAACACATCAAAGTCAGCGTTTGTGACATCCGGTAAATTTCCGTTACCAAACTCCGTTAGTCCCGTTAAGTCTTGCATACACGTGTCGTAAACACACACTAGTTGTAGTTTAACATCGGTGACCTAATAATAACTAATAATGTTAAATTAATGATAATCTAATTGATTATGTGATTATTGTGTTATGTTTATGTGTTTGCATGTTTTAAATGTTAATTAGAAAATTAATCGCGTAACGCGGAAACGTGTCTATTTATTCATATGCCTTGTCTTTTTATAAAGATAAAATATATAATGATTTTCATTAGTTTATATCTTTATATTATTAAGTTAAAAACACTTTACAAAGAGTTTAAAGTCTAGTTTTTATAAAATACCAAACACAAGGGCTTAAAGGGTAATATGGAAAATAAAATTAAACAAAACACTCCTAACCCTAGCCCCACCCCATTCGGCCTCAACCATCACCCTCTCCCCCTCCCAACTTTGAATTCGAACAAGAACAAGCATCAAAGCATCGGTTTTGCTCGAGTTCAAGGCATACAACACGTAGGAATCATCAATTGCAAGTTAACACACGTTTAAAGGTTAGATTTTTACAAGTTTTCGGGGGTTTTTCATGGTGGCCCAACCCTAATTCGTGAATAATGGTTCATGGTGTCGAAATTGATGTTGTTTGATGATGTTAATATGTTAGTTGGATTGAATACATGTTTTTTAATGTTGATTATGTATGAATTGTATGTTTTTAGTGGATTGATCATGAACTTTGATTCTAAGCAAACCCTAATTCGAAAATTTATGAGATTATGCATGATGGATGTTTGTTTGATGAATGTATGATGATTAGTAGGTTGTATGAATGTTAGGATACATTGATTTTTCAAGATATTGATGAATTTAAGTTGGTGTTCATAGGTTACTAATAATAGTAACTTTATTTTATGACATGATGATCTAATAATAGATTGATGTTGTTGATGTGTTCATGATGATGATTAGATGCTAGATTGTTGATTTGCATGCTAGAAATCTTAGAATGAGTGTTGTTGTTCATAGCTTGCCAAAAGTGGAAACTTTTGTTATGATGATTGATGGATTATGATGATTAGGTATTGTTAATCATGTCTAGATATCGTCATGAGCTTGAGATGGTATAATTGTGATGATTCATGAATATATTGAGTGTTTGATAGATGTTGGAATGTACTTTCCCAAAAGGGAAACTTTATTTGCACAAAGTTTGAAGGATGATAGTTTGAACATGTTTGGGATGTTAGGAGCATGTTAGTAAGTTCATGGATGAATTCTAATATGATAGAACATGTTAAATTAGTTGTATAGGATGCTTGGATAATTATGGGTGATGTTTGGACTTTGATGATCATGTATGATGTTGATGTTGGTTAGTAGTTAGGACATCATGTTTGGGACTGAAAATTGATTGTTGTGATGTTTGTTGAATGCAATGAACATGGTTAATGAATATGATTATGATCATCATACACGCGTGCGAATCTGAGGCCCCTACTTAGTAGGATTGGCAGGGTTTAGCATGTGAAGTCATGAGTGGCTTCACATGGCATGTGGTGTGTGATTTGATCTTTGTGTGACATGTTAGTTGTGTTATAACTAGTGGACATGTTAATGTTCTAGATTCGCATGACTTGTATGATACTTGGTTGTATGATGATATAAGTGATACACCTGGATAATATAGCATACATATGATCTATTTGAATGTTAATCATGTATGATATATGTGTATGATTGCTTGAATGGTTTACAACACATAAAGTCACCAACGGGTCAAACGGGTCAACTGGGTCAAACGTGTCTGTTTTCTGAAACCTTGAGTCTTGGTTGTGGTGTACTTAGGGATTCACATGTTCTCTATTTACACGTACTCACGTACTTATATGATCTAGGTAACCTCTGAAGGTTGTCTGTCCATTCTGTCTGTCAAGTAAAACTCTAAGTGTTTATCACGCATATCAGGTGAGTTCATGCCCCACTCTTTATTAATCTCTTTTGGGGGAGATAGCATACTGGTAAATCACAAACGCTTTATATATTCAAGTTGTGTTTAATATTAATATAGTGTTGATATCATGGAAAAGTCCTCACACTTTTGAATTGTTAATATTGAATATCGGGGAAATTTGAGTAGTACTACTGGGTCTGACGAGCCCCACTTGTGTGACTCGAGGTCAACTGGGTGCAATTTGTCCTATTGAACATTGTCACGACCTGTTAAGTCCTGACAGGAGGCAACAACGTAACACAGTCAGCTTCAATTACGAAATCACTATGAGTTAATATTTATTGTTAATGGACTAGCTATCTGTTGCAATGCACTACTTTTATATCTATGTTATTAAACTGTTTATATTTGTATATCACTCTTGAACTCACCAACCATTGTGTTGACATTTTAGTATGCTATTCTCAGGTCATTAGCTTGCTTGCCATTAGGAGCACTACATGGTTTCACTTGCATTCTAAGACTCTTCAAGACATTTTTATCATTTAATGGTTAACGTTTACTCTTTTGGGTTGGCGCATGTTTTGCCATAGTATACACTTTTATTTCTTTGGGTTGTTTTACAAAACTCTTCCGCACAGTTTAAAGATTGTACTTTGGTTGATTTTATTTTAATTATGGCATATAAAGTCGTTCTGAGTAACTATTGACTGTGATCCTGGTTGTTCACACGCCTCGCGGTAAAACTCCGCACGTGGATTTTGAGGGTGTGACAGCGTTGCTAAGTGAGTTCTAGTTTTATAATAAAACATACTTTTCTTTCATTAAAACCGTTCTTTACTTTATTTCAAATCATACTATACTTTACATTCGTTCGTGATCATACATCATACGTACACATAGATAATATCATTATTATCTTCATCATTATATTCGTTAACTTTCGTTCATTGAACATATTACATTATCATTCACTCTCTTCTAGATCCGGTCAGACTTTACCCTCTTCGTGGCACTCAGCCACGATTACTGAGGTCGAATGACAGGATCCTGTTCAGTACGTTATTACGATAATTCATTAACGTTCATTTCATACTTCGTTCTTTCATACATTATCTTTCATTCATTACTCTTATTACTCAAATCTTGCCTCATGCAATATCCCCGACTCATGCTCGAAAGTTGATACTATGCCGGGGCCTGCTCACAAACCCCCGACTCATGTCCAAAGACTGACACAGCACCGGGATACGCTACAAAGATCCCATATGAGTCAATCACAAGGATTGAACTCTATTTGAGTCTATTGCAACCCAAAGTCGCTCTCCTCATACCTATGGTTGGCCTTATGCCACACCCCCGAAGTTATACGTAACTTGGGTAACAATCATATATTTGACCCTCAACATTATGGGTAACAACACCCCCATCAAAATGGGTAACAACACCCCCACCGAAATGGGTAACAACACCCCCACCGAAATGGGTAACAACACCCCCATCGAAATGGGAAACACCACCCCCACCGAAATGGGTAACAACACCCCCATCGAAATGGGTAACACCACTGAAGGTTAGTCACAAAGACTGGAACCCTTGCGTGCACACATTAGGATTTGCTGAACCTCACGCGGTAGAGATTAAGGCATTTAGAGCCGTGCACTTCTGTAAATATTGCTTGCAAGCCTTTCACGTTTCATTCATTAATTAATGCATCCATTCATTCATTACGTTCATCTTTTCATTATCTTCCACTTTATGTTACATAATACTTCATTACATTCATCAACGTTCAACACAAAGCCATGGAAAGATAAACATACATAATAATAATAAGGAACATAAACATACAACATCAATCACACAGGGCAACATCACACACCCATAACATACATCATGCATAGCATACAACGTGCACAAGCACACGACCTCACACGTCACACGAATCACGCGCATCACAACATTATCATGCATCATCAACATCATCATCAACTCATCGTCATACATCCTCTTAAATCCCCTTTACCCATCACTTCATCAACAACCCCAACCGTCCGAGCGTACGTCCGCACTTAGCCAAAGTTCATACCATACCACGGTCTTTTGTGTGTATGGACCCTATTCGGTCGCATGGTCTTCCATTCGTATGAGAACACTCAAGAGAATGGGCCTCCAATCGCATAGCCTCCAATCGCATGCTTCCCATGCGAATGAATCTCAATCGCATGACATCCGGGCGTATGGACCCTCAGTCGCATGACCTTCACGCGAATGGTCCTCAGTCGCATCCCTTTCGTGCGAATGAACATCAATCGCACAAATCACAGGCGTATGAGCTCCAGTTGCATGGCTTTCAGTCACATGACCTTCATCCGCATTTCCTTCAGTCGCATGACTCTCATCCGCATTTCCTTCAGTCGCATAGCCCCCATGCGTATGACCCTCGGTCGCACGAAATAACCTAAGTTGCACCTCTTTCGTGCATATGGCCCCCAGTCGCATGCCATTCGGTTGCATGGACCTCCAGTCACATAGCCCTAGCTGTGCGCAAAATGCAGTTCATCCCGAACTGCAGCCGCACCTTTCGGCCTCCAAACTCTTCCAAACCTCGTTTGAGCTCAAATCAATCCTTCTAAACCTTAGGGAAACATACTACGACATCATTCAAGCATACCCAAGCCCGAAATCAAGCCCCAAACGAATCATACACATACATATACATACATAAACGGGTATTCACCCAAAAACCCGAAAAATAGTTTTCAGATGTGTTCCAGCCCCAAAATCATTCAAAAACGTGTAAAAGAGGGGTCCTAGAACTCACCTTAACGACCCCGTCGAGTAAAGTTTCGATTTGACATGCTACATGTCGATTTTGGCTGCTCGAACCAACCTAAACCAACACTTCTTCTTTTTTTCTCCTTCTCTTCTCCTCTCCTCTCTTCTTGGCTGAAAAAAATGGTAAGAATGGGGTGTCTCCCCCTTTTTATACTCACATTCATCAAAGTTTCTCTCGTTGGCGTGTTTGGTCCCTCGACTTTGGACTTTATTTCTCTTTCTTCTTTCGTCGGCTTCAAATAAAATTTCCGGGCATTACAAGTCCACCGCCCTTAAATAGGTTTCGTCCCCGAAACCTGTTGTTCCTGAATCATTGCGGGCAATATTGTCTCATCTCATTTCCAGCCTCTCACCTGAAATCCATCGCTCTACGTCGTTTATCAACATACGACTTCTGGTTTATCTTTGGCTACTTCCATCAGGGTTTTCATCCTTTCAAGCTTCTCAGTCGTAGCCTCAGTCACTTCAATATTTCCTATTCGTCATTTGGTGCTCGGCCTTCACTTGTAGACAAGTAAGGCATTTACTCACTTACTTCATCATATCACACTTCATACCTTACATCAGCCAAGTAGGCAATACGTCCACGTCTCACGCGCTTTCCCGCCACTGCCATCGAAATCACCTTCGGAATCGTTATGATTCGATCGCCTTAAACCGTCATCGTGATCCCGTCATGTGCTGTTAACCGTATCATAATTTTGCAACACACCATGTTCTCTCCGTAGTCCGCCAAACAATCCACTCTTAGGACTACATCGAAGGGTGTATCTATATTCTTACCGCTAACAAGCAACTTAGCACAGAAAGAAACAAGAATGGAACTTTTACCAGCACCAAAATCAAATAACATAAAGGCTAAGAGTTGATTTGCTAGAAATGTACCTGACACGACATCAGGGTCCATCCTAGCTTCTTCCGATCTTCTTCACTCCCAAACCTTCCGCCCTTGGCTTCTTGCAATCCCTGCTCGTGTGACCTTCCTCACCACAAGAATAACACCTCCCCATACCGTAATTTCTCACCATGTGTCCAGTCCTCCCACAACGGAAACACACATTGGTACCCAATCTACATTCCCCGAGGTGCTTGTGTCCACACTTACCACACCTTTCCGACCCCGCATCAGTTATGACCACACGCTGGTCATCCACCCGTGCACCTTTGTTATTTGGAGCGGCTCCGTCACGTCCCAATTGCTTCCCGTTCCAATCCCGATCACCCTCTCCTTTCTTGCTACCTTCTGTCACCACCATAGATCTTTCATCATACAATCTTCCCGCCAAATCCACCGCCAACCTAAACGTGCTCGGTCGGGCAATGATCATGTGCTTATGAATATCCGCTGGCAAGCCATGGATATACCTCTTGATCTTTAGTGAGAGAGGTGTCACCTGATCTGGCACCAGCCGTGCCATCGTTAAATCTGGTGGTGTACTGCTGATGTGTTATTGTTCCCGCCTCTAACTGCAGGAACTCTCTTCAACCTTATCCATCTCACGGTGAGCACAGAACTCCTCAATCACCAGCCTTTTCAACTCTAGCCATCTCATCCTCCCGATAGGCCTGCTTCCCTCAACTTGGACTATGTTGTCCCACCAGCACAGAGCCGAGTCCACCAAAGAATGGGCAGCAAACTTTACTTTCTGATCCTCCCGGCACTCGCTGATATTCAATACAGCTTCCATCTCTCTCACCCATCGGTGAGAAGTAGCAGCAGTGCCGTTTCCATCAAAAGTTGGGGGCTTGCATCGTTGAAACGCCCCATAGTTACAGCCTCGTGCCGCCTACGACGTAGGTTCTTCCTCTTCTTCTTTTTCTTCGTCATCGAAGAAAATCATTTCAGTTTCGGGTCGTCTCCTTTCGGTCGAAGGTCTACCCCTTTACTTTCTCTCCCCATCTCTAACAGTCTTTATAACTTCGGTCACCATAGACTGTAGGATCGTCTGCATGACCTGATGCACTTCCTCCACGACCACCTCTCTTATCGAGGCTCTCTAATTAGCATTCTTATCACTGCCCTACTGATGAGAGGTCTCGGGTTCTTCATGAACCACTCTTTCAGCCCTAGACCTTCCTCATGTGACCCGTGGTTTAGCACCACGTCCACCGCCACCTCCACCTCGTGAAGCTTTAGAAGATCTACCACCGGCCATCTTCTAACACACTGAAAGATTCAAACACCAACACGGTCATTCAAGGGAACAGCTCAGTTTATGTCAAGTATAGTAAGTCCCTAATTACAGTGGCCAGTTGTGATTAGCCACTTACTTTACTCTTCATACCCCAAGCATTACCTGTCCTGACTACATCAGTATCTAAATCTACCAGCAACACATAAACCACATAACATGCGCACGTAATACTGGTTAACTTTACAAAAATACCTGATGGCAGGTACCTACTCAGATTGGCATCCCTTCCCTTTTTGTCCCATTCTCAGTTTAAGTTAAGGTTTATTTTGAAAACTTACCTATTTCACTTATACTTTGGCTTTGATACCAACTTGTAAGGCCCCGTTTCCGAGACGCTTACAGCTAGATCCTCATCGCTCATAAAACATAATATACTTTTCACTTTCATAAAACGTTACAGCGGAAACATTAAAAACAATATCTTCATTTCATCAAGATACTTCTGTAAAACATTACAACCGTTCATTTCACAATTTCTTTTACAAAAGCATTATAATATTGGATGCCCTCCATAATAAGCTAAGTAGTCGCCCTATGCCATCCTCAGCAATATACCTGCCAACTGGAAACACAGCAAAGTCAGCGTTGCTGAGTGAGTTCTAGTTTTATAATAAAACATACTTTTCTTTCATTAAAACTGTTCTTTACTTTATTTCAAATCATACTATACTTTACATTCGTTCGTGATCATACATCATACGTACACATAGATAATATCATTATTATCTTCATCATTACGTTCGTTAACTTTCGTTCTTTCAACGAATTACATTATCGTTCACTTCTCTTTCTAGATCCGGTCAGACTTTACCCTCTTCGTGGCACTCAACCACGATTACTGAGGTCGAATGACAAGGATCCTGTTCAGTACGTTATCACGATAATTCATTAACGTTTATTTCATACTTCGTTTTTTCATACATTATCTTTCATTCATTACTCTTATTACTCGAATCTTGCCTCATGCAATATCCCCGACTCATGCTCGAAAGTTGATACTATGTCGGGGCCTGCTCACAAACCCCCGACTCATGTCCAAAGACTGACACGACACCGGGATACCCGACAAAGATCCCATATGAGTCAATCACAAGGATTGAACTCTATTTGAGTCTATTGCAACCCAAAGTCACTCACCTCATACCTATGCTTGGCCTTATGCCACACCCCCAAAGTTATACGTAACTTGGGTAACCATCATATGTTTCACCCCAACATTATAGGTAACAGCACCCCCATAGAAATGGGTAACAACACCCCCACCAAAATGGGTAACAACACCCTCACTGAAATGGGTAATAACACCCCCATCGAAATGGGTAACACCACCCCCACCAAAATGGGTAACAACACCCCCGTCGAAATGGGTAACAACACCCCCCATCGAAATGGGTAACACCACTGAAGGTCAGTCACAAATACTGGAACCCTTGCGTGCACACTTTAGGATTTGCTGAACCTCACGCGGTAGAGATTAAGGCATTTAGAGCCATGCACCTCTATACATATTGCTTGCAAGCCTTTCACGTTTCATTCATTCATTAATGCATGCATTCATTCATTACGTTCCTCTTTTCATTATCTCCACTTTACGTTACATAATACTGCATTACATTCATTAACGTTCAACGCAAAGCCATAGAAAGATAAACATACATAATAATAATAAGGAACATAAAACATACAACATCAATCACACATGGCAACATCGCACACCCATAACATACATCACGCATAGCATACAACGTGCACAAGCACACGACATCACACGTCACATGAATCACGCGTATCATAACATCATCATGCATCATCAACTTCATCATGCATCATTAACATCATCATCAGCTCATTGTCATACATCCTCTTAAATCCCCCATACCCATCATTTCATCAACAACCCCAAAGGTCCGAGCGTACGTCCGCACTTAGCCAAAGTTCATACCATACCACGGTCTTTCGGGCGTATGGACCCTATTCGGTCGCATGGTCTTCCATTCGTATGAGAACACTCAAGCGAATGGGTCTCCAATCGCATAGCCTCCAATCGCATGCTTCCCATGCGAATGAATCTCAATCGCATGATCCGGGCGTATGGACCCGCAGCCGCATAACCTTCATGCGAATGGTCCTCAGTCGCATCCCTTTCGTGCGAATGAACCTCAATCGCACGACTCACAGGCGTATGGGCTCCAGTCGCATGGCTTTCAGTAGCATGACTTTCATCCGCATTTTCTTCAGTCGCATGACTCTCATCCGCATTTCCTTCAGTCGCATAGCCCTCATGCGTATGACCCTCAATCGCACGAATGAACCTCAGTCGCACCTCTTTCATGCGCATGGGCCCCAGTCGCATGCCATTCGGTCGCATGGACCTCCAGTCGCATAGCCCTAGCTATGCGCAAAATGTAGTTCATCCCGAACTGCAGCCGCACCTTTCGGCCTCCAAACTCTTCCAAACCTTGTTTGAGCTCAAATAAATCCTTCTAAACCTTAGGGAAACATACTACGACATCATTCAAGCATACCCAAGCCTGAAATCAAGCCCCAAACGAATCATACACATACATATACATACATAAACGGGTATTCGCCCAAAAACCCAAAAAATAGTTTTCAGATGTGTTCCGGCCCTAAAATCATTCAAAAACGTATAAAAGAGGGGTCCTAGAACTCACCTTAATGACCCCGTCGAGTAGAGCTTCGATTTGACATGCTACACGTCGATTTTGGCCGCTCGAACCAACCCGAACCAACACTTCTTCTCTTTTTCTCCTTCTCTTTTTCTCCTTCTCTTCGCCTCTCCTCACTTCTTGGCTGAAAAAAAATGGTAAGAATGGGGTGTCTCCCCCTTTTTATACTCCCATTCATCGAAGTTTCTCTCGTTGGCAAGTTTGGTTCCTCGACTTTGGACTTTATTTCTTTTTTTTCTTTCGTCGGCTTCAAAAGAAAATTTCCGGGCGTTACACTTTGATTCCACTCCCTTCGCCCCCACCACCATTCCTATCACCCTCACCATAAAAAAACATCCATCAGTGGGACCTCTAACATCCACCACAACTCCACAACCACTATTCTAGAGTTGTTGTATCATCTTTGTTAAAATTATAAGGTGTGTATTTTATCTTCTTTCTATGAACTAATATGATAAATGAAATAGGTTGTTAGAATGATAAAATAAGTTGTGATATTCGATTATTGGTTTAAATATGGTGTTAAAATCATAATGTAATATGTTTGGTTTGCTTATGAGCTTGTGTTGTTATATTGATTATATAAGTTAATTGGTTGATTTGGTTATTAGTTGGGTTGTTAAAATGATAATATAAGTTATTTGATTTGGTTATTAGTTTGTATCTTAGAATGATAAGATAAAAGTCCTTTGATTAGGTTATTAGTTATTTGATTTGATTATTAGTTTGTATCTTAGAATGATAACATAAAAGTTGTTTGATTAGGTTATTAGTTGGTATTGTTAGATGATAAAATAAATGTTTGATTTGGCTATTAGTTTGTGTTGTTAAAATGATATTATAAAAATTGTTTGATTAGGTTATTAGTTTGTTTTGTTAGAATGATAATATAAGTTCTTTAATGGTTATTAGTTTGCATTGCTAGAATGATAATAGTTTGTTTTGTTAGAATGATGATATAAAAATTGTTTAATTTGATTATTAGTTTGTAATGTTAGAATGATAACATAAGTTTTTTCATTTGGTTATTGGTTTGTGGATTTAAATATTTTCTAGATGATAACATAAGTTTATTTGGTTATTTAGTTGTTGATTTGGTTATTCCTTTAAGATTTAAAATGTGTATTAGAAAATGTTTAGATTTGAATTGTATTTTAGAACATGAATTTAAAATGTTTTAGGATTTGAATTGTATTTTTTAAAATATGTTTAAGATTTATTA
Organism: Flaveria trinervia; assembly: GCA_025506515.1. Classification (NCBI taxonomy): domain Eukaryota; kingdom Viridiplantae; phylum Streptophyta; class Magnoliopsida; order Asterales; family Asteraceae; genus Flaveria; species Flaveria trinervia. Next base: position 21,524,810 of record CM046452.1, read on the forward strand.
ATTGTTTTTTGTTGTAGGTTATGTCATTAATTGTTTTTGTTTTCATAACCTGAAAAATTATGAAAAATCAAGAAAATAAAAAGAAAATTAAATATTAATAATAAAAAGAGTTGGTTTATGGCAACTACATGTCGTCGCCATAGTGTTGGTCAATTTTATTAAAATAATTATAAATAATAAAAGACCTATGGCGATAACATGTCGTCGCCATAGCCTGAAAAAAAATTTATTTTTAATTAAAATATAATACGGGAAATTCTTTGTCAACAACTATGTGGCGAGTACATGTCGTTGGGATAGACCTTTGTAGCGACTACAACTTTGGCGACAACAATAAAATGGCTATAACGACGAGTCTGTGGCGACTGGTGCTATGACGACGATAAACAGACCTTATCGCGACGACAAATGTCGTCGCCATAACCCCATTTTCTTGTAGTGTAAAAATGAACTAGTCTAATTTCACATTTTAAAGAACATCAAAGTGCTATAGGCTAGAAATATATTTTTAAGAATTACAATGTAGCATGTGAGTTTACAAGTCGGGCGTCATAAAAAAATGCTTTATAACTTAATGGATGGGGTTTATTAAAAGCACATACCTAAAAGACAATACATAAATGGTCAACTAGCGGATGGAATTTGTCAAGGGAAACTCATTGCTCCACCGGTAATTTTCAGCCAGATAACCATTTTCATTTTGTTAGGATTCAAACAATGGTCCTTAATTGAGCTCGAAGGGACGATTAGGGATTGCTATTTAGTATAAATTGCTTTTCTTACTTTCTTTATTTAATGATGGATTGTATATAACGAGTTTTTTGACCCGCCCATTGCACCGGAGATATAACCCTTGCTAAAATTTAACGATGAAGCGTTGTTACAAACACACAATGTGAAGGGAGCGTTGATCATATACATAAATTAAATGAAAAAAGTATTTGATTTGTGTTACCAAACCATAATAAATGTTACACATTATTTTTTCTTATAGAATATTACGAACCCACATGTTACAACGTGTTAAATTGTGAAGAAAATCAATGTTTTTATTGTTATTTATAAAATAAGGAATAGAGTTTATGTAAACTCACTCGCTGAGGTGCAGTTAACGCTGAAAAATTAACGTTTTCAATGTTTTGTATTAAAATAAAACCTAAACGTAAGCTTACATGTCGTACGAATACGATAAAAAATAACGTCAAAACGTTGAAATATAAAAAATTTTAATCAATCCATGCGAATTCGTTATGCATATTGCGATGATAACTTAACGTGATCAAGTACGTGTAACAAACGTATGAAATTAGGGTGTCGTTGTTTAAAGTCTAACACATAAATATAAAAAAGGAGTATGTCTCGCTCGTTACGATTTAGTAACTAAAAAAGAAATTAGTAAGTGAAAAAACTAAGAAAATGTAAAAGAAAAAAATAATAAGAAACCCTAAAAAAGTATAAGAAAATTGTAAAAGAATAAACCTATAAAAAGACTCAAAACAAAGTATGCACAACAGGATTCAAACCTGCATGTCACAATTAAAAGCCAATGCTTTATCCAACTCATTTAAGTCCAAGATTCTTTATATTGTTAGACCTAAAGATACTTATCTAGAACGGAAGTCAGTGGCTTTTGTCACCAACATCTTATCTTATTATTTAATAAAATGTAAATGTGGGTGATACGTGTCAGCACTACAATCATTCTAATCAATTTTTTTCCGTCTCTCTCTTCTATTAAATAATTACTTTAATTACTAATAAAATTATTTTAATGCATTTTAATATATAATAAACTAAGAAAGAAATTTATTTATTAAGGTTATTTCTAAATAAATTGATACTTTTAATAAGTACAATTTTTTAAAACAAATAATAATATCATATCTTAAAATATATGATATTTTAAAAAAATTAAAAAGTTGATATCACTGTTTTATTATTTTTATAAGAAACTTTTATAAATATAACATTTTTTTACGGTTTGTTTTAGAATAAAACTTTTATTTTTTAAAAACTTTTAATAAGTTGATATAATTGTTTTATTATTTATAGTTATTTCTGATATGTAATTTCAATCATATCATATCTTAAAATATCATTCTATAATTAATAAATTTATTATATTAATATTTTATTTATTCAACCCGTGTAATACATGGGTTTACTAAACCTAGTTACTAAATAAGTTATTACATAATTATAAAACTAAAGAGACATGTCACCAAGACCCCAACACCAAAGTTTACGGCAAAAGAATAAAATTACACCAATTTGATAAAGTGAAACCGTTATGAACCTTCCTGTTTTTGATCCATAGAAATGATAAAGATTTGATATCTTCAAACACCTTAAACAAGCCAAGTGATTTTTACACAACCCCTTTTCATTTCGTGTTTGTCAAATGTACCAAAATGAAACAAGAAAAGTACCGTGAATTAACTTATTTTTGGGATATATGCTTTTCTTATTAGGACAAGATGTAATTTCTTGTAAATAAAACTATTAAAAGCTAAAATATCAGTGACGTTAATACTTCAAAACATTCAAAAGCAGAATATCAACAATCAATTCAAATCAGAAAAGAAATTAAACTTATTGCTATATGTATGTAAACAAAAAATGTTTTTCCTTTCATATGTGCAAACGATAATCAATGAGAGACGACGATTCTTTACAAATTAGGTTGCAAAATTTAAGATTCTCCGCACAAAATAAACATATGTAAGGCTTCATTCTCAGGCACCTCACAGTTAGACATTCATCACACATAAAACATTTTAAAACGTACATTTATTTTGCAGCGGAATTTAAAACTTTCTAATAACTAAAAACATGGCATTTCATTCATTTACAACATTCGTTTTCATCTCAAAATACAATGACATGTCAAAATATGAATGTCAGCCTCAAAACGCTCCCAGTAGCTTATGCATCCATGCCTGCAACTCCTTAGCATCAACAAAATACCTGCCAACTATCATGTATACAAAAGTCAGCGATACTGAGTGAGTTCTTGTTTTTATAATAAAATACTTTATTTCCTTTAAAAATATCTTTACATCCACTCGTGATCATACAACATACGTACACTCAATCTATGTTCTTTATTCGTTCATTCATTCATTTCTTCGTTCATTACTCATCATTACTCGAATCTTGTCTCATGCAATATCCCCGACTCATGCTCGAAAGCTGATGCTGTGCCGGGACCTGTACACAAACCCCCGACTCATGTCCGAAGACTAACACAACACCAGGATACGCGATAAAGATCTCATTCGAGTCAATCACAGGGATTGAACTCTATCCAAGTCTGTTGCAACACAAAGTCACTCACCTCATTATCTCGTCTCATGCAATACCCCCGACTCATGTTCGAAAACTGATACTGTACCGAGGCCTGATAAACAAACCCCCGACTCATGTCCGAAGACTGACACAGTACCGGGGTACGCGACACAGATCTCATCATCCGTCACTTTGTCTCATGCAATACCCCTGACTCATATTCGAAGACTGATACTGTGCCGGGGCCTAAAAACAAACCCCCGGCTCATGTCTGAAGACTTACATAGTACCGGGGTACGCGACACGGATCTCATCATCCATCACTTTGTCTGATGCAATACTCTCGACTCATGTCTGAAGACTGATACTGTGCCGGGGCCTGATAAACAAACCCCTGACTCATGTCCGAAGACTGACACAGTACCTGGGTACGCGACACGGATCTCATCATCCGTCACTTTCATGTTCACCATTTGTTATCTCATGTGTTCATATCATACTCTATTGTATTCGTTCGTTTCGTACTTTTATCATTATCTTTTACTTCGTTATATAATACTTTACTTTCATTAATTTATTCGTTCATATATCACACCACGTAAAGTCATACATAATATATCATAAAACATAATACGTACATTTTGAAAACTCTTTGACGAAGAAGATAACACATCACTCACACATATACACATCATAGTTCATCATATCACCATGCACTCATCAAGCATAAGTCAACACGTCATAACAAGGCCTATCTCCCTACTTTACCCCTTAAAACCACTTAGAAATCCTAAGTCCAAATGGGTGCATGGGACATTTTAGGCGCATGAGCATAAAATTCTAAGTGTAAAACAGTTTTGGCATATGGGCACTATTTGGGCGTTTCTGCCCTGTTAAGGTGCTTCGCCACTATGCAGGTGCATGTATACTGTTTGGGTGTCTGAGCTTACACTTAGATTATTAACACTTAGGTGCATGGGGTTTGGGCGGTTGGGGATACTTAAGCAGTTCGCCGTTGGGCGCATGGGAACATTGTTTAGGTGCATTGCCCAGTCTTGGGCGCATGACCAACACTTAGGTGCATGGCCAACATGCTGGGCGCATAGGCCACTGTTCATGTGCATCAGAACATTCTGAAATATTTTCTATGCTACTAACATCACCCGATTATCATTCTAATAATACCCAAGCATAGATCTAACATATCAGGGACACCTAAACATGCTAATCATCTACACTAGCCCATAATCATACTCTAAAACATACATACATACATCATTTTCAAATATAAGGTTGTAGACCCACGGTTACTTTCAAAATGTTTACGTAGTATGCATAATAGCCCCCAAATTGAAAATCAGTAAAGAGGGGTTCTAGAAACTCACCTTGAACAACCTTTGAGCAACACACTTCAAGTTCGAGACCCACCTTCAATTCAGCTCTTAAATCACCGAAAACAACACTAAACACCAGGAACTCCGGTCAAGAACTCGAAACCCAGCTGAAACCAAGCTCATATAAGAGAAAACTCACCTTTGCAGCTACTTCTTCCTCTTTCTCTCTCTAGAACCGAGGGCTTTCTCTCTCTTCTTTCTTCCTTTCAGCCGAATGGAGATGGTGAAGAAGGGATGGGCGGCCATGCCCCTTTAAACCTTAAAATAATAAGGTTTTGTACTTTGTACACTTTATCCCCCTCCACTTGTGCTCATTATCTATTCTTTCTATTTACTTTTCTATTCCTTTCGTTTAAATAAAAATTCGAGGTGTTACAAGTCTACCCTCCTTAAAGAGGTTTCGTCCTCGAAACCTGTCGTTTCTCGAACAGTTATGGGTAACACTATCTCACCTCTTCCTTGATCTTGCACTTAAACTTAGATCCCTTTAGGCTTCACTGCACCCACACAAGTGAAACCATCATCCTCCTTAGCCCATTCTCTTCTTCTTATTAGTAATGGCCACCAGTTGCTTCTGTAGTTGAATACTTTGTCCATCTCAGTGTTCTCTAGTGGAATGATCATATTCCCATCGATCGAACACTTTCTTAGACGAGATGCATGGAACATCAGATGAATTCCACTTAACTCATCGGGTAGCTCCAGTCGATGTGTCACTTATCCTACCTGAGCAACAACTGGGAATGACCCTCTATATTTTAGTATTAGCTTTACTCGATTTCCAAATCAAACCATCCACTTTCCTGGTCAAAGCCTTCATCATAATCCATTGTTGTAGGTCGACACCGAACTCTGATCGTGCATGGTTGATCAATCCATCTTCTTGCAACACTTGGGATTTGATTCGTAGATTACTGATCAATTCACCCGAAGATGCATGTCTATCCACCTACGTCTATCTTGAACAGTCTAGCAAGAACAAGCACTCTCTCAATTCTATCGGGCAATCCTCTAGGGCATTAGGTAACCTGGTGGACTTACTAATAGAAATTCTTACATCGAAGGGCTCATCGATCTTCCTACTCCTAACGTGCAACATCACAGAAGATAGCAGCAACAAAACTACTACTAGCGCCACAATTAAAGTATAGGTGCATAAATCTAAATTACCAAAAATGTACCTGACGTTACCTTGGAGTCTGATCTAGCCTCCTCCCGGTCATAGCAAAGTCTCTAGCCTTCACCCTTGGTTCTCCTTCCTCGTACCGGAGCTTCCTGCCCTCGACTTCTTGCAGTCTCTGCTCATGTGTCGTGTCTTGCCACAGTCATAGCATTTAGCCATTTGAAAATCTCTTGCCCTGTGGCCCTCCTTTCCACATTGGAAGCAAACTTTCAGTCCCCATTTGCACTCCTCTTCATGACCTCTACCACACTTCTTGCCTATCTTGTCCTTCCTGTTATCCTCTCTCGATCATCGACCCTCATCATCTTACCTTCCGCCATAATTCCGTCATCATTATCTCGCCTTTCATTCCCCTTTTTGGCATGGTTCCGTTCTTCCTCTTCGTCCGTTGTCACCATCACCTCTCGCTCGTCGTACAATATCCCAGCTAAGTCGACCACCGATCTAAATGTACCTGGTTGGGCAGCGATCAAATGTCTGCGGATGTCTGTCGGCAGTCCTTGAATGTACCTTTTGATCTTTTGTAACATAGGCGTCACCTTATCTGGCACTAGTCTTTCCATCTCGTTGAACTTAGTGGTGTACTGCTGGTATGTCATCGTTCCCACCTCTAGCTATAAGAACTCTCTCTCAATCTTGTCTAATTCCCTGTGAGGACAAAACTCTCCGATCACCAGCTTCTACAGTTCACTCCACCTCATCCTTCTGATGCCCTGCTACCCTTAGCCTGGACAATTGTCCCACCAACACAGCGCTGACTCAACGAAAGAGTGAGTTGCGAACTTCACCTTCTGGTCCTCGCGGCACTCACTGATCTCCAAGACTGCCTCCATCACCCTCACCCAGTGGTGAGCGGTAGCAGCATTGTCATTGCCATCGAAAGTCGGGGGCTTACACCTTTAGAACGCCCCATAACTGCACCCCCCGGTCGCTACCCCCACTACATCATCCTCCTCCTCATCGGACAACACAGTCTAAGGTCCGGTTGTTCCTCCTCCCCTCTGCTTCCCTTGTGTTGATACATATATGTACCTAGATCCTGATCTGAATGTAATATGTCTTACACTTATGTAACTATTGGGTACTTAATGAAATATAGAATGTTTGGTGACGTAATTATATAGGTTTGTGATTGCTTGAAGTGTTATGCATAATGTTATAATATTGAATACACTCAAACTTGGTGAAGTGAAGTTCTCATGCGCCCGACTGGACCATGCGCCCCAACAGTGGTCATGCGTCCGAATGGCCATGCGACTAAGTGTCCATGCACCTAAATAGTCCATACGCCTGAACAACTTCATACGACTGACTCAGGCGCACGACTGAACACTCAGCCGTGCGAATGGATCAAACGCATGGCTCAATCGCACGAATGAACCATGCTAATGGTTCAGTCGCCCGATTGAGCAATACTAACCTATAAATACCACCTAATTCGTGGAAAAACTAGAAGATTGATTCCTATTCGAATCCAAACGCACCCTAGCTGTCCAGAAGCCTCCAAGCTCGTACTCCAAGTTCATAGAACGCAACAGATCGATTGCTAATCGATTGTTAACGTTAGATTCGATACCTTATTGTTTCTACATGCCTTCTCACTGATTGGATCACCAATCAAATAGGATTCTGCACTATTTGGTTTGGTTTACACGTTAATCAGTTTGTATTTCGTTTAGATACAAGATCCTAACAAGTGGTATCAGAGCCTAGGCTCGTGATTACGTGTGATTCGATCAATTTTGATACAAAGGTTGTGTTTTTTCACTAAAAACGTAATCTTTTTGTGTCAAAAGTTGTCTTGGATGTCCCCTGTTTATCAAGTTTTGGTTTCTACGGCATAAGGCGATTAGGGTTGGTGAAAATTCGGGTTTTTACGGTCAAAACACGTTAAACCTAGAAATTTTCGAAACACGGCAGCTTCAGTCGCACGATTGATCCATCGCACGAGTGGACTTCAATCGCATTCCCAGACGTACGATTGAACTTACTCACATATTCACTCGTACGACTCAGCCTACCGGTTGCATTGTTCATACGCGTCAGTTTCACTAGCACGACTGGACAAAACGATTAGTTCAGTCGCACGGGTAGCCCATTCGCATCGCTCCATACGCACCAGTTAACAGATTGTTTAAAAGAATTAAAATTAATCGAGATGGAGGATCAGTTGTTAGCGTTTACAGCCGGAAGAGACTCACGGATTCAGAACTTACTGCTACTGGAGAGTGAGGTGGGGAATCATAATAAACCACTGAAGCTTATAACATTAGATGAGTTTCCCCACTAGAAACAACGTTTTGAGATCGACCTCAATAGAGTGGATCCAAATATGTAGGAATCTATTGAGACGGGATACAGTATGCCGGTGGGAGCTGATGGGGTGAAACTTACTTTAGGAGGAATGACTGATACACAGAAAGTTAAATATAATGCTGAAAAGAGAGTATATGCATTGCTAACACAATCTATCCCTAAGGATATTTTTTAACCAATTCTCAGAAAATAAGCAAGCCAAGAAGTTATGGGATGAATTGGAGAAAATATATGACGGGAATGCTTCGTTGAAGGCCATTAAAGCTAAGGAGTTGAAGAAAGAATTTGACAACTTCTCATCGATGGGAAATGAGAGTTTAGACGATGTCATTGATAGATTCTACCATTTGATGAGCGAGCTGCACACACATGGTGTCACAACTACCATGGAAGATAAAGTGTGAAATTTTGCAGACGGATTGCCAGAAAGTTGGGCTTCTTTTGTTTCAAATCTGAGACAGAATGGATTGCTATCAAAGTTGGACATCAATGATTTCATACTAAAGCTGCGAGAAGAAGCACTAAGGATTAAGTATCGAGCTCAGAAGTCTTCGTACACTCAGAATCCAGCTTTGTACAATGCCACTCCTTAAGTTAAGACGTCTAGAGCAGCTCTTCAGACTGCCTTTGTGTCAAACTCATCTGGTCCTTCACTAGTCTCTCCTTCAGGAACAGATGCGTCTGGGTCCTCTAGTACCCAATGTATTGGATCTGAAGCAAATGCTACATGACTGAAGACTGAGTATCTCGGTAACGTGACAGTAGAAGTAGCTCGAGAGCACATGGATCTCTTGGCAGCAGTGGTCCAGTCCTATGATGGACTTGTTGCTGGGAAATTGGAAACTACCATCTGGCAGATGAGGACTATGAGCAGGTTGATGAGACTGAACTGGAAAGGATGGATATTATGTGGGCCTTAGCAAGTGCTGTACGGAGAGAAAAGAAGTTCGTGAAAAATACCGGACAAAACTTGGTTGCTACTAAGGACACTACTTTTGGCTTTGATAAGAGCAAGGTGACCTGCTTCAACTGTGGTGAAAAGGGGCACTTCAAAAGTGAATGTGTGAAGCCTAAGAAGACTAGAAACGGGAATCCATTCTCGTCCTTCAATCGTTAGGACAAGTCCACATCTAGCAGTTCTACTTCATCAAACAAGGACCCCAAAGCTTTGACTGCAAATGAGGATAAGGGACAGGACTGGAGCTTCCGGTTCGTCTCACCAGGAGAGTCCAATATAGCTAGTGTGGAAGACATTGATAACGATTCTACAAGTGAAGGAGATATAGCAGTAGAGATCGCGATGTCAAATTCTGAAGACACTGCTAATGTTTTCAACCAACTGCCTGAGGAAGAAAAGTCTACTTCAATGTCAGAATCACCAGAACTGAAATAAAAAAACTCTGTTCTCATGGCTGATTCTTCTTCTACATCCCAGGTAAGTACCATTGACAAACTGTTTAATAATCATGCTTGCTTAGAATGTAATAAATTTAGAGAAAGCATCGATTCAAAATTTGCTAGGTTATTAGATCATAATAATAGCTTAGTAAAGGACCTAGAACTATGCACAGAAGCTAATAGAGTCTTGAAACAAAATGAGCACAGTTACAAAGAAAAGATAGACCTATTGAATAAACAGCTTAGGGAAACCGAAGTAGTTGCTTTTAATCAAGCAAATGACATTAGGTACTATCTGAACTCCCTAGAGGACACTAAGAAACAGAAGGCAGTTTTAGAAGTAGAAGTCAATTCTTTAAAATAGAAACTGCACAGTTGGACAAGCTCATCACACATTGTCCAACACTTAGTAAGAGAGAGGAATAATGGGGAGGGACTGGGATACAAAGTGTTTCCACCACTACCTGAGACCTTGATGAACACCAAATGTAAACCAATAATAATGACTCCATCAAGGATCACGTGGTGTCCACTCCTCTGGTTAGTGATCCAGATTCCATAAGTCAATCATTTGAATCTGACTCTAAAAAGAAGGAGGCCATTTCAAAGGCAATAGGAAAGATGCCTTGTGTAAACTTGGAAAAAGATTTTGAAAGGGTAAAATTAAAGTCAGGGTCAAACAAAGTCAAACCAGAACCCAAAAGGACCATAAAACCTAATCAATCACGTGCATCATGTCACAGTCCAGGTAAACAAGAGATCAAAGATGTAAAACCAGGAAAAGCAATTAAGTTTGTGAAACCAATTCATACCTCTAACCAAGAAGTGTCTCAGTCCAAAAAGAATAAGGTCAACAGTGTGACATCTACATCTCCACCAAAACATAGAAACCATAAAGTTGAAAGCAGATCCTGCTATAACTGTGGAGAGTATGGTCACATAGCATCTCATTGTCCTTATTACCAGACACCGAGGAAGAAAGTTGAACTTTCTACCTCAACATCTAGCTCTTCTAAGAGGAACTCTATGACGCCTCCAAAAAGAGCAAATGAACCCAAAGTTCAATCCATCAACCAGTCGTCTGTTTATCACAAACAGGCCTTACACAAATCTGGTTTATGTAAAGAAAAAACCTTCTCAGTGCTTGAAAATAAGGACATACCGAATTCCGATCAATCCTTAACCTTAAAGGGTCAGTGGCTTGAGTTTGTGATATGTGATGCCTCAGGGAAACCCAAGCCAGTTAAGGCTTGGGTTCCTGACATGAACTAATGTTTTCACTGACGGTGTAGGGTGTTCGCTACAGTTCTGAGACTAACACGTGGATTGTTGATAGCGGAGCATCCAGGCACATGACAGGGAACAACACTCTCTTATCAAATGTTAGACAGATTAAAGGAGAACATGTTTCGTTTGCTGGGAACAAAGGAGAACATGGTGATGCACCTGTTAGCAGCCAATGACGAGAAGACTGCGCAGATTCGTCAGCTAGCAGATCTCACAGCTGCACAGTCCTAGCAGATCTCCCAGCAGGCTCAGCTGATTGAGCAGCAGGCACAGCAAATGGCTGCTCAGAGCGAAGAGATTGCCCAACTCCAAGAGCATAGAGTCATATCAGCAAAGAAGATTGAGGAGTTGGAGGAAGCTAAAAAGTCTATTATGCTCAAGCTCAAAGGAACTAAAGATGGGCCTCTGAAGATAAAGGAAGGAGATGGTGATGAGGGTGAGGATGATGATAAGGATGAAGATGAAGAGAGTGATGGTGATGAAGGGGATGAGGAAGAAAAGACAGAGGACAGGCAGAAGGATGATGATGATGAAGGAGGAGATGCACCTGCATCTGCCTCAGCTCAGGGTCAAGAAAAAAGATCAAAGAGAAATCAAGACCAACGAGCTTCCTCTTCTGTCACACCAAGTGATGATCCAGTGATTCAAGATAAAAGTAATGATTAGAAGATTATGTATTTGATAGCTTTTGTACTTGAATCATGTATTAAACTTATGTATTTGATGTTTATATTAAGATTAATGTATTTTTGTCTTGGTTATTAACTAATGTTTGTTGTGTTACATGTTTACAATAAGCAGATCCAAATTTTCAAAGGGACAAATTTGATGTTGCTCCCCTTCAACAGATCAAGACTCAATTGACTATGATTATTGATCTGCAAGGGATCGTCAGGAGATCTGTGAGTTATACCCCTGAAGAAAGGGAAATAATTCATGATCTTTCAAATGAGCAACCGGCTGAAATGTTCAAGCTAAACCCAGATGAGATCATTAAGGATGCTCCAACTGTTGAGTCTACCAGTGAAGAAGAGCTAAATGACATTGATGAGATAGAGATACAAGACATCACAACAGAGCACTATCCTCAGTACGCTGACAACGAGGGAAATGTGGTCCCCAATTTGGGTGAATCCCTAGTCAGTGATACATTTAAGGTATTGGATCAGATGGAGCAGGAGTCTGAGAAGATTGAAGGAAAAGCCCAAGCCTCAAACAACGATGTTGATATCAGAAAGGCAGAATGGGCTGCTTGTTTCGAAGAAATCCGAGCCCAACGTGCAGCTCCTAAAAAGAATGTCTATACCAACTCTACAGAGTGAAGAAACATCATAAGGTGTCAGGCAGGATTATTGCGTGGGTACATTTCGAGGATCTAAATGTTTATGCAATAAAGAGGGAAAAGGGCATAGAGTACTTTAGATTTCCATATGATCTAAAGACTCTACCTGGTTTTGAGCTCAACCAGCTGGCTAAATTGAAGTTATTATATGCTGACCCAAGGAAGATGTCAGGCTGGTTTGAGGCTGCCCTAAAGAAAAAGTACCACACCAGGTGGGTCAACTTCAAACCTCAACAACCTATGAGGTATATTAGACGATTTGAAGTTGACTCCATCACTGGTAAGCCCAAGATAGTGCTGAAGTGGAGTCCCCCAAGAACAATGTCTAGAATCCCTCTCACGGAAATGCCACAGGACTTCACTCCACACTTTAAGTGGTGGTACTATGATTGGAGAACTAGGTAGGCGGTCATAGTTCTAAATAAAGAGGGACAAATGGATACCATCAGGGTGTTTGACCCAATGTGGCTCACTAACTTGTCTGATAATGATGTCTACACATTATACAAGTGGCCACTATTCTATGACCCGCAAGATATTGTACAAGCCCTCCAATTCCAAAATGTCATAAGACTCTGCTTTGCGTTCGAGACACATGTAGGAGCCACAAGAGAGGAAAAGTACAAAAAGTATGAAGAGGTGATGCAGAAGGTAAGACATTAGATAGATCTAGGTCCAAGGGGGAGTTTGTTGATACATATATGTACCTAGATCCTGATCTGAATGTAATATGTCTTACACTTATGTAACTATTGGGTACTTAATGAAATACAGAATGTTTGGTTGTGTTTATAATTTTTAATATTTCATTAATGAGTTGATTAACGCATATTGACGTAATTATATAGGTTTGTGATTGTTTGAAGTGTTATGCATAATGTTATAATATTGAATACACTCAAACTTGGTGAAGTGAAGTTCTCATGCGTCCGACTGGACCATGCGCCCCAACAGTGGTCATGCGTCCGAATGGCCATGCGACTAAGTGTCCATGCGCCTAAATAGTCCATACGCCTGAACAACTTCATGCGACTGACTCAGGTGCATGACTGAACACTCAGCCGTGCGAATGGATCAAACACATGGCCCAATCGCACGAATGAACCATGCTAATGGTTCAGTCACCCGATTGAGCAATACTAACCTATAGATACCACCTAATTCGTGGAAAAACTAGAAGATTGATTCCTATTCGACTTCAAACGCACCCTAGCCATCCAAAAGCCTCCAAGCTCGTACTCCAAGTTCATAGAACGCAAAGATCAATTGCTAATCGATTGTTAACGTTAGATTCGATACCTTATTGTTTCTACGTGCGTTCTCACTGATTGGATCACCAATCAAATAGGATTTCGCACTATTTGGTTTGGTTTACACGTTAATCAGTTTGTATTTCATTTAAATACAAGATCCTAACACCTTGCCCGTTGATCCCTTTCTAGTCTCCTTCTCCTTCCTCTCCTCACTTCTCACAGCCATGATGACTTCAGTCACCACAGACGGTAAGACTGTCTGCATGACCTGTTGTACTTCATCAGCAATCACCTCCCTAGCTGAGGCATTCAAGCTAGCATTCTCATTCTCTTCGCTCCGGCCATGAACCTCAGGGTTCTCTTGGGTCGTCTAAGGAGCCTTAGCACTACTCCTAGTCACACATGGACGGCCTCTGCCTCTAGGAGTCTTGGAAGATTTCTGTCCAGCCATCCTCTAACACACTATAAGATTCAGACACCAACATGATCATTCAAGGTAATAACTTAGTTTATGTCAAGTATAGTAAGTCCTTAATTACAGTGGCCTGTTGTGATTAGCCACTTACTTTACTCTTCATACCCCAAGCATTTCCTATCCTGACTTAATCAGTATCCAAATCTACTAAGAGCACATAAATCAAATAGCATACGCACATAATACCGGTTAACCGTTAGCTTACATAAAACCTTTACCTGCAGGCACGTAGCTACTAGGACTGGCATCCTTTTCCTTTTAGTCCCATCCTCAGTTTAAGTTTAGGTTTCTTTTGAAAATATTTACCCATTTCACTTAAACTTTGGCTCAGATACCAACTTGTAAGGCTCCATTCCCGGGTGCCTCACAGTTGGTCATTCATCGCACATAAAACATTTTAAAACATACATTTATTTTGCAGCGGAATTTAAAACTTTCATTAATAACTAAAAACATGGCATTTCATTCATTTACAACATTCGTTTTCATCTCAAAATACAATGACATGTCAAAATATGGATGTCAGCCTCAAAACGCTCCCAGTAGCTTATGCATCCATGCCTGCAACTCCTCAGCATCAACAAAATACCTGCCAACTATCATGCATACAGAAATCAGCGATACTAAGTGAGTTCTAGTTTTTATAATAAAATACTTTATTTCCTTTAAAAATATCTTTACATTCATTCGTGATCATACAACATACGTACACTCAATCTATGTTCTTTATTCGTTCATTCATTCATTTCTTCGCTCATTACTCTTCATTACTCGAATCTTGTCTTATGCAATATCCCCGACTCATGCTCAAAAGCTAATGTTGTGTCGGGGCCTGTACACAAACCCCCGACTCATGTCCGAAGACTGACACAACACCGGGATACGCGACAAAGATCCCATTCGAGTCAATCATAGTGATTGAACTCTATCTGAATCTGTTGCAACACAAAGTCACTCACCTTATTATCTCGTCTCATGCAATACCCCTGACTCATGTCCGAAGACTGATACTGTGTCGGGGCCTGATAAACAAACCCCTAACTCATGTCCGAAGACTGACACAGTACCGGGGTACGTGACACGGATCTCATCATAGGTCACTTTGTCTCATGCAATACCCCCGACTCATGTCCAAAGACTGATACTGTGCTGGGGCCTGATAAACAAACCCCCGACTCATGTTCGAAGACTAACACAGTATCGGGGTAGGCAACACGGATCTCATCATCCGTCAATTTGTCTCATGCAATACCCCGACTCATGTCTGAAGACTGATACTGTGTCGGGGCCTGATAAACAAACCCCCGACTCATGTCCGAAGACTGACACAGTACCGGGGTGCGCGACACGGATCTCATCATCCGTCACTTTCATGTTCACCATTTGTTATCTCATGTGTTTATTTCGTACTCTATCGTATTCATTCGTTTCGTACTTTTATCATTATCTTTCACTTCGTTACATAATACTTTACGTTCGTTAATTTATTCGTTCTACATCACACCATGTAAAGTCATACATAATGTATTATAAAACATAATACGTACGTTTTGAAAACTCTTTGACGAAGAAAGATAACACATCACTCACACATATACACATCATAGTTCATCACATCAGCATGCACTCATCAAGCATAAGTCATCACGTCATAACAAGGCCTATCTCCCTATTCTACCCCTTAAAACCACTTAGAAAATTCTAAGTCCAAAATGGGTGCATGGGACATTTTAGGCGCATGAGCATAAAATTCTAAGTCTAAAACAGTCTGACGCATGGGCACTATTTGGGCGTTTCTGCCTTGTTCAGGCGCTTCGCCACTATGCGGGCACATGGACACTGTTTGGGCGTCTGAGCTTACACATAGATTATTAACACTTAGGCGCATGGGGTTTGGGCGGTTGGGCATACTTAGGCAGTTAGCCGTTGGGCGAATGGGAACACTGTTTAGGCGCATGGCCCACTCTTGGGCGCATGGCCAACACTTAGGCGCATGGCCAACATGCTAGGCGCATGGGCCACTGTTCATGTGCATCAGAATATTCAGAAATATTTTCTATGCTACTAACATCACCCCGATTATCATTCTAATAATACCTAAGCACAAATCTAACATACCAGGGGCACCTAAACATGCTAATCATCTACACTAGCCCATAATCATACTCTAAAACATACATACATACCTTATTTTCGAACATAAGGCTGTGGATCCACGTTACTTTCAAAATGTTTACTTAGTATGCATAATAGCCCCCAAAAACGTTGAAAATCAGTAAAGAGAGGTTCTAGAAACTCACCTTGAGAAGCCTTTAAGCAACACACTTCAAGTTCGAGACCCACTTCAATTCAACTCTTAAATCCCGAAAACAAACACTAAACACCAAGAACTTCGGTCAAGAACTCGAAACCCAGCTGAAACCGAGCTCATATAAGAAAAAACTCACATTTGCAGCTGCTTCTTTCCCTTTCTCTCTCTAGAACCGAGGGTTTTTCTCTCTTCTTTCTCCTTTCAGCCGAATGGAGATGGTGAAGAAGGGATGGGCGGCCATGCCCCTTTAAACCTTAAAATATATAAGGTTTTGTACTTTGTACATTTTATCCCCCTCCACTTGTGCTAATTATCTATTCTTTCTATTTATTTTTCTATTCCTTTCGTTTAAATAAATGTTTGGTATGTTACAACATAAAACTTAAAAAAATTAAACATTTGATATCATGCCCGAAGAAACTCACAATTCACAAATATAAATGAAGAGAGGCTGAGTTTTTATTTATTTATTTATTATTTATCTTTTTTATCTTCTAAACCTTGCAGTTCACATTTGTTTTACTTTCAAGATTTTGAGACTAAAATAAACATATAATCAAAGATTAAATTTATCTCTACAACCTGATTATATTAATCCATAGTTAATCCAATAATTAAAAAATGTTCTCCTGTTTTCTATATTTTTAATGTTTCCAAATGCACCTCCTAGGTGTTATAAGAAGGTACGTAAATAAAGTTTTGCATGATCAATAATAGTTGTATTTCCATAGGGAAAATGGATTGACTAAACATACCCAAATCATGTCTAAAATGTTACCATACACTCTCAAAAAATAAATTAGTTAGTGAGAAATAAAATGAATTTTACGAATGTGAGTTGTGACCATGTAAAGATTGAACCTACAAGTAACAACTATTTTAAAATGAAGAGAAACTTAATAATTAGTTAGAAAGGAGAAAATCGTGGGTTATCAGAGAAAAAACAGAGGTTGAAACAATAAAATCGGATATCAAAACTATTTCTATACAGAAAAATATAGTTTAATGTATTTTTTTTCAAATATTCTATTTATTGATCGGGCCCACCCCACTTGTACTAAAACCCAAACTGAATAATAGTTCTATAAAACCCTAGTGACAAAACCTTCAAGCTTACCCCGTGTGTAAACCTCACCAATTTGATGGCTTCCACCACCACCACCACCCCTCTTATTACTCACGTTGGCCCGGAAGCCACCGAATCTCCGACCCGCCGATCATTCATCGTAAAACTGTTGGTCGGTTTATTTGTCTCCATTCTACTAATTTCGTCGTTGGCTGTAGTAATTCACTCTCATGGTCACCAGCAGTTGGCCACCACTACTAATTCTAGAGGGGCGGAGTCGCTGGAGAAGGTCGTAGGAGCTGATGATAGCATACGATGGCAACGATCGGCTTATCACTTTCAACCCGACAAAAATTTCATCAGCGGTATGATTAATAATCTACAACTCTATACGGTGGATCACTTCGTTTAAAATATAAATTAATAATTTGTTTAATATATGGTTTTAGTATTCACTAATGTATGCTTTCTGAATTCATTGGGCATGATTTTTGCCGGTTTGTCATGGATGATCTTGCTGATCTTCACGTCAGATCCTGATGGTAAGTATTGATCCTTGCAATAATTTGTTTTCCTTTTAAGTACACGATATATTGTAATGTTTAGATTAGATTAAATTTACCATTTTTCTCACACGTTAAAATTGCTAGGTTTTTAAGTCTTTATTTTACCAACGAATACTAACTCCAAAAATAAAATAAATGAGGTAACAATATAATATCTGCACTCTATATAATTTTAACCTTCAATTTAGATCGTTAATTACTAAGAAAATAAAATATGAAAATCCTTATACATCAAAATCATTAATATTCTTTATTGATATTAATGGAGAAGCCTATGCTTTTTACCAAAGTTACGAGTATGGTAAGCTATATTCACAAAGTTAAATACATTCACAAAATCATTAATATTCTTTAATGATATTAATGGAGAATAACCCAATCATTTGGTTTATACATCGAGTTTAATTACGTTCACAAAGTTAAATATATTTATTATTACAGTATTATTGTATATAATTATAGTAAAAAATTAAATGATACACATTTTGCTATAGATACGATAAATAATAAAAAAATAATTTTTTATATTTGTATTTTATATTCTACCTCAATAGTGTTTCTAACCTTTTTCTTTTTCATAAACGTCCTCCAGAAATGATGTTTTTGTTTTTTTAACAAACTGTTTCTCTTTTCTTTTTAATAAAACAGTTTATCTTTGTAAAATGATTTCTTTAAAATATTTTTTTGTGTTTTTCTTTTCCATTGTCGACCGCTTCTGTCTTCCTCAAACCACCGTCAACCAGATCACTACCATCGACCACCGTCGATTAGACCACCGATCCACCACGAATCCACCATCGTCGAGCAGACCACCGTCGACCACTTAGTTCTTAGTTTCTTCATTCTTTATGATTTTGGGATTCTAGGGTTTCAATTCGTGGAGATTAGGTTGGATGTGTTTGAATTTTGAGTGCTTTGCTGAATTGGAGATCAAAAGTTTGTGTTGTACTTTTCTTGGATGTACTCACTAGCGCTTTTTTGTTTGTGTTTAATTCAGGTGCTATTTTGTTTATTAGTGTATTCAAGGGCTATATACAAGAAATGTGTTGATTAACTCACATAGTTAAGATGATAAATGTAAGAGACTAGGAGGTATTGATATGGAGTAGTATTTTTTGTATTGAAATTAATTTACAACTAAAAGTTTTTGGGAAGAGATACTGGAGGGATCAACTATTTTTACCAGACCGATATTGACCAAACTCATTTTGATCCAATCACATCCTGACTCGTTTTGACACAAACCCGTTCTAACACAAACCCGTTTTGAACCGAACCCATTCTAACCCAAAGCCGTCTTGATCCGATCCGATCCATCCATTTTACCAGGTATACGAGAGTTGATAGCCATTTTTATAAGAAGGAGAGGAATGGGGGGTGGATGGAGAAGTTGGTTCGTGGACTAGGAAGACGGGAGGCTGATGTGGAGGTGTCATTGACCTCTCTTGTTGTGATGCTCTAAGTCGGTCGTTCTTTTTGCATCATCTTATAAGAAAAATAAATAATATTTTTCTATTGATATGTTTTATCCTATTAATTTTTTGATGTTTTCTTTAGTTTCTTTGTCTTTTTGTCAATTTTTGTTTTTTTCTATCCTCTTAATATTGTTATATGATATTATTTTAATAATTTTCATAGAAAATAATATAAATTTACATATTTTTTGTGTTGTTATTTCTATCTTTTTAATACAGATTTCTTTTTGATATATAACTTTCTTAGAAAATAATATGTTTATATAGATCTGTTCTATACCATTATTATTAACTTTTAACTTTTTCTTTCGTTACTATTTCTCTTTTTGTTAAATTTTTTTTATTTCTATCCTTCTAATGTTGTTATTTGATATTATTTTTGAGTAACATATATATTACATACAATTACTAAATGTTAAATACATTAAATTTATATATATATATATGTATGTATATATATTTATAGATATATATGTATATATATATACATATGTATGTATATATCATGGGGAAAAAGACATACGTAATTAAAGAAGGTTGATTTAACATAAATATTAAGACTCACTCCTAATGCACTTTATTATCGTTATAATTATAAAGTAAATTATCGTTTTCCTACCTGTGGTTTAATCATATTTTCATCGAATAGATTTTTCTTGCATTTATCTCTTTAACGTTTGAAAAATTGTTATTTTCATTTAAAAACATGAATTTTATGAATAAAATTCTATCGGTAGCATGCAAACATAAATTATAATATTGTTTTTATATGAAAACTAGAATTAAGCCCATCGCATTGTGACAAAGGTGTAAAACCATCCAAAATAACACCAATGTCACACCACTTCTAGCGACCATTAATACTTAAGTTGTGGTTTGTTAATGCGGATAAACTAAACCTAAACGTAAAATATAGAAAAATACAACTAATTCAATACATGAACAGTGTGTTGCGACGAATCTATCAAACAAGAAAAAATAAAAGTAAAAACTTTAAATCACGCACGCACATTGAGCCGTGTTAGCTTAAAGAAATGTAAAGCGAAACGTAAAAATGTTAAAACAAATATGCATGTTCTGCCGTGTTAACTTGTAAAATTTAAAGTGAAACGTTAAACAAAAAGAATGAAAAGCTGAAAGTAAAAAGTTATGAAGCTACATTGCAAAGGGATGGAAAGTTCTGGGATAAAAATAAAAAATAAAAAGTTTATGAGGTCATATTACAAAATATGAAAAGTTTTAGGCTAAAAGTACAAAAATAATCCGTTTATTTAAAACAAACCCTAAGCATGATGTGAACTTCAATGCACGAATCAATTAGATAGCAACGTGAGATATTTAAAATTCCATTCAGGTCCTTAGTTCCAGTCAAATCGCGGTGATTAATATATATTAAGTTTAGATAAGTAGCTTTATAACTATGAATATTTAACATTTTAAAATTGGTGAGCTAATATTTTTGTATGAAAATGATAATTTTTTCAAACCTTGAGGTGATAAATCCAAAAGAAACGGTTTTGGATAAAAATAAAAAAATGATCAAAACAAAGGAAGAAAAATGACAATTTACTTTAATTATAAATAAGTTAATGATACTGGAAGTTCAATGAGTTTAATATTATTTTCTTGTAAAGAGAATAATCCACAATTAAAAAGGTTTTAAGTAATAGTTTATTACTGATGATATATTTATTAGATTCATAATACGTACGTTCTATCAACCCATTTGGTTGTATTAGTATATATATTTTTTCTAAATGACTTAGAGGCATTAATTATAGGTCCATTATATTACAAGGGTTGGTATCATTTATTCTACCATACAACCCGGATTCAGCTATTTGGGGCAACATCACATGGGGTCATGGAGTCTCAAAAGATCTCATCAACTGGTTCCATCTACCTTTGGCCATGGTTCCTGATCACTGGTATGACATCAAAGGCGTCATGACCGGCTCAGCCACCATTCTCCCTACTGGACAAATCTTCATGCTCTACAGTGGCAATGCTTATGATCTTTCACAGCTTCAGTGCCTCGCATACCCCGCCAATTCGTCTGATCCTCTCCTTATCGATTGGGTCAAATACGAAGGCAACCCGATCCTCTTCCTCCTCCCGGCGTTGGTCTCAAAGACTTTCGAGACCCATCATCTCTTTGGATTGGACCCGATGGTAAGTACCGCATGGTAATGGGGTCGAAGCACAACAATACAATCGGGTGTGCCTTGGTTTACCATACTACCAATTTCACCCATTTTGAACTACTAGATGATGTGCTTCACTCGGTACCAGGTACGGGTATGTGGGAGTGTGTGGATCTTTACCCAGTATCCACGACAAATACCAATGGGTTGGATATGTCGACTCATGAGCCGGGTGTGAAGTATGTGTTAAAGCAAAGTGGAGACGAGGATAGACATGATTGGTATGCAATTGGGTCGTATGACCCGGTTAAGGAGAAATGGTATCCAGATGATCCAGAAATGGATTTGGGTATCGGGTTGAGATATGATTATGGAAAGTTTTATGCATCAAAGACTTTTTATGATCCGAGTAAAAAGAGACGTGTCTTGTGGGGCTATGTAGGAGAAACGGATACTCAATCAGATGACCTCAAGAAAGGATGGGCGAATGTTTTGGTATATAATTAAAGTTTAATCGTAATTGTTTATATTATTATCCTAAAAGAATCATTGTATTTGTAAAAAACATAAAAAATACAATAAAAGCTTTTGTAAAGTAACATTTGGTTTTGTCATGCCCATATATGGTTTAAAGAATATATGGTTTAAAGAATATATGTTTTTTCTACTATACCATAATTAAGAAATAACAATAACATTTGTGAATGGTCATTTTTAAAATTTTTTTTGCAGCAATAGCTAATAAATACTTTTATTAATTTTATTTATTTATAGAATGTGCCAAGAACTGTAGTCTTGGACACGAAGACACAAAGCAACTTGATTCAGTGGCCCGTCGAGGAAACAGAGACATTAAGATCGGAAGAACACCATGAATTCAAAGATGTTGAATTGTGGCCCGGATCACTTGTTCCACTTGATATAGGCCTGGCTACACAGGTGACATGCTAATTTTTATAAACTTTCTTAGTTTTTGAATATAAAATTTTATATATGTATTTTGGTCGTGTATCATATTTTTCTTTTCAAATAATTTAATACTAACCTAATGATTTTGAAAAATGAAAATAAACAAATTGGTCCAACCTACTAAAATAGACATGTCCAACAAAAACAATTATTCAGCCGATCTGGTTTGTCATATTCTAAAATCATAGTTAGTGCTTTGGTCATTAGTTTTTATTTTTATTTTTATTTTATTTTTTAAATCATCTGAATCGGACGGAAACCCCAATTAAACATATCCAAAATTGTGAACTTCTTATATGATCTTACATTTCTTATGATAATGGTTATAGTTGGACATAAGTGCCTCATTCAAGGTTGATGAAGCTTTGTTGGGTGCAACCTTAGAAGCCGATGTGTTGTTCAACTGCACCACAAGTGAGGGTTCGACTATGAGGGGTGTTTTGGGACCGTTTGGGCTTGTGGTTCTAGCTGATGCATCACTTTCCGAACAAACTCCTGTTTATTTTTACATTGCAAAAAACATTGATGGTACATCAAGAACATATTTCTGTGCTGATGAATCAAGGTTGGTATTAGTTTTAATATTTTCTACCAATTTTGCCCTCACTTCTTTTTTTTGTTATATAATTCATGAAATCAATTTTATTGTAGATCATCAAAGCTTTTAGATGTGGGTAAAATGATATATGGAAGCACCGTTCCTGTACTCCATGGTGAAAACTATAACATGAGGTTATTGGTATGTGGCATCTCTAAAACTATTGTTTAGTGAAGAAACTAAAAACCAAAATGAAATCTTGGTAAGTTGCCTAAACGTAACCATCACCATTATCGCTTCACGACCATCACTGTTGTTGTTAAGAGCTACTATGAGATGAAATGAATAATGTAAACTTGCTTTGGTCCAATTCTCCTCAACCCAAATCTACATGAAATGATATAAAGTGAGCCATTTGGTCTCAAATCCCTTCCAGCCCGTGACATGACCTAGCTCACTTGTTTTGTCACTCATGCCAAACATCAAAAACCCAACAAAAAACTAATTGTCTACAAATTACAATGTACATACGAACACATGTATACATATGTACTAACACATAGTAACAAATGCAGGTGGACCATTCAATTGTAGAAAGCTTTGCCCAAGGAGGAAGAACGGTAATTACCTCAAGAGTGTATCCCACAAATGCAATTAACGAAGCAGCCAAAGTATTTTTGTTTAATAATGCAACTGGAATCACTGTCAAGGCATCTCTCAAGATTTGGAAGATGGGTGGAGCGAAACTTAACCCTTTTCCTCTTTAATTAGTTGGCTTAATTCATGACATTTTGGTTATTTTGTAAGCTTGTTATAGTGGATAACCTTACAAACTTTATACTTATATCTACTTTTTAGCACTCTTTTTTTTTTTGAAAACCAAATTTCTACATATTTCATTAACAAAAGTTTGTTAGCGTAAATTTATGTTTGTAA
This sequence comes from Flaveria trinervia, assembly GCA_025506515.1. Lineage (NCBI taxonomy): Eukaryota > Viridiplantae > Streptophyta > Magnoliopsida > Asterales > Asteraceae > Flaveria > Flaveria trinervia. The sequence continues at coordinate 21,548,751 of CM046452.1, forward strand.
ATGTATATTTTTTTTAAACCTGTAAAAATAGATTATCAGGCACGCACTTAGGTGGTTTAACGTCTAATATTATGCATTTCGAGTCATTATATTGGGATTTCAAAATTTCCTAGAACATTCATAATGCTACATCATATAAGGAAAATTTCAAATAGCTATAAGCTACATTATTTGAGAATCAAACGAATCTGTTGATGTTTTATGTATGGGATGTTTTATGTATGGGATGTTTAATGTATGGGATGTTTTATGTATGGGATGTTTTATGTATGGAATGTATACAATGTTTTTAGAACCGGATCAGACGTTGAACCAAACGCCGTACTGGTTTGGTGGTCGGACCGGTCGGACCGGATTTAACTATATTTATATATGTAATTAAATATAACTAATTTATATATTTATTTGTAGTTATATATAAAATTTAACTATATTTATACATTCAACGTAGTAACGTATGGTTCCCGTATTTACACATTAAAAAAAACATCAAAAACCGGTCCGAACAGGTCCGGTTTCCCCGTTCGACAATCGGTTCGGGATAAACCGGCTGGTTCGACTACCTAAAACGAACCATAGCAGACCGGACCGGCCACCTGACCGTTCCCCCATCGAACCGGTCGGACTGGCCGATCCGATCCGGTCTCCAAAACATTGGATGCAGAAACTCTAATACAATTGCAATTATAGAAACAAACATTAGCAATCTAACAAAAACAATTAATGATGTAATATAGAAACGTCATTCATTTCATCAGAGGTTGTTCATTCAAGGTAGATAACAGTGAAAGTTATAAAATGACTTCAACCTTACCATTTAATTATATTCTACTAATTAATATTAAATTAGCGAGTTATCAAATTGATGAGATCTATTATCGTAGCTTACGAGTTTTTAATTTTTATGAAAACCTTCTTTTTGCTTCTCACTAATTTTGAACATGCTGATTTTATTGGTAAACTTGCGATCTTCAAATTTAATTGATAAATAGTAGAAATCTCATACATATGCAAGGGCGGCTCAATCATTTCGGAGGACTAAAACGAACTAAAATTTTGAGGTTATATAATTTTTTTGCTTATGATCCGAAGGCATTGGAATATTATTAAATTAGCTAATGAGAAGTTATGGTTTTATTCTAGGTTTAAAAGGCTTTTTCATTTAAACTACAAGAACACATAAATCCATCTGTATTACTTAAATGGTTTTTCTAGATTCAAAAGGTTGTTTCATTTAACTTACAAGATGCCTAATTGAACATAAGCTAAAGTGGTAAAACACACAAAAATCAGTTACACAAAATTTCTATTATGTTATCAAAAATGCTTAAAATGGAAAGCATAAAACATACAAATTCAATCACTTGTAACTTGTTAAGAGAATGTTGAATGTGAAACAATACAACAGTTTTAATTTCCTTAACAAAGTATATGGAACAATACTAAAGAAGATAAAATCTTGAATGATACCCAAGAATCAAACCCAAAATTCTGAACGAATTTTTATACATAAAACAGAAGCATGAATCTGGTTTCTCACAAGAGCAAAAGTTTGCAATTAATTTCACTAAACAATAAAACACTTTCAAGAATACCATATTTAAGATTCAACATAATATTAGATTAAATAAGTACCTTGCCGACATATTATCAATACTTATCAATATCAAGATTTATCGTATGAAGTACCGTATCTTCGCCATTCATTCCTTCAACAGAAGAACAAACGAATATAGTTCGGTGACCCTTTCTTCAAATTCAAACAACAAATGTAACATATGTGTTTTGGTAAGCAATCATTCATCAAATGAACCCAACATTATTCCATGAACACCACCATGGACTAATCTAGATTCTTCTTGTAAATATCACAACTGTTTAATTAAATTTCCATACCAAGGATAATCATAATGAGTATGAGATATAGGCTGGCATCTATAAGTATGAATGTCAATATTTGAGTCAACACCTCCAACGTTCATAAGTTTAGCTTATAAGTTCCCTTTATAGTCAGTATGGTAAACTTAAGTTAGGATTGTTGCGTTTTGCTTCAACTTTATTTCAAATCACTGCATTGGTGGGTTAAAAGGCTTATCTTAGAAGGGATCTAACATCGAAATATAAAAAAAAGATAAAAAAATCATTGTGTTTTGGTATCATAACATGTTGATTCATGGGGATGGTGACTATATCAAGCTGTATATATCACTATTAAGGTTTGGGAAATCAAAATTTTAGATGTATACAGAAACTTCTCAATTTGAGAAAATTTTAAGGTTATGCGAAAACTTACAAATACACGAGAACTACTTGCTTTGTGAGAACTTAAGATGCGAGAACAATTGTACGCTAGAAGTGTTCTAATTTATATTAATAGTTCATCTTTCGTGAAATTTGTAACAATTTTCATTTAGTTTGTTTTGTAATTTCTTACGCAATCATACTTGAGTGAAATACAAGTATAAACCTTATTTACTTGTGTTTATTATGAAATATTCTTTTGATTTTGATTATTGAATTTGTGTTAAACAATGTTTCACATTCATTCCATTCTTGTTATTCATCTCTCGGTTTAGATTAAGTGATTTAAGATAAAACTTGGTCCTTTATAATTGGTATCAAAGCCTTGGTGCTCAATCAAACAATTTAATGGATTAAGGACGTAAATTAGATGTGATTATAATGTTATCTTATTGTTTTTACATATTCTAGATAGTTTTTGCATTTTTGGTGTCAAGGGATTAGTTTTCGCAAAGTTCAGAGGATGTGGTTGATTTAAAAAATGAAGAACATCAGTTCATTTGTCAATCTTGACTTTGAGATAAACACAAGTACTAAGCCTCCAAGACTGACATACGACAATAACTATGCAGATTATGCCTATCATTTCATGTACGATGCCATATAGACATAACTAAAGATATGGAGATCCATTAATGAAAGATTAGGATCCTTGCCCTCTTCTCATTTATTATCTCCTATAAATAATACAAGGTAGTTCCACTAATTATGGATACCACTAATTACAATAATCAATATTAATACAATATAATCTATTCTAAAGATAGGGATCGGCTATTACACCCCCGCAGTCGAAGCGGGAGGAGACCGGATGCTGAGACTGGAGCGAAAATCTTCAAATAACACACGCGGGAGACCTTTGGTGAAGATGTCGGCGATCTGATATCGTGAGGGCATGTGAAGGACTCGAACATTGCCACGTTGTACCTGTTCCCGAACAAAATGGATGTCGAGCTCGATGTGTTTAGTACGCTGATGTTGAACGGGGTTGCCCGAGAGATAAATGGCGCTAACGTTATCGCAATAAACCAAGGTTGCACGAGCTAGCGGAACCGAGAGTTCTAATAAGAGATTGCGTAGCCAACAAATTTCCGCAACTACATTAGCTACACCACGGTATTCTGCCTCGGCGCTGGAACGAGAAACGGTACTTTGGCGTTTGGAGGACCAGGAGATCAGATTGTCGCCGAAGTAGATGCAATATCCGCTGGTAGAACGTCGGGTATCGGGGCAACCTGCCCAATCGGCATCTGTATAAGAGACAAGAGCCGGAAGAGCAGAGGAGGCCGAGAGGGTGAGGCCGAGTGTAGACGTTCCTTTGATGTACCGAATGATACGCTTAAGAGCGTTCCAGTGATCCACTCGGGGTGCATGCATGTGCATGCAAATTGTTGAACAGCGTACATGATATCCGGCCTGGTGAAAGTTAAGTACTGTAGAGCGCCAGCCAGACTGCGGTACATGGTCGGGTCACTGAATAACCCACTAGATGTGGTGCTGAGTTTCCCATTGGTGTCAACTGGTGTGGCAACAGGATTGCACGCCTGCATGTGTGCCCGGGCAATGATGTCCTTAGCATATGACTGCTGTGAGAGAAACATGGAGTTCCTGGTTCTAGTGACTGAAATGCCCAAGAAATAGCTCAGAGGGCCAAGGTCTTTCATCGCGAATTCCGCGGAGAGACTGTGAAGAAGGTGCTGCCGAAGGGCTGAAGAGGAAGTCACGAGAAGTATGTCATCCACATAGAGAAGTAAGTAAGCTGTATCACGACCCTGGTGAAGAGTGAATAAAGAGGCATCGCATCGGCTGTTGAGAAACCCCAAGATAAGAACGTAGTCCGTGAAGCGTTGGTACCAAGCTCGTGGTGCCTGTTTGAGACCGTATAGAGATTTCTTGAGACGGCAAACGTGATCAGGGAACTGTTTGTTGCGAAATCCCGTAGGTTGGTACATGTAGACGGTCTCATGAAGATCCCCATGGAGGAATGCATTGGTGACATCCAACTGGTGAACGGGCCAATTTTAGAGAGAGCAATGGAAAGTACCGTCCGTATGGTAGACGGTTTTACAACCGGACTGAACGTTTCCCCCAATCGACCCCCACCTGTTGTGATCGACCATCACATACTAATCGGGCCTTGTACCTCTCCAATGTGCCATCCGATCTGTATTTGTGTTTAAATAACCACATGCTACGGACAATATTCATATTAGATGAGCGAGGAACTAACTCCCAAGTACCGTTTCTAATTAAAGCATTATACTCAGTAAGCATGGCGTCATACCACGCCGGGACGGTCAAGGCATCCAGGGGGTTTTAGGAACGGGATGTATGGATGGTGATGAGGAGGTGGTATTGAGGTTTAGAGGTTGTTTGGGTTTGAATATACCACTCATTGATCGGGTGTGAACGGTACGTTGGTGAGGTGGTGGAATGGGGTTCGGCTGAGGTGCGGGCTATGGTGGAGGGGAGTGGGCCGATGTAGGGGATGGTGGGCCAGAAGGTGGGCTGTGAGCGGGGGGGGGGGGGGGGGGGGGGGCTGTTGGGCTGGGTTGGCAAAGCGGTTGAGGCAGTGGGGTTAAGGGGTGACGGTACTGGGCCGATAGGGCTGGGGTTAGCGGGCTGGTTCGGGCCGCTGGGTTGGGGCTGGGTGATGTGAGGGCAGAGGTGATATGGGAATGGGGTGGAGAGGAAATCGTAGGAAGGGGTGGGGCGATGGTTTGTTTGAAGGGAAAAGTGGTTTTGTCAAACGTGACGTGTCGGGAGATGAATATTTGTTTAGTGGAGAGATCAAGACACCGGTATCCTCTATGGGAAGTGGGGTAGTCGAGAAAAACACAAGGTGGAGAACGGTATTCTAATTTGTGGATGGTGGTGGAAGGTGTGAGAGGGTAACATAGGCAACCGAACACCCGTAGGTGATCGTAGGTGGGTGTGGTGCGGTAGAGTAGTTCGGTTGGGGTGGTATTGTGTGAGGTTTTGGTGGGGAGGATGTTTAGAATGTAGGTGGCGGTTTCAAGAGCAAAATGCCAAAAATAGGAAGGGAGTGATGCATGGGCAAGAAGTGTACAGATCATGTTATTTATGGTTCGGATTTTGCGTTCGGCTTTACCGTTTTGGGATGAGGTATAGGGGCAGGAGAGGCGGTAGAGGATACCGTTGGTGGTAAAAAAGGTGTTAAAGGCATTGTTCACATACTCACGACCGTTATCATATTGGAATGTTTTAATGGTACGTTCAAATTGTGTTTTTATTTGTGATGCAAAGGTGGTAAAAGATGAAAAAACATGAGATTTATTAGCAATCGGGTGTGTCCACAAAAAATTAGAGAAGTCGTCTAAAAGTAGAACATAATATTTGTGACCCGAAGAACTAATAATGGGTGAAGTCCAAACATCACTATGTACAATGTCAAAGGGGTGTGAAGTATGAGTGAGAGATGCAAAAAATGGTAAACGAATACTCTTTCCATAAACACAAGACTGGCATACATTATTCAAGCTATTGTCAAAATCATAAAACTAGATGATTTTAAATTATTCAAAGAAGATCGTTCGGGGTGGCCGAGACGGTGATGCCAGAGTTGTGCAGTGACAGCAGCAAAAGTAGTGGGTTGAGGAGAAGGTGATCCAAGCACGAGAGGGTATAGATCACCGCTGCTGTTACATCGCAGGAGGGGGGCCTTGGTCTTGTAGTCCTTCACAAGAAAACCAAATGGGTCAAATTCGACTGAAACAGAATTATCAATTGTAAATCGACGAACAGAAATTAAATTTTTAACCAATTTGGGTGAGTAAAGGACATTTTTTAGAACAAAGGGCGGTAATGGTTTTGGTAGGTATTTGGTGCCTTGACCGAGCACGGGGATAGTGTCGCCGCTACCTACAATAATTTTTGAGACATGCTAGAATTAGAAAAGGTATGAAAGTTACCTTGCTCATGAGTCATGGTAGATGAGGCGCCCGTGTCCATGTAGAGAGTGGGATCCGGTTGCTGCAACGACATAGTGTAAAGGGCCTGTTCAATGTCAGTGGGCGAGTATGCCATGTGGGCCTGATGCAGCCGTGGGCCAAGGATGCCAGGCTGTTGGGCTGATTGGGTAAGGGAGTTGGGCCGAGGGGTGTTTGGGTAAGGGCAGGGGGAGTGGGCCAAGAGGGAGAGTAGGAGTAGGGTGTGTTATTGGGCCAAGGGTTAGGAGTGGGCCATTGGGTAGGAGGGTTGGGCCAAGGGTATTGGTTTGTGTAGTTGGGCCAAGTAGCAGACGGTTGGGACCAGGGGGACTGTTGGGAGCGACCACGGCCATAGGAGTTTCTGCCACGTCCGTGGCCGCGGCCACGTCCCCGGTTGTGAGAGTAGGGTTGGTCAGGGCGGTTGTTAGAGGGGTCGGTGTGAGGTTGAGTGGTCCGGTTTTGGGTGTTGGCAGAAAGGGCCATGGATGCGGTTTTGGAGGCTAGGAGGGCTTGTTCGGCTTTGTGTTGTTCAACTTGAATGAGTTGAGAGCGAGCGGTGTAAAAGTTGGGAAGGGGCTTGGTGTTTTGTAAAATGGTTCGGATGGACTCATATTGTTCATTGAGTCCGGCCAAGAGTTGGAGAATAAGACGATCATCGGTGACCGGTGCATCAACGTTGGCTAGTTGATCGGCTAGGGTTTTGAGTTCCTGGCAATATGCAGAGACATCTGGGAACCCGTCTAGTTGGGTGGTGGAGAATTTCTGCAGAAGGTGAATAGCCCGGGCAGCCTTGTTATCTTGAAAAAGATCCTCAATGGCACGCCAAGCGGCATGAGCAGTGGAAGTTTTGTTTATGATGGTGTGAAGGAGATCATTAGAAATGGTGGTGTATAGCCATTGTAGGACAATGGCATCCAACCGGTTCCATTCTTCGGCTTCAGAGGAGGATTGAGTTTCGGGGTTGGGAAGGAGATGGTCATAGACAAGGAAGGCTTTGCAGTGAATGGTGAAAAGGGTGGCCCAAGAGTTGTATTGTGCGGAGTTGATTCAAGGAGAATTGGGATGTAGTTTTTGATATTGGAGACAGTTGTGGCAGGGTGGATTTTGGATTCAATGGTAATAGGTTTAGGAGAAGAGGGTGAGGTGATTGTCATGATGAATGATCGGAGAAGAAAGGGTAGGGAAGATGGCGGCGGCAGAAAAGTTAGCAGCCGATGAGAAAGTTGGTTGAAGAAGAGAGGGGCCTGGTCAATGATACCATGAAAGATTAGGATCCTTGCCCTCTTCTCATTGATTATCTCCTATAAATAATACAAGATAGTTCCACTAATTATGGATACCACTAATTACAATAATCAATATTAAATACATATAATCTATTCTAAAGATAGGGATCGGCTATTAATTAAGTTTGACCCATACGTTACCATGTATATTAATGATAAAGGAGAGGTTGTCAAGAATCCCTAAGTGTGATGGAATGATGAGGACATGAAGAACTTTGCACCAAATGACAAAGCATATGCAACAATAAAGATAGTGCTTTCAACTAAAATACCGCATTGGTATCAAAGCTTTTGAGGTGCTAAAGTTTTGTGTAATGCACTAGAAAGCCAACCGATGGGAAACAAGGACATGAGATGATAAAAAAGATATGTTAACCAAGAGTTTTAGATGTTTAACCATGTAAAAGGTTAAACTTTGAAAGCCTAGATCAGTAGGATGGTTTGTGAAGCGAATACAAATGAAGAATGTAGGAATTGAGTAAATATATATATGAACAAAAAGTTATTGAATTCACTTCCTTAGTTCTCAAGCATTTATTATACATCCAAAATGAGAACCAATGATCTTTTTCACTTCATGATTTGATATCTACTATAAAATCATATGACATGGATGACAAACAAAGGTTAGCAAATGAGATTAGTCCTATGGGAAAAGTTTTATCTCTTGAGGCTACAACTCTTTACGACTACATGGCTAAGAATCCTAGTTACTATATGAGCTACACATATATGTGCTAGTAGCATCACTAAAGTTAAAGAGCCAGTAGTTTAGTATATTCCATACTTAGGTAAGATTTATACTTTTGCTACTTAAGTTACATTTGTTCAACAAGCTTATATTGCCAAGCAAACTCTATCACTATCACAACAAACTATTCAGATAGCTTAGGAACATCTTTTTAGTTCAAAACTTTTCTGTTTTGTTATGAACCCTTTATTTCGTTCTACTTTTACTATGATGATCATTGATTTATGACAAATAATGTTGTGGAAAATGACATCAAATATTAAAGGCAATGGCAATGTATAGAGTAAAGAATTTTGTCAAGAGAACTAGAAGAAAATCAATTGGTATTAACAACAATAGTAAAATACCCAACATTTAAAAATAATTTTGTCATTTAGAAATACAAACCCAGGGGGGAGAAACATACATTCATGCTTATTGAAAAGAGTGTTATGCTTTAAATAACAAAGTTGAGATATACTCAATAAATTATAGTTTAATTCGTTCACATAGTTTATCTTATTAAACATTACATCCACTAACGCAACCTACCCTCTGATCACTACCAAAGGTAATAGGCTCACCATCATATGGTTCTACATTTAGTAGGAAAAATCTATCACCCGTCATGTATCATGGAGAATCCATTATCCATAATCCATAAGTGTTTTCTTTTGGCCTATGAATGGCCCTGCATATTTTATAAGATTTAGTGTCAAATGAGGACCCAAACCTGACTAGTCTTGGGTTTTTTAAAATGAGAAAGTTACCTAAACTTTCATACACGAGCTATAGATTTTTAGGCTTGAGGTTTTGGCTTTGAAGGCTTTTTAACTTGATTGATATCTTCATTTGATTTCGAGACTTTCTTTGACCTTAGTCCTTCTGAAATGTGGGATGTTGTTTGCCACTAAATATTCTTTTATGTGCTGGCACCTTTGTAGTAGATGATCTTGTCTACCAAAGCTTTGGTGGATTGTCTATCAATGATCAACATTTTGCCTTATCTGCTAATTTTGCTAGTTATGGTTACTTTCATCCTTATCTTCTTATTTTGCTGGGTAAGATCTTCTAGCTGTTGATCTCTATGGTTTCCTTCTATTTCAGACTGTCTACCCACCACAGAATGCTTCTGAGTAGTAGGCCTTTTGGTATGATCTGGTTAAATTATTTGATTGGCTTCTAAACGAAAAATTCTTTGCTGCTGAACTATTTATGTTTGGCAAATTGTTCTTGATGTTCTTTAAAAGTATTATTCACTTTATATGCTATAGGACTAACATCATTGTTTCAAAAGTAGTGCATCTGCATATACAATTAGTGTTTAGCAGATGTAGTATATCTACTGATACATAGTTTTTTGACACATGTAGTTTTAGCAGGAGCAAGATTACAAATAGTTAAGTAGTTTAGGCAGCTTCATCTTTTGAATATCTCAACAATTATTTTCTAGCTAAGGATTGTCACTACAATCCCATGAGTGTGAAAAAGAGATTGATCAACCAATAATAAGCTATAGAATTTATCAAAGAAAATTACTCATCTATTGAAAGACCTTCTAGAATAATAAGAGGTGTCACAAGTTATGAAGCAAGCAAGTACGCTGATGAAAGGCAAAGCAATCTGAAACAAGATGCAAACCAAAAAGGAGGTTGGGAACAAGAAGACCTTATCATCAAGGTCACTATGTAAGCCAAAAGTTCGTATAATAATAGCTCATAAATACATATGAGATCATTAACAAATAGAATATACTTTGTTGGCAAATAATCTTCAAGCACTTTAACAGATATGAAGTCTAAAAAAGGCACATGATATTGACCAATCAAGAAAGATTGGAAGCCAAATATAGAAATCCAACAACTTAGACAAACCTTATAGCCATCACTCTAAACCTTCCCAACATTAAATTTAAGGAATTCAGTTAGTTTTCTTACTTTTTGTTGGTCCATTTTATTGATAAAACTGATTGATCAAAACATTCAAAATCCACTAACATGGTAATGACACAACAATAATATAGCATCAAAGGTGTTTAATAATAATGAATACAGCTCAAACACAATATGATCAAAGGCTAAAAAAGATTTCTTTTAGCTTCTAGCTACCAATTAAAGACTTGCAGCAATAATATTTCGAATCAGAGTTTTTGCAAGATTAGCCTATAAAGATATAATCAATTCTATATATAGAGAAGCTAGTTTCGCTGGCCAGCGAAACTGTCATGCCCATGACTAGTCCTCCTGGCGACGAAACATAGTTTCGCCGGGAGAGCCTGGATTGCTGACTATGAGCGAAACTATAGTTTCACTGGACAACAAAAATAACAAAATGCAAAACTAAAACATAGAAATCTAACAAAAGTCCTATTACATTTAAAACATAATATAAACACTAATCTAAGGTGAGTCCAACCTAATCTAGATCTACAATACACCCCTAGGTTGGACCTCACCTACATGATCTTTTGCAGCATCACTAGCTCTTGCTTCATCTCTAGCTTCGGTTGAAGAATCTTCTTTAGCTCCTGCAAGATCAGCTTCCTCACCATAGCACTTGTATGTTCAAATTTCTTTGAAAGGTCATGCACATCCATCCTTATCTCATTAGCTGAAGGATCTTTTTAGGTGCCTCCCTGACCTCTGCCTTTACACCAAAAGATTATTTACATCTTCCATGAACAAACTTGCTTCCTTTCTAGTCTTAGCTCCTCTGCCTTTACACCAAAAGATTTATTTACATCTTCCATGAACAAACTTGCTTCCTTTCTAGTCTTAGCTCCTCTGCCTTTACACCAAAAGATTTATTTACATCTTCCATGAACAAACTTGCTTGCTTTCTAGTCTTAGCTCCTGCTCCTACCTTAATATGATTCTCACATAGCATTAGTAGATCTTTATCACAGAAGGAAAATACCTCAATAGGATCAAACAATTTGATTTCAGCTCTATCCTTGACACTTATGTAACACCCGGATATTTTTTGATAAACGAGAAAGAAAGAATAAAATGAAGAAAAAGTAAGAAATATAATTTAATCCAAGTTGAGGGGTTAAATGTATCAAAAAGACAAAAAGTATAAAAGTTGGTGAATAAAGAAACATGGCCGCCATACCATATTACTTTCACCTTTTGTAACCGGATTTTGTAGAGAGAGAGAGAGAGAGAGTAGAGAAAGCTCTCGGGTTTGAAGAAAGAAGAGGAAGGATTCAAATTCAATGTAAGAATTCTTGGTTTTAGAATGATCTTGACTGGCCCATGCCCAAAGGATGCTAAGGTGAGTTATAGAACCCCCTTTTTACTGATTTTATATGATTTTGGGGCTGGAAATACATGTTTAAACGTTTTTATTAATTACGGGTGTGTACCCGTATGTTATGTGTATATGAATGTGTGTGGGGTATGATTTGGGTAATTATGATGTTATGATGATGCCATGTTCATGTTTTGTTGCTTAGAATGTAAGAATAAGCTTAGAACATGCTAGTATGATGATTGGGACTGAATTAGAATGATATTGTGAGTGTTGGCTGCCCATGCGCCCAACGCTTAGAAACTATCTAAGTGTCCCATGCGCCCAATAGTTCATGCGCCTAACGGTTAGAAACTCACTAAGTGTCCCATGCACCCAATAGTTCAGGCGTCCAAATAGTAGCCATGCGCCTAAAAAGGATGAATTTGGCTAAGTGTCCTAGACATCTAGAATTCTCATGCGCCTAGGCACTCATGTGCCTAAAATTTTCCTAGAATGATTAAGTGATGGGCCATGCACCCCAATATTACCCATGCGCCCAGAAGTACCCCATGCACCTAAGTGTTTCCCATGCGCCTAAGACTTATATTTTTTGAGATTTTGGGAAAAATGTAAAGAGTAGGCTTTGAGTTGAGATGTTCCTAAGGGTGAGGTAAGTTGACTTTATGATGTCTTATGTGATGATGTTATGGTTTGTGGCATGCATGATGTGTATGATGATGTTGTGCCTTGTATGGTTGTGTTTATGTTTATGTTCCTTATCATGTATGTTTATTTTCAGTGGCTTTACGTGGTGTGGTTATGAATGTAAATGGAAAGTAGTATGTAACATAAAGTGGAAGATAATGTAAAGAGAACGTAATGAATGAAAGAATGCATGCAATAATGAAAAGAAAGTAAAGAAAGTCTTGCAAGCCTTGTATGGAGGTTCACACCCAATGAAGGGTGTTAGCTCAACGGTGTGTGGGTTAGCTACCCCAAAAGGGTACACACTGGGGTCTAATCTTTGTGATTGACCATATGTATGGGACCTTGTCGTTTACCCTGGTATTGTGGTCAAGACACCAAGCATAATGTATGGGGGTCTATTATAGATCTCGCCCCAGTACCTGCTTTATGCATGACGGTGGGGTATGGCACATGGCATTGGTCCAGAATGTAAAGAAGTAAATGATGAATGTATGTAAGGTACAAAAAGGAAGATAATGAATGATAAGGATGACATATGATGATGAATGAAAGAAAGTTAACGAACGATGATGAAAGATAATAATGGTATTATCTATGTGTATGCATGATGCTTGATCACTTGTGAAAGTAAAGAAAGAACGGTTTTGAACAAAAGTGAAGTATATTTTATTTTAAAACTAGAACTCACTCAGCAAGACTGATTTTTATGTGTTTCTAGTTGGTAGGTAATTGATTGTTGAGGATAGCACGGGCGACTACTTGACTTATTTTGGATGCCATCCATTTGTATAACGATAATATTTTTGTGATTTAATGCAACGAGTTATGTTTTGTAATCTATCAACAATGTATTATTTTGCAAAAGCAATTATAATGATATGAAATGATTAATGTGTTTCCGCTGCAATGTTCTAGAAATGGTAAATGTAAATTATATGTTTATGTGCAATGATCGACCAGCTGTGAGCGTCTCGGGAACAGGCGTTACATCTTATTACTGCCTCCCCAGAGTTATTACCGCCTCCCCAGAGTTATTACCATAAAACCACTTTTTAAAATTTTTGGAGCCTTTGTGGGCGAGGAGCGGATAGTCTTACTCTGCTAACAGTCTGAGGGGGCTTAACCCTTAGCATAATCTTGCCTTTTCCCGTCACCTAGTCTTTATCTTTCTTTGACCTTTTCCTTTCAGCCTTCATGAAACCAAATGAATCAAAATTATCATTTGTTCCTCATTTAATCTCTTCTTTTAATAGTTTAGCGCTCATATGGGAATCAATCAAAGGAATCTCTTCTAATCTCCTCAGATCCCACTTAGGCAAGGTCTTGAAAGCCTTCCTTTTGTGCAAATAATATATCATTCACCCCCTTCTTTTTATCAGAACATCTTCAAACTTGCATTGTACTTCTAGCTGATGATCTTTTTCTCTGACTCCTTCCTACTTGTCCCCCGAATGTTTTGAAATAGTAAGGTCAGCTGTTCTTGTTCCTTTTCTCTCACAAACCATTCTTCCTTTTCAAGCTCAAACACATCTCCTTTATTGGATCTTTTCTTTACTACATATCTCAGAGGGCGTTTATCCACCTCATAGAATTTAGGCTCAGAATCATAATCTACCAGTTTCTCTTCAATCTCTTCTTCATTATCAACCAGACTCATCTCAACTTCCTTTTAAACGGCTTCTTCAGTTAGTTCTTTCACCACCTCCTTGCCAACATGCTAAATCAATATTTCAGATTCATTAAGCTTGGATCTTAGGATTCATCATGTTCAGATCTAGAAATCAAAATTAAGATGGGTGGACGTGTGTGAATCAATGAATAAAGAGATGGATAATAATAATGTTATGATTTCATTGATGTTGATAAACAAGTTACAATGAGAATCATAGATGGCTGGTGAAATCAAACCCACCCAAAGGAGAGGATTTATCCTTGGATGGTGATTTACACCATGAGAAACACACACACAAAAGCCACACTTTCATAAATGCACTAGTGGGTCTATTATACTAATATTACAACATGACCTAATTTTGACTTTCTAATTGTCTTGATGTTGACTTTGTCATGTTGAATTGTCTTGTTTTGTTGTAATCAACTTGGTCTCTGAACTTGTACAATGAGATCTTTAGTTGGCTGTGATTATGATTTGGTAAGCTTTAGTTTACTCAATTGTTGAACCCTAACAATACTCCCCCTAAACTGATGCTTGCTAAACCTTGAATTTGAACATCTTCTCTGTCACATGTCTTTTTGATCAATTGATGTTCTGGCACAATTCATTGATGTTCTCCCCCTCAGATTAAGCTCCTTCTAATATATTTCTGACAAAGGTTAGGCTCACTTGAGAATACTTCTTGGTATTGGATATGGGTTGTATACTTTTGGATTACACTTCATATCACAACTCAAGAATTAGAATGTATTAGGCATATGGTGAGGCTTTGAACTTCAATAAATAGCATCAGGAACATGAATCAATGTTGAACACACTTCCACTCTTTTGAAAAAACTTGATAAATGACATTTTCCAATAATGAGTACTGCCTTGATTAAAGTCCGGACTATTCGCTCAGTAGTTAGACACGGGTGTAAAACATCAAAAAAAAATGTGAGCTCAAGTACTTCAAAAAGGGCATCTGATAGTTGTACAAGTCCCTGGATGAATTGTGAAAAAGTGACCAAAGTTGATTTCCATACTCTTTTTTTTGCTTTCATGATCACAATGGACGTGCCTGTTGGTTGCAATCATCCATATTCATTTTTTTCTATTCTTTTTGAAGTCTTGTTCATCAACTGTTCATAAGCATTCTCGCAACACATCCACATTTCTTTGCTAATCCGCATTGTTTGCAAAGCATCCGCATTGTTTGCAAGGCATCCGCATTTGATTTCAATGCATCCGCATTTGGCTTCAAAGCATCCGCATTTGTGCTTAGAGTACCCGTATTTGTTATAAGTCAATCGAAATTTGGTGTCAAGGCATCCACATTGATACAAGTCATCTGTAGAGACTAATGAAGAGCTGATGCAATCTAAACATCTTTAGTCTTTCCTGCATGCTGCACAAGTGCATTAAAGTGGAATGCTTCGGAAGTTCACATGTGCAACAGAAATACTCTAAGTGTGAAATCTTCCGAAGCCAAAGATGAAGTCTTCCGAAGCCTCAGAGACAAAGTCTTCCGAAGCTTCAAGTTCATGAAGACAGATTTCTTCCGAAGACTTTTAGTAACATGCTTTATCTGATGTACTGTTCCATAAAGCTGGACATCTTTCCGCTGCAACTCTGCAAGTCACCAACTAACATGGTTTGGTGAAAAGGTCCATGCTTTTGGTAACTGTACATTGAGGTCTTGAGTCTGTAACTTTCTACTTTATGTACTTTATCCTTTTGTAATAGATAAGGATGTGAGCTATGGCATGTCATAGTCACTAGTCAAAAGGCAATCTGTCTTTTGACTCTACAATTGATTTTGTGGTGTCTAGTCAATTGTATCCAGCTGGCTTTCAAAGTATAGCCGGCTGTAGGATGTAGTATAAGTATCTCATGTTCTTATATCTTTCCATTATGCTTTTGTAACACTTGTAATAGAACATAGAGAAAGCAATATACTGCATTCTTGAAAACCAAACACTTGTGTTCTTTGTGTTCTGTCTCATATATTACTTGTGTTCTTAGTATCACCACTTGGTTAATCCAGTTTACTGTTTGATCTAAGTTTAGTTTATCTCCTTTTTGTGTTGTTGTGTTGTAACTCTACACCCTTCAATGATCCTGCATTTGGTATCAGAGCATTCCAGGCTCTTGATATAAGATCTCACCATCTTTAGATCCCTCACACACACAAATACTAAACTTTTCAAATGGTAGCCATTTCCAAAACTGATATGGAAACTGGAAGCATGAACAAGTCCTCACTGATCACTCTTGATGAGTTTGACACCTGGTGTTTAAGAATGGAAGGTTTCATCATGTCTCTTGATTCAAGAATATGGGAGTCTATTGAGAATGGACCTTTCATACCCAGCACACCTTCTGCTACTGGTGCTGGTATGATCCCCAAAGATGTGGCTAACTACTCTGATGAAGATAGTAAGAGAGTAGAGATAGACAGAAAAGCCATGACAGCTCTTCAAACTGCCCTTCCAAACTCTATGTACAGAGGTTTCAAGAAGTGCAAAACAGCTAAGCAGTTGTGGGATGCACTGAAACTGATGTATGAGGGTTCTTCTGAAGCCAAGGAGAACAAGAAGGATCTCCTGAAGCAGCAGTTTGAAAACTTCACCTTCAAAACAGGTGAAACCATGACTCAGTAGTACTTCAGGTATGTTGAGATTGTGGATACCCTAGTGGATGGAGGAATTTCTCTTGAAAACAGAGACATTGTAAGGAAGTTCATGTCCTCACTTCCTAGGCAGTGGACACACTACTGTGTGGTGATCAAGAGAACTGAAAATCTCAAAACTCTTACTCTGACAGAGTTGTATGGGATTCTCAGTGGATACCAGATGGAAATGAACATGCAAGGTTCATCTGGCAACTCCAACAATCAAATGGGTTCAACCCTACATGTGGTTGAAAGGGATAGCATAGAACCCAAACATCATCTCTTATGCTACCCTGACAACTCACCCAAGGGTCCTTTCATCACCTTCCCAGAGACACCAAAGGAGAACTACACTCAAGGAAGCCCATTCCAAGAGACAAGCTCTTCTCAAGCTTTTGTGTCTTCTGATGAAAGCTGTGGCAACTCTCTTTTCACTCTTGAAGACTTGGACTGTATCCATCCAGATGATCTGGAATACATGGAAATAGTCCAGCAGATGACTCTTCTCACTCACAGAGCCAAGGAGTTCTACAAAAGGACTGGAAGGAAGTTTCCAAGCAATGCAACCAGTGGAAAGTTTGGACTGGACAAAGGCAAAGTCAAGTGTTACAACTGTAACTGATGGGCCATTTTGCTAGAGAGTGTAAGGCACCTAGAACAAATGATGGCCAAACATAATCCAGACCAAACTACACTGACAGAGCTCTCCATAATAAGAAGTCAAAGCAGCAAGCTGCTGTTGCTGTTGAAGAAGGATGCTTTGACTGGAGCTTTCAGGTAGAAGATGCCTCTCCAAACCAAGCACTGATGGCAGATCATGATGAAGCCAAGGTATTGAAACATCTCTGTTCCTGAATGCATTGCTAAAGTTAATAGGTACAGGTCATATAACTTGGAACAGATCTGATGTTGAGTCCTTATTCATTTTAAAATCTGATTTTAGAAAGTCTGAAAATGATTATAAGCTGAAAATAGAGGACTTAGAGAAAACCATTTCAGTTCTAAAACATGAACACATAGATTTTAGGACTCAATTAAAGATCTCATAACCAAGTTAACTGAGTGCAGGTTGAGCTTATGATCAGCAAAGCCAGGGCAGAAAAGAGTGTTCTTGAAGAAGAGACCTTCAAGAACATGATATCCTTATCTCTGCACAACAAAGTGTGCTATCAAAACAGACAGGGACTGGGATCAATGAGATAGCTCCTCCACACACAATCTTGTCAGTAAGATCTCCTAGGTGTGGAACTTGTGAATATGAGCTTCCTCTCATAGATCCTATGAGTGAGGAGGATGAAGAAGAGATAAGAAGAATCCATCTACAAAGAGTGAAGAGGAGGATTCCAAGAAGGGCCACTATCCTTCTGAGGAGAAAGTGAAGACTGTGATGACCAAGTCCATGAGAAAGAACTTGATCAGAAAGAGCAAAAGAAAGGCAAGGAAGGCTCAAGAGATCAAGGCTACTTTTGACTCTAAGCAGAAACAAGTTTTTATATCTACAGGGTTTAAAGTGGTAGGGACTGAAGACATCAACCAAAACTCCTCTGCTAAGAGTTCTGGTTCTTGTTCAACTCATCTCAGCAGCAAGAAGAAGACTGATCTGCTGTGTATCACTGCTACACAGCCTGGACCATCAATCTCCAAGCATAGTCCTCAGCCCAAGAGGACTGTCTCAGCATCTGCAAAGATGAAGGTGGATAAGGGAAGTGACCAAAGACAGTCTTACTCTCAAGACAAGGCCTTGTGAAGAAGAAGATGAATTGTGTTATAGTGACAACACCACTCACATTGCAAAGGATTGTCCCTTCAATCCTAAAGGTACTATCCATATGGCCAAAACAAAGGCTTCAAAGAGTTCTAAGAAGATTCAAGCTTCGGAAGGAAAACCAGTTTCCTTCGGAGTTCCAAATCTAACAAGAAGGGAAGTGGAAAATTCTTCGGAAATATTTGGTCTCGGAAGAAAGGAGTTCTTCCGAAGCACTGAAGTCTGCTGCAGTGTTTGCAGAATCTTCCAAAGGTTCAGTCATCAAAACTTCTGAAGCTCCAAAAGCTTCTAAAGTTTTGAAGGTCAAGTCCAAGACTCCAAAGGTAGTGTGGATGTCTAAGAAAGAACAAGTGATTGAGATTTCTCCATCAAAAACAGCTCAAGATCCTCTTAGTACAACCATAGGATCTATTACTGTTAAATTACCTTCTGCAAATGAGCCTAAGACAAGCAAGGCTTGGGTTTCCAGATGTAACTAATCATTCTCTTTTGTGCAGGGATAGCTGAAGACAGACAGAAATGTCTGGATCATAGACAGTGGCTGCTCCAGGCACATGACTGGCAATAGATCACTACTCCAGAACTTTGAAAGGATTGATGGAGGACCTGTTGCTTTTGGAGGAGATGAAGGTGGTTACATTTTTGGTAGGGGAAAGGTCACAAATGGTAAGCTTAGCATAGAAAAGGTAAACTTTGTAAAGGAGCTTGGATACAATCTTCTGAGTGTATCTCAATTTTGTGATCAGAGTCATAACATGCTATTTACTGAGTATGAGTGCATTGTTCTTAAGCCTAGTGTGGTCATTCCTCATGAGCATATCCTGCTTAGAGCCCCCAGGAAAGGAAACATGTACAAGATGGATTTGCAAGAAACCTCTCCCTCTGGAGAAGTTTCATGCTTTCTGTCTAAAGCCAATATTGATGAGTCTTTCCTATGGCATAAAAGAATGTGCCATGTAAACTTTAAGAACATGAATAAGTTAATTAAGCATGACTTGGTAACTGGAATGCCAAAGAAAGAGTTTACAAGTGATGACCACTGTGTTGCATGCCTGAAAAGGAAGCAACATAAGGTATCTCACAAGTCTAAGGAAAAGAACTCAATCACTACTTCCCTACACTTGTTACATATGGATCTTTTTGGCCCCACCAGTGTAATGAGTTTAGGAAGGATCTTATACTGTCTAGTGATCACATATGACTTTACAAGATTCACTTGGGTTTTCTTCCTTAGAACTAAGGATGAGACTCCTGAGATTTTAAAAAATTTCATCTTGAAGATTGAGAATCAATCTGATCACAAGGTCAAGATCATAAGATGTGATCAAGAAACTGAATTTAAGAACCATATCCTTGACACATTCTGTGATGAAAAGGGTATTAAAAGACAATTTAGTGCTCCCAGGACTCCTCAGCAAAATGGTGTTGCTGAAAGGAGAAACATGACACTGATTGAAGCTGCAAGAATCATGTTGTCTGATTCTAAATTGCCCATAACCTTCTAGGCAGAGGCAGTCAACACTGCCTGCTATATGCAGAACAAAGTTTTAGTAGTTAAGACTCATGGCAAAACTCCTTATGAACTTTGGCACAAGAGGAGACCTTTGATTGGTTTTCTTAGGTCATTTGGATGTCCTTGCACCATCTTGAATACCAAAGATCAAATTGCCAAGTTTGCTGAGAAATCAGATGATTGACACTTTATGGATACTCTTCCTAAGCTAAGGCTTATAGAGTGTACAATCTCAAAACTAGAATTGTTGAGGAGTCAACCAATGTGACTTTCAATGAACACACACCTTGTGTTACTGGTTCTGGTCCAGATTGGTTATTTGATCTTGATTTGGTTACCAACTATTTTAACAAATCTTGTGAAAATGTTTCAGGATCTATAGAAAATTTGAATACAGATGATCCTGATCCAAGATTTGAGCTAGAAAGATCTTCAAGACATATATATCTTCAGCTCTAGTTGGAACCACTTCTGCAAATGAGGTTTCTATCAGCCCAACAATGACAAATTCAGCTGATACATCTGGTATGCCTTCAAATTCTAGCTCAAAGGCTCTACAACCAGATAAGAACACCTCAACTGTGGAAGACAACAATGGTGATGGTGACAGTGACCAAGAATTTCTTGATGCCACTAACCACACCATAGATGAGAACATCAATGATGTCATACACTGCTTGGATCAAGTTTCACTTGAAAAGTGTGCTGATGTGGTAGGAGAAACATCTATGCCAGATCAAAATACTTCAAATTTAGATCTTTCTCAATAACTTGCTGTGATCCCTCAGCTTAGGATCCACAAGTGTCACCCTACCACAAGCATCATTAGAGATGTTGTCTCCGGGGTAAAGACAAGAAGACAAACCCATGAAGCAAATGTTTGTCTTCACTCTTGTTTTCTATCCCAGATAGAGCCAAAGAAAGTTGATGAAGCTCTAAAGGATGGAAGTTAGGTTGAAGCTATACAACAAGAGCTGCTTCAATTCAAAAGGCAGAAAGTTTGGAACCTTTGTCCTCTTCCTTCTGGGAAGACTACCATTGGAACCAAATGGGTGTTTAGGAACAAGAAAGATGATAGAGGCATCATCATCAAGAACAAAGCTAGACTGGTTGTTCAAGGATACACACAAGAAGAAGGGATTGACTACACTGATGTCTTTGCTCTAGTGGCAATATTAGAAGCTGTTAGGATATTCCTGGTATTTGCTGCATCCAAGAACTTCAAGGTTTTTCAACTTGATGTGAAGTGTGCCTTTTTGTATGGAGTGATAGATGAAGAAGTTTATGTCAAACAACCACCTGGTTTTGTAGATCCTGAACATCCTGATTATGTTTGCAAGCTTGACAAAGCTCTCTATGGGCTGCATCAGGCACCCGGGAAGTGGTATGAGACACTGTCTGAGTATCTCTGTAAACATGGATACAGGAGGGGTACTATAGATGGAACTCTTTTCATCCAAGGACAAGGAAAAGACATATTGCTAGTTCAAGTATATGTGGATGACATCATCTTTGGTTCAACTAATCCAAAGCTCTGCAAAGACTTTGAAAAGCTGATGAAAGATAGATTTGAAATGAGTGCCATGGGAGAACTCAATTTCTTTCTGGGAATTCAAGTGAAGCAAGTTGAAGATGGCATCTTCATAAGTCAGTCAAAGTATGTTCAGGACATGCTCAAGAGTTTTAATATGACTGACTGTAAAATTGCTAAGACACCTATAGCCAGAAACCACTCTGTTGGTCTTGATCTTGAGGGGGAGTGTGTAGATGAGCATTTATACAGGGCTATGATTGGGTCTCTTATGTATCTTACTGCTAGCTGGCTTGATATCATGTTTGCTACATGTATTTGTGCAAGATATCAAGCCAACCCTAAGATGTCTCACCTTATCACTGTCAAGAGGATTCTAAGATACCTCAAGGGTGCATCAACACTTGGCCTATGTGAAAGGGATCGAGATCTAGTTTGATCAATTAGATTAAGATTTGCAGCGGAATAGCACATGAATTAGACGAAATTTTAGCAAGAATAATATGAATATTCAATCAAACAGTAACAGTTATAGAGAGAGAAAGTTTTCTGCAAAAAGAATGTTTTCATTCACGCACATGCTTCCGTACAAGGAAATTAGGTCAACATTCCTTTATAAGGAATGTGACATCAGCTGACGTCATAGGATAGTGACAACTAACTGATTTATACAAACAACTAAAAGTAAACTAAACTACTGAAGATGTCCACAACAACTGAGGACACCTTCACTAAAAGCCAAGTATAAGCTAACATTACAACTACTGAAGTTATAACATCTGAAGTGTAAGAACTTCAGATGTTTTACATAATATAAAACTACTGATCACAAACTACTGAAAATTAAACCATCATAACTACTGAAGAGAACTACTTCAGCTATTATGACAACTTCTGAGATTTTGGTCTTCAGACTTTGTCTTCAGCTGTTGTCTTCAGACTTTGTCTTCAGACTGTCTTCAGACTTTTTCTTCAGACTTTTTTTTCAGACTTTGTCTTCAGACTTTGTCTTCAGACTGTCTTCAGACTTTGTCTTCAGACTTTGTCTTCAGACTTTGTCTTCAGACTTTGTCTTCAGACTTTGTCTTCAGACTTTGTCTTCAGACTTGTCTTCAGACTGTCTTCAGACTTGTCTTCAGACTTTGTCTTCAGACTTGTCTTCAGACTTTGTCTTCAGACTTTGTCTTCAGACTTTGTCTTCAGACTTTGTCTTCAGACTTTGTCTTCAGACTTTGTCTTCAGACTTTGTCTTCAGACTTGTCTTCAGACTTTGTCTTCAGACTTTGTCTTCAGACTTTGTCTTCAGACTTTGTCTTCAGACTTTGTCTTCAGACTTTGTCTTCAGACTTTGTCTTCAGACTTTGTCTTCAGACTTTGTCTTCAGACTTTGTCTTCAGACTTTGTCTTCAGACTTTGTCTTCAGACTTTGTAGACCACTTCAGTTGTTTTGATGTCTATGGGACTTAAAGGTTTTTCTGATCTGGCTCATTGGTTCTTTTGGTCCAACAAACTCCCCCTGAACCAATGCAGCCAAAACCTTTAAGATCATTGAAGTCCCACTTATTGGCAGAAACTTTTTTGGATCAGCTCAGAAATCTTCAAATTAAGCTCAGGCCAGGGAAGAGGTTTCAGAAAGTTTGATTGGCAAAGGATGAATGAGAACTCTGTCTTGGGGAATTTGACACAGAGCTATTATCCCATCCATGAGACCTACTTCCCAATGATGAGTCTGTAAGACTCCCTGACATAGGCCTCAAGGAATATAACTTGTTCTTCCATTGTGAGTTCTTCAGCTTCACTTTCAAAGAAGAACTCAGGCCATAGTACTCTGATAAGTACTTAACATTCTTTCCATTCTTTAGCTCCACAGTAGTTATTTCTTTGTATGCAAACTCATCAGGATGAGTGCCTTCAAGTAACAACTGGAGCTCATTTCTTCTTATTTCTTCAAGCTTCTTGTAGATCAACCCCTTCTTTACCATTTTGTTTTCTAGTAAAGTTTGTGGAGTCATCTTAGACTTGTAAGCTCTCTTGAAGTCATCAAGGATTTCCCAGGGTGACACTACAATGGCCAACATTATCACAACATCTACAATCTTCTTTACTTGGCCATTGTATCTACTTGGAATCTTCTTTTTATGAATTCTGTCACTTACTCTGGGGTCAGGCCAAATTCTCACTCTTTCTTTCTGATATTGAAATGTAAATCTGAGAGCATACAACCTTTGAGCATGTTCTTCATAGCTTGTATGGATGAAGACTTAGGAAACTCTTTATCAATCATCCTTAACAGCTGCTCATCATGTTGTTTGTGCTGTTCTTCTTCTTCAAGTTTGACTTTTACCATTTTCCTTTGGAGGTCAGGTGTGATTGTTTTTGGTTGACTCCTGGGCTCAGGCATCTTTATTTTAGAACAATAGAGATTGGCAGACTATCATCCTCATCATCATCTTCTTCTTCTTTCATCCTCAACACCCTTCTCTTCCTCTTGGGTGCATCATTGGTAGTGGGTTGAGTAGGTTTCTTGGGTAAAGGAGTTGGTTTTGAGGGTTGTGAAGTTGGTTGTTTTGGTGTAGGAGATTGTGCAGGCTGCTCTAGCATCTTGGTTGTGAGTGAAGCTTTGGATAACTTTGCCATATCAGACCTTTTCCCAGCACCAGCTTCATCAAGAGCTTCTATGATCAATCCTTTGTTGAATACTTCAGAAGAACAGATTCTTCTGGTTATCTCCAAAATACTATCTCTGGACCATGACTTCACTTCAATGATTGATCTTCCCAGATGTTTTGATATGAATCTTGTCATAGCTTCCAGCCTTTCCCTTTCTTTCTCATTCCAACTTGCCCATCTATGTTCAATCTCTTGAATCTCTAGCCTTCTGATTTCAGAGTCAAGTTTGGCTGTGTCAAATCCTTGTCTAAAGAGTTGATCAATAATCTTATCCATAGATCTGCTATGTTGCTCATAAGCTTCTTTGATCAGTTCTTCTAACTTTTTCTCACCTTAGTCTGTTAAGAGCTTTTCTTTCTCTTGTAGGTGATCATTTCCTTTTCTTTCTTCTCTTTTTCTTCTTCCTTTTAACTCTCTTTCTTTTGTCTACTTTCACTGACTTAGACTCCCCTTTTTGGTTGCATTGGGTTCAGGGGTGTGAATGTCAGAAAGTTTCTTAGAAACAACAACATCAACTAATGATTGAAGAGTTGAGGAAAGCCTCTCATCAATGGCTTGATGCATAATGTTTGTGATTATGGAAGTGATGAGAGGTAAGGATGATTGAAACGCAGCAACCATTTGCTCAGAGGGGTTCTGTCCCTGAGAAATGGTGCCTGAATCAGAAGCTGGGGGCCAAGTTGTTGGGAGTGGCTCAGTGTTTGGGAGAGTTTCAGGAGAAACTGCCATCTGTGGGTGAATGTGGGTAGATGGACTTGACTCCTGTGAAATTTTGGCAAGCAGTTCTTGTAGCTTACATACCTCAGTCTCAAGAATGGTGTTGTGGGATAGAACATCAAAGAAAAAGCCTAGGTCATCATTAGTGTTTGTTGAATCATCTGACCTCCTGATGAAATCAGGATGAACATGTGCTAAGTGTAGATCAGTATTCACATGTGCCCCTATTTCTTGGAACTGGGGACTTCCTACCTCAGGATTATGTCCTTCATTGGCAGTTGCCTCTGGTGAGGTCTTAGAGATGATACCATCTTCATCCTGGTCATGTGCTGAAACAGGAGAAGAGGCAGCCTCACCAGATGTTCGAATCTCCTCCTCTCCACAGGGAGATTGAAATTTGTAATCCCTGTGCTGTGGGTTATCAGCCATATTATAATCCTCTCCCTCAACTGTTGAGGTTTCCCAGTGGTTATAAGTTTCTGGGGAGGGGTAGAGGAATGTAGTTGAGTCAGCACATGTGCAATAACCACAGTTGGGCTTGTAGGGGTGGCTTCACTGGGAGATAAGTGTGAAGAGGATTGCACCTGGGGTGAATGGTGCTCTTCAATGGCAATCTTCTCAAGTGAGAGAGATTCAGTAATGTGGTTTCCCCATATTTGGTTGCATCAGGATCCTGTTGAGAGGATACCTGAGCGGTTTCAGCTGGTAGAGTCTTGGAAACTACAGGGGGATTACTACTCATAGTTTCATCCTGCCTTTGTGTTGTAGGGGCATCATCAGGGGACTCAACTCCCTGAGTAGCCTTTTGGTTTGTTTGGAATGTGGTTTGGAGGGGACTTTGGATCTGGAGGATGAGGCTGTGGGTTCCTTCTGCTTGGGTTTTAGCAGTTTGGCAGCCTCTTTGAGGTGTGGGTCAGAGTTGTGCCTGGAGTATACCTCTAGCAAAACTACCACAGTAGGGACTCCAAGGCCAACAGGGCCATCAGATGTTAACTGATTCATGATTAAGGCCATAAGAAATCTTGGATATAATAGCCATCTGTTAGCCACAGGTTTTATTGCCAGATCTTTTAATTCTAAAAATATAATTTCAGAAAAATTTAAGCTTTGGCGTTCAAGGATGGAATACAATACCTGCTGCCACCTGGATGACATTTGATCCCATGAAAAGAGGATTTGGGGGCAAGGCAAACATTGATCATGTGGAAGATTAGGCGTTCAGCATCATGGAAGTGCTTCTTCAGAATGGTTGTAGCACTTAGGTAACCCGCATATCCATGGTTGATGAATGATAGATCAATGGTGCCCTTCGGGTATTTGGTGACAAAGGTGGCATCATTTAGATCTAGCGTTTGGCGAATGATAGCAGGAGGACTACCACCTTCTTCTAGTTTACAAATGACTGGAGAGTGATAGCGACATCATTCTCACCAGTATGGATAGTGAAATTTGTCCAGAATTGGCGAAGGGTATCGGGATAGATGGTTGGATTCAAAAGAAAAGCAGTTCGATACGGGGAATCAACCATCAGATCAATGGTAGCATCAAACTTAGTCCAAAAGGCCGATTTGGTGAAGTAGGCAACATAGTTGTGTTGTGGTTTGATTTGCATGGTCACCATTAATGGAAGATGAACGTTCGGAAAACGATTTATGAAAAGTTTGTGTTGGACCAAAAGAACCAATGAGCCAAGATCAGAAAACCTCTAAGTCCCACATGGTATCACAACAACTGCTGAAAGCCTCATCAGCAGTTTGACAAGTGCTGAAGACTTCAACAGCTGAAGATCAAGTGCTGAAGACTTCAACAACTGAAGAACTAAAGTGCTGAAGTACAACAGCTGAAGAACATAAGTGCTGAAGCTGAAAGACCAAAGTACTGAAGTACAACAGCTGAAGAGTTTACAAGTGCTGAAGATCAACAACTGATGTACAAAGTCTGAAGACAAAGACTGAAGACATCAGCTGATGATATCTACTGAAGTCATCAGCTGATGAAACATCTGAAGGTCAAAGTCTGAAGATCAAGTACTGAAGTGTCAGTAGTTTGTCACAACTGCTGAAGATTACTTCTTCAGTAGTTGTGATATCAGTAGTTTTATATTTTAGTTTCAGTAGTTTTGTTTAAAACGACTGAAGAGCTTGTTCTTCAGTCGTTATAGTTTCAGTAGTTTTATATTCTGTACTTAACACTCTGATATGTTCTCAGTAGTTGTGAACATTTCAGTAGTTTGTTAAGAGTTAGTATTTTTGTATTAGATCTGCCAGTTGTCACTTCCCGTGATAACAGCAGCGATTGCACTCTATATAAGGAGTGTCAACCTATTGTAATAATGAGTGAATGACGGGAATGATATGAATGATTTGATTAGAAATATTCTATATCTATAAACATTCCTGAATCAGAAATATATATATTCTCTCACTATAACCGTATGTGCTCTAATGCATACAAGTATCGATTACTTGCTACAATTTGTCTAATTCCGTTCGTATTCCGCTGCTTTGAACTCTAATACATCAAACTTGTGATCGATGATCCTGTCAAATGGTATCAGAGCAGGTTAATCATTGATCGATCTAATAATTGATCATTGAAACTGCTATTCAAGATCTAAGTTTGATTGAATTAGCTTTTGTTGTTGCAAGAAACGGTTATAGAGATTGAATTTTCTGTATTTCTGGTCATTCATCCTGAGATCTTTTCTTGGTTTTCATTGAGTTTGTTGTGGTCTGTGTAAAACTTTTAAAAGCTTGAATTAAATTGTTTTTGAACTGAAAATGACCACTCCCTCCAATGATCCTCACAATACTGGTTCCTCAACCAAGCCACCAATGCTGGTTAGGAATGAGTATAACATATGGCAACGACGAATGCTCCATCACCTGTCCGTTAACAGCGCAGGTTGTTGGACATCAGTGGTACATGGTCCACACAAGCCTATGGTGAATAACCCGAAAACCAATCAAATGGTTCCGAAGAGGAGGGAGCAATACTCAGATGAGGATAAGAAGTTGCTTGACATTGATGCAAAAGCCCATGAATTCTAGCCATGGCATTGCCAAATGAAATATACTCTGGGCTAATGCATCATGAAACTGCCCATGATCTCAGGAATGCCTTGAAAGAACAATTTGGAGGAACAGATGAGGTTTTGGCAAATAATAGAGAAATTCTTGCCCAACAATATAAGACATTCTCTCATAGAAAGGATGAGACACTGACTCAACAATATGAGCGGTTCTCTTGTTTGATCTCTGAACTAAAAATGGTCAAACTGAGTACACAAATATTCAGATGAATAACAGATTTCTCAGATCACTTCCTGAGAGATGGGACACATATACTATTGTCCTACGCTCCAGTGCAAGTTTGGACAAACTATCTCTCACCCAACTCCATGGGAAACTGCTCACGTTTGAGAGAGAGATAGAATAGAAGAGAAAGCTGTCTTCATCTGGAAAGCTCACTGAAGACTTTGTACCAGGCAACACTGCCTTGGTTGGTCATGAGTCAGAATAAGCTTCATCTGAATGCCAGTATGATGAGCATATTAATTTCTCTTCAAGCACTTCTGATTCTGCATTTGTGAGTGTTGAAGGTCAGTTTACTGGGTGTAATAATGACAATCTATGCTTCATTATGGATGATCTCAAGGGATTGCTGATGATGACTTAGAAGAGATGGATATTTTGAGCCAAATGGCCCTGATAAATATCAGATCTCAGAAGTTCTATAAAAGAACTGGAAGAAAATTCCCAGGACTCTCTGGCAAAACCAAAGTTGGTTTTGACAAGAGCAAGTTGAGGTGTCTCAAATGCCAAAGGCTTGGACACTTTGCAAGAGAGTGTAGATCAACTGGATCTAACTCCACTGCACCCTTTGTGACTTTTCCTGGCAATAGTCAACAACACAGAGGGCAACATCCTGTCACTTCTAGTTATCATCCTCAACAACAATCTCCGGCATATTTTGTTCCTCAGGGTCAAATGCCATATCCGTACCCTTGTTATTACATGCCACAGTCAAATCAAGTTCAAGTTCCTATGGCACCACAACCTCATGCACTACCAGAACCTCAGCCATCCCAGTCTCATCAACAAACTCAACCTCAACAACACAGCTTCTTCACCCTAGGAGTTGTTGACTGGAGCAGTTTACCAGATGACATGTCTGGTCATGACCAACTGTTCTCAGGTGCTGGTCAACATGGTGGTGACAGTCCTTTTGGGAATCTAGCTCTTATGGCTTTGGAGTCTGCTGATACTTCATTTTCTAATGCCTCTACACCTCAGGTATCACAGGTATCCTCTGAGGCAAAAGCCAAATTATGTTCTGAACCATGCATAGCAGCATTGCTTCCATTAGAGAAGCAAATGTAGCTCTAATTAATAAAAACATTAAGCTAGAACAAATAATTCCAAAAACAAAGCTGAGTTTGAGGCTGTGCTTAAAGATAAAAATGATGAGATTTATAAACTGAATTGCCAAATAATTGATGATAAGGCTAGAGAAGAGGTACTTCTAGAGAAGTACAAAGATCTCAAAGAAACCCTTGCAGCTACCCAGGTAGAGTGTGATAGATGGGTACAATCATGCAAAGGTTTGAAATGCTTCTTAGTAAGCAATCTGCTTCAAATGTGAAGTTTGGAATTGGTTACAATCACACTGCTCCACCTACAGATTTTACCCCAAGAGCAGAGGAAGAATCTGATGGTGAGAGTGATAACCAATCCATCACATCATGTGATCTACTTTCTGATGCAGCACAATCAGAAGTAGCAGTCAGCATCAAGCCCTCTTTGAACCTATCAGCTGATGTTGATGGTTCAAATGCTGACACTCACATGATCAATGAGTTGATCAACTCAAGAGTTAATTCTGAAGGTTCTGAAAGGACTAGAGAGCAGGATTTAACACCTGAAGTTCAAACTTCAACTGCTGTCAGTACTGAAGAGAAGAAAACTGTCAGTAGAAAGAGTTTGAAGACTACTAAAGAGGTTGTCAAGATAGCAAACAATGCTTCCAAAGCATTGAAGAACAAGTCTTCAGTTGCTTCACACCTCTTTAGTTGATGATCAACCTAAGATGAGAAGAAACCATGTGAAGTATGTGATTTGTTCAATCATCTTACAGATGATTGTTGGTACAAAAGAGGTTCCAAACTCAAACAAAAAGAAGAAATTAAAGAGAAAATGGTAAAAATGAAAACTGAGTTTGAGACCACATTTGTATCAGCAACATCAAATCCTGTAACCCTTAAGTCCTCAAAGAAATCAAAAAGGAAGGGGTTAAACAGGTGACAGCTGAGGGTGCTCAGAAGAAGAAGGTGCAACATAGGAACTTATCAAACTCCACTGGCTATGTGTCTGATGAGCTGAAAGCTTTATCACAAAATCAGACACACCTGGTTATGATGGTTCAACATCTGTTGGGTAGAGTTAACCAACTAGATGCTCCTATGTTGAAACCACAGAAAAGGAGATCCAAGCCAAAGGACTCCTCTTCTACACCATCTTCTTCCTCTCAGGCTGTTGTTTCAGATAAACTGTTAGTTTACCATCTATTGATGAGACCAGGCCCAAAACCAAAAAGGTTTGGGTCTCTAAAACTAACTGATTGTTTATTATTGCAGGTTCTTCAACATGCCAAAGTAGCATCTGGTATGTAGACAGTGGGGGATCTATGCACATGACTGGGAACAGCTCTCTTCTTCATGACTACTCTCAAGGAAAGAAGGGATTTGTTTCTTTTGGCAATGATGCTAGGGGTTACATCATGGTAAGGGTTTGTCTCCAATGGAGAAATCAAATTTGATGATGTTAATCATGTGGAAAATCTCAAGTACAATCTCTTGAGTGTCAGTCAAATGTGTGATAAAGGCCATGTTGCTCTTTTCACCAGTCAAAACTATAGGATTCTGTCATCCAAAGTTTTGCACTTGATTGACAAGGTGTTGGATGATCACACTCTCCTGAGAGCCAACAGGATAGGAAGAGTGTATGCCTTAGATCTTTCAAGAAAATAGATCTCAAAGGCAATCCTTGCCTATTTTCCAAAGCTCTTCTCAAGAATCTAAACTGTGGCATAGAAGGCTTGGTCATGTTAATCTCAAAAACATGAATCAGCTTACCACAATAGTTTAGTTAGAGGCTTACCAATAAAGGAGTTCCACTGCGATGAAACCTGCACTGCTTGTTTAAAAGGAAAACAACACAAAGTCTCGTTCCCTCCTATTGAAGTGCCTAAGTCCACTGCCTGCTTGCAATTACTGCATATGGATCTATTTGGTCCTGTGAGAGTAATGAGCATGGCTAAGAAGAAATACTGTCTGGTAATTGTGGATGATTACTCCAGATTTGTATGGACTTTCTTTTCTACATTCAAAGGATGAGGCTGCTCAGAAGATTATTCACTTTGTGTTGTATATTGAGAAGCAGTATTCCCTTCCAGTCAAGTGTATTAGGAATGACAATGGAACTGAATTCAGAAATCATATACTTGATGACTTCTATCTTTCAAAGGGGATCAAAAGGCAGTTTAGCATCCCAAGGACTCCAGAACAAAATGGAGTAGTGGAGAGAAAGAACAGGACCCTCATTGAAGCTGCAAGTCCATGCTGGCTGACTCAGGTTTGCCACTGACCTTTGGGCTGAAGCTGTCAACATAGCTTGCTATGTGCAAAATAGAGTTTTAGTAAATCAGAGGTTGATGAAGACTCCATATGAAGTTCTCCATCATTTGGCTCCCTGATTTCATTTTTCAAAGCATTTGGGTGTCCCTGTTTTATTCTCACCAAAGGATCAACTCCATAAATTTGATCCTAAGGTGGATGCAGGTATTTTGTTGGTTATTCATCTACTTGCAAGGCATACAGAGTCTTCAACTGCAGAACAAAGATGGTTGAAGAAACTCTACATGTTAAGTTCAATGAATCTCAAAGGACAAGATTCCACAAAGCCCTGTGGAGTTATTTGATTTGGACATACTGCAATATGTTCCTTATCAAAACTCCTGGTTGCTCCTGTCAACAGTTCACCACCTGGTGGTACTGCTGATGATGATGATGATTGCAGTACTCACCTCTTCAGGTTTAGTGATCAGCTGCCTGATTATGCTAGACCTGATGTTCCTGTAGCTCCAGTAGCACCATCCACAACAAATGCTGATGAGATCTCTTCGAATTCAACTTCCTTTGAATTACCATCCACTGATTAGTTTCAAGGAAATGATTCACCATCACCATCTGTTACTGCTGAGCCTGCTACAAACACTGCACAGATCTCATTGTGTATCAAGATCTGAAGAATCACCCTATGTCTCAAATCATTGGTGATATCACTGCTGGAGTATCAACAAGAAGTCAATTGTCAAATTTCTGCTTCTATGCTCTCTTCATCAGTCAGCAAGAGCCAAAGACTATCACATTGCTTTAAAGGACAATGGATGGGTTGATGCCATGCAGCTTGAGCTTCTTCAGTTCAAGAAACAGCAAGTGTGGGAACTGGTTCCTCTACCTCCAGGTAAGTGTGCAATAGGCACTAAATGGGTTTTTAGGAACAAAACTGATGAAAATGGGCTTATTGTTAAGAACAAGGCCAGACTGGTTGTTCAGGGGTTTGCACAAGAAGAAGGTATTGATTATGATGAAACCTTTGCCCCTGTAGCCAGACTGGAAGCAATTCGATTGTTTTTAGCTTATGCTGCTTATCAAAACCTTAAAGTTTTTCAAATGGATGTCAAAAGTGTATTTTATATGGAAAAATTAAAGAAGAGGTTTATGTATGTCAACCTCCAGGCTTTGAGGACAATAAACATCCTAATTGGGTGTATAAGCTTGATAAGGCTCTTTATGGGTAAAACAAGCTCCTAGAGCCTGGTATGAGACATTATCAAACTTTCTTCTGGAAAATAATTTCACTAGAGGCTCCATAGATAAGACTTTATTCATTAAGAAAGCTGGACAGCATAATCTACTTGTTCAAATTATGTAGATGATATCATTTTTGCATCCTCTGATCCAAGTTGTGTGATGCCTTTACAAAGTTGATGCAACAGAAGTTTGAAATGAGTGCCATGGGAGAATTACAGTTCTTTCTGGGGTTGCAAATCAAACAAAAGGCTGATGGAATTTTCATTCATCAGTCCAAATACACAAAAGATCTTTTGCAAAAGTTTGATTTACAAAACTGTAAGCCCTGTTCTACCCCCATGTGCACACCACACAACTGGATACAGATCAGAAAGGTAAAGTGGTTGATGAAACACTTTACAGATGTATGATTGGGTCCTTGATGTATTTAACAGCTTCTAGACCAGATATTATGTTTGCTACATGTGTTTGTGCCAGATTTCAGGCTGCACCTAAAGAGTCTCATCTGATTGCAGTCAAGAGGATCTTTAGATATCTGCAAGGCACTCCATCTCTAGGTTTATGGTATTCTACTGGACATTCTGGTAAATTAGTTGCTTTTTCTGACAGTGACTATGCAGGGTGTAAGTTGACCAGGAAATCAACTTCTGGTGGATGTCAATTCATAGGCAACTGCTTGATTTCTTGGCAGAGCAAGAAACAGACCTCAGTTGCTACATCAACTGCTGAAGCAGAGTACATTGCAGCTGCAAGTTGTACATCTCAGGTACTCTGGCTTCAAAACCAACTTTTGGATTATGGCATTACGAGACTAAGACTCCATTGTTAATGGATAGTGCTTCAGCTCTTTGCATTGTCAAAAATCCAGTCCAGCACTCTAGGACCAAACATATAGAGATCAGACATCATTTTATAAGGGATTGTTTTGAAAAAGGTCTGATTGATCCCAAGTTTGTGCCTAGTGCTGATGAGCTTGCACATTTTTACTAAGCCTTTGGATAGTTCAACTTTCCAAAACCTGGTGTTAAGGCTTGGTATGCTACAGCTAGAATAAGTGACAACTACTGATGATCTTAGTAATAAGTACTGATGATCATTAGTAACTATGTCACATATAAGTACTGATGAGAGCTCTTTACCCTCAGCAGTTTTTATAACTACTGAAGGCTAAATGTCTCACAAGTACTGAAGTATTTCATCTGTTCTAAACTACTGATGTAGTTAAAACTACTGATGTAGTTACAACTACTGAAATCAGTATAAACAGATAAGTACTGATGTCCCATGAAACAACTGAAATCAGCCAAAAAGGCTGATGAATGTGTTGAGGACAGTATGAAACAGCTGACAAGCTAAGAATTGACGAAAACAGCTGAAGAGAACTTTCTCTTCAGTCGTTTTACAACTGCTGTTTCATTCTAAACAACTGAAGCAAAACCATGTCTTGAGTAGTTTTATAACTACTGATGACTAATACCAAGTTTCTTCAGTTGTTTTACAACAGCTGATGACAAACACAAGTCCTCAGTTGTTTCAATCATCTGAAGTCAAAACCACGGTCTTCAGTAGTTTTCTAACTTCTGATGCCTAACACCACGACTTCAGCTGCTTCAACGTCTGAAAGGATAATACCATGTCAACGGTCGTTCTAAACTACTGATGACTAACACCACATCCTTCAGTCGTTTTCTTACCCGTACCCTATAAAATACCCTGACCTAAGCCTTCAATGCTTCATCTTCTTCAAACCTAACGTTCCTCTCCAAAACTTCCCTCTTCTCAATGGCGTCCATGCAAATTAAACCGCGACACAACTGTGTTGCCTACCTCACTAAATCGCCTATCTGGGCTAAGTTCGATACTGCTATCGATCTTATGGTTCAGTCCGAATACAATACGGCATTTCTTCTGAATCCCATACTACATGCCGAATCCCTTCAACAATTTTGGATGAACGTTACTATTACCACTGGGGAGAACAAAACACACCATCTCTCCAGTCGGTCATCAACAACAAAGAAGTAGTCATCACTCCTGCAATAATCCGCCAAATTCTTCATCTGAATGATGCTAGTTCTCCTGCTGGATGTCCGAAGGGCACCACAGATCTATCCTTTGCCCAACATGGATATCAAGGCGATCTCAGTGCCTCCACTATCATGAAGAAACACTTTCCTGACGCTGAACGCCTAATTTTTCACATGGTGAATGTATGTTTGGCTCCTAAGACGTCGTCTTGGGATCAAATGTCGACAAAATGGCAGCAGGTAATGTATTCTATTCTTGAGCAACAACCGCTAAACTTTTCAGAAATAATATTTTCAGAGCTCAAGGATATGGCTCAAAAACTAACTGCCAAGCGTTGGATACTATATCCACGGTTCATAATGGCCATCATTACAAACCAGCTTAATGCTGAGGGACTTGTTGGCTTGGGAGTCCCTGCTACGGCTGTTCTGCCGGAAGTATACTCCCGGCACAACTCTGACCAGACACTCAAAATGGCTGCCAAGCTGCGCAATCCCACGCAGCTGGAACCCACAGCCACCACCTCCAAATCAAAAGTCCCCACCAAACCCGCCAAAAGAAACCCAAACGGCTACTCAGGGAATTGAGTCCCCTGAGGATGCCCCTGTAACACAAACGCAGGATATATCCACTAGTCCAAACCCCCTAGTGGATACAATGACTCTTCCAGCCATAGCCGCTCAGGCTTCCTCTCAACAGGAGCCTGCAGCAACCACACAAGGGGTACCTACATATCTGGGATCTTCCTCACTTGAGGGGATTGCCATTGAAGAGCACCAACCTCCCCAGGTGAACACTGCTTCTATCCCTTCACCCCAAACAACCGCCCCTCATAGCCCAACTTTAATAGTTGCACAAGTGCTGACTCAACTGCACTCCTCACCCCCTCCCCAGAAACCACTTAATACTGGGAATACCTCTACAATTGAGGGGGAGGAACACAGTGCACTTGAGAACCCACAGCACAGGGGTTTACCACTTCTATCTCCTGGTGTAGACAAGGAGCTTAGAATATCTAGTAAGGCTGCCACCTCCTCTGACTCAGCACATGATCAGAATGAGGCTGGTAACATTGCTAAGACCTCACTAGAGGCAACAGCTGATGATGGACACTGTCCTGAGGCTGGAAGTCCCCAGTACCAAGCACAAGGGGCACATGCACCAACTGGTCTACACCCAGTGCATGTAAATCCTGCTCTAAGCAGGAGGTCAGATGATTCAGCTTTGGCTGATGATGACCTGGGCTTTTTCTACGATGTTCTTGCCCAGAACACAATCCTTGAAGAGAAAGTCAGTAGGCTGCAAAACCTACTTGATCAACTCTCCCAAGGAGAAAGACCATCTGCCTCTACCCACCCACAGATGGTACCTTCACTTGAAGGTTCCCCAAACACTGAGCCACTCCAAACTCAACCACCTGCCTCTGCTTCAGGCCCTATTTCTCAGGAACAGAACCCTCCTAAGCTAATAGGTGCTGTACTTCAAAATTCCCTCCCTCTCATCACACCCATAATCACTGATATTATGACTAAAGCCATTGATGAGAGGCTTTCCTCAACTTTACAGCCCTTGATTGATGCTGCTGTACAAAAGACTCTTTCTGCGGTACAAACCCCTTCCTCCAATGCATCCAAAAAGGGGGAGAGTACTGCAGTGAAAGAAAAGAAGAGGAAAAGAACAGAGGAAAAGAAGAAGAAGAGAAGCAAGCCCAAGAGGAGGAGAAAGAAAAGCAACCTCTGCTCACTTACAAGCGAAAGAAAGGTGCTGATGATCATACTGCTGAAGACAAATCCTTGGAGGAGCTGGTAAAAGAAGCTGACACTACACACAGCCGATCCATGGATAAAATAATTGAACAACTCTTCAGGCAGGGGTTTGACACAGCCACACTGGATAGTGAGATCAGAAGGTTGGAAGTGCAAGAGATACAAACCCGATGGGCAGGGTATGATGCTCTTGAAAAAGAGAGATTGGAAATAATGATCCCCTTCATTGCAAAATACTTAGGAAGATCGTTAATGGAGATTCGCGCGTGGACCAGGGACAACATTCTGGCTATAGCCACCAGAATCTGTCTGTCTGAGCAATTCAACAAAGGGATTATTGTGGAAGCCCTTGATGAGGCTGGGGCTGGTAAAAGGTTAGAGATGGCTAAACTCACAAAGGCGAAACTAACTACAAAGATGTTGGATCAACCTTCCCTTCCACCCACTCAAACAGAGCCTATCCCTCAAATCTCCCAACCAATCTCTAAGCCAAAATCCAAACATCTTCATTCTCCAAAACCAATTCCTTCACCAACCCAACCATCATCCAGTGATGCACCCAGAAGGAGGAGAAGGGTGCTGAGGATGGAAGAAGAAGAAGAAGAGGAGGATGAAGATGATAGTCTGCCACTCTCTGCTGTTCTAAAGCTACCAAAACCCTGAAGTCAACCCATGATCACACCTGACTCTCAAAGGGAAATGGTCAGAGTCAAGATAGAAGAAGAAGAACAGCAGAAACAGCACGATGAGCAACTGTTGAAGATGGTTGACAAGGAATTTCCTCAGTCAATCTATTCAAGCCATGAAAGGGCATGCTCAAAGGCTGTACACTCTCAGGCACACTTTTCAGTATCAGAAGGAGAGAGTGAGAGTATGGCCAGACCCCAGGGTGAGTTCTAGAATCCATAAAAGAACTATTCCACAAGATACAATGGCAAGGTACGAAAAACAATAGATTCTACCATCATGTTGGCCATTGTAGTCTCACCTTGGGAAATCATTGATGAATTCAAGAAAGCTCACCAAGCAAAGAAGACCCCTCAAGCTTTACTAGAAAACAAGATGATTAAGAAGGGGTTGTTATATAAAAAGCTTGAAGACATCCAGAAGAATGAGCTCCAGTTACTCCTTGAAGGCAACCATCCTGATGAATTTGTATAGGGAGGTAACTACGGTGGAGCTGAAAAATGGCAGGACCATGAAGTACTTATCAGAGTACTATGGTCCAGAGTTCTTCATCGAAGGAGGAGTAGAAGAACTCTCTCAGGAGGAACAAGTTGTTCTCCTTGAGGCCTATGTTCGAGAGTCATACAGACTCATTATGGGGAAGTAAATCTCATGAATGGGATAACAACTCTGTGTCCAGTTCCCCAAAACAGAGTTCCCATTCATACCCTGCCAAACAAATATCTGACATTTCTTCCAGGCCGGAGCTTACATGGGTCATCTTCTCTACTGATCAAGAAGGAAAAAGACCAACATTTTGCCAACAATAAGTGGGATAATAAATAATTTAGAGGTTTTGGCTGCATTGGTTCAGGGGGAGTTTGTTGGACCAAAAAAACCAATGAGCCAAGATCAGAAAACCTCTAAGTCCCACATGGTATCACAACAATTGCTGAAAGCCTCATCAGCAGTTTGACAAGTGCTGAAGACTTCAACAGCTGAAGATCAAGTGCTGAAGACTTCAACAGCTGAAGAACTAAAGTGCTGAAGTACAACAACTGAAGAACACAAGTGCTGAAGCTGAAAGACCAAAGTACTGAAGTACAACAGCTGAAGAGTTTACAAGTGCTGAAGATCAACAACTGATGTACAAAGTCTGAAGACAAAGACTGAAGACATCAGCTGATGATATCTACTGAAGTCATCAGCTGATGAAACATCTGAAGGTGAAAGTCTGAAGAACAAGTACTGAAGCGTCAGTAGTTTGTCACAACTGCTGAAGAGTACTTCTTCAGTAGTTGTGATATCAGTAGTTTTATATTTTTATGTTTCAGTACTTTTGTAAAACGACTGAAGAGCTTGTTCTTCAGTCGTTGTAGTTTCAGTAGTTTTATATTCTGTACTTAACACTCTGATATGTTCTCAGTAGTTGTGAACATTTCAGTAGTTTGTTAAGAGTTAGTTATTTTTGTATTAGATCTGCCAGTTGTCACTTTCCCGTGATAACAGCAGCGATGGCACTCTATATAAGGAGTGTCAACCTATTGTAATAATTGAGTGAATGACGGGAATGATATGAATGATTTGATTAGAAATATTCTATATCTATAAACATTCTTGAATCAGAAATATATATATTCTCTCACTATAACTGTATGTGCTCTTAATGCATCCAAGTATCGATTACTTGCTACAATTTGTCTAATTCCTGTTCGTATTCCGCTGCTTTGAACTCTAATACATCAAACTTGTGATCGCTGATCCTGTCAGTTTGAAGTTAGGGTTAGGTATTTATAGGTTATGAAACGCTGAAAGAAAACAACTGAAAGTTTTGGTGTTAGTCATCAGTTGTTAGAAAACGACTAAAGACATGGTTTTAACTTTCAGATATTGTAAACAACTGAAGACTTGGTGTTTGTCATCAGTAGTTGAAAACTACTAAAGACTTGGTTTTGGCTTCAATTGTTTTGAAATGAAACAACAGTTCTTTGAAACAATCGAAGAATAAAATTACTCATCAGTTGTTGTCGTCAATTCACATATCTCAGTTGTTTCATTTGACCTTAACACTTACTCAGCAGATTATCTGATTTTCAGATGTTTCATTGGTCATCAGTACTTATCTGTTAGAACAGACATCAGTGGTTGTAACCACATCAGTACTTTGCAACAAATAAAGTACTTAAGTACTTTTGAGTAATTTAGTCTTCAGTAGTTATGAAAACTGCTGAAGATAAAATAACTTATCAGTACTTATTTTTGACAGTTGTATGCTAATGCTCATCCGTACTTGTGAACTGAGATCATTAGTAGTTGTCAAATCATTCAAGCTGCAACATACCAAGCCTTGGCACTAGATTTTGGAAAGTTGCACTGTCCAAAGGCTTAGTAAATATATCTGCAAGCTCATCAGCACTAGGAACAAACTTTGGATCAATCAGACCTTTTTCATAACAATCCCTGATAAAATGATGTCTGATCTCAATATGTTTGGTCCTAGAATGCTGGACAGGATTCTTAACAATACAAAGAGCTGAAGCACTATCCATCAGTAAAGGAGTCTTAGTCTTTGTAATGTCATAATCCAGTAATTGATTCTGAAGCCAGAGTACCTGAGATGTACAACTTGCAGCAGCAATGTACTCTGCTTCAGCAGTGGATGTAGGAACAAAAGTTTGTTTCTTACTTGCCAAGAAACTAAACAATTGCCTAGAAATTGGCATCCACCAGAGGTTGATTTTCTAGTTAATTTACACCCTGCATAATCACTATCAGAGAAAGCAACTAATTTGCAAGAGTGCCCAGTGGAATACCAAAGTCCTAGAGATTGAGTTCCTTGCAAATATCTAAAGATCCATTTGAATGCAATTATATGGGATACTTTAGGTGCAGCCTGAAATCTAGCATAGACACAAGTTGCAAACATAATGTCTGGTCTAGAAGCTGTAAGGTACATCAAGGAACCAATCATACATCTGTAAAGAGTTTCATCAACTGCTTTACCTTTCTGATCAGCATCTAGTTGTGTGGTGCTGCACATGGGAGTAGAACAGGGCTTACAATTTTGTAAATCAAACTTTTTCAACAGATCCTTTGTATATTTTGACTGATGAATAAAAGTTCCATCAGCCATTTGTTTGATTTTCAAACCTAGAAAGAACTGTAATTCTCCCATGGCACTCATTTCAAAATTTTGTTGCACCAACTTAGTAAGGCATCACACAACTGTGGATCAGAGGATGCAAAAATAATATCATCTACATAAATTTGAACAAGGAGCTTATGCATGCCTACTTTCTTAATGAACAAAGTTTTACCTATGGAGCCTCTAGTGAAATTGTTTTGAAGAAGAAAGTTAGACAGTGTTTCATACCAGGCTTTGGGAGCTTGTTTTAGCCCATAAAGAGCCTTATCAAGCTTATACACCCAATCTAGGTGTTTATGATCTTCAAAACCTGGTGGTTGACACACATAAACTTGTTCTTTTACTTTACCATATAAGAATGCACTTTTGACATCCATTTGAAAAACTCTAAGATTATGGAAAGCAGCATAAGCTAAGAACAATCTGATTGCCTCCAATCTTGCTACAGGGGCAAAGGTTTCATCATAATCAATACCTTCTTCTTGTGAAAACCCCTGTACAACCAGTCTGGCCTTGTTCTTGAAAATTTGGCCTTTTTCATCAGTTTTATTCCTAAACACCCATTTAGTGCCTATTGCACACTTACCTTGGGGTAAAGGAACCAGTTCCCACACTTGCTGCTTTTGAAACTGAAGAAGCTCAAGTTGCATAGCTTCAACCCATCCATTGTCTCTTAATGCAATATGATAGTTCTTTGGCTCTTGCTGACTGATGAAGAGGGCATAAAAGCAAAAGTTTGACAATTGACTTCTAGTTGAAACACCCGCATTGATGTCACCAATGATCTGAGACATAGGGTGACTCTTCAGTTCTTGATACTCAATAAGATATGTGCAAGTGTTTGTAGGTGATTCAACAACAACAGATGGTGATCCAGACTCTTGAAACCTAGAATGAGATGGCAATTCAAATGAAGTAGAGGATTCAGAGATCTCATCAGCATATGTTGTGGATGGAACTGCTAAAGCTACAGGAACATCAAGTTTAGTAGACTCAGGCAGTTGATCACTAAAACTTGCATTTATACCAACAGATGGATAACAAGTGGCAGGAGATGATAGATTCACAGAATCTGCAATAGCTGGAGACTAATAAGGAACATATTGCAGTATGTCCAAATCAAATAACTCCACAGGGTTTTGTGGGATTTTCTCCTTTGGAGATTCATTAAACCTTTACATGCAAGGTTTCTTCAACTATCTTTGTTCTGCAATTAAAAACTCTGTATGCCTTGCAAGTAGATGAATACCCAACAAAGTACCCTGCATCCACCTTTGATTCAAACTTCTGAAGTGGATCCTTTGCGTTAAGAATATAACAAGGACACCCAAATGCTCTAAAGAAGGAAATCAGAGGAGCCAAATGATGTAACACTTCATAAGGAGT
Organism: Flaveria trinervia; assembly: GCA_025506515.1. NCBI lineage: Eukaryota > Viridiplantae > Streptophyta > Magnoliopsida > Asterales > Asteraceae > Flaveria > Flaveria trinervia. The sequence continues at coordinate 21,590,348 of CM046452.1, forward strand.
CTTCATAAACCTCTGATTTACTAACACTCTATTTTGCACATAGCAAGCTGTGTTGACAGCTTCAGCCCAAAAGGTTAGTGGCAAACCAGAATCAGCCAACATTGACCTTGCGGCTTCAATAAGGGTCCTGTTATTTCTCTCCACCACTCCATTTTGTTCAGGAGTTCTTGGAATGCTATACTGCCTCTTGATTCCCTTAGAGAAATAGAATTCATCAAGTGTGTGATTTCTAAATTCTATGCCATTATCACTCCTCACACACTTGACAGAAAGAGAGTACTGCTTTTCAACATACAACACAAAGTAGATGATTATTTGACCAACCTCATCTTTTGAATGTAAGATGAAAGTCCATACAAATCTGGAATAATCATCCACAATTACCAGACAGTATTTTTTTTGCCATGCTCATCACTCTTACTGGACCAAAAAGATCCATATGCAGTAATTGCAAGTAGGCAGTTGACTTTGGTTCTTCTATTGGAGGGAATGATACTTTATGTTGCTTTCCTTTTAAACAAGCAGAGCAGTTGTCATCACATTTGAACTCCTTTAACGGCAGACCTCTCACTAAACCATGCTGGATCAGCTGGTTCATGTTTTTAAGATTCACATGACCAAGCCTTCTGTGCCATAGTTCAGATTCCTGAGGAGAGGCCTTGGTGAACAGACATGGATGGCCTTTTAGATCAATTTTCTTTGATAAGTGTAAGGCATATACTCTTCCAATCCTGTTGGCCTTCAGGAGAGTATATTAATCCAATATCTTGTCAATCATTCTCAAAACATTGGAAGACAGAATTCGACAGTTCTGGCTGGTGAAAAGTGCAACATGCCCTTTATCACACATTTGACTGACACTCAATAAGTTGTACTTGAGATTCTCCACATGGTTAACATCATCAAATCTTATCTCACCATTTGACACAAAGCCTTTGCTGATGATGTAACCCTTAGCATCATTACCAAAAGATACAAATCCCTTCTTTCCTTGAGAGTAGTCATGAAGAAGAAAACTGCTCCCTGTCATATGCATAGATCCTCCATTGTCCACAAACCAGATGCTTCTTTGGCATGCTGAAGAGCCCTGCATTTGTCACAACAAACTAGTTAGCTTTTGAGACCCAAACCATTTTGGTTTTGGGTCTGTTCTCATCAACAGATTTTATAGTAACTGATTTGTCATGATTAACAGCCTTTGAAGGTGGAGATGGTGCTGAAAAGGATTCCTTTGAATTTGGCTTAGTTTTCCTTTTTAGTGGTTTAATCACAGGCACATCTATTTGATTAACTCTCCCCAACAGATGTTGAACCATCATAACAAGTTGTGTCTGATTGGATGTTAAAGCCTTTAGTTCAGCAGGCACATCAGTACTTGTTTTTGATTGGTTCCTGTGACTCACCATGTCCTCCTTTTTGAAAGACACAGACTTAGTCTGGTGTTTTGATACTCCTTGAGGAATATTTTCAACTGTTTTATGATAAACCCCTTCCTTCTTTTTAGATTTTTGTGAAAGCTTCGGGTTATCAGTTTGAGATGTTTGTGGCACAAACTCGGTTTCAAATTCATCTTTCATTTTATTAATTTTCTTTTTAATGTTTTTATCTTTGTTAAATTTGGAACCCTTTCTGTACCAACATTCATCAGTGAGATGATTGAATAGATCACATATTTCACATGGCTTTTTTTTCATCTTCTGTTGTGCAACTGCTGAAGAAGATGAAACTACTGAAGGTGTGTTCTTCAGTACTTTCTTCCTCTCAGTACTTATGTGAAGTACTGAAGGATTTGTAACAACTGAAGACTTGTTCTTCAGAAGTTTTCTATCAGTACATTTGGATTTCCTGATAAACTCTTCAGTAGTTGTCAAACCATGTTTGTTTTCATTTGATTTGAAATATTTTCAGGTGTTGTTACTTGCTCTTCAGTACTTTGAATACCTTGTGAGACAACACCTGAAGTGCTCAGCTTTTCTTTGATCATGTGTTCATCAGTAGTAAGACCATCAGCAGATTGATTAGCTGAGATACTATTACTGACTTCATCCTCTGATTTTACATTATCACTTGAGGATGAGACACATGATGATGTGGTTTGGGAATTGATTTCACCTTCAGATTTTACTTCTGTCTTGGGAGTAAAATCTATAGGAGGTTCAGTGTGATTATAACCATCCCAAACTTCATATTTGAAGCTGTTTGCTTACTGAGAAGCATTTCAAACCCTTGCAAGATGTTACCCAACGTTCACACTCTACCTGAGTAGTTGCAAGTGTTTCTTTGAGATTCTTATGATTTTCTAAAATGACCTCTACCTTTGCCTTTTCATCAGTGATTTGGCATTTTAATTTGTAAATCTCATCATCTTTTTCCTTTAAAACAGACTCAAACTTAGCGTTTCTTTTGGAAATCAATTTCTCTAGGTCAAGATTTTGATTAATTAAAGCTACATTTGCTTATCTAATTGAGGCAAAAGTAGCTATGCATGACTCAGAACACAACTTGGCCTTAGCCTCAGAAGATACTTGTGGTACCTGTAATGATGAAGCATTTGAGCATGAACCATCAGTAGACTCCAGGGCCATAAGAGCAAGATTTCCAAAAGGATTTTCACCACCATGTTGACCAGCACCAGAAAACACGTGTTCAGAATAACCAGAAAGATCATCTACTAAGCTACTCCAGTCAACAACTCCAGGAGTGAAAAAGCTTTGATGTGATTGAGATTGAGATTGTTGACTTGATTGAGATGGTTGAGGCTCAGGTAGGGCATGTGGTTGTTGAGCTATGGATACTGGAACCTGATTGGACTGAGGCATGTAAAAACAGGGATAAGGATATGGCGTTTGACCTTGAGGAACAAAATAAGGAGGAGATGATTGAATTTGTGAATGATGACCAGAACTGGTAGAATGTTGCCCTTTGTTTTGTGAACTATTGCCTGGAAAGGTCACAAATAGTGCCGAAGAGTTAGATCCAGATGATCTACACTCTCTTGCAAAATGTCCAAGTCTATGGCACTTGTGACACCTCAACTTGCTCTTGTCAAAACCAACTTTGGTTTTTCCAGAGAGACCAGGGAATTTTCTACCTGTCCTTTTGTAAAAATTTTGAGATCTGATATTGACTAATGCCACTTGGCTCAAAATATCCATCTCTTCCAAATCATCATCAGCAATTCCTTTCAAATCATCCATCAAAAAGCACAAATTATCACTATTACACCCTGAATTACTATCAACTCCAACAAAAGCAGGATCTCCACTGTTTGAAGAGAATTTATATGCTCATCATAAGAACTTTCTGATGCAGCATATTCTGACTCATGACCAACCAGAGCAGTATTCCCTGGTACAAAATCATCAGTGAGCTTCCCAGATGAAGCCAATTTCCTTTTCTGTTCTATCTCTCTTTCAAATATTAACAGTTTCCCATGAAGTTGGGTGAGAGATAGATTGTCCAGATTTGCACTGGAGCGTAGGACAATAGTATATGTGTCCCATCTCTCAGGTAGGGATCTGAGGAATCTGTTGTTCATCTGACTGTTTGTATATTCATGTTTAACCATTTTCAGCTCAGATATCAAACAGGAGAATCGCTCAAACTGTTGAGTCAGTGACTCACCCTTTCTATGAGAGAATGTCTCATATTGCTGGGCAAGGATCTCTCTATTGTTTGTCAAGACCTCATCAGTTCCTCCAAATTGTTCTTTTAGAGCAACCCAGAGGTCATGAGCAGTTTCATGATGCATAAGTCCAGAATAGATTTCATTAGGCAGTGCCATGGCCAGAATTCCATGGGCTTTAGCATCAATTTCAAACAGTTTCAGATCTTCATCTGAGTATTGCTCTTTCTTCTTCGGAACCATCTCATTGGTTTCCGGATTACTCACCATAGGCTTATATGGTCCATGAACCACAGATTTCCAACAACCTGAACTGTTGACAAACAGGTGATGAAGCATTGGCGTTGCCATATGTTATACTCACTCCTAACAAGCATCGGAGGCTTTGTTGAGGAGCCAGTATTGTGAGGATCATTGATTGATGTAGCCATTTTCACCAATTCAAACAGGTTCAATGAGATTTTAACAGATCTAGCTCAAAAACTCAACAACATAGTTTAAAACAAGACGAATCTCAAATTAATTCACCGGAAGCAACAGAAAAACAAACTCTATAACCAATTCTTGCAAATTTGCTAATTCGATCAAACTTAGATATCAAAAGAGTAGTTTTAATGATCAATTGTTAAATCGATTAATGATTAACCAGCTCTGATACCATTTGAAAGGGATCGAGATCTAGTTTGATCAATTAGATTAAGATTTGCAGCGGAATAGCACACGAATTAGACGAAATTTTAGCAAGAATAATATGAATATTCAATCAAACACTAACGTTTATAGAGAGAGAAAGTTTTCTGCAAAAAGAATGTTTTCATTCACGCACATGCTTCCCATACAAGGAAATTAGGTCAACATTCCTTTTATAAGGAGTGTGACATCAGCTGACGTCACATGATAGTGACAGCTAACTGATATATACAAACAACTGAAAATAAACTAAACTACTAAAGATGTCCACAACAACTAAGGACACCTTCACTAAAAGCCAAGTATAAGCTAACATTACAACGACTGAAGTTATAACATCTGAATTGTAAGAACTTCAGATGTTTTACATAATATAAAACTATTGATTACAAACTACTGAAAAGTAAACCATCACAACTACTGAAGAGAATTACTTCAGCTGTTGTGACAACTTCTGAGATTTTGGTCTTCAGCTGTTGTCTTCAGCTGTTGTCTTCAGACTTTGTCTTCAGACTTTGTCTTCAGCTGTTGTCTTCAGCTGTTGTCTTCAGCTGTTGTCTTCAGCTGTTGTCTTCAGATGTTGTCTTCAGACTCTGTCTTCAGACTCTGTCTTCAGACTCTGTCTTCAGACTCTGTCTTCAGACTCTGTCTTCAGACTGTCTTCAGACTCTGTCTTCAGACTCTGTCTTCAGACTCTGTCTTCAGACTCTGTCTTCAGACTCTGTCTTCAGACTCTGTCTTCAGAATCTGTCTTCAGACTCTGTCTTCAGACTCTGTCTTCAGACTCTGTCTTCAGACTCTGTCTTCAGACTCTGTCTTCAGACTCTGTCTTCAGACTCTGTCTTCAGACTCTGTCTTCAGACTCTGTCTTCAGACTCTGTCTTCAGACTCTGTCTTCAGACTCTGTCTTCAGACTCTGTCTTCAGACTCTGTCTTCAGACTCTGTCTTCAGACTCTGTCTTCAGACTCTGTCTTCAGACTCTGTCTTCAGACTCTGTCTTCAGACTCTGTCTTCAGACTCTGTCTTCAGACTCTGTCTTCAGACTCTGTCTTCAGACTCTGTCTTCAGACTCTGTCTTCAGACTCTGTCTTCAGACTCTGTCTTCAGACTCTGTCTTCAGACTCTGTCTTCAGACTCTGTCTTCAGACTCTGTCTTCAGACTCTGTCTTCAGACTCTGTCTTCAGACTCTGTCTTCAGACTCTGTCTTCAGACTCTGTCTTCAGACTCTGTCTTCAGACTCTGTCTTCAGACTCTGTCTTCAGACTCTGTCTTCAGACTCTGTCTTCAGACTCTGTCTTCAGACTCTGTCTTCAGACTCTGTCTTCAGACTCTGTCTTCAGACTCTGTCTTCAGACTCTGTCTTCAGACTCTGTCTTCAGACTCTGTCTTCAGACTCTGTCTTCAGACTCTGTCTTCAGACTCTGTCTTCAACTCTGTCTTCAGACTCTGTCTTCAGACTCTGTCTTCAGACTCTGTCTTCAGACTCTGTCTTCAGACTTTGTAGACCACTTCAGTTGTTTTGATGTCTGTGGGACTTAAATGTTTTTCTGATCTGGCTTATTGGTTCTTTTGGTCCAACACTATGGTATCCCAAGAATTCTGACTTCAATCTGTATGCCTATACAGATAGTGATTATGGTGGTTGCAACATGACTGCAAAGTCTACATCTGGGGGATGTCAATTGCTTGGTGGAAGGGTTGTCTCATGGCAATGCAAGAAACAATCCTGTGTCTTTACATCAACTGCTGAAGCTGAATACATTGCTGCTGCAAGCTGCTGTGCTTAAGTACTTTGGATTCAAAATCAGATGCTGGACTATGGATTAAAATTCAAGGAGACTCCCATTCACATAGACAACAACAGTGCTATCTCAATCACAGAGAACCCTGTGCAACACTCAAGGACAAAGAACATCAATATCTGCTATCATTTAATAAGAGATAACTATTAAAAGGGATTAATTAAACTAGTCAAGGTTCACACAGATGAACAATATGCTGATCCGTTCACAAAGGCTTTTGATGAACAGAGATTTAAATATCTTATATCAGCTATTGGCATGATCAACCTTGAGTAGATCTTTGTTAAATCTAATTCCTATTATTTCTTTAAAATTCATGTGTGTCCTAAGTTGTCTAGTTCATCACTTTCATAAGCTCATGTTTTCTTTAGATGAAAATTTCTTCTTGAAGACTTTTCTTAGATTTTTGAAACTTTCTGATACTTCAGAAGTTATGTTTTTTTAACTTCGGAAGTAAATTATACCTTCAAAAATAAATAACTGTCTAAGAAGTTTACCTTTGGAAAATTTTTCAAATTTATCTTCCAAAGCTTAAATATCTGTCTCAGACACTTACTCATTTGTAAGGACCATTTACTTCCGAAGCAAAATTAACTCTCGGAAGCTTTGTTAGTTTATACACAAAGCACTCAAGCTTTAATTTTTCTTCCGAAAATCTCTCAGGAAATTCTTCCGAAGTCATTTTAGCTTCGGAAGCTTTTTAATTAAAACTTCCGAAGATAATTAACCTTTGGAAGCTTTTTGACTTCCAAGAAAACTACTTTTTGAGCAAAAAGTAAACTACTTTTTCAGAGGTGGGACCGACATCCGGATTTCAAAGTTTATCCTCTTTCATTAAACTTTATCTGAAATCCTTCTCACATATACACCCAACGGTTTCCCCCTCTTTCTATCATCTGTTCTTCCTCCAAACATAAAAACTCAAATTTCTCTATGAAATTTCTTTCTCTTCTTCCTTCGTCCTTAAGCTACTTCAAAATGGCCAACCTTGCTCACAGAAATGATCCCAACTTTACCATGCAGCTACATAGACAACACAATCAAGTTGCTCTGTTATGCTCAGTGAAAGATCCTCATTTCTTAAAGGTTTGTCGTTTCTTGTCTCTATCAAACCACTTCACCTCCCTCACCATTGATCCTTCACTCTATGAGGATCAGTTGCTTGAATTCTGGAAGACCTGCCAAGAGGTCATTATGGATGGGGAGAAGGCACTGTCTGCCACAATGCAGGGGAGAACAATCTTTATCACTCTGGCCATCATCAACAGACATCTTCAGCTGGATGATGAAGAAAGTGAGGTGTTCTTCCCAAAGGAAGCTGTTAATCATTCCTTTGAGCAGATGGGGTATGAGGGAGATTTCTCTGTAAAGACCTTCAGGAAAGGGAAGGTTTCATCCCAATGGATATTCCTGCTCCATGTGGTCATCCACAACCTATCAAACAAGCATGGTGGATGGGACCAGATTCCTGAAGATCTCTCCTTCATAGTCCATGGCATGGTTTAAAGGGGTCAAATTCAGGTACACTCAGTTTGTTTATACAAATTTGCTTGCTAATTTAGACTCCTTAGAATATTACATGTTTCCTAGATATGTCCAGTAGATTCTTAACTGTGAACTGGGCTCACAGATAAGGGAAATAGGTAACATTCTTAAATTGGGACAGATGAAGCCCGACATCTTTAAAATATTGAGAAAGTCCACTGTTGGATTCTCTGGGGTAGAAACAACCCTCGTTCCAAAAATGTTAGAGCTCATTGCTCAAGGTGACAACCTAGCAGCACAAGCTAGTGTTGAACCCACACCTGCTACTTCCCAACCACCCACACAGCCTCAAATCTCCATCACCTACCAAAGAAAATACAAACGGACCCCTGCTCAGACTATTCAGTCTGTGGAGGTCCCTATATACTCACCCATACAGGGAGAAGTGGACACTAGAGCTTCCATTTCTCCTAAGGAGCAGACCACTCCCATCTCTTCAAGAATCAGTGCTGAGGTTCCTCATGCTCAGCCTGATGAGCTCATTAGCCCTACTGCCTTAAGCCATCACTCTGAGTCTCAACACTCAAGTGATCAACGTTCAGGGGACAGTTACCATCCCCAGCCTATAGATCTTAACCAACCCATTCCCAACCTTGAATTCTATACTGATGAAGATATAGGTTTCAGTGAGTATAATGAATCTCTCTTCTTTCCCTCTACTCAAAGAGAGATGAGTACTACTGAGTCTCCTACATCTATCCCACATCAGTCACCTACAATTGAGGTGGACACTACTGAACCTGTTCAGGATGTCCATATGGAAGAGGCTCTCACTTCTGCAAGTGATTACATCATTAAGACCTCAACCATGGCAACTCAGCCCCTGACATTTCAACTGAGACTGCCAGTGAGCAGAGGAAATCCAGTAGGCAAGAACTTAGAATTGGTCATGAGAGAGAGGACTCTGGTCCAATCTTCTCCACCCCTAGTGATTCTTCTGATGAAGATGAGGGGGATCTAAGACTAAAAGTGCAAAAACTGTCTAAAACATGCACTTACCTAGTTTCAAAGGTCAGTCACGTTGAATCTCAGGTGACTACCTTACAACACAGGATCAATGATCAGCAACTTGAGGTTTCATATCTTAAGGAAAAACTAGTTGGGAGACCCTTAAGGTGAGCTCAACCAGGAACAAAAGAACCTGTGGATGTGATTGACCTATCCTCCAGCTCACCTATGCAAGTGGGTGATGCTACCAAAAAGGGGGAGAAAGTCATTACAACCACAGAACCTGGGAGCTCCTCCGAGAGAATGGACATTGAGGACTCACCATCCTCACTTGCAATTGTGCATTCTCAGCAACCTCCTCTAGTTCACATTGATGTGGACTACACAGACTCCTTCATACAAAGTCTGTTTGAGGATGAGATACCAAGGGCTATGTCACCTTCATCATCCTTCAATCACATTATTGGGTGGAGGTATGACAACAATAGGAAGGCCCTCATCATCATAAGAGTTCAAGGATAGCAAGAAGTCTTCAATTTTCAGAAATTGGACTATTATGAAGGTCTGGATCTAGTCAACATGCCACTTGTCAACCCAAGCCAATCAAGACAAGCTGACAGACTGGCTAAAAGAATCCAAGACAGGATCATTGCAGAGTTCAGCCTAAGAAGGAGACTAAGGCAATCAGGCAATGTCATCGGTCAACTGGATGTTGAGGGAGACCCTAAGATTAGCTTCATAGGGGAAACCTTGACAGAAGGCCCAGTGACAGAACCTGAGAGCCCTGTCTCATCATCTCCAACTGCTGCAGAGATCCATACTCCTTCTGAGACACCTGCTGGTGAAGGTGCTTCTCAACCTCTCTCTGGCATGAGCTCAGATGCTGCAACGAGCAATGAAGGTCAAAGCTCTCTCCACCCTGAGTCACAAAGGTCTGAGAGTGATAAAGGGAAAAGAAAGATGACATCTGAGGAGATTGAGGAGGAGGAGAGAGAGAGGAAAATGAGGCTAAGGGGAGAATGTTCCTCTATTGAGTCTCTAAGACTCATGCAATCAGGCCTGCCCCTAGACTAGATACTCAGAATGATGAGTTAAGGGCAGTAAGGATCAACTATCTGCAGACTAGGAACTATGACATAGATAATGTCATTTCTCTCTCCTTGGATGAATTGAATGAGCTGGTTGATCTGGAAAGGTCAAGAGAGAAGAAGGAGGCAGAAGATGCAGAACTCCTACTACAAGTCAAAGAAGAGAGAAGAAGAAAAAGACTGTATAAAGGTATGCCTACCCTCTCACCAGTTCAAGAAAGTCCTGCAACAAGAACCTCAGGGAGATAAGGAAGAAGCCAGAATCAAGATGATTAACTACCTAAGTGCCACAGGCCTTTATCAGGCAGATGCACTCCTTCCCTTACCTTATGACAGCAGGGTCAACCTCTCTCTCCATCTGAACCTTAAAGAGAGGAAGTCCCAACTGAGAAAGACAGTGAAGATCAATCTGGTGCTACAGGCCAGTCTTCTTAGTTAAAATTTGAAAAGAGAAGGAAAAGGATGGCTTCTAAACCAAAGTCTAAGAAGAAGAAGAAGCCTGCATCCCCTTCTGAACTCAGGATGAATCAGAACAACCTGAGGATGTGCAGCCAGAGGAAGCTCAATAAACTCCAACTTTAGTAGCTCCTCTAGCATAAGGAAGACCCATCTTGTCTTGGACATACACCACAAATCCATAAAGGTGGCATGTTATTAGAGATCAAGGCATTTAAGACATCTATACATGGCAAGGTATGTTTCAGTTGCCTCTACATGACCTTTTTGACATGAGAAGACACTTTGATAGCCTGAAGGATCTTGATCATCTTATGAAGAAAGGAATGGTGATCATCCTAATGAGGACTATTAATATCTGAAGTTTTCTAAATGTTTTGGTAGCATCAGCCTAGGGGAGTTTGTAGAGACTAATGAAGAGGCTGATGCAACCTAAACATCTTTAGTCTTTCCTGCATGCTGCACAAGTGCATTAAAGTGGAATGCTTCGGAAGTTTCACATGTGCAACAAAAATACTCTTAAGTGTGAAATCTTCTGAAGCCAAGACCAACATCTTCCGAAGCCAAAGATGAAGTCTTCCGAAGCCTCAGAGACAAAGTCTTTTGAAGCTTCAAGTTCATGAAGACAGATTTCTTCCGAAGACTTTTAGTAACAGCTGGCTTTCAAAGTATAGCCGGCTGTAGGATGTAGTATAAGTATCTCATGTTCTTGTATCTTTCCATTATGCTTTTGTAACACTTGTAATAGAACATAGAGAAAGCAATATACTGCATTCTTGAAAACCAAACACTTGTGTTCTTTGTGTTTTGTCTCATATATTACTTGTGTTCTTAGTATCACCACTTGGTTAATCCAGTTTACTGTTTGATCTAAGTTTAGTTTATCTCCACTTTGTGTTGTTGTGTTGTAACTCTACACCCTTCAACGATCCTGCATTTGGTATCAGAGCATTCCAGGCTCTTGATATAAGATCTCACCATCTTTAGATCCCTCACACACACAAATACTAAACTTTTCAAATGGCAGCCATTTCCAAAACTGATATGGAAACTGGAACCATGAACAAGTCCCCACTGATCACTCTTGATGAGTTTGACACCTGGTGTTTAAGAATGGAAGGTTTCATCAGGTCTCTTGATTCAAGAATATTGGAGTCTATTAAGAATGGACCTTTCATACCCAGCACACCTTCTGCTACTGGTGCTGGTTTGATCCCCAAAGATGTGGCTAACTACTCTAATGAAGATAGGAAGAGAGTAGAGATAGATAGAAAAGCCATGACAGCTCTTCAAACTGCCCTTCCAAACTCTGTGTACAGAGGTTTCAAGAAGTGCAAAAAGCCAAGCAGCTGTGGGATGCACTGAAACTGATGTATGAGGGTTCTTTTGAAGCCAAGGAGAACAAGAAGGATCTCCCGAAGTAGCAGTTTGAAAACTTCACCTTCAAAACAGGTGAAACCTTGACTCAGCAGTGCTTCAGGTATGTTGAGATTGTGGATACCCTAGTGGATGGAGGAGTTTCTCTTAAAAACAGAGACATTGTAAGGAAGTTCATGTCCTCACTTCCTAGGCAGTGGACACACTACTGTGTGGTGATCAAGAGAACTGAAAATCTCAAAACTCTTACTCTGACAGAGTTGTATGGGATTCTCAATGGATACCAGATGGAAATGAACATGCAAGGTTCATCTGGCAACTCCAACAATCAAATGGGTTCAACCCTACATATGGTTGAAAGGGATAGCATAGAACCCAAACATCATCTCTTATGCTACCCTGACAACTCACCCAAGGGTCCTTTCCACACCTTCCCAGAGACACCAAAGGAGAACTACACTCAAGGAAGCCCATTCCAAGAGACAAGCTCTTCTCAAGCTTTTGTGTCTTCTGATGAAAGCTATGGCAACTCTCTTTTCACTCTTGAAGACTTGGACTGTATCCATCCAGATGATCTGGAATACATGGAAATAGTCTAGCAGATGACTCTTCTTACTCACAGAGCCAAGAAGTTCTACAAGAGGACTGGAAGGAAGTTTCCAAGCAATGCAACCAGTGGAAAGTTTGGACTGGACAAAGGCAAAGTCAAGTGTTGCAACTGTAACCTGATGGGCCACTTTGCTAGAGAGTGTAAGGCACCTATAACAAATGATGGCCAAACACAATCCAGACCAAACTACACTAATAGAGCTCTCCATAATAAGAAGTCAAAGCAGCAAGCTGCTGTTGCTGTTGAAGAAGGATGCTTTGACTGGAGCTTTCAGGTGGAAGATGCCTCTCCAAACCAAGCACTGATGGCAGATCATGATGAAGCCAGGGTATTGGAACATCTCTGTACTCCTGCATGCATTGCTAAAGTTAATAGGTACAGGTCCTATAACTTGGAACAGATCTGATGTTGAGTCCTTATTCATTTTAAAATCTGGTTTTAGAAAGTCTGAAAATGATTATAAGCTGAAAATAGAGGACTTAGAGAAAACTATTTCAGTTCTAAAACATGAACACATAGATTTTAGGACTCAAATTAAAGATCTCATAACCAAGTTAACTGAGTGCTAGGTTGAGCTTGTGATCAGCAAAGCCAGGGCAGAAAAGAGTGTTCTTGAAGAAGAGACCTTCAAGAACATGATATCCTTATCCCTGCACAACAAAGTGTGCTATCAAAACAGACAGGGACTGGGATCCAATGAGATAGCTCCACCACACACAATCTTGTCAGTAAGATCTCCTAGGTGTGGAACTTGTGAATATGAGCTTCCTCTCATAGATCCTATGAGTGAGGAGGATGAAGAAGAGATAGTGAAGAATCCCTCTACAAGAGTGAAGAGGAGGATTCCAAGAAGGGCCACTATCCTTCTGAGGAGAAAGTGAAGACTGTGATGACCAAGTCCATGAGAAAGAACTTGATCAGAAAGAGCAAAAGAAAGGCAAGGAAGGCTCAAGAGATCAAGGCTACTTTTGACTCTAAGCAGAAACAAGTTTTTATTTCTACAAGGTTTAAAGTGCTAGGGACTGAAGACATCAACCAAAACTCCTCTGCTAAGAGTTGTGGTTCTTGTTCAACTCATCTCAACAGCAAGAAGAAGACTGATCTGCTGTGTATCACTGCTACACAGCCTGGACCATCAATCTCCAACCACAGTCCTCAGCCCAAGAGGACTGTCTCAGCATCTGCAAAGATGAAGGTGGAGAAGGGAAGTGACCAAAGACAGTCTTACTCTCAAGACAAGCCTCTTGTGAAGAAGAAGATGAATTGTGTTATATGTGACAACACCACTCACATTGCAAAGGATTGTCCTTTCAATCCTAAAGGTACTATCCATATGGCCAAAACAAAGGCTTCAAAGAGTTCTAAGAAGATTCAAGCTTCGGAAGGAAAACCAGTTTCCTTCAGAAGTTCCAAATCTAACAAGAAGGGAAGTGGAAAATTCTCCTCGGAAGAATATTTGGTCTCGGAAGAAAGGAGTTCTTCCGAAGCATTGAAGTCTGCTGCAGTGTTTGCAGAATCTTTCGAAGGTTCAGTCATCAAAACTTCTGAAGCTCCAAAAGCTTCTAAAGTTTTGAAGGTCAAGTCCAAGACTCCAAAGTTGGTGTGGACGTCTAAGAAAGACCAAGTGATTGAGATTTCTCCATCAAAAACAGCTCAAGATCCTCTTAGTACAACCATAGGATCTATTACTGTTAAATTACCTTCTGCAAATAAGCCCAAGACAAGCAAGGCTTGGGTTTCCAGATGTAACTAATCATTCTCTTTTGTGCAGGGACAGCTAAAGACAGACAAAAATGTCTGGATCATAGATAGTGGCTGCATGCTGCACAAGTGCATTAAAATGGAATGCTTCGGAAGTTTCACATGTGCAACAGAAATACTCTTAAGTGTGAAATCTTCTGAAGCCAAGACCAACATCTTCTGAAGCCAAAGATGAAGTCTTCTGAAGCCTCAGAGACAAAGTCTTCCGAAGCTTCAAGTTCATGACGACAGATTTCTTCCGAAGACTTTTAGTAACATGCTTTATCTGATGTACTGTTCCATAAAGCTAGACACCTTTCCGCTGCAACTCTACAAGTCACCAACTAACATGGTTTGGTGAAAAGGTCCATGCTTTTCGTAACTGTACATTGAGGTCTTGAGTCTGTAATTTTCTACTTTATGTACTTTATCCTCTTTGTAATAGATAAGGATGTGAGCTATGACATGTCATAGTCACTAGTCAAAAGGCAATCTGCCTTTTGACTCTACAATTGATTTTGTGTGTGTCTAGTCAATTGTATCCAGCTGGCTTGCAAAGTATAGCCGGCTGTAGGATGTAGTATAAGTATCTCATGTTCTTGTATCTTTCCATTATGCTTTTGTAACACTTGTAATAGAACATAGAGAAAGCAATATACTGCATTCTTGAAAACCAAACACTTGTGTTCTTTGTGTTCTGTCTCATATATTACTTGTGTTCTTAGTATCACCACTTGGTTAATCCAGTTTACTGTTTGATCTAAGTTTAGTTTATCTCCTCTTTGTGTTGTTGTGTTGTAACTCTACACCCTTCAATGATCCTGCATCATCCGCATTTGTGACAAGTCATCTGCATTTGTTGCCAAGTGTTGATACATATGTACCTAGATTCGGATCTTAATGTAATATGTCTTGAATGTCTTACGCTTATGTAATTCTTGGGTACTTAATGAAATGAGAATGTTTGGTTGTGATTTATAATGTTTAATTTTTCATTAATGAGTTGTGTAACACATATTGACTAGATTATATAGGTTTGTGATTGTTTGAATTGATATGCATAATGTTATAATAATAAATACATTCAAACTTGGTTAAGTGAAGTTCTCATGCGTCCGACTGGACCATGCGCCCCAACAGTGGTCATGCTTCCGAATGGCCATGCGACTGAGTGTCCATGCGCCTAAATAGTCCATACGCCTAAAAAACTTCATGCGACTGAGTCAGTCGCACGACTGATCACTCAGTCGTGCAAATGGATCAACCGCATGGCTCAATCGCACGAATGAACCATGCAAATGGTTCAGTCGGCCGAATGAGTAACCCTAACCTATAAATACTACCTAATTTGTGGAAAAAACGTAAGCAAGATACACACTTCGACTCCAGACGTACCCTAGCCATCCAGAGACCTCTAAGATCATACTCCAAGTTCATAGATCGCAGTAGATCGATTCCTAATCAATTCTTAACGTTAGATTCAATACTTAATTGTTTTTACATGCGTTCTCACTGATTGGATTGCCAATCAAATAGGATTCTGCACTATTTGGTTCGGTATACACGTTAATCAGTTAGTACATCGTCCGGTACACGGTCCCTAATAAGTGGTATCAGAGCATTGGCTCTTGATTTACTTGTTGATTCAATCGTTTTTGATACAAAAGTTGTGTTTTTTCACTAAAAACACAATCTTTTTGTGTCAAATGGTGTGTTAGACGTCTCCTGACCGTAAAGTTTAGTTTTTCTGGCATACGAAAATTAGGGTTTGTGAAAATTCTAGTTTTTACGACCAAAACACGTTTAACCTACGAATTTTCAAACTTTAGCAGGTTCAGTCGCATGATTTGTTGAATCGCACGACTGAGGTCATTCATATTCCCCAAACGCACGATTGGACTCATTCATACCCTCATTCGTACGACTGAGAACCCTATTCGGAGTGTTCAACCGCATTAGTTCATTCGTCCGTCAGACTCATCCGCATTAGTTCAGTCGCACGATTGAAACATTCGCCTAGTCAATTGCCCAAATAAGCCCAATCACATACCTTCATTCGCACACATAACAGTTTGTTTAATAGTAAATTTAAGTGAAATGGAGGACCAATTTTCAGCATACACAGCAAGTAGAGACACTCGTATTCAGAATCAACTGCTATTGGAGAACGAAGTGGGAATTCATAATAAACCCCCAAAGCTTATCACGTTAGGCGACTACCCACAATGGAAGCAATGTTTTGAAATCTGCTTAAATGGAGTAGATACAAATTTGTGGGAGGCAATAGAGTCGGGGTACAACATGCCAGTAGGAGCTGATGGTGTCAAACTTACGTTATGTGGCATGTCTGATGCATAAAAGGTGAAACACAACGTTGAGACGAAACTCTACGCTTTGCTTACCGAGTCTATTTCGAAGGATATCTTCCATCAGTACTCGGAGTATACTCAAGGAAAGAAATTATGGGATGCGTTGGAGAAGAGGTATGATGGAAATGCCCCACTCAAGGCCATTAAGGCCAAAGCTTTGAAGAAGGAGTTTGCAACTTCTCTTCAATGGGAAAGGAAGGCCTGGACGACGTGATCGACAGATTCTACCACTTGATGAGTGAGATGCACACTCATGGAGTAACTACGTCGATGGAGGATAAGGTATCCAACTTTGCAGATGGATTACCAGAGAAATGGGCTTCCTTCGTTTCAAATCTTAGACAGAATGGGATGCTCTCGAAGTTAGATATAAATGACTTCATTCTGAAACTGAGAGAGGAGGAGCTTAGGATGAAGTATAGAGCCCAAAAGGCCAACTATGATCAAAATCCGGCGCTTTACAACGCGACTCCTCAGGCTAAGACATCTGGAGCACCATTACAGACTACCTTCGTCTCAAGCTCAGCAAGTCCAGCACAAGCATCTACTTCAGGGCTCGAAACGTCAGGGTCGTCTGGTACCCAGTATATTATACCTGAAGCCAATGCAGCAAAATTGAAGACCGATAACTTTGGTAATGTGACTGTTGAGGTGGCTAGAGAACACATGGACCTCTTAGTTATTGTAGTCCACTCCTATGATGGACTAATTGCTGGAAAGATAGGAAATTGCCACCTGGCAGATGAGGACTATGAATAGGTGGATGAGATGGAGTTGGAACGGATGGATATAATGTGGGCTTTGGCAAGTGCTGTCCGACGAGCTAAAAAGTTTGTCAAGAAGACCTGAAAGAACTTGGTTACAACCAAGGACATGACCTTTGGCTTTGACAAGTCAAAGGTAACCTATTTCAATTGTGGTGAGAAAGGGCACTTCAAACGGGAGTGTGTGAAGCCAAAGAAGACTGGTAATGGCAATCCTTTCTCGTCCTTTAATCGTCAAGACAAAGCCACATCTAGTATTTCTACTTCATCAAGCAGGACCCTAAAGCCTTGACTGCTAACGATGATGAAGGACAGGACTAGAGTTTTCAGTTCGTCTAACCAGGAGAGTCCAACATAGCTAGTGTGGTGGACGTAGATGATGATTCCGCCAGTGAGGGAGACATAGCAGTAGAGTTCGCGATGTCCAATTTTGAAGACACTGCACTTGTGGTCAACCACCTGCCTGAAGAAGAAAAATCTACATCAATGTCAGAATCACCAGAACTAGAGACAACAGATTCTGCACACATGGCTGATTCCTCTTCAACATCTCAGGTAAGTACTACTGAGCAGTTGTTTAATAATCATGCTTGTTTTGACTGTAATAAATTTAGAGAAAGCATAGATTTAAAATTTTCTAGGTTATTAGATCATAATGATAGCCTAGTAAAGGTTGGAACTATGCACTGAAACTAATAGAGTTTTAAAACAAAATGAGCACAGTTATAAGGAAAAGATAGATCTTTTGAACAAACAGCTTAGGAAAATAAAAGTAGTTGCTTTTAACCAAGCTAATGACATTATATACTATCTTACCTCCCTAGAGGACTAAGAAGCAGAAAGCGGTTTTAGAAGTAGAAGTCAACTCTTTAAAACAAAAACTGCACAGTTGGACAAGCTCATCTTATATTGTCCAACACTTAGTGAGAGAAAGAAACAATTGGGAGGGATTGGGATACAATGTCATTCCGACACTACCTGAGACCTTGATAAATACCAAAAGTAAACCAATTAATAATAACCCCATCAAGGATCATGGGGTGACCACTCCTCTTGTTAGTGACCCAGATTCCACAAGTAAATCAATTGAATCTGGCACTAAACAAAAGGAGTCCACTTCAAAGGCAAAATGAAAGATGCCTTATGTTAACCTGGAAAAAGAGTTTGAAAAGGTCAATTTAAAGTCAGGTTCAAACAGAGTCAAATCAGAACCCAAAAAGACTATTAAACCTAATCAATCACGAGTATCATGTGAAAGTCCAGGTAAAAAAGAAATAAAAGATGTAAAACCAGGTAAGGCAATTAACTTTGTAAAACCCGACCATACATCTAACAAAGAAGTGTCTCAATCTAAACAAAATAAAGTTATCCGTGTGACACCTACATCTCCACAAAAACAAATTAACCGTAAAGTTGAAAGCAGATCTTGTTACAATTGTGGAAAGTACGGTCGAATTGCGTCTAGTTGTCCTTATTATCAGAAAGCGAGGAGGAAAGTTGAACTTCCTGCATCTAAAACTAGATCTTTTAAGAGGAACTCAGTGATGCCTCCTAAAAGGGATAGTGAATCCAAAGTTCAACCCATCATCCAGTCGTATGTTTATCACAAACAGGCCTTACACAAAGCTGGTCTATGGAAAGAAAAATCCACCTCAGTGTCTGAAAATGAGAACAAATAGAAATCTGAGCTTCCCTCAACCTCAAATGGTCAATGGGTTGAGTTTATGCTGTGTGATGCCTCGGGGAAACCCAAGCCAGTGAAGGCTTGGGTTCCTAACATGAACTAATGTTTTCATTGAATGTGCAGGGTGTTCACTATAGTGATGAGACTAACACGTGGATTCTAGATAGCGGAGCATCCAGGCACATGACGGGGAATAGAGCTCTCTTATCAAACGTCAGACAAATCAAAGGAGGGCATGTTTCATTTGCTAGAAACAAAGGCGAGTATATCACAGCCCAAGGGGAAGTGGGAAATCAGAAAGTTAAGTTTGACAAGGTAAACTATGTCCAACAATTACAAAATAACTTACTTTCTGTTTCTGAAATATGTGATAAAGGCTTCAAAGTCGTTTTTGACAACAAGAAGTGCTACGTTCTGAAAAAGGACTACATGATCCCAGAGGACCAAGTTCTTAGGTCAGCTTCAAGATATAATGATCTTTATGTCTTGGACCTTTCAAAGGCCTCAGCAACGGATCGTGAAGTTCAGTGCTTCTTGTCCAAAGCTACTGAAAAGGATTCCATCTCCTGGTATAAGAGAATGGGACACATAAATCCAAGGAAGATGAATCACTTGATCCAGAATGATCTAGTGAGGGGAGTGAACGTAAAAAACTTCCAGCTCTAGGATTTCTGTGTTGCATGCAAGAAGGGCAAACAAATAAAGAGGTCTCATAAGGAAAAGAAAGTTCATTCCATAGAACTACCTCTTGAGCTTCTTCACATGGATCTGTTTGGTCCAGTCAATACAAGAAGCATTGCAGGCGACTTGTACTGCTACGTAGTTACGGATGACTACTCAAGATTCTCTTGGGTAATGTTTCTGAAGTCCAAATTAGAAACATTTGCATCCATCAAGGAATTAGTAACTACACTGGAATCCCTATACAAGCTGAAAGTACGACAAGTGCGCTCAGACAATAGAACCGAGTTCAAGAATCAATGGATGGAGGCCTACTGCAAGGAAAAAGGAATTGTGCATCAATTTACCTCTCCCTACACTCCTCAGATGAACGGTGTTGCTGAACGGAAGAATCACAACTTGATAGAGACAGCACGGACTATGCTAGCAAACTCGAAACTGCCTATTCAATTCTGGAATAAGGCAGTTGCAAATGCATGTTATACGCTCAATCGAGTTCTGGTAGTTAAGCGCCATGGAAAAACATGCTACAAGTTACTACAATGATGTAAACCTAACTTAGAGTATCTCGAGCCGTTTGGCGCTCCATGCACCTTGCTGAAGAATACTCAGGAGGGAAAATTCAGCGAGAAGGTGATGAAGGGATTTTTCTAGGATACAACATACCAAACAAGAGAGTTTACAACAACTCAACGGGTCAAGTAGAGGTGTGGTGTAATGTTGATGTTCAGAGATACACCACACCACCTGCTGGAAAAGGCCTGCTTACTTCTTTGACTATGATGGTTTCTTCAAGTCCTTCACATACCTCTCTGCACATCCGAAGACGAGTTGGAAAACAAGATGATGTATGATGTCTTGAACACACCGTCTCAAGATTCAACACTATCCAGTTCACAAAGTCAATCATCTACCAACTCAGGGGGAGCACTTTGTTAGGATCAGTGATCTACGTTTGATTGATTAGAGAGTATTGCAGCGGAAATCAAACAATGAATTAAACAATTCACAAGAATACAGTTGATATTCAAAGTAAGAACAAACGGTTATAGAAAGAATTCTGCAAATCAAAGATTTCATTCAATACGCGCTTTCGTGGTGGCAAAATGTCACACTTACAATTAGGTCAATCATCCCTTATATAGGAATGTCGTGGTGGAACATTCCTTATATAGGAGATATGACGTCTGCTGATGTCATTTGATAGTGACATCTAACAGAATTATTCAAACTACTGAAAGTTAACACAACTACTGAAGATGTCAAAACAGCTGACATCTTCTTACAAAAATACTAAGTGTTAACTATCACTACAACTACTGAAAAGAAACTAGTGAAACTACAATGACTGAAGAACATGCTCTTCAGTCATTTTACAAATACTGAAACAAAAAGAAAATACTGAAAAGGAAACCATCACAACAACTGAAGAATGCTTCTTCAGCTGTTGTAACAAACTCTGAAGGCTTCAGTACTTGTACTTGAACTTCAGCTGTTGTCATCAGCTGATGTCTTCAGTCTTTGTACTTCAGCTGTTGATCTTCAGTACTTTGTTCTTCAGCTGTTGATCTTCAGACTTTGGTCTTTAGCTGTTGAAGTCTTCAGTACTTTAGTCTTCAGCTGTTGAAGTCTTCAGACTTTGTCAAACAGCTGATCAAGTCTTTAGCAGTTGTTGTGATGTCTGTGGGAATTTCTGATCAGGCTCATTGGTTATTTTGGTCCAACAAACTCCCCCTGAACCAATGCAGCCAAAACCTCTAAATTTATTGAAGATGTCCCACTTATTATGGTAGAAAGATTTGGTTTTTTTGTCTTCTAGATCAGATCAGAAGTGACCCATGTAAGCACAGGCCTGGGCAGAAGTCTCAATGATCTGTTTGGCAAAGGATGAATGGGAACTCTGTCTTGGGGAACTGGACACAGAGCTGTTACCCCATCCATGAGATCTACTTCCCAACAATGAGTCTGTATGACTCCCTTGTATAGGCCTCAAGGAAGGTTATCTGTTCCTCCATGGTAAGCTCTTCAGCTCCTCCTTCGAAAAGTGATTCTGGCCCATAATATTCAGATAGGTATTTGACCTGTTTCCCATTTTTGAGTTCCACAGTTGTTATTACTCTATAAGCAAATTCATCTGAGTGATTACCCTCTAAGAACAACTGGAGCTCATTCTTTCTAACTTCCTCAAGCCTCTTATATACTAACCCCTTTTTCACCATTTTATTTTCCAGCATCTTTTGTGGGGTCAGGTTAGCTTTATAGGCTTTCTTGAAGTCATCTAGGATTTCCCAGGGTGATACTACAAAGACGAGTGAGATCACTTCATCTACAATCTTCTTCACCTGGCCAATGTATCTTTGTGGAATGTTTTTCTTGTGAATCCTATGAGACTCCCTGGGATCAGGCCAAATCCTCACTCTCTCCTTTTGATATTGAAATGTATGTTTAAGAGTGTATAATCTGAGAGCGTGCTTCTTCATGTTGATGATTGAAGATGTGGCAGCATATGCTTTGTCAACTCTCCTCAACAATTCCTCATCATGTTGTTTATGAAGCTCTTCTTCTTCTAGCTTGACTTTCACAATTTGTCTTTGAGTTTCAGGAGTAATTGTTGGGAGGTGACTTGTGGCTTAGGCAATTGTATAATAGCTGAGATTGGCAGCCTATCTTCATCTTCATTATTATCTTCTCTTTCTTCTTCTAGCCTCAGTACCCTTCTCTTCCTCTTCTGGGGTACATCATCGGCTATTGGTTTTGAGGGTAAGGGAGTTGGTTTAGTGGGTCGTGGTTGTGGTGGTTTTGGTGTGGGAATGTTGACAGGCTGTTCTAGCATTCTGGATGTGAGGTCGGCTTTAGATTGCTTGACTAGTTCAGTCCTGCTCCCAGCACCAGCTTCATTTAAGGCTTCATAACCATCCTTTAGTGTATACTTCAGACGAACAGATCTTGTGGTTATTGCCAAGATGCTATCCTGGACCATGCCTTGATCTCAATCAATGATCTACCCAGATATTTCGCTATGAACCTGATCATGATTTCTAGCCTTTCCCTTTCCAACACATCATAACTTGCCCATCTAGCTTGAATTTCTTCAGTCTCTAGTCTTCTAATTTCCGAGTCAAGTTTCTTAGTGTCGTGACCTTGCCTAAACAACTGATCAATGATGTTATCCATTGATCGGCTATGTTTGGCATCAGCCTTCTTCACCATTGTCTCCAAGTCAATCTCCTTTTCATTCTTCCTTTTTGTATGTGACATGAAAGTCTTTAGTACTTTCAGTCACTTTCTCCATGTCAGCATCCTTCACCTTCTCCTTCCAGTTTCTTTCCTATCTGTAATCCTCTTTCTTTTTGCTTTCACTGACTGAATCTCCCCCTTTTTGGTTGCATTGGTTGCAAGGGGTTGATTGTCAGAAATCCTTTTGCTCATAGCATCCTCTATCATGGGTTGTATAACTGAGGGAAGCCTCTCATCAAGGGTTTTAAGCACCATATCAGTGATAGTTGATGTGATGAGAGGTAAGGAATGTTGAAAAATAGCAGCTATTTGCTCTGGGGGGTTCTGTCCCTGAGAAATAGTGCCAGAAGCAGAGGCAGGTGGCTGAGTGTTTTGGAGTGGCTCAATGTATGGGAGACCTTTAGAGGAAGGTGCCATCTGTGGGTTTTGAGGGGTAGATGGTCTTTGATCCTGAGAAATTTTGGCAAGCAGCTCTTTGAGTCTGCTCACCTCATCCTCGAGGATGGTGTTTTGGGCTAAAACATCATAAAAGAAGCCCAGGTCATCATTAGTGTTTACTGAATCACCTGACCTCCTGATAGAATCAGGATGAACATGCTCTGTGTGTAGAGCAGTAGTAGCATGTGCCCCTTGGTCATGGTACTGGGGACTTCCTGCCTCAGGACCATGTCCTTCATCAGCAGTTGCCTCTGGTGAGGTCTTATGAATGTTACCAACTTCAGCCTAATCATATGTTGAAGCAGGAGAAGTGGCAGCCTCACCAGAAATTCGAATCTCCGTTTCTACACCTGGAGAATGAATATGGTAACCCCTGTCCTGTGGGGTGTCAGAAGCACTTTGGTCCTCCCCCTCAATGGTTGGGGATATCCCAGTTTTGATTGGTATCTGGGGAGGGGGTGAGGAGTGCAACTGAGTCAGCACTTTGGCAATTATGATGGTAGGACTTTGGGGGTTGGTTGCAGTGGGAGAGGGTGTGAAGGCAGTATGCACCTGGGGAGAGTGGTGCGTTTCAATGGCAACCTCCTCAAGCGAGGAAGGTTCCAGATGTATAGGTGCCCCAGAGGTGGTTGCTACAGGCTCCTGTTGAGAGGAAACCTGAGCTGTTGAGGGTGAGTGAGTCCTGTATCTACTGGGGGTTATGACCAGTAGATATAACCTGCGTTTGTGTTGCAGGGGCATCCTCAGGGAACTCATTTCCATGAGTAGCCTTTTTGGCTTTCTTGTGTTTGGGTTTGGTGGGGACAATGGATTTGGAGGTGGTGGCTATGGGTTCCAGCTGCGTGGGTTTTCGCAGTTTGGTAGCCAGTTTGAGTGACTGGTTTGAGTTGTGCTTGGAGTATACTTCAGGCAATACAGCCGTGCAGAGACTCCAAGGCCAACAAGTCCCTCAGCTTTCAGCTGGTTTACTATAATGGCCATTAGGAACCGAGGATATAATATCTATCGGTTAGCTATAGGCTGGAGGCCATATCCTTGAGTTCAAGAAATAATATTTCAGAAAAATTTAAGCTTTGTTGGTCAAGGATAGAGAATAATACCTGCTGCCACCTCACCGACAGTTGATCCCAAGAAGAAGTCTTAGGAGCTAAGCATACGTTCACCATGTGAAAAATTAGTCGTTCCGCATCATGGAAATGCTTCTTCAGGATGGTAGAGGCACTCAGGTTACCCTGGTATCCAATGTGGGCAAATGATAGATCAGTGGTGCCCTTTGGATACCCGTGGGGAAAGTGGCATCATCTAGTTCTAGGGTTTGGCGAAGGAATTCTGGAGTGATGACTACCTGACGATTGTTGACGAACGACTGGAGAGAGTCGGTGTCATTCTCCCCGTGATGAGGGTGACGTTCGTCCAGAACTGATGGAGGGATTCGGCATGATGGTAGGATTTAGAAGGAAGCCGTTTTGTATGGAGGGTTGATCATTAGATCAATGGCATTATCAAACTTTGTCCAGAAGGGTAATTTGGTAAGGTAAGCAACACAGTTGTGTCGTGGTTTAAGCTTCATGTTCGCCATATGATGTGAGAGAAGGTTCTGAGTTTTTTGAAAATTAGGTTGAGATGATGAAGCTCTGTAAGACAAGGTATTTATAGGGTAGGGTTATAAAGCAATGAGGGTTTGTATGAGTCATCAGTAGTTTTATTTTCTACGACTGATGACGTGGTATTAACCTTCAGAGGTTTGAAACACTTGTTGGACCAAAAGAACCAATGAGCCAAGATCAGAAAACCTCTAAGTCCCACATGGTATCACAACAACTGCTGAAAGACTCATCAGCAGTTTGACAAGTGCTGAAGACTTCAACAGCTGAAGATCAAGTGCTAAAGACCTCAACAGCTGAAGAACCAAAAGTGCTAAGTACAACAGCTGAAGAACACAAGTGCTGAAGCTGAAAGACCAAAGTACTGACGTACAACAGCTGAAGAGGTTACAAGTGCTGAAGATCAACAACTGATGTACAAAGTCTGAAGACAAAGACTGAAGACATCAGCTGATGATATCTACTGAAGTCATCAGCTGATGAAACACCTGAAGGTCAAAGTCTGAAGATCAAGTACTGAAGCCTCAGTAGTTTGTCACAACTGCTGAAGAGTACTTCTTCAGTAATTGTGATATCAGTAGTTTTATATTTTATGTTTCAGTAGTTTTGTAAAACGACTGAAGAGTTTGTCTTTAGTCGTTGTAGTTTCAGTAGTTTATATATTTTGTACTTAACATGCTGATATGTTCTCAGTAGTTGTGAACATTTCAGTAGTTTGTTAAGAATTAGTTATTTTTGTATTAGATCTGCAGTTGTCACTTTCCGTGATAACAGCAGTGATTGTTGCACTCTATATAAGGAGTGACAACTTATTGTAAATGTGTGAAATGAATGGAATGAATGAATGATTTGATTAGAAATATTCTACCTCTAAACATTCCTTGAAATCAGAAATATATATTCTCTCCCTATAACCATATGCGTTCTTAATGCTTACAAGTATAGATTGCTTGCTACAATTTGTCTAATTCTGTTTGTATTCCGCTGCCTGTATCCTAATACATCAAACTTGTGATCGCTGATCCTGTCAAATGGTATCAGAGCAGGTTAATCATTGATCGATCTAATAATTGATCATTGAAACTGCTATTCAAGATCTAAGTTTGATTGAATTAGCTTTTGTTTTTGCAAGAAACGGTTATAGAGATTGAATTTTCTGTATTTCTGCTCATTCATCCTGAGATCTTTTCTTGGTTCTCATTGAGTTTGTTGTGGTCTGTCTAAAACTTTTAAAAGCTTGAACTAAATTGTTTTTGAACTGAAAATGACTACTCCTTCCAATGATCCTCACAATACTGGTTCCTCAACCAAGCCACCTATGCTGGTTAGGAATGAGTATAACATATGGCAAAGACGTATGCTCCATCACCTGTCTGTTAACAGCGCAGGGTGTTGGACATCAGTGGTACATGGTCCACACAAGCCTATGGTGAATAACTGGAAACCAATCAAATGGTTCCGAAGAGGAGGGAGCAATACTCAGATGAGGATAAGAAGTTGCTTGAAATTGATGCAAAAGCCCATGGAATTCTGGCCATGGCATTGCCCAATGAAATCTATTCTGGGCTAATGCATCATGAAACTGCCCATGACCTCTGGAATGCCTTGAAAGAACAATTTGGAGGAACAGATGAGGTCTTGGCAAATAATAGAGAAATTCTTGCCCAACAATATGAGACATTCTCTCATAGAAAGGGTGAGACACTGACTCAACAATATGAGCGGTTCTCTTGTTTGATCTCTGAACTAAAAATGGTCAAACTTGAGTACACAATATTCAGATGAATAACAGATTTCTCAGATCACTGCCTGAGAGATGGGACACATATACTATTGTCCTACGCTCCAGTGCAAGTTTGGACAAACTATCTCTCACCCAACTCCATGGGAAACTGCTCACTTTTGAGAGAGAGATAGAACAGAAGAGAAAGTTGTCTTCATCTGGAAAGCTCACTGAAGACTTTGTACAAGGCAACACTGCCTTGGTGGGTCATGAGTCAGAATATGCTTCATCTGAATGCCAGTATGATGAGCATATTAATTTCTCTTCAAGCACTTCTGATTCTGCATTTGTGAGTATTGATGGTCAGCTTACTGGGTGTAATAATGACAATTATGCTTCATTATGGATGATCTCAAGGGGATTGCTGATGATGACTTAGAAGAGATGGATATTTTGAGCCAAATGACCCTGATAAATATCAGATCTCAGAAGTTCTATAAAAGAACTGGAAGAAAATTCCCAGGACTCTCTGGCAAAACCAAAGTTGGTTTTGACAAGAGCAAGTTGAGGTGTCACAAATGCCAAAGGCTTGGACACTTTGCAAGAGAGTGTAGATCAACTGGATCTAACTCCACTGCACCCTTTGTGACTTTTCTGGCAATAGTCAACAACACAGAGGGCAACATCCTGTCACCTCTAGTCATCATCCTCAACAACAATCTCGGCATATTTTGTTCCTCAGGGTCAAATGCCATATCCGTACCCTTGTTATTACATGCCACAGCCAAATCAAGTTCAAGTTCCTATGGCACCACAACCTCATGCACTACCAGAACCTCAGCCATCCCAATCTCATCAACAACCTCAACCTCAACAACACAGCTTCTTCACCCTAGGAGTTGTTGACTGGAGCAGTTTACCAGATGACATGTCTGGTCATGACCAACTGTTCTCAGGTGCTGGTCAACATGGTGGTGACAGTCCTTTTGGGAATCTAGCTCTTATGGCTTTGGAGTCTGCTGATACTTCATTTTCTAATGCTCTACACCTCAGGTATCACAGGTATCCTCTGAGGCAAAAGCCAAATTATGTTCTGAACCATGCATAGCAGCATTTGCTTCCATTAGAGAAGCAAATGTAGCTCTAATTAATAAGAACATTGAGCTAGAACAAATAATTTCCAAAAACAAAGCTGAGTTTGAGTTTGTGCTCAAAGATAAAAATGATGAGATTTATAAACTGAATTGCCAAATAATTGATGATAAGGCTAGAGAAGAAGTACTTCTAGAGAAGTACAAAGATCTCAAAGAAACCCTTGCAGTTACCCAGGTCGAGTGTGATAGATGGGTACAATCATGCAAAGGTTTTGAAATGCTTCTTAGTAAGCAATCTGCTTCAAATGTGAAGTTTGGAATTGGTTACAATCACACTGCTCCACCTACAGATTTTACCCCAAGAGCAGAGGTAGAATCTGATGGTGAGAGTGATAACCAATCCATCACATCATGTGATCTACCTTCTGATACAGCACAATCAGAAGTAGCAGTCAGCATCAAGCCCTCTTTGAACTTATCAGCTGATGTTGATGGTTCAAATGCTGACATTCACATGATTAATGGTTGATCAACTCAGGAGTTAATTCTGAAGGTCCTGAAAGGACTAGAGAGCAGGATTTAACACCTGAAGTTCAAACTTCAACTGCTGTTAGTACTGAAGAGAAGAAAACTGGCAGTAGAAAGAGTTTGAAGACTACTAAAGAGGTAGTCAAGAAAGCAAACAATGCTTCCAAAGCATTGAAGAACAAGTCTTCTATTGCTTCACCTTCTTTAGTTGATGATCAACTTAAGATGAAGAAGAAACCATGTGAAGTATGTGGTTTGCTCAATCATCTTACAGATGATTGTTGGTACAAAAGAGGTTCCAAACTCAAACAAAAAGAAGAAATTAATGAGAAAATGGTAAAAATGAAAACTGAGTTTGAGACCACATTTGTATCAGCAACATCAAATCCTGTAACCCTTAAGTCCTTAAAGAAATCCAAAAAGGAAGGGGTTAAACAGGTGACAGCTGAGGGTGCTCAAAAGAAAAAGGTGCAACATAGGAACTTATCAAACTCCACTAGCAATGTGTCTGATGAGCTGAAAGCTTTATCACAAAATCAGACACAGCTGGTGATGATGGTACAACATTTGTTGGGTAGAGTTAACCAACTAGATTCTCCTATGTTGAAACCACAGAAAAGGAGGTCCAAGCCAAGGACTCCTCTTCTACACCATCTTCTTCCTCTCAGGCTGTTGTTTCAAATAAACCTGTTAGTTTACCATCTATGATGAGACCAGGCCCAAAACCAAAAAGGTTTGGGTCTCTAAAACTAACTAATGTTTATTTTTGCAGGGTTCTTCAACATGCCAAAGTAGCATCTGGTATGTAGACAGGGGGGATCTATGCACATGACTGGGAACAACTCTCTTCTTCTGACTACTCTCTCAAGGAAAGAAGGGATTTGTCTCTTTTGGCAATGATGCTAGGGGTTACATCATCGGTAAGGGCTTGTCTCCAATGGAGAAATCAAATTTGATGATGTTAATCATGTGGAAAATCTCAAGTACAATCTCTTGAGTGTCAGTCAAATGTGTGATAAAGGCCATGTTGCCTTTTCACCAGTCAAAACTGTAGGATTCTGTCATCCAAAGTTTTGCACTTGATTGACAAGGTGTTGGATGATCACACTCTCCTGAAAGCCAACAGGACAGGAAGAGTGTATGCCTTAGATCTTTCTAAGAAGATAGATCTCAAAGGCAATCCTTGCCTATTTTCCAAAGCCTCTTCTCAAGAATCTAAACTGTGGCACAGGAGGCTTGGTCATGTTAATCTCAAAAACATGAATCAGCTTAGCCACAATAGTTTAGTCAGAGGCTTACCAATAAAGGAGTTCCACTGTGATGAACCTGCACTGCTTGTTTAAAAGGAAAACAGCACAAGTCTCATTCCCTCCTATTGAAGTGCCAAGTCCACTGCTGCTTGCAATTACTGATATGGATCTATCTGGTAATTGTGGATGATTACTCCAGATTTGTATGGACTTTCTTTCTACATTCAAAGGATGAGGCTGCTCAGAAGATTATTCACTTTTTGCTGTACATTGAGAAGTAGTATTCCCTTCCAGTCAAGTGTATTAGGAGTGACAATGGAACTGAGTTCAGAAATCATACACTTGATGACTTCTATCTTTCAAAGGGAATCAAAAGGCAGTTCAGCATTCCAAGGACTCCAGAACAAAATGGAGTAGTGGAGAGAAAGAACAGGACCCTCATTGAAGCTGCAAGGTCCATGCTGGCTGACTCAGGTTTGCCACTGACCTTTTGGGCTGAAGCTGTCAACACAGCTTGTTATGTGCAAAATAGAGTTTTAGTAAATCAGAGGTTGATGAAGACTCCATATGAAGTTCTCCATCATTTGGCTCCTCTGATTTCATTTTTCAAAGCATTTGGGTGTCCCTGTTTTATTCTCAACACAAAGGATCAACTCCACAAATTTGATCCTAAGGTGGATGCAGGGTACTTTGTTGGTTATTCATCTACTTGCAAGGCATACAGAGTCTTCAACTGCAGAACAAAGATGGTTGAAGAAACTCTACATGTAAGTTTAATGAATCTCCAAAGGACAAGATTCCACAAAGTCCTGTGAGTTATTTGATTTGGACATACTGCAATATGTTCCTTATCAAACTCCTGCTGTTGCTCCTGTCAACAGTTCACCACCTGGTGGTACTGCTGATGATGATGATGATTGCAGTACTCACCTCTTCAGGTTAGTGATCAGCTCCTGACTCAGCTAGACCTGATGTTCCTGTAGCTCCAGTAGCACCATCCACAACAAATGCTGATGAGATTCTTCGAATTCAACTTCCTTTGAATTACCATCCACTGATTGGTTTCAAGGAAATGATTCACCATCACCATCTGTTGCTGCTGAGCCGGCTACAAACACTTGCACAGATCTCATTGTGTATCAAGATCTGAAGAATCACCCTATGTCTCAAATCATTGGTGATATCACTGCTGGAGTATCAACAAGAAGTCAATTGTCAAATTTCTGCTTCTATGCTCTCTTCATCAGTCAGCAAGAGCCAAGAATTATCACATTGCTTTAAAGGACAATGGATGGGTTGATGCCATGCAGCTTGAGCTTCTTCAGTTCAAGAAACAGCAAGTGTGGGAACTGGTTCCTCTACCTCCAGGTAAGTGTGCAATAGGCACTAAATGGGTGTTTAGGAACAAAACTGATGAAAATGGGCTTATTGTTAAGAACAAGGCCAGACTTGTTGTTCAGGGGTTTGCACAAGAAGAAGGTATTGATTATGATGAAACCTTTGCCCCTGTAGCCAGACTGGAAGCAATTCGATTGTTTTTAGCTTATGCTGCTTATCAAAACCTTAAAGTTTTTCAAATGGATGTCAAAAGTGCATTTTTGTATGGAAAAATTAAAGAAGAGGTTTATGTATGTCAACCTCCAGGCTTTGAGGACAATAAACATCCTAATTGGGTGTATAAGCTTGATAAAGCTCTTTATGGGTTAAAACAAGCTCCCAGAGCCTGGTATGAGACATTATCAAACTTTCTTCTGGAAAACAATTTTACTAGAGGCTCCATAGATAAGACTTTATTCATTAAGAAAGCTGGGCAGCATAATCTACTTGTTCAAATTTATGTAGATGATATCATTTTTGCATCCTCTGATCCAAAGTTGTGATGCCTTTACAAAGTTGATGCAACAGAAGTTTGAAATGAGTGCCATGGGAGAATTACAGTTCTTTTGGGGTTGCAAATCAAACAAAAGGCTGATGGAATTTTTATTCATCAGTCCAAATATACAAAAGATCTTTTGCAAAAGTTTGATTTACAAAACTGTAAGCCTTGTTCTACTCCCATGAGCAGCACCACACAACTGGACACAGATCAGAAAGGTAAAGTGGTTGATGAAACACTTTACAGATGTATGATTGGGTCCTTGATGTATTTAACAGCTTCTAGACCAGATATTATGTTTGCTACATGTGTTTGTGCTAGATTTCAGGCTGCACCTAAAGAGTCTCATCTGATTGCAGTCAAGAGGATCTTTAGATATCTGCAAGGCACTCCATCTCTAGGTTTATGGTATTCTACCGGACATTCTGGTAAATTAGTTGCTTTTTCTGACAGTGACTATGCAGGGTGTAAGTTGACCAGGAAATCAACTTCTGGTGGATGTCAATTCCTAGGCAACTGCTTGATTTGGCAGAGCAAGAAACAGACCTCAGTTGCTACATCCACTGCTGAAGCAGAGTACATTGCTGCTGCAAGTTGTACATCTCAGGTACTCTGGCTTCAAAACCAACTTTTGGATTATGGCATTACAGAGACTAAGACTCCATTGTTAATGGATAGTGCTTCAGCTCTTTGTATTGTCAAAAATCAGTCCAGCACTCTAGGACCAAACATATAGAGATCAGACATCATTTTATAAGGGATTGTTTTGAAAAAGGTCTGATTGATCCTAAGTTTGTGCCTAGTGCTGATGAGCTTGCAGACATTTTTACTAAGCCTTTGGATAGTTCAACCTTCCAAAACCTGGTGTTAAGGCTTGGTATGCTGTGCACTAGAATAAGTGACAACTACTGATGATCTTAGTAATTCATACTGATGATCATGAGTACCTATGTCACATATAAGTACTGATGAGCTCTTTTAACCTCAGTAGTTTTATAACTACTGAAGGCTAAATGTCTCACAAGTACTGAAGTACTTCATCTGTCTAAACTACTGATGTAGTTACAACTACTGATGCAGTTACAACTACTGCAATCAGTAAAAACAGATAAGTACTGATGTCCTATGAAACAACTGAAATCAGCCAAAAAGACTGATGAATGTGTTGAGGACAGTTTGAAACAGCTGAAAAGCTAAGAATTGACGAAAACAGCTGAAGAGAACTTTCTCTTCAGTCGTTTGTACAATTACTGTTTCATTTTAACAACTGAAGCAAAACCACGTCTTCAGTAGTTTATAACTACTGATGACTAATCCCAAGTCTTCAGTTGTTTACAACAGCTGATGACAAAACCACTGTCTTCAGTAGTTTCATAACTACTGATGACAAACACCAAGTCCTCAGTTGTTTCAATCATCTGAAGTCAAAACCACGGTCTTCAGTAGTTTTCTAAACTACTGATGCCTAACACCACGACTTCAGCTGTTTCAACGTCTGAAAGGATAATACCATGTCAACGGTCGTTTAAAACTACTGATGACTAACACCACATCCTTCAGTCGTTTTCTTACCCGTACCCTATATATACCTAACCTTAGCTCTCAATGCTTCATCTTCTTCAAACCTAACGTTCCTCTCCAAAAACTTCCCTCTTCTCAATGGCATCTATGCAATTAAACCGCGACACAACTGTGTTGCCTACCTCACTAAATCGCCCATCTGGACTAAGTTCGATAATGCTATCGATCTTATGGTTCAGTCCCAATACAACACGGCATTTCTTCTGAATCCCATATTACATGCCGAATCCTTGCACCAATTTTGGATGAACGTTACTGTTAGCACTGGGGAGTACAACACACCATCCCTCCAGGGGTCGTCAACAACAAAGAAGTAGTCATCACTCCTGCAATAATCCGCCAATTCTTCAACTGAATGATGCTACTTCTCCTGCTGGATATCCGAAGGGCACCATAGATCTATCTTTGCTCAACATGGATATCAAGGCGATCTCAGTGCCTCCACTATCATGAAGAAACACTTTAATGACGCTGAGCGCCTAATTTTTCACATGGTGAATGTATGTTTGGCCCCTAAGACGTCGTCTTGGGATCAAATGTCGACAAAATGGCAGCAGGTAATGTATTCTATTCTTGAGCAACAACCACTTAATTTTTCTGAAATAATATTTTTAGAGCTCAAGGATATGGCTCAAAAACTAACTGCCAACCGTTGGATACTTATCCACGGTTCATAATGGCCATTATTACAGACCAGCTTAATGAGGGACTTGTTGGCTTGGGAGTCCCTGCTACGGCTGTTTTGCCGGAAGTATACTCCCGGCACAACTCTGACCGGACACTCAAAATGGCTGCCAAGCTGCGAAAACCCACGCAGCTGGAACCCACAGCCACCTCCTCCAAATCCAAAGTCCCCACCAAACCCACCAAAAAGAAACCCAAAACGGCTACTCAGGGAATTGAGTCCCCTGAGGATGCCCCTGCAACACAAACGCAGGATATATCCACTAGTCCAAACCCCCTAGTGGATACAATGACTCCTCCAGCCACAGCCGCTCAGGCTTCCTCTCAACAGGAGCCTGCACCAACCACACAAGGGGCACCTACATATCTGGGATCTTCCTCACTTGAGGAGATTGCCATTGAAGAGCACCAACCTCCCCAGGTGCACACTGCTTCTATCCCTCACTCCAAACAACCGCCCCTCACAGCCCAACTTTATAGTTGCACAAGTGCTGACTCAATTGCACTCCTCACCCCCTCCCCAGAAACCACTTACTACGGGAATACCTCTACAATTGAGGGGGAGGAACACAGTGCACTTGAGAACCCACAGCACAGGGGTTTCCCACTTCTATCTCCTGGTGTAGACAAGGAGCTTAGAATATCTAGTGAGGCTGCCACCTCCTCTGACTCAGCACATGACCAGAGTGAGGCTGGTAACATTGCTAAGACCTCACTAGAGGCAACAGCTGATGATGGACATTGTCCTGAGGCTGGAAGTCCCCAGTACGAAGCACAAGGGGCACATGCATCAACTGGTCTACACAGTGCATGTAAATCCTGCTCTAAGCAGGAGGTCAGATGATTCAGCTTCGGCTGATGATGACCTGGGCTTTTTCTGATGTTCTTGCCCAGAACACAATCCTTGAAGAGAAAGTCAGTAGGCGCAAAACCTACTTGACCAACTCTCACAAGGAGAAAGACCATCTGCCTCTACCCACCCACAGATGGCGCCTTCACTTGAAGGTTTCCCACACACTGAGCCACCAAAATCAACCACCTGCCTCTGCTTCAGGCCCTACTTCTCAGGAACAGAACCCTCCTGAGCAAATAGGTGCTGTACTCCAAAATTCCCTCCCTCTCATCACACCATAATCACTGATATAGTGACCAAAGCCATTGATGAGAGGCTTTCCTCAACTTTACAGCCTTGGTTGATGCTGCTGTCCAAAAGACTCTTTATGCGGTACAAACCCCTTCCTCCAATGCATCCAAAAAGGGGGAGAGTACTGCAGTGAAAGAAAAGAAGAGGAAAAGATCCGAGGAAAAGAAGGAAGCGAAGCAAGCTCAAAAGGAGGAGAAAGAACAACAACCAATGCTCACCTACAAGCGAAAGAAAGGTGCTGATGAGCACATTGCTGAAGATAAAGCCTTGGAGCTACTAATAAAAGAGGCTGATGCCGAACACACAGCAGATCAATGGACAACATCATTGATCAGCTGTTTAGGCAAGGCCATGACACCAATAAACTTGACTCTAAGATTCGACGACTAGAGATTGAAGAAATCCAGAATAGATGGGCAAGTTATGAAGTGTTAGAAAGAGAAGGATTGAAATCATGATAAGATTTATTGCAAAATATCTTGGAAGATCAATGATTGAATCAAAGCTTGGTCCAGGGACAGTATCTTGGCAATCACCACCAAGATCTGTTCGTCTGAAGCATATACTAAGGGGCTTGTTATTGAAGCTTTAAATGAAGCGGGTGCTGGGAGCAGGACTGAGCTAGCCAAGCAATCAAAAGCCACGCTCACCTCAAGGATGCTAGAACAGCCTGTCAACATTCCCACACCAAAATCACCCAAAACAAAACCACCAAACCAACTCCCTACCCTCAAAACCCATAGCCGATGATATACCCTTGAAGAAGAAAAGAAGGATATTGAGGCTAGAAGATGATGAAGAAGATGATGAAGACAGGCTGCCGCTCTCAGCTGTGATTCAGTTGCCTAAGCCACAAGTCACTCCTCAGCAATTACTCCTGAAGTCCAGAGACAAATGGTTAAAGTGAAGCTAGAAGAAGAAGAGCTTCATAAACAGCATGATGAGGAATTGCTGAAGAGAGTTGACAAAGCTTATGCAGCCACATCTTCTATCATCAATATGAAGGAGCAAGCCCTCAGACTTTACACTCTCAGGCATACCTTTCAATATCAAAAGGAAAGAGTGAGGATTTGGCCTGATCCCAGGGTCTCTCACAGAATTCATAAGAAAAATATACTCAGAGATACATTGGCCAGGTGAAAAAGATCGTAGATGAAGTGATCTCTCTGGTCTTTGTAGTTTCACCCTGGGAAATCCAAGAAGACTTCAAGAAGGCCTACAAAGCTAATCTAACCCCTCAGAAGATGCTGGAAAACAAAATAGTGAAAAAGGGGTTAGTTTACAAGAGCTTGAGGAGTCAGGAAAAATGAGCTCCAGTTGTTCCTAGAGGGTAATCACCCGGATGAGTTTGCTTACAGAATAATAACAACTGTGGAGCTAAAGAATGGGAACAGGCCAAATACCTGTCTGAGTATTATGGGCCGAATCATTGTTTGAAGGAGGTGCTGAAGAGCTAACCATGGAGGAACAAATCACCTTCCTTGAGGCCTACACAAGAGAGTCGTACAGACTCATTATGGGGAAATGAATCTCATGAATGGGATAACAACTCTGTGTCCTGTTCCCCAAAACAGAGTTCCCATTCATACTCTGCCAAACATATTTGAGGTTTCTTCCCGGGCCGGAGCTTACATGGGTCTTTTCTCTACTGATCAAGAAGGAAAAAGACCAACACTCTACCAACAATAAGTGGGACAACGAATAATTTAGAGGTTTTGGCTGCATTGGTTCAGGGGGAGTCTGTTGGACCAAAAGAACCAATGAGCCAAGATCAGAAAACCTCTAAGTCCCACATGGTATCACAACAACTGCTGAAAGACTCATCAGCAGTTTGACAAGTGCTGAAGACTTCAACAGCTGAAGATCAAGTGCTAAAGACCTCAACAGCTGAAGAACCAAAGTGCTGAAGTACAACAGCTGAAGAACACAAGTGTTGAAGCTGAAAGACCAAAGTACTGATGTACAACAGCTGAAGAGGTTACAAGTGCTGAAGATCAACAACTGATGTACAAAGTCTAAAGACAAAGACTGAAGACATCAGCTGATGATATCTACTAAAGTCATCAGCTGATGAAACACCTGAAGGTCAAAGTCTGAAGATCAAGTACTGAAGCCTCAGTAGTTTGTCACAACTGCTGAAGAGTACTTCTTCAGTAATTGTGATATCAGTAGTTTTATATTTTTATGTTTCAGTAGTTTTGTAAAAAGACTGAAGAGTTTGTCCTTCAGTCGTTGTAGTTTCAGTAGTTTTATATTTTGTACTTAACATGCTGATATGTTCTCAGTAGTTGTGAACATTTCAGTAGTTTGTTAAGAATAGTTATTTTTGTATTAGATCTGCCAGGTGGAAGACTTGCTATAGAAGATGATTTATCCACATGATCTGCAACAGCTGGAGTTGGATAAGGAGCATATTGCAGTATGTCCAGATCAAACAACTCCACAGGGTTTTGTGGAATTTTATCCTTAGGAGATTCATTGAATTTTACATGCAAGGTTTCTTCAACTATCTTTGTTCTGCAGTTGAAGACTCTGTAAGCCTTGCAAGTGGATGAATAACCTACAAAATACCCTGCATCCACCTTAGGATCAAATTTGTGGAGTTGACCCTTTATGTTGAGAATGAAACAAGGACATCCAAAGGGTCTGAAGAATGAAATCAAAGGAGCCAAATGATGTAGAGCTTCATATGGAGTCTTCATCAACCTCTGATTTACTAACACTCTATTCTGCACATAGCAAGCTGTATTGACAGCTTCAGCCAAAAGGTCAAAGGCAAACCAGAGTCAGCCAACATGGACCTTGCAACTTCAATTAGAGTCCTGTTCTTTCTCTCCACTACTCCATTTTGTTCTGGAGTCCTTGGGGTGCTAAACTACCTTTTGATTCCTTTTGAAAGATAAAAATCATCAAGTGTATGGTTTCTGAATTTAGTACCATTGTCACTCCTTATACACTTGACTGATAGGGAATACTGCTTCTCAACATACAGCACAAAGTTTGTAATCTTCTGAGCAACCTCATCCTTTGAATGTAGAAAGAAAGTCCATACGAATCTGGAGTAATCATCCACAATTACCAGACAGTATTTCTTCTTTGCCATGCTCATCACTCTCACAGGACCAAATAGATCCATGTGCAGTAACTACAAGCAGGCAGTGGACTTAGGTTCTTCAATGGGAGGGAATGAGACTTTGTGTTGTTTTCCTTTCAAACAAGCAGTGCAGGCTTCATCACAGTGGAACTCCTTTATTGATAAACCTCTCACTAAGCGATTGTGGATCAGCTGATTCATGTTTCTGAGATTGACATGACCCAGCCTTCTATGCCATAGTTTAGATTCCTGAAGAGAGGCTTTGGAGAACAGGCATGGATGACCCTTCAAATCAATCTTCTTTGACAAATCCAAGGCATACACTCTTCCAATCCTGTTGGCCTTCAAGAGAGTATGTTCATCCATTACCTTGTCAATCAGCCTCAGAACTTGGGAAGACAGAATCCTGCAGTTCTGGCTTGTGAAAAGTGCAACATGCCCTTTATCACACATCTGACTGACACTCAGCAGATTATACTTGAGATTCTCCACATGGTTGACATCATCAAACCTGATTTGTCCATTAGACACATATCCTTTCCCAATGATGTAACCTCTGGCATCATTTGCAAATGAAACAAATCCCTTCTTTCCTTGAGAGTAGTCATTAAGAAGAGAACTGCTCCCAGTCACATGCATAGATCCTCCACTGTCCACATACCAGATGCTCCTTTGGCATGTTGAAGAACCCTGCATAAAAGAAAACTAGTTAGATTTTGAGACCCAAACCTTTTTGGTTTTGGGTCTGTTTTTATCAACAGATGCAACCATAACTTGTTTCTTATGATTAACAGCTGAAGAAGGAGATGGTGCTGAAATGGATTCCTTAGATTTGGGCTTGGAATGCCTTTTCAGTGATTTGATCATAGGTGCATCTAGTTGGTTAACTCTCCCCAACAAATGCTGAACCATCATAACAAGTTGTGTCTAATTTGTAGCCAAAGCTTTCAGCTCTTGTGACATATCAGTACTTGTGTTTGATGAGTTCCTGTGATCCACCATTTCCTCCTTAAAATTAACAGACTTAGTTTGATGTTTATTATGAGGAGCACCATCAGCTGTTTTGTGATGAACCTTATCCTTCTTTTTGAATTTGGTTGAAGGCTTGGGTTTATCACAATGGAATGATTGCGGTACAAACTTAGTCTCAAACTCAGTTTTCATTTAATCCATCTGGATTTTAATGAGCTTATCTCTGTTGAGTTTGGAACCCTTTCTGTACCAACATTCATCAGAAAGATGA
Organism: Flaveria trinervia; assembly: GCA_025506515.1. Taxonomy (NCBI): domain Eukaryota; kingdom Viridiplantae; phylum Streptophyta; class Magnoliopsida; order Asterales; family Asteraceae; genus Flaveria; species Flaveria trinervia. The sequence goes on from CM046452.1 coordinate 21,629,225, forward strand.
TTGAAGTTACCACATATTTCACATGGTTTATTCTTCATCTTTGATTGATCAACTGCTGATGTGGAAACTATTGAAGGTGTGCTCTTCAGTACTTTCCTCCTTTCAGTAATTTTGTTCAGTACTGAGGAATCTGTAACAACTGAAGAGTTGTTCTTCAGCTGTTTATTGTCAGCAGTTGTTAATCCATTTATTTCAGCTGATTTGAAATGCTTTTAGTTGTTGTAACTTGCCCTTTAGTACTTAGGTTACTTTGAGGGACAACATCTGAAATACTCAGCTTCATGTGCTTATCAGTAGTTAACCCATCAGCCAATTGACTTGCTGAGGTATCAACCCTTATTTCATCTTGTGATTTTGGGAGATCACTTGTGGATGATCACATGATAATATGGTTTGGAGATTGCTTTCACTTTCAGATTTTACTATGGGTTTTGGAGTAAAATCTGTTGGAGGTGCAATATGGTTGTAACCAATTCTAAACTTCACATTCGAAGCAGATTGCTTACTGAGCAGCATTTCAAATCCCTTGTAGGATGACACCCAGCGGTCACACTCAACTTGGGGAACTGCAAGTTTTTCTTTGAGTTCCTTATGGTTTTCAAGAATGACCTCTAGCTTAGCCTTTTCATCACTTAATTGGCATTTAAGCTTATAAATCTCATCATCTTTGTCCTTAAGGATAGACTCATATTCAGCTTTTCTTTTGGAAATAGTTGCTCAAGCTCTAGATTTTGATTAATTACAGCTACATTTGCTTCTCTAATAGAGACAAATGCATCTATGCAAGATTCAGAACAAAGCTAGGCCTTAGCCTCAGAAGATACCTGGCTTACCTGTGAAGAAGATGCATTGGAGCATGAACCCTCAGTAGATTCCAGGGCCATGAGAGCTAGATTCCCGAAAGGATGTTCACCACCATGTTGACCATCACCAGTAAATAATTGCTCAGTACCAGAGAGATCATTTGGTAAACTGCTCCAGTCAACATTACCCGGGGTGAAAAAGCTGTGATGAGGTTGTGATTGAGATGGTAGAGGCTCAGGTAATGCTTGTGGTTGTTGTGCAGTAGGAACTTGAACTGGATTAGGCTGAGGCATGTAATAGCAGGGATACGAATATGACATTGAACCCTGAGGGACAAAATATGCAGGCGAAACAGGTTGTGAATGATGACTAGAACTAGCAGGATGTTGCCCCCTGTTTTGTGGACTAGTGCTTGGAAAAGTCACAAAGGGTGCAGAGGAGTTAGATCCAGATGATCTACACTCTCTTGCAAAGTGTCCAAGCCTTTGGCATTTGTGACACCTCAACTTACTCTTGTCAAAACCAACTTTGGTTTTGCCAGAGAGTCCTAGAAATTTCCTGCCAGTCCTCTTGTAGAACTTCTGAGATCTGATATTAATCAAGGCCATTTGGCTCAGAATATCCATCTCTTCTAGATCATCATCAACTATTCCTTTCAAATCATCCATGATAAAACATAAATTGTCATTATTATAGCCTGAGTGACTATCAAGACTAACGAATGCATGATCTGAACTGTTTGAAGAGAAATCTATATGCTCATCATAATTACTTTCAGATGCAGTATATTCTGACTCACGACCAACCAAGGCAGTGTTTCCTGGTACAAAGTCATCAGTGAGCTTTCCTGATGATGCCAGTTTCCTTTTCTGCTCTATCTCTCTCTCAAATGTAAGCAGTTTCCCATGAAGTTGGGTGAGAGATAGTTTATCCAGATTTGCACTGGAGCGTAGGACAATAGTGTATGTGTCCCATCTCTCAGGCAGTGATCTAAGGAATCTGTTGTTCATCTAGCTATTGGTATATTCATGTTTGACCATTTTTAGCTCAGAGATCAAACAGGAAAAACGCTCAAACTGTTGAGTCAGTGTCTCACCCTTCCTATGAGAGAATGTTTCATATTGTTGGGCAAGGATTTCTCTGTTGTTTGCTAAGACCTCATCAGTTCCACCAAATTGTTCCTTCAATGCATTCCAAAGGTCATGAGCAGTGTCATGATGCATAAGCCCTGAATAGATTTCATTCGGCAGTGCCATGGCCAAAATTCCATGGGATTTAGCATCAATCTCAAACAGTTTCCGATCTTCATCTGAGTATTGTTCCTTCTTCTTCGGAACCATTTGATTTGTTTCTGGATTGTTCACCATAGGCTTATGTGGACCATGTACCACTGATGTCCAACAACCTAAACTGTTAACAGACAGGTGATGAAGCATTCTTCGTTGCCATATGTTATACTCAGTCCTAACCAGCATCGGAGGCTTGGTTGAAGAACCGGTATTGTGAGGATCATTAGAAGGAGTAGTCATTCTCAGATTCAACCAAAATCAATTAAGTTTTAACAGATTTAGAACAGAACATGACAACCAAATTGAACCAAGAGAAAACAGAAAGCAATAAAACGAAACTAGCAGAAATTCAATTTAACTATGACCGGTTCTTGCAAATATGCGAATTCAATCAAATGCAGATATCGATTAGCAGTTTCAATGATCAATTGTTAGATTGATCAATGATTAAGCAGCTCTGATACCAATTTTTAGGATCAGTGATCTACGTTTGATTGATTAGAGAGTATTGCAGTAGAAATCAAACAATGAATTAAACAATTCACAAGAATACAGTTGATATTCAAAGTAAGAACAAACGGTTATAGAAAGAATTCTGCAAATCAAAGATTTCATTCAATACGTGCTTTCGTGGTGGCAAAATGTCACACTTACAATCAGGTCAATCATCCCTTATATAGGAATATCGTGGTGGAACATTCCTTATATAGGATATGTGACGTCTGCTGATGTCATTCGATAGTGACATCTAACAGAATTATTCAAACTACTGAAAGTTAACACAACTACTGAAGATGTCAAAACAACTGACATCTGCTTACAAAAATACTAAGTGTTAACTATCACTACAACTACTGAAAAGAAACTACTGAAACTACAACGACTGAAGAACATGCTCTTTAGTCGTTTTACAAATACTGAAACAAAAAGAAAACTACTGAAAAGGAAACCATCACAACAACTGAAGAATGCTTCTTCAGCTGTTGTAACAAACTCTGAAGGCTTCAGTACTTGTACTTGAACTTCAGCTGTTGTCATTAGCTGATGTCTACAGTCTTTGTACTTTAGCTGTTGATCTTCAGTACTTTGTTCTTCAGCTGTTGATCTTCAGACTTTGGTCTTCAGCTGTTGAAGTCTTCAGTACTTTAGTCTTCAGCTGTTGAATTCTTTAGTACTTTAGTCTTCACTGTTGATCTTCAGACTTTGGTCTTCAGCTGTTGAAGTCTTCAGTACTTTAGTCTTCAGCTGTTGAAGTCTTCAGACTTTGTCAAACAGCTGATCAAGTCTTCAGCAGTTGTTGTGATGTCTGTGGGACTTAGAGGTTTTTCTGATCAGGCTCATTGGTTCTTTTGGTCCAACACACTTGATGTGAGTGGCTCTTCCTCTAATGAAGAAAATGTGGAAAATGATCAGAACAACCGGGATGAACAGGTTCCGACTACCACAAGTCCACAAGCATTTGACAGTGATGCTTCTGAGCCTTCTGAACCTCAGACTCCTATTGCCTTAGATCCAGAACCAAATTTTCACAATCTTGAATTTGAGGTGGCTGTTCCAACAACTCCCGGCTCACGTCTAAACGTCTATCATCCTTTGGATAATGTCATAGGAGATGTGGGATCAGGAGTTCAGACCAGAAATAAGTTGTACTCAGCTGATTATGCCTCTGTGATGGAAAAGAGATACCTTCACGACGGTGCCTATCGTTGCTTTGTGTCTCAGTTTGAGCCAAAGTATGTTAGTGAAGCCCTAAATGATGAGGCATGGGTGAGTGTCATGCAAGAAGAACTTCTTCAATTCAAGAAGTTAGGTGTATGGACTCTAGTGGATAGACCTAAGGTGCTAAGGTCATTGGCACCAAATGGGTCTTAAAATGCAAGAAAGATGATCATGGAGTGATCATCAGAAAAAAGGATCGGCTTGTTGTTTAGGGATTTCGACAAGTTGAGGGTATTGACTACAATGAAGTGTTTGTACGCGTGGCAAGAATGGAAGCAATCCGCATCTTCCTTGCCTATGCATCGTATATGAAGATCAAAGTATATCAACTAGATGTGAAGAGTGTGTTCTTTCATGGTGAGATCCGAGAAACAGTGTATGTCAGTCAACCCGAGGGATTTGAGGATCCATATCATCGGGACAGAGTTTACAAACTCGACAAGGCTCTATACGGGCTTCATCAAGCTCCGAGGGCCTGGTATGAGAAATTCTTGATGCATCATGTGAAACATGGTTTTCGCAGGGGAGTCATTGACTGTACATTGTTTATCAAGGAAAAAGATGGGGATTTGCTGCTGGTACAAATCTATGTTGATGACATAATCTTCAGTTCCAAGAACAAAGAATTATGTAAAGAGTTTGAAGCAGTTATGAAGGCGGAGTTTGAGATGAGTGCAATAGGAGAGATGAAGTTCTTTCTTGGGTTACAGGTGGACCAGACACCAAATGGGATTTTCCTACATCAGACCAAGTATGTAGGTGATATTCTTAGTCAGTTTGACATGGAGAATGCTTCTACAGCTGGAACTCCACTTGCTACAAACCATGATGTAGCACCCGACGAGAATGGTGATCTGGTAGATGCCACTATGTACCGAGGGATGATTGGATCTCTCATGTATCTCACCGCCTCACGACCTGATATCATGTATGCTACATGTTTATGTTCACAATATTAGGCAAAGCCTAAAGTGAACCATCTTATTGGGGTCAAAAGTATTTTTCGTTATCTGAAGGGTACACCCACACTTGGTTTGTGGTATCCTCATGATGATGACTTTGAGCTTATTGCGTATAACGACTCGAATTACGGAGGCTGCAAGATGAACTACAAGTCTACATCAGCAGGATGTTAGTTCTTTGGGAGAAGATTAGTAACCTGGCAGTGTAAGAAGCAGAGCTCGGTTGCATTGTCAACCTGTGAAGCTGAATACGTTGCTGCTGCAAGTTGCTGTTTACAAATCATATGGATTCAACAGCAAATGCGGGATTATGGTTTGAAATTCTCTTCTACTCCTATCTTTGTTGATAACTCTACTACAATTGCAATCACTGAAAACGCGATCCAACATCATAAGAGCAAGCACATCGGAATTAAATATCACTTTATACGTGATTGCTTTGAAAAGAACTTAATTGATGTAGTAAAAATAAACACAGATTTTCAACGTGTTGATCTCTATACAAAGGCTTTTGACAAACCACGTTTTCTATATCTGTTAGAGGTCAACGGCGTTAAAAAGAAAAGTGAGATCATTCCTGAAGATGACCACGTGTATTCCGATGTGTCGTGTAAATTTACTTTAATTTTTCAATGTTTTTCAATTTATTTGCTTATTTTTAAGTTGTTTAATTAAAATTGGTCTTATTTTTTTGCCTATTAAAATCCTAAAACGCTAATCCATTACGGTTTTAAAATTTTAGGGGGAGGATAGGTTTAGACATTATAAAAAAAACAAGGGAGGAGGAGAGGTAGCTGATAAAAATAAGATCGTATGTGTGATACCGATTCAATCTTTGGAATATGATAGTACATAGGAGCAAACCATTTGGGACTTTAAAAATTTAAATTGAAAAAGATGCAAAGCTCAAGTATAAGTCTGTGTAGTCTGAGCAATATAAAAGGAAATATGATAGACAAACTAGCTATTACTAAGGTAACACAACGAAAGTAGACCTAGAGGTTGCTAGACCACAGATGATATGTCGGTAGATTCAACACAATAGATGACTAGACCTTTTTGGTGATCTCAAGATTAAACTAAAATGTTTGACTAGCTGTGGGTAACACCTTATCCCTCGTTAACACAATCAACAAGATTCCAATAAGGGGTGACGAGCAAAATAAATGCCACGAATGTGTGCGTAAGACCAAAGCATGAGCAAAAGCACATAAGAATGCAAATACAATCAAACTGATAACTTATGTTGTTGGTGAGATCTGTGCAAAAAGAATGAAATTTCTCAAACAAGAAGATAGCTTATGTGCCTCTCTGATGTGCGGTGGCACTGACCTGAGGAAAAGCATAACTTATATATTCAAGAATTCATTGTTGTTTGTTGTCTCTCTAGTGTGCGGTGGCACTAACCTGAGGCTTGGCTTCTCTTTGAAAGTTCTGAGAATAGTTTGTTCTTGAATACTACCCTGAGACCACTCAAAAATCTCCTGAGGAATGTTGATTACCATATAAGTGTGGGATCCACCAATGCTTGTTGAAATAAACAAACCTTAAACCAGCACCAATCTATGTTGAAAGTCTGTGTATGGATTTAAGAGGACAAGTATACTGACAATCATTGTGACTACAATTCTTGAAAGTTCAATTAGTGTGGGGACCTAATAGTACTAGTATGATTTCCAAAATTTGGTAAATGACTCTAGATGAAAAACAAGAATAGAGCATCAAAGGTTTTAGATAACTTGTCCCGAATGATTTGAATATCCTGTATGATTCCAAACTGAATTGGTCCATGTATGGTCTAAATAAATTGAAGCTGCTTTTTCCAGAAAAATAATTCTTTAGATTTACATCTTAGTATTTAACCCTCACAAAAACACAAAAACATGTCTTAGTTTTAAGTTTCAGTTTTATTTCTTTTATTTCTGTCTAAAGTTTGTCAATTTCAATTTGTTCAATATTGGACTATGTCTTGTAAGTTGATAGGGAACCTTATCATCTAAACGGTCACGTCTGAGGTGACCACATGTGCTTTCAAATAAAATGGGTCATGTCTGAGGTGACAAAGTATTTTAAAAGGACCACGACTGAGGTGGTCAAAAGCTTTTCAAGTTAAAATGATCATGTCTGAGATGATCAAAGGTTCATAATGTTAACTCAAAAGTTTAAAAGGGTGTAAAAGGTAAAATGGTCATAAAGTCAAAAACCATAAGTATGATTCATTTGCACGACTAGACCATGAACATGGACCCGTCGTACGATTGGAGGATACGAATGTGCCCAATCGCACGATTAACCCACACGTATGGGACATGTGCGCGATTGGACAATCAGGTTAACTAAAATGTGCTAACCGCATGGATGAAGGTGACCGAATGACCCAGTCGCATGACTGACTTCTAGTCGCACGACTGAAGGTGACCGACTGTGCTAGTCGCACGACTGATCTTTAGTCGCATGAATCAACTATGCGACTGGGCTTAGTCGCACGATTGAAAGTAAACCCTAGTATAAATTGGGGGTGTCGGTCGCAGTTGGTCATCACTCCCAAATCGCCCCTACATCGCACGAACATACCATTACTCTGCCAAATTTTCATTTGAGCCTTCAAGACTATTGTTTTTTGTGTACTGACAATTCCTATTGAATATACAGGTATAATGCGGTGCAATCCATGAAAATATCCATAAATTTAACCCCAAAATCAACTGAAATGAACCCTAAAAGAAACCATGACTTACATTGACAAATAAACTAATAAATCTAAGTCCATTGTGCAATTAAATGTTATAATGTGTTTTGTCTATGAATTACGAGTCCAATGAGCCTAACCACGACGTTTAACATTAAAGATTGCTCAAAAATTGATTTTGAATTGAACAGTCAGTCTGTCATGCGAATGGACAATCTGATGATCTTCAGTCGCACGACTGAAAGGTGCGAATGGCCAAATCGCATAGCTAAACCATGCGTATGAGTTCAGTCACACGACTGGAGTAACCGCATGAGACAGCATACGTATGAGCTTAGTCGCATGTTAAGTCATACGTATGAGGTCATTCGCATGACTAGATCTCAGTCGTACTTTGTCATTCGCATGACAAAACTGAGAATTTCTTGTTCAAATTATCAAGTTCATTACTTATTGACTGACACTAACGTTTATATTCATTGTGTAACAGATGGCTAGTCGCTGGACTATGAGCACCAAGCACAACATCTGTGCTCATCTGGATCTGACATCTAGGAACGCAGCTGACTTCTCGGGCATTATCACATTTCTACAGAGATCAAGGATCTTCCGTGCCATCTCGACTCCTTGCACTCCCTATCTCTCGGTCCAACAGGCTTTTTGGAAAGCGCTATGCTGATAGATCCTCAGAGCCCCATCACATCAGGAGCTCAATATTTGGAGAGGCTATTAAGATCACTGAGGATGATATTCGGACAGTTCTCGAGTTTGGGGATGATGCTGATTGTCCCATCCGATTACATCCCCTTACTGTTCGAGGATGTTTTATGCGAGCTAAGTACTCTAGGGACATCAACGCAGGGGTGCTCAACAAGAGCAATCTGTGCCCCCAGTTCAAGTACCTCGCTCATGTGCTGCTGAAGTGCATAGCGTCTCAAAAGGGAGGGATCGATGAGCTCTCAGATCAAATTCAGAATGCTTATGCAGCGTTGGTGCTGAACCACCCATTCAGCTTCTTCATGATGATCTTCACCTACCTAGTGGAGAACATAGAGGGAAAGGGGAAGTAGGCTTATGTACCCTTGATTCATACAGATGATCATAGACCAAAAGCTCCCTTCGTTGCCAAAGGAGAAGGAGGATGCAGTAGCACTCGAGGTGATGGATGATACCACCGTGGTTCGGATGATAGTTTACAGGGGGAAGCAGGTGAAACCCCCAGTGAGGCGACTGTTTGGGCATCTGGCCCGTGAAGACTACATGGCGCCAGGTAGGCGTAAATGGCATCACATAGATAGTGACTCTGATGTTGAGCAGTTAGAGCTCCCGGAGGATGACTCCGACGACGACGACAGCGGTGATGGTGGAGATGCTAGGCCCACTCAACCAAGGGCCCCCACAGCTGATATCGCTTCTCCGGCACCCACCCACAGAGAGATTGAGGATTCTGGGTTCCATCAGGATTTCCAACCTAATGAGGAGGAGGATATAGATAAGGAGCCCCTCACAGCAAGGTGGTTTCCACAGAGCGAGGGCGCCAGGCGGTTGGTGAACGCCCTGGCAGATCGGTAGAGATTGACACGGATCCTACCTTTGCTCCCGATCAGCCAAACCGTGTTCCAGGGAGAGCATCCAACTCGAAGGGATCGAGGAAGAAAAGATGGCTCATCCCCATGGCTTGAAGAAGAAGAAGAGAAGACTGACCTTCATAACCACCACCACTACTACCACCACTACCACCACTCCACCTACCACCACTACTCCGTTCACTACCACCACTCCACCTACCACCACTACTACCACACCCACACCACCACCACCTTCATCTATATTACCCCCAATCTTCACCACTGCCACCACCACCACCACTAGCCATCCAACTGAACCATCATCCTCCTCTCCATATACATCTGGTCACCTCTACCTCCCTTTGGGGTAGAGGAACAACTGTTAGCCCTGAACAATATGGTGATGCGTCTGTTAGCGGCCGATGATGAGAAAACTGCACATATTCGTTAGTTAGTAGATCTTACTGCTGCACAATCTCAGCAGATTTCTCAGTAGGCTCGATTGATTGATCAGCAGGCTCAGCAGATGTCTCAGCTCCAGGAGCAACATGCCAAGAAGATTGAGGAGCTAGAGACTGCAAACAAGACTATCTTGCTAAAGCTCAAAGGATCCAAAGAAGAGCCCTTGAAGATCGGAGAAGGAGACGGAGACGATGATGATGATGATGATGAGAGTGATGATGATGATGGTGATGATCACGAGGGTGATACTGATGCAGATGTTGATGATGAAGAAGATGATTCTTCTGTTGTGGGTGCCACATCTGCAAGCGAACGGAGGACCAAAAGGACTCAAGATCAGGGTGCCTCCACATCCGCCCCGGTAGCAGAAGAGCAGAGCATACATGATAAGAGTAATATTTAGTTATTTACTTTAATATAAATCATATGTATTCGAATCTTGTATCTCATTATTATAATGAATGTTTATATTTAATTGTGGTATTTCTGTCTTGATTATTAACTAATGATTGTTGTGTTACATATATAAATCAAGCAGATCCAAACTTTCAGAGGGATGAACATGATGTTGCTCCCCTCTAACAGATCAAGACTCAGCTCACGATGATTCTTGATCTGTAGGGTATTGTTAGGAGATCAGTGATGTACATTCCTGAAGAAGGAGAGATCATTCACAATCTCACTAACGAGAAAATTGCAGAAATATTCAAGCTGAATCCCGATAAGATTGTCAAGGACGCTCCAACTTTTGTAGAAACTAGTGACGATGAGCTGAACGACATTGATGAGATAGAGATCGAGGACGTCACTGCAGAGCACTATCTAGAGTACGCTAACAAAGAGGGAAATGTGGTCCCTAATTTGGGTGACTCCCTGGTCGGTGATACATTTGAGATATTAGATAAGATGGAGCAAGAGTCCAAGAAGGTTGAAGAACAAGCCCAAGCCTCAAACACCGATGTTGATATCAGAAAGGCTAAATGGGCTGCTTGTTTTGAGGAGATCCGAGCCCAACACGCTGTTCCTTAACAAAATGTCTACACCAAGCTCTAGAATATGAAGAAACATCATAAGGTGTCAGGCAAGATTATCGCGTGGGCCCATTTTGATGATCTTAATGTATACGCGGTGAAGAGAGAGAAAGATGTTGAGTACTTTAAATTCCCGCATGATCTAAAGTCTCTATCTAGTTTTGAGCTCAACCAGCTGGCTAAACTGAAGCTTGTTGATACATATGTACCTAGATTCTCATCTGAATGTAATATGTCTTTATTGTCTTACACTTATGTAATTGTTGGGTACTTAATGAAATACAAATGTTTGGTTGTGTTTAAAATGTTTAATATTTCATGAATGAGTTGTTTAACGCATATTGACTTGATTATATAGGTTTGTGGTTGTTTGATTTAATTTAAATAATGTTATGACAATTAATACATTCAAACTTAATAACATGAAGTCATCATGCGAATGGCGCATGCTAATGGACCATACGCATGAACAACTTCATATGAATGACTCAGTCGCACGACTGAACGAGGAGACTGGATCAGTCGTATGACTATAACATGAGATTGACTCAGTCGCACGACTGAGTATTCAGTCATGCGAATGGATCAACCGTATTTCTCAATCACACGAATGAACCATGATGATAGTTCAGTCGCCCAAATGAGCAACCCCAACCTATAAATACCACCTAATTCATGAAAAACATAAGCATTCAATCCACTTCGACTCCAGACGTACCCTAGCCGTCCAGAAGCCTCTAAGTTCGTACTCCAAGTTCATAGAACGCTGTAGATTGATTCCTAATCGATTCTTGACGTTAGATTCAATACGTTATTGTTTCTACGTGCGTTCTCACTGATTGGATCGCCAATCAAGTAGGATTACGCACTATTTGGTTTGGTTTAACACGTTAATTAGTTGGTGTTTCATTCAAATACTAGGTCCTAACAAGTGGTATCCGAGCTTTGGCTCTTGATTACATGTTGATTCAATAGTTTTGATACAAAAAATGTGTTTTTGCATCAAAAACGCAATCTTTTTGTGTCTAACGGAGTCTTAGACGTTTCCAGATTGAAAAGTTTAGTTTTTCCGGCTTACGGCTATTAGGGTTTGATGAAATTCGAGTTTTTACAGCCAAAACAAGTTTAACCTACGAATTATCAAGCTTCAGCAAGTTCAGTCGCACGATTGGCTCAATCGCACGACTGAGTTCAATCGCATTCTCCAACCGCATGATTGGACTCATTCGTACCTTCATTCGTACGACTGAGATTTTTATTCGGACTGTTCAAGCGCATTAGTTCATTCGGACGACTGACTCATTTGCATTTGTTCAGTCACACGATTTAACCATCCGCATTTGTTCAATCGCACGAATAAGTTCAATCGCAAACCTTCATTCGCATACATTAGCAGTTTGTTAAATAATAAAGTGAAGTGTAATGGAGGACCAGTTTTCAGCATACACAGCAAGTAGAGACACACGCATTCAGAATCTACTGCTATTGGAGAATGAAGTGGGTATTCACAATAAACCCCCAAAACTTATTACGTTTGACGACTACCCACAATGAAAGCAACTTTTCGAAATCTACTTAAATGGTGTAGATACAAATTTGTGGGAGGCCATCGAGTCGGGTTATAGCATGCTGGTAGGAGCTGACGGAGTCAAGCTTACTCTAAGTGGCATGTCGGATGCTCAAAAGGTAAAACACAACGCTGAGAAGAAATTCCACGCTTTGCTCACTCAGTCTATTCCGAAGGATAGCTTCCATCAGTATTTGGAGTACACTCAAGCAAAGAGACTATGGGATGCGTTGGAGAAGAGGTATGACGGAAATGCCTCTCTCAAGGCCATTAAGGCCAAAGCTTTGAAGAAGGAGTTCGATAACTTCTCTTCAATAGGAAAAGAAGGCCTGGATGATGTGATCGATAGATTCTACCACTTGATGAGTGAGATGCACACTCATGGAGTGGTTACATCAATGAAGGATAAGGTATCCAACATTGCAGATGGTTACCGGAGAAATGGGCTTCGTTCGTATCAAATCTCAGACAGAATGGGATGCTCTCGAAGTTAGATATAAATGACTTTATTCTGAAACTGAGAGAAGAGGAGCTTAGGATGAAGTACAGAGCTCAAAAGGCCAACTACGATCAGAATCGTGCACTCTACAATGCGACTCCTCAGGCCAAGACATCTGGAGCACCACTGCAGACTGCCTTCGTCTCAAGCACAGAAAATCTAGCACAATCTTCTACTTCAGGATCCGAAACGTCAGGGTCGTCTGGCACCCAGTACATTATACCTGAAGCTAATGCAGTAAAATTGAAAACCGATAACTTCGGTAATGTGACTGTTGAGGTGGCCAAAGAACACATGGACCTCTTAGCTGCTGTGGTCCATTCCTATGATGGAATAGTTGCTGAAAAGATAGGAAATTGTCACCTGGCAGATGAAGATTATGAGCAGGTGGACGAGATGGAGTTGGAACGTATGGACATAATGTGGGCTTTGGAAAGTGCTGTTTGAAGAGCTAAAAAGTTTGTCAAAAAGACTGGAAAGAACTTGGTTGCTACCAAAGACACAACCTTTGGATTCGACAAGTCAAAGGTTACTTGTGTCAACTATGGTGAGAAGGGACACTTCAAGAGAGAGTGTGTGAAGCCAAAGAAGACTGGTAATAGCAATCCCTTCTCGTCCTTTAATCGTCAGGACAAGGCCACATTTAGTAGTTCTACATCATCAAACAAGGATCCTAAACCCTGACTGCTAATGATGATGAAGGACAGGACTAAAGCTTCCGGTTCATCTCACCGGGAGAGTCCAACATAGCTAGTGTGGAGGATATTGATGACGATTCTGCCAGTGAGGGAGAGATAGCAGTAGAGCTTGCGATGTCAAATTCTAAAGACACTGCAAATGTGGTCAACCACCTGCCTGAAGAAGAAAAATCCGCATCATCATCTGAATCACCAGAACTAGAGACAACTGAGTCTGCACTCATGGCTGATTCCTCTTCATCTCAGGTAAGTAATACTGACCAACTATTTAGTAATCATGCTTGCTTAGAATGTAATAAATTCAAAGAAAGTATAGACTCAAAATTTGCTAGGTTATTAGATCATAATGATAGCTTAGTAAAGGATCTAGAACTGTGTACGAAGGCAAATAGAGTGTTAAAACAAAATGAACACAGTTACAAGGAAAAGATAGACCTATTGAATAAACAGCTTAGGGAAACTGAGGTAGTTGCTTTTAACCAAGCGAATGACATTAGGTACTATCTAACCTCCCTAGAAGACACTAAGAAGCAAAAAGCAGTTTTAGAAGTAGAAGTCAACTCGTTAAAACAAAAACTGCACAGTTGGACAAGATCATCACACATTGTCCAACACTTAGTGAGAGAGAGAAATAATAGGGAGGGGCTAGGATACAAAGTGGTTCCACCACCATCTGAGACCTTGATGAATACTAAAAGTAAACCAATTAATGATAATCCCATCAAGGATCACATGGTGTTCACTCCTCTGGTGAGTGATCCAGATTCCTTCATTAAATCAATTGGATCTGACACTAAACAGAAGGAGGCCACTTCAAAGGCAATAGGAACAATGCCTTGTGTTAACCTGGAACAAGAATTTGAAAAGGTTAGTTTTAAGTCAGGGTCAAACAAAGTCAAACAAGAACCTAAAAAGACTATAAAACCTAACCAATCACGGGCTTCATGTCACAATCCAGGTAAACAAGAGATCAAAAATGTAAAAAAAGTTAAGGCAATTAAGTTTGTGAAACCAACTCATACATCTAACAAAGAAGTGTCTAAACTCAAATATAATAAGGTCAACTGTGTGACATTTGCATCTCCACCAAAACATAGAAACCATCAAGTTGAATCCTACTATAACTATGGAGAGTATGGTCACATAGCATCTAAATTTCCTTATTACGAGACACCAAGGAGGAAAGTTGAACTTTCTACATCAATATATAGCTCTTCTAAGAGGAACTCTGTGACATATCCTAAAGGAGCTAGTGAACCCAAAGTTCAATCCATCAACCAGTCGTTTGTTTATCACAAACAGGCCTTACACAAATCTGGATTATGGAAAGAAAAAATCTCCTCAATGTCTGAAAATGAGAACAAATAGAAGTCTGAGCTTCCCTCAACCTCAAAGGGTCAATGGGTTGAGTTTATGATGTACGATGCCTCGGGGAAACCCAAGCCGGTGAAGGATTGGGTTCCTAACATGAACTAATGTTTTCATTGAATGTGCAGGGTGTTTGCTATAGTGCAAAGAGTAACACGTGGATTGTAGATAGTTGAGCATCCAGGCACATGACAGGAAACTGAGATCTCTTACCAAATGTCAGACAAATTAAAGGAGGGCATGTTTCATTTGCTGGGAACAAAGGAGGGTACATCATAGCCCAAGGACAAGTTGGAAATGAGAAAGTTAAGTTTGATAAGGTAAACTATGTCCAACAATTACAAAATAACTTGCTTTCAGTCTCTCAAATTTGTGATAAAGGATTCAAGGTAGTCTTTGACAACAAGAAGTGTTGCGTTCTAAAGAAGGACTACGTGATCCCGGAGGACCAAATCTAAAGACAGCTTCAAGATATAATGATCTTTATGTCGTGGATCTCTCAAAGGCCTCCACAACAGATCGTGAAGTCTAGTGCTTCTTGTCCAAAGCTACTGAGAAGGACTCAATCTCCTGGCATAGGAGAATGGGACATATAAATCCGAGGAAAATGAATCACTTGATCCAGAATGATCTTGTGAGGGGAGTAAATGTCAAAAAATTCCAACTCCCAGATTTCTGTGTTGCATGCAAAAAGGGCAAACAGACGAAGAAGTCTCATAAGGAAAAGAAAGTTCATTCTATAGAACTTTTCCTTGAGCTTCTTCACATGGATCTGTTTGGTCCAGTCAATACAAGAAGCATCGCTGGCGACTTGTATTGCTATGTAGTTACCGATGACTACTCAAGGTTCTCTTGGGTCATGTTTTTGAAATCCAAATCAGAAACATTTGAATCCTTCAAGGAATTGGTAACTACACTGGAATCCCTATACAAGCTGAAGGTAAGACACGTGCGCTCAGACAATGGAACCAAGTTCAAGAATCAGAGGATGGAGGACTATTTCAAGGAAAAAGGAATTGTGCATCAATTTACCTTGGCCTATACACCTCAGATGAATGGCATTGCTGAACGAAAGAACCGCAGCTTGATAGAGACGGCACGGACAATGCTGGCAGATTCGAAACTGCCTATCCAATTTTGGAATGAAGTAGTGGCAAATGCATGTTATACTCTTAATCGAGTTCTGGTAGTAAAACACCATGGAAAAACATGCTACGAGTTATTACAGCGATGTAAACCTAACTTGGAATATCTCGAACCATTTGGCGCTCCGTGCACCCTACTGAAGAAGACTCAGGAGGGAAAATTCAGTTAGAAGGTTGATGAAGGGATCTTTCTAGGATACAACATACCGAAAAAGAGAGTTTACAACAGCTCAATGGGTCAAGTAGAGGTGTGGTGTAATGTTGATGTTTAGAGATATATCACACCGCCTGCTGGAAAAGGGCCTGCTTACTTCTTCGTCTATGATGGATTCTTCAAGTCCTTCAACATACCTCTTTCTTCTTCAGAAGATGAGTTGGCAAACAAGATGATGTACGATGTCTTGAACACACCTTCTCAAGATTCAACAAGTCATAATCCTACCAACTCAGGGGGAGCAGTTGCTGTGAGTGACTCCTCCTCTCATGAAGAAAATGAAGAAAATCATCAGATCAACCAGGATGTACAGGTTCCAACTACCACAAGTCCACAAGCATCTGCTAGTGATGCCTCTGAACCTTCAGAACCTCATACTCCTAATGCCTCAGATCTAGAACTAAATGGTCATAATCTTGACTCTGAGGTGGTTGTTTCGACAACTCCTTGCTCACTTCTAAACATCTATCATCCTTTGGATAATATTATAAGAGATGTGAGATCAAGGGTTTAGACTAGAAATCAGCTGTACTCAGCTGATTATGCCTCTGTGATGGAAAAAGGATACCTTCACGATGGTGCATACCGCTGCTTTGTGTCTTAGTTTGAGCCAAAGTATGTTAGTGAAGCACTAAATGATGAGGCTTGGGTTAGTGCTATGCAGGAAGAACTCCTTCAGGGAGTGATCATCAGAAACAAGGCTCGGCTTGTCGTTTAGAGTTTTTGACAAGTTGAAGGTATCGACTACAATGAAGTATTTGCACCAGTGGCAAGGATGGAAGCCATCCGCATCTTCCTTGCCTATGCATCTTATATGAAAATCAAAGTTTATCAAGTAGATGTTAAGAGTGCATTCCTTCATGGTGAGATCAGAGAAACAGTGTATGTCAGTCAACTCGAGGGATTTGAGGATCCATATCATCGGGACAGAGTTTACAAACTTGACAAGGCTCTATACGGGCTTCATCAAGCTCCACGGGCTGGTATGAGAAACTCTTGACTCATCTTGCGAAACACAGCTTTCGCAGGGGAGTCATTGACTATACACTGTTTATTAAAGAAAAAGATGGAGACTTACTGCTAGTACAAATCTATGTAGATGACATAATCTTCGGTTCAAAGAACGAAGAATTATGCAAAGAATTTGAAGCAGTAATGAAGGCGGAGTTTGAGATGAGTGCCATGGGGGAGATGAAGTTCTTTCTTGGGTTACAGGTGGATCAGACACCAAATGGGATCTTCTTACATCAGACCAAGTATGTAGGGGACATTCTCAGTCAGTTTGACATGGAAAATGCTTCCACAGCTGGCACTCCACTGGCCACAAACCATGATGTAGCACCCGATGAGAATGGTGATCTGGTAGATGCCACTATGTACCGAGGGATGATTGGCTCTCTCATGTATCTTACTACCTCAAGACCTGATAGCATGTATGCGACATGTTTATGCTCACGATATCAGGCAAATCCTAAGGTGAACGATCTAATTGGGGTCAAAAGGATATTTCATTATCTGAAGGGCACACCCACACTTGGGTTATGGTATCCTCATGATGATGACTTTGAACTTACAGTGTATAGTGACTCGGATTACGACAGCTCCAAGATGAACTACAAGTCTACATCAGCAGGGTGTCAGTTCTTTGGGAGAAGATTAGTAACCTGGCAGTGTAAGAAGCAGACCTCGGTTGCATTTTCAACCTGTGAAGCCGAATACGTTGCTGCTGCAAGCTGTTGTTCCCAAATCATATGGATTCAACAGCAAATACAGGATTACGGTTTGCATTTCACTTCTACTCCTATCTTTGTTGATAACTCTACTGCGATTGCAGTCACTAAAAACCCAACATCCTAAGTCCAAACACATCGGAATCAAATATCATTTAATACGTGATTGTTTTGAAAAGAATTTAATCGATGTGATAAAAATAAACACTGATTTTCAATGCGCTGACCTCTATACAAAGGCTTTTGACAAACCACATTTTCTATATCTGTTAGAGGTCAATGGCGTTAAAAAGAAAAGTGAGGTCATTCCTGAAGATGACCATGCATAGTCCGATGCATCGTGTCTAGTTTCTTTTAATTTTTAAATTTTAGTGTTATGTTAGTTTGTTCTTTTGTGTTTGTTTAATTAGTTTAATTACAATTAGTGTCTTTCCTTGCCCATTAAAATCCTAAAATGCAAATCCATAGTGGTTTTATAATTTTAGGGGGAGAATAGGTTTAAAAAAACAAGGGAAAAGGAGAGGCAAGCTGAAAATAAATATGATCGTATGTGTGATACCGATTCAATGTTTGGAATGTGATAGTACACAGGTACAAACCATTTGGGACTTTAAAAATCAAAATTGAAAAAGATGCAAAGTTCAAGTATAAGTCTGTGTAGTCTGAGCAATATAAAAGGAGATATGATAGATAATCTAGCTACTACTAAGGTAACACAAAGAAAGTAGACCTAGAGGTTGCTAGACCACAGATGATATGTCGTAGATTCAACACAATAGATGACTAGACCTTTTGGTGATCTCAAGATTAAATTAAAATGTTTGACAAGCTTTGGTTAACGCCTTATCCCTGGTTAACAGAATCAACAAGATACCAATAAGGGGTGACGAGCAAAATAAACACCACAAAAGTGTGCGCAAGACCAAAGCATGAGCAAAAGCACATGAAAAATGCAAATACAATCAAACTGATAACCTATGTTGTTGGTGAGATTTGTGCAAAAAGAAGAAAAACTGCTCAAACAAGAAGATAGGTTATGTGCCTCTCTGCTGTGCGGTGTCACTGACCTGAGGATAAGCATAACCCATATATTCTAGAACTCATTGTTGTTTGCCGCCTCTCTGCTGTGCGATGACACTGACCTGAGGATTGGCTTCTCTTTGAAAGTTCTAAGAATAGTCTCTTCTTGAATTCTACCCTAAGACCGCTCAAAATCTCCTGAGGAATGTTGATTACCATATAAGTGTGGGATCCACAAATTCTTGTTGAGATAAACAAAGCTTAAAATGATCACCAAACTACGTTGAAAGTCTGTGTATGGATTTAAGAGGACAAATATACTAACAATCACTGTGGCTACAATTCTTGAAAGTTCAAATCAGTGTAGGGACCTAATAGTACTAGTATGATTTCCTAAATTTGCTAAATGACTCTAGATGAAAAACAAGGAAAGAGAATCAAAGGTTTTAGCTAACTGTCCTAAATGATTTGAATATCCTATATGATTCCAGCTTGAATTGGTCCATGTATGGTTTAAAAGAATGTGGCTGCTCTCTCAGAAGAATTATTTGATAGTACATCTCCGGTATCTACCCCCACTAGAGGTATAGTAGAGTCTGCTGGGTTTCACCAGGGTTTCATACCTGGTGAGGAAGAGGAGGAGTCGGATAAGGAGCCACTAACTCAGACTGTGGGAAGTAAAGTCGTTCCCACAAAATGATGACTCCGGGCGGTTGGTGAAGGCCCCGGTGGATCGGGAGAGACAACTGCTGACCCTACATATGCTCCCGATCCACCACGCAGTGTTCTAGGTGGAGCATCCTCCTTGACAGGATTGAGGAAGAAGAGGATGGCACAGCCCCATGGCATGAAGAAGAAGAAGAAGCGCCGACTCACCTTCATCACCACCACAGCTACCACCACAGCTACCACCATAGCCACCACCACTACCACCTCTACAGCCACACCATCTGTCACCACATCTGCTACAACCACACCACCACCATCTTCACCTATATTCACCACATCTTCCACACCCACACCACCACCACCTTCACCTATATTCACCACATCTTCCACACCCACACCACCAGCACCATCACCTATACTACCCCCAATCTTCACCACTGTCACCATCACCATTAGCCATCCTGCAGCACCATTGTCTTCCACCCGATATTCATCAGGATCACCTCTGCCTCCCAGTGGGGTAGAGGAACAACTCTCAGCACTCTACCGTATGGTGCTGAGGCTGTTAGCACTGCAGATGAAGAGAAGAGCACACAGATACGACAACTTACAGACATGACCACTGCTCAATCTCAGCAGCTGTCACATCACGCTTGTTTGATCGATGAGCAGGCTCATCAGATGTTTCAGCTCCAGGAGCAACACAACAAGAAGATTAAAGAGCTGGAGGCTGCAAACAAGTCCATCCTACTAAAGATGAAAGGGTCCAGAGACGAATCCTTAAAGATCGGAGAAGGGGATCGAGAAGAAGATACTGATGATGATGAGAGTGATGATGATGATGATGGCGGCGATCACATTGGTGATAAAGATGCTAATAATGATGATGATGACTCTTCTACTTCGGGTGCACAAGAAGCCAGTGAGAGGCGGAACAAAAAGACTCAAGATCCGGGTGCCTCGACTTCAGCTCTGACAGCAGAAGAACACATGATCCAGGACAAGAGTAATGCTTAGATGTTTTGTTGTTACTTAAAATCTTTTGTATTTGGATCATGTATGAAATTAATGAAATACATATTTATTTGTAATGTAAATAGTTATGTTTTTTATTATTATGGTTATGTCTTGATTATTAACTAATGTTTGATGTGTTGAATGTTTAAATCAAGTAGATCCATAGTTTCAAAGGGACGAATACGATGCTGAACCCCTTCTGCAGGTCAAGACTCAACTAACCATGATTCTTGGTCTGCAAGGGATTGTCAAGAGATCAGTGAGTTACACCCCTGAAGAAGGGGAAATAATTCACAACCTCACTGACGACCAAATTGCTGAAATGTTCAAGCTTAATCCCGATAAGATTGTAAAAAGACGGTCCAACTTTGAAAAGGACAGTGACGATGAGCTGAACGACATGGATGAGATAGAGATCGAGGATGTCAAGCAGAGCACTATCCCGAGTACGCTGACATAGAGGGAAATGTGGTCTCCAATCTGGGTGATTCCCTAGTTAGTGATACATTCGAGATATTAGATCAAATGGAGCAAGAATCTGAGAAGATTGAAGAACAAGCCCAAGCCTCAAACGCCGATGTTGATATCAGAAAGGCTGAATGGGCTGCATGTTTTGGGGAGATCCGAGCAAAACGTGCTGCTCCTAAACCGAATTTCTACACCAAGCTCTATAAAGTGAAGAAACATCACAAGGTGTCAGGCAAAATTGTCACGTGGGCTCATTTTGATGATCTTAACGTATACGCGATAAAGAGAGGGAAGAGTATTGAGTACTTTAGATTCCCGCATGATCTAAATCTCTACCTGGTTTTGAGCTCAACCAGCTGGCTAAGCTGAAGCTACTATATCTGAGGAAGATGTCAGGCTGGTTTGAGGCTGCCCTGAAGAAAGAGTACCACACTAGGTGGGTCAACTTCAAACCTCAACAACCTACGAGGTATATCAGACGTTCTAAAGTTGATCCCATAACTTGAAAGCCCAAGATAGTGCTGAAGTGGAGTCCCCCAAGAACAATGTCAAGAATCCCTCTCAGGGAAATGCCACAGGACTTCACTCCACACTTCAAATGGTGGTACTATGATTGGAGAACAGGGGAGGTGGTCACAGTTCTGAACAAAGAGGGTAGAATGGATACTATCAGGGTATTTGACCCGATGTGGCTCACTAACTTGTCTACTGATGATGTATACACATTATACAAGTGGCCACTGTTCTATGACACGCAAGATATTGTACAAGCCCTCCAATTCCAAAATGTGATACGACTCTGCTTTGCGTTTGAGATACACACAGGAGTCACAAGAGAGGAGAAGTACAAGAAGTACGAAGAGGTTATGAAGAAGGTAAGACATTAGATAGATCTAGGTCCAAGAGGGAGTTTGTTGATACATATGTACCTAGATTCTGATTTGAATGTAATATGTCTTTATTGTCTTACACTTATGTAATCATTGGGTACTTAATGAAATACAAATGTTTGGTTGCGTTTAAAAGGTTTAATATTTCATTAATGAGTTGTTTAACGCATATTGACTTGATTATATAGGTTTGTGGTTGTTTGAATTAATATAAATAATGTTATGACAATTAATACATTCAAACTTAATAACATGAAGTCATCATGCGAATGGCCCATGCTAATGGACCATACGCATGAAAAACTTCATACGAATGACTCAGTAGCATGACTAAACGAGGAGACCGGATCAGTCGTATGACTATAACATAAGATTGACTCAGTCGCACGACTGAATACCCAGTCGTGCGAATGGATCAACCACATGTTTCAATCGCATGAATGAACCATGATGATGGTTCAGTCGCCCAAATGAGCAACCCTAACCTATAAATACCACCAAATTCGTGGAAAAACATAAGCATTCAATCCACTTCGACTCCAGACGTACCCTAGCCGTCCAAAAGCCTCTAAGTTCATACTCCAAGTTCATAGAACACTGTAGATCGATTCCTAATTGATTCTTGACGTTAGATTCAATACGTTATTGTTTCTACGTGCATTCTCACTGATTGGATCGCCAATGAAATAGGATTCCGCACTATTTGGTTTGGCTTAACACGTTAATCAGTTGGTGTTTCGTTCAAACACCAGGTCCTAACAAAGCTGCTATACGCTGACCCAAGAAAGATGTCAGGCTGGTTTGAGGTTGCCTTGAAGAAAGAGTACCACACCAGGTGGGTCAACTTCAAACCTCAACAACCTACGAGGCATATCAGATGTTTTGAAGTTGATCCCATAACTGGAAAGCCAAAGAAAGTGCTGAAGTGGAGTCCTCCACGAACAATGTCAAAGATCCCTCTACGGGAGATACCATAGGACTTCACTCCTCACTTCAAATGGTGGTACTATGATTGGAGAACAGGGAAAGCTTTCATAGTTCTGAACAAAGAGGGCAGAATGGATACTCTCAAGGTATTCGACCCGATGTGGCTTACCAACTTGTCAGCTGACGACATCCACACTCTATACAAGTGGCCATTGTTCTATGACACGCAGGATATTGTACAAGCCCTCCAATTCCAAAATGTGATACGGCTCTGCTGTGCATTTGAAATACATGCAGGAGTCACAAGAGAGGAGAAGTACAAGAAGTACGAGGAGGTTTTGAAGAAGGAAAGATGATAGATAAATCTAGGTCTAAGGGGGAGGTTGTTGATACATATGTACCTAGATTCAGATATTAATGTAATATGTCTTGAATGTCTTACGCTTATTTATAATGTTTAACATTTCATTAATGAGTTGTGTAACGCATATTGACTAGATTATATAGGTTTGTGATTGTTTGAATTGATATGCATAATGCTATAATAATAAATAGATTCAAACTTGGTTAAGTGAAGTTCTCATGCGAGTGACTGGACCATGCGTGCTAACAGTGGTCATGCGTCCGAACGGCCATGCGACTGAGTGTCCATGCGCCTAAATAGTTCATACGCCTGAACAACTTCATGCGACTGACTCAGTCGCACGACTGAACACTCAGTCGTGCGAATGGATCAACCGCATGGCTCAATCGCACAAATGAACCATGCAAATGGTTCAGTCGCCCGATTGAGTAACCCTAACCTATAAATACCACCTAATTCATGGAAAAACGTAAGCAAGATACACACTTTGACTCCAGATGTACCCTAGCCGTCCAGAGACCTCTAAGATCATACTCAAAGTTCATAAATTGTAGTAGATCGATTCCTAATCGATTCTTAATGTTAGATTCAATACTTAGTTGTTTCTACGTGCATTCTCACTGAGTGGATCGCCAATCAAATAGGAATTCCGCACTATTTGGTTCGGTATACACGTTAAACAGTTAGTACATCGTCTAGTACATGGTCCCTAACACCAAGTCATCCGCATTTGGTGACAAGTCATCCGCATATTGGACAAGTCATCTGCATTTGGTAACAAGTCATCCTCATTTGTGTATAACACATCCGCATTTATGTATAACACACAGGCATTTAATGAAGCTTCATCCATATTTGTTTTCAGACTTGAACAAAAATGATTTCACACTATAGTGCAGGTCGGGAAATTAGAAGTAGCTTCTATTTCTTTATCTTTTATTTTTTTTTAATGATAATTGTGTTCATTTGCATCGAATTTTGAAGGAATAATCCAGTGAATTATTATATATCTTAAAATCATACCATATTAGAACATATCTGATGATTTTTCTTCTTGATTTGAGATGAACAAATGTGTTTTCTTCTGTTTTGATGTAAATCTTGTTCAATTGCGTCGAAGTTTTGAAGGAATAATCATGAACATGTTCACGATTATTCAAATCATACCATAGTTGAACAGATTTGTTGGTTTTTCTTCTGAATTTGGGTAAGAACAGATGAGTTATTGATGAACAGGGACTTGGTTCTTCATTTTTCTTTTTTTTCTTCATTGTTCTTGACATCATTAAAGATGAAATCAGATCTAAAAACTAGATAAAATCCAACAACCAACAACTCTGATACCATTTTGCTAAATCCATATTTCAAATTCATTGAGCTTGGATCTTAGGATTCATCATGTTCAGATCTAGAAATCAAAATTAAGATGGGTGGACGTGTGTGAATCAATGAACAAAGAGATGGATAATAATAATGTTATGATTTCATTGATGTTGATAAACAAGTTACAATGAGAATCATAGATGGCTGGTGAAATCAAACCCACCCAAAGGAGAGGATTTCTCCTTGGATGGTGATTTACACCATGAGAAACACACACACAAAAGCTACACTTTCATAAATGCACTAGTGGGTCTATTTATACTAATATTACAACATGACCTAATTTTGACTTTCTAATTGTCTTGATGTTGACTTTATCATGTTGAATTGTCTTGTTTTGTTGTAATCAACTTGGTCTCTGAACTTGTACAATGAGACCTTCAGTTGGATGTTATTATGATTTGGTAAGTTTTAGTTTACTCAATTGTTGAACCCCAACACAACAAAATCTATGTCAATATCCAATCTCAGATCTAAAAATACAGTCTTAACTACTTTCTCCACACTTCCTACAACTCCTTCCCTTGCAACATTAGCCTCACTAACACCAACATCTTTTTCACCCGAGCCTCCTATATCTATAACACCAACACTACTAGGGCCCTCTCCTACCTTTGTCAAGATACTCACATTGAGAAATGAGTATCTTGATGTGTTTGTGAGATCATCTAACTTAGACTGATTTGGCAGGCCGACTGTACCTTTCAATTCATTCACTTCAGTCAATAATCTCTTAATCAAAGCCTGTTGATCAACCATCATCTTTTTCATACTCTCCAACATCTCATTTTTCTTTTTCTCTCTTAATCCTGATTCATCAACTTTGTCTTAATCATACTTCACTCATTTTTCAGAGAAGAGTTAAGATTCCTAACCAAATTGTCATCCAAGCTTGCCCTTTCATCTTTTCTTTGAGGCTCAAAAAAGATTTGATGTTTATGCTTGGACCTCCTCTCTGTCACCTTTCAGACTTAGCTTGATCTGCCTTTTTCTTAGACCTCTTTTCCTTTTCAGCCCTTAAAGCCTCCTAATCCTTGTCAATCTCTTCTTCAAATTCATATTCTTTCTCCTTGGCATATCTCTTCCTTTTCTTGATAACATCTTCTTGTTTTTCCCTATTGTCCTCAACATTCTTTTTTTCTGACTTTGTCACCCTCCTGATATAATTCCACCTCTCAGCAGGATACATATTTTCCCATAAATAAGTGACCCTTAAACTAAAATCATGTCTTATTGCCGAGCAGTCAACAAGTATTCTTGTATTCACTTGTATAAGCCTTTTTATTTCTCCATAACATGGAACAATCGGAATCAAATCCTCAATCATCATCTATATAAAACTCGAATATAGCAGCCATTTGTCTTTCTACAGTGCCATGATATTCTCAGCCATGCAGCCAAAAATCAGGTTAGCAATGTTGCCCTTTTGGCCTCTATAGAATATAATCAAAGATCTTGCCTAATCAAGATTCAATCCATCTCACCCTCCTTTATTGTGATCTAGGAACATGATGAATACATGAGCAATTTAACTTCATTTTCTGGATAGAAAGGATTTCTTGATCTCCTTCCTATTACCAAAAGAGGTCCCTCGTAACCAATCTTCTAAATGCCTCTAACACCTTATGCTCAGATAACAACACCTCATCTCCATAATCGTCTTCAAGTCTCAAAACTCTTGCAATGTTGTTCTCCATAACTCTTGCCACTATCCTCTAAGGATTGGCCCTAGTATCATACTCTGTTATTCTTTAGAAATCTTTAATGTGAAGATCGTATATGGTAGGAGAATGAGAAATAGCGTAGGCAATGGTCAAGTTCCTGAGCCATTGTATGCAGTGTTTGAATCCAACAACTTTTGGATTATGATAATCCAGAATAGCTGTGTTGTTGTTCTAGTCATCGAATTTCGAATTGGCCATTTAACTGAAAAGAAAAAGACAAAATAAGTTATAAGGGAATAATATCATAAATAGAAGAGATAAACAATAAAAAAGAATAAAATTAAACTAAAACCAAATTAATTTCACTGGTTGAAAGTGTAAATTTGGCAGGCGAAAGTGTAATTTTGGCAGGCTGAAAGTGTAATTATGGCAGGCTGAAAGTGTAATTTTGGCAGGTCAACACTTGTAATTTTGGCAGGTCGAAAGTGTAATTTCTGCATGTTGAAATTGTAATTTCGGCATGCCAAAACTGAATTCAGGCATGCGTCATCCCTTTTCCTTTCAATTCACAAGCCAACATTGTTTCAAAGCTGTGAACTAACATACCAAACAATGCCATTATGTTAGACGGGATCGAAGTACTGGGAGCAACTTTTGAATTTGATTGATCACTAAATGAGCTACCACCACCACTTGATTATTACAAATGAAACAATTGTAGTTGATCCTCCTTGTCCTGATGCATACATTGGCGAGCTTGTACTGGATAAGATTAATGCAACATTCTGTGGAAAACCAGATGATGACATCATAGACTAATTGTTGGTCCATTTGATCGATTTGCACTACAATGTGTTGTTGAATCGTTCAATATCAAATACAAACAATAGACAAGATGAACAAAAAAGATTAAGAACACAAACAATTCAATCAAGATAAAAGAATGATGATCAATACAATTTATAACAAAGCACAATGATATTTCTATAAAATTATTGCTTACAAAGGTAACTTGAAACAAGGATAAATGATTAGTGTTTTGCAAGATTAGCTAACAATAATAATGATCAAAACTATATATTGCAGTCATAGTTTCGTAGAAAGTTTCGCTGTCAGCGAAACTGTTCTGCCGAAATTGTACTTTCGCCCAGCAGAAACAACAGTTTTGCCGAGCGAACTAAACAGCTGACTGTGAGCGAAACTATAGTTTCGCTCGGCAGAAACTATAGTTTCGCTCGGCAGAAACACCAGTTCATAGTTCGTAGTTGATCTTGTTCTAATCGTTCTTAACGTTTCTTTAATCATTAGATTGATCTAAACTGCGTTCTCATTGATTGGATTGCCAATCAAATATGATTCCGCAATATTTGATCTGGTTTCATGCATTATCAGTTAGTACTCCATACGTACACGGCCGGGTGATTCGATTAGTTTCTGTGTAAAAATCATGTTTTTCATTCAAAAGAGTCACCTTTTTAGAGTAAAACAGTGTTTTCGACGTCTCTAGGTCTCAAAGTTTAAGTTTACGGCATACGGCAAATTAGGGTTCTTCAAAAATCGTGTTTTTGCATCAAATAGTCAAAAACATTCGATTTTGCAGAAACAACAACCTTTAGTCGCACGATTGGCCCAATCGCACGACTGAACTCAATCGCACCTCCCATTCGCACGATTGAACTCAGTCGCTTACTTATTCGTACGATTGAACAACCCCATTCACTTGTCTCCAATCGCACACTCCATACGTATGACTGAATCCAATCGCACTATTGAATTCATTCGCACTCTTCATTCGGACGACTGAGTCATCCGCATTGGCCATCCGCATTTGTCCAATCTCATGATTGACTCATCCGCATTTGTCCAATCGCACGATTGACTCATTCGCATCTGTCCATTCACACAAGTGAATCAGTTGAGTTCTAATGTTCAAAGTTAAAGAGATGGAAGATTAGTTCTCTGCGTTTACTGCCGTACGGACTCAAAGATCTAGAACCTTTTGCTTCTGGAAAACGAAATTAGGATCACAATAAACCACCTAAACTTATAATGTTAGATGATTACCCACAATGGAAGCAGCAATTCAAGATCTATCTTAATGGAGCTGATCCCAACCTTTGGGAATCTATTGAGACAGGTTATAGTATGCCGGTTGGTGTTGATGGTGTTAAATTAACCTTGGGTGGTATGACTGACAGCTAGAAGGCGAAGTACAATATTGAAAAGAAGGTGTATGCCCTGTTGACTAAGTTTTCTAAGAACAAACATGCTAAGAAGTTATGGGAGGCCTTGGAGAAAAGATATGACGGGAATGCAAGGTTGAAAGCTTTAAAGGCAAAGGCTCTAAAGAAGGAGTTTGATAACTTCTCTTCAATGGGGAAAGAAAGCTTGGATGATGTTATAGACAGGTTCTACCATCTAATGAGTGAGCTGCACACTCATGGGGTCTTAACGTCAATGGAAGATAAGGTCTCAAGCTCTGCTGATGGTTTGCTAGAGAAATGGGACTCGTTTGTGTCTACATGAGACTATTCAATATACTGGAAAAATTAGACATAAACGACTTCATCCTAAAATTGAGGGAGGAGGAACTGAGGATGAAGTACAGGTCACAGAAAGGATCCTATGACCAGAATCCTTCACTTTATAACTCCTCTCCCACTCCAACCAGTTCAGGAGCACCACTTCAAACAACGTTTGTGTCTAGTTCAACTGCTCCTTCTCAAACCACTACTTCAGGACAAAAAATGTCTGTGTCATCCTCTACCCAATATATAGTGCCTGAAGCAAACATTACAAAGTTGAAGATCAAGAATCTCGGTAATATCATGATGGAAGTAGCAAAGGAGCACATGGACCTTCTAGCAGCGGTTGTTCATTCTTATGATGGTCTAGTTGTAGGGAAAATTGGTAATTACCATCTGGTCGATGAAGACTACGAGCAGGTCGACGAGAATGAACTAGACAGAATGGATATAATGTGGGCTTTGGCAAGTGCTGTCAGGAGAGCGAAAAAGTTTGTAAAGAAGACTGGTCAAAACTTGATAGCCACGAAAGATACTACCTTTGGTTTCGACAAAACCAAAGTTACCCGTTTTAACTGTGGAGAAAAGGGGCATTTCAAACATGAATGTGTAAAGCCTAAGACGATAGGTAACGAGAATCCATTCTTATCTTTTGACTGTCAAGACAAACCCACGAGTGGAGCTACCTCTTCAAGTCAAGAGACAAAGGCCTTGATTGCTCAAGGTGACGAGGACAGGATTGGACCTTCAGTTTTGTGTCTCCGGGTGAATCGAACATTGCCCATGTCGAGGGTTTAGATGATGACTCTGCAAGTGAAGGTGAAATCATAGTTGAACTAGTGAGGTCCGATAATGAAGATACTACAAATGTGGTCAATCACCTGATTGAAGAAGATCTCAGAATGACATGTTCAGAATCTCCAACATCCGAAGAGTCAAACTCTGCATCGTTGGTTGATTCAACCGAATCTTCATAGATAAGTACAAAAGACCAACTCTTTGAAAATCATGTTTGTAATGAATGTAATAAATTTAGAGAAAGCATTGATCTTAAATTTGCTACGTTATTAGATCATAATGATAGCTTAGTAAATGACTTACAACTGTGCACAGAAGCTAATCGGATTTTAAAACAAAATGAGCACAGTTATAAAGAGAAAATAGAACTTTTAAATAACAACTAAGGGAAACCAAGGATGTTGCTTTTAATCAAGCCAATGAGATAAAGTTCTACTTAAACTCCTTGAAGAAACTAAGAAAGAAAAGGCAGGTGTAGAAGTCGAAGTCAACTCATTAAAACAAAAAATGCACAGTTGGACTAGTTCTTCTCACTAGTTCAACACTTAGTGAAAGAACAAAATAACGAGGTGGGGTTGGGTTACAAAGTGGTTCCACCATCACATGATATCTTGTTAAATGGTAAATGTTGAACAGTTAATAACAATCCAATTAAGGATCATGTGGTGTCCACTCCTCTGGTTAGTGATCCGTATTCCACGGGTAAACCGGTGAATTCTGTCACTAATCAGAAGAAGACTACTTTGAAATCTAAAGGTAATATGCCTATTGTGAATTTGGATGAACAATGTGAAAAGGTTAGTGTAAATTTAGGTTCAAACATATCTATTTCTGAACTCAAAATGACCAAACCAGTTAACCAACCACGTGCTCCATGTCACAGTCCAAATAAACAAAAGTCTAAAGCTGTTAAAAACATTTAAACAATGAATTTTATTAAAGAAGTAAAAACATCTAAACAAGAAGTGTCCAAACCCAACCAGACACAGGTCACCCCCGTAACATTCTCAACCCCACATAAACAATTTCCTCAACATGTAAAAGGGAGATCATGCTACAGTTGTGAGAAGAGAGGACACATCGCTTCTAATTGTCCTTATTATCAGACACCAAGAAAGAAAATAGAACTTTATGATACTAAACCAATTTCTTCGAAAAGGAGTTCTATTACTCCACCAAAAAGAAGTAATGAACCTAATGTTCAAACCGTAAGCCAGTCGTTTGTTTATCACAAACAAGCGTTACACAAAACTGGCTTATAGAATGAAAAGTTAAGTCTAATGTCTGATAATGAGAGCAATAAGAAGAATGATATGCCCTCACCCTCAATGGACAGTGGGTTGAGTTCATGATGTGCGATTCCTCTGGGTCACCCAAGCCAGTTAAGGCTTGGGTCCTAAACCTAAACTGATAATTTCCTACGAATGTGCAGGGTGTTAGTTACAGTGCTATCACAAACACCTGGATTGTTGATATTAGGGCGTCTAGGCATATGATCAGGAACTTGTCTGTCCTTTCAAATTTCAAACAAATTAAAGGAGGACATGTCTCATTTGCTGGAAATAAAGAAGGATACATCACCGCTCAAGGCGAAGTGGGAAACCAGAAAGTCAAGTTTTATAAGGTCAACTACGTTCAGCAATTACCAAATAACTTGCTTTCAGTGTCCCAGATCTGTGACAAAGGATTCAAGGTTGTTTTTGACAACAAGAAATGCTATATGTTGAAGAAGGATTACATTATCTCAGAGGAACAAATCCTAATGTCAGCTTCAAGATACAATGACTTATATGTCTTTGATCTATCAAAGGTCTCCACAACCGATTATCAAGTTCAATGCTTCTTGTGAAAGGCAACTGAGAGGGACTTGATCTCCTGGCATAGGAGAATGGGACACATAAATCCATAGAAGATGAATCATCTGATTCAGAATGACTTAGTAAATGGAGTTAATGTTAAGAATTTTCAACTTCCGGATTTTTGCATAGCGTGTAAGAAAGGTAAACAAACCAAGAAGTCTCACAAGGCAAAGAAAGTAAATTCTATTGAATTACCTCTCGAACTTCTACACATGAATCTGTTTGGTCCATTAAGCACCAAGAGCATCGCCGGTAATTGTACTGTTATGTAGCCACTGATGATTATTTAAGATTCTCTTGGGTAATGTTTCTGAAATCCAAATCAGAGACATTTGAATCGTTCAAACAGCTGGTGACCACATTGGAATCTCTTTACAAGCTGAAAGTGCAACAGATTTGCTCAGTCAACGAGACAGAATTCAAGAACCAGTGGATGGAGGCATCCTGCAAAGAGAAAGGAATTGTACATCAGTTCAAATCTACCTGCACTCCATAAATGAACAGAGTTGATGAACGGAAGAACAAGAGCTTGATAGAGACAGCACGAACGATGCTAGCAGACTCGAAGCTGCCCATCCAATTTTGGAATGAGGCAGATGCCAATGCATGTTACACCCTAAATCGAGTCTTGGTGGTTAAACGTCATGGTAGAATGTGTTATGAGTTGCTCCAGCGACGTAAACCTAATCTGGACTACCTCGAATCATTTGGCGCACCATGTACGCTGATGAAGAAAACTCAGTCAAGGAAGTTCAGTGAAAAGGCTAAAGAAGGAATTTTCTAGGATACAACATACTGAATAACAGAGTTTACAACAACTCAACGGGTCAAGTAGAAGTGTGGTGCAATGTTGACGTTAAGAGATACACCACCCCTTTGCTGGAAAAGGACCCACATTCTTCTTCGATTATGATGGATTCTTTAAGTCCTTCAGCATCCTTCTCCCCCCTCCTGATGATGAGTTATCAAGGAAAATGATGTATGATGTCATAAATACACCATCACTAGACTCGACAACATCAGGTTCATAAGGAGAGTCTTCTAGTCATTCAGGGGGAGCACTAGAGGTAAGTGACTCTTCCTCTGACAATGACGAAGTGGAGAATGATCAGGTGGATCAGGAGGAACAGGTTCTTGCTACTAAAAGTACACAAGCATCAGATGTTGATGCCTCTAACACTTTGGAACCTTGCACTCCAACGACTACAGATACTGAAGCAGGAATTCAAAATATGGATTAGGAAGTAGTTGTTCCCACCACTCCCGGATCTCAACTTAATGTATATCATCCTCTGGACAACGTCATAGGGGATGTACAATCGGGAGTACAGACAAGGAATCAGCTATACTCAACTGATTATGCCTTAGTCATGGAAAAGGGCTATCTTCATGATGGTGCTTATCGATGTTTTATGTCTCAATTTGAGTGAAAATATGTAAGTGAAGCCTTAAACGATGAGGCATGGGTGAGTGCCATGCAAGAAGAACTTCTTCATTCAAGAAGTTAGGAGTATGGACACCGGTGGATAGACCAAAAGGTGCTAAACTAATTAGCACTACATGGGTCTTGAAATGCAAGAAAGATGACAAAGGGTTCATTATATGAAACAAGGCTCGACTTGCCGTTCAAGGTTTTAGACAAGTCGAAGGAATCGATTACAATGAAGTGTTTGCTACTGTGGCTAGAATAGAAGCATACGTATCTTCCTAGCCTATGCATCTTACATGAAGATCAAAGTTCATCAAGTAGATGTCAAGAGTGCATTCCTTCGTGGGGAAATTTGTGAGACAGTATGTTAGTCAACCCGAAGGATTTGAGAGGATCCTTACCATCGGGATAGAGTTTACAAGCTGGATAAGGCTTCTACAGGCTCCATCAAGACCCAGAGCATGGTATGAGAAACTCTCAACTCATCTGGTGAAACACGGTTTTCGCAGAGGAGTATTGACTGTACACTATTTATCAAAGAAAAGGATGGTGACTTATAGCTAGTATAGATTTATGTTGATGACATAATCTACGGATCCAAAACAAAGAGCTATGTAAGAATTTGAATTTGTAATGAAAGCAGAATTTGAGATGAGTGCAACGGGGGAGATGATGTTCTTCCTAGGATTACAGGTGGATCAGACACCAAGGAATCTTCCTACATTAGACTAAATATTAGGGGATATCCTTAGTCGGTTTGACATGGAGAATGCTTCAGCTGCGGAACTCCACTTTCCACGAACCACGATGTGGCACCCGACGAATATGGTGATCTGGTTGATGCTACAATGTATAGAGGAATGATTGGACCCATAATGTATCTCACAGCGTCTCGTTCTGATATCATGTATGCGACGTGTTGTGTTCAAGATATCTGGAAAACCAAAAGTTAACCATCTCATTGGTGTTAAACAAATTTTCTATTATCTGAAGGGTACTCCAAAACTCGGGTTATGGTATCCTCATGACGATGATTTTGTGCTTACAGCGTATAGTGACTCAGATTATGGCGGCTGCAAAATGAACTACAAGTCAGCGTCTGCAGGATGTCAAATTTTTGGGAGAAGATTAGTCACCTGGCAGTGTAAGAAGCAGACACCGGTTGCTCTGTCAACTTGTGAAGCTCAATATGTTGTTGCTGCAAGTTGCTGTTCGCAGATCATTGGATTTAATAGCAAATGCGAGACTACGGTTTGAAATTCTCTAACACTCATATCTATGTTGATAATTATGTTGCTATAGCCGTAACAAAAAATCCAGTCCAACATCCTAAAACTAAATACATCGGCATTAAGTATCACTTTATACGTGATTGTTTTGAAAAGCAATTAATTGATGTGGTTAAAATAAATAGGATTTTCAACGTGCCGACCTCTACACAAAGCATTTGATAAACCAAGGTTTTTTTTATCTATTAGAGGTTAATGGCGTGGAAAAGAAAAGTAATGTGATCACAAAGGAAGAAAATGCTTAGTCCGACAATTTTTTATTTTATTTTATTTTGTATTATTTTATTTTCCTGTTTATATAAATTCCAATAAACTCAAAAATATATGTGGTTTTAGAATTTTAGGGGGAGAATAGGTGAGATTAGTATAAATTAGTCGTTTTATTTAATTACCTAAAAAACAAGGGAGGAGGACAACTTAGCCAAAAGAAAAGAAATCAAATCTGTGATACTAATTCAACGTATATGGAAAATGATAGTACATAGAGAACAGATTGTTTGGGACTTCAAAAGAGTTTAACTGATTTAGATGCAAAATCAGAGTTTAAGTTTGAAAAGTCTAAGCAAAATAAAAGGAAAAATGATAGCAAAACTAGTAGGCTACCAAGGTAACATAGACAAAGTAGACCTAAAGGTTGCTAGTTCATTATATGATGTGTCAGTAAATTCAACAAAATAGATGAGTAGACCTCATTGGTGGTTTCAATTGCAAACTAAGTTGTTCAACTTGTTGTGGGTTCCCATCTTATCCCTTGTTAACACTATCAACGCTGTTCCAATAAGGGGTGAAGAGCAAAATAAACCTCACAAATGTGTGCGGACGATCATAAAATATGAGCAAAGCACATGAATAATGCAAAATGCAATCAAGCTAATAGCTTATGTTGTTGGTATGATATGTGCAAAAAGAAAATAAATGCTCGAACCAAAAGATAGGTTGTGTGCCTCTCTGCTGTGCGGTGGCACTGACTTGAGGATAAGCATAACCTAAGTATTCTAGAATTCATTGTCGTTTGCGCCTCTCTGCTATGTGATGGCACTGACCTGAGGCTTGGCATCTCTTTGAAAGCTCTTAGAATAGTTTCTTCTTGAAATATAACCATAGACCACTCAAAAATCTCCTAAGGAACGTTGATTACCATATAAGTGTGGGATCCACAATGCTTGTTGAAAATTTAAACCTTAAATCATCACCGGTGCTTGTCAAAAATCTATGTATGGATTTAAGAGGACAAGTATACTGACAATCATCGTGAGCTGCAGTTCTTGAAAGTCAAAATCATTGTGTGAATCTTGTAGCTCTAGTGTGATTTCTTAAATTTGCTATTGACTCTCAGAAAAACAAGGATCTAGCATCAAAATCGGTTATTAAAATGTCCCAAATAATTTCGATATACCTATATGATTCCATAATGAATTGTACCAGAAATGATAAAATAGAATTGAAGCTGTGCTGTCCAGGAAGTGTGAAGTCGGCTGGATCGGTAAACATCCGAGTGTGTTCTTGACGGAAGGATAAACAACAGCAAAAACCAAGAGACAATCAATAACACGAACTATAATAAATGGTTTCGTTGATAAACCTAACAATTACAAGCTCGTTACAGCATAAGAATCAAGACTCTTAGCAAGGGGAGATTGAGCATGATCTCCCCTCTCATCCGGTAGCACCTAGGCTCCAGGCAGACTCCTCTCAAAATCCTTAATCTCTCTACACATTGAAACTGGTATATATAGGCCTCGGCCCATATTATATACGACTGGGCCCATTCGTGCGATTGGACCATACGTATGGTTCAATCGTACGACTGGACCATACGTATGGTTCAATCGTAGGACTGGACCATACTTATGGTTCAGTCTTACGAATGTCCCAATCGCATATGTCAGTCGCACGACTGGTCCATTAGAATGGACCAGTCGTACGACTGACTCTCATTCGCATATGCTCCTAAGAATGACCCAGTTTCATGTGTTTACAACATATCAGGTGTATTACATTAAGCTTAGACTATTCGACAAGCGACAGACACACTATATATGACTATATATGCTCTAACAAATCCCCTTGGAAGTTGCTTGCGAATAGTAGATAACACCTCTTACAATCTTTAGTCAATCTTTGCCCCAGTTTCCAATAGAATCAAACGAACAACCATATTATCCAACGTTGTTGATCTGAGGTTGCTACAGTATCCTTGAAAATGAATTTAGGCACAATAGCTTTCGTTTACTTTACAGAATACCATCATAGCGGCAAGATTCCCCATATGACTGATTTTTCCAGATAATGATGTGAGTAGTTTTCCATTGCTTCAATCTTCACACCGGCTAACCTGATTAACATTAACATCTACAGAAATTTCCCCTCACATTCAGCATATCCCAATATAAAAACGTTGTGCTCTCTTGGCGTCTTCATAAGGTGTATTGGGCAAAAGGTTGAAGGTTCCAATCCACAACTGTCAATCTCAACCAAATCAACGTGCACTTAGATTCATCATCAGAAACCGGCTCACAACATCACTTTCTGATTGCGTCTTCAATTTCTCTATACATGAATTCCCCCTAAGAATGGGAATCCTCGTTGTGTGGATAGATATACCTTGATTGGCCTATAAATAGTCAGATGCTCCTGACTACCCCACAAAATCATCACCAACCGCTGACATCTTCTCTTCTCTCTTTCATGTTCCAATTACATTCACCTATTCTGGAAGTCCAACGAATAATGGGGTATACATCGAACATATTTGACAAAACCTTCGGGTGAGTATGCTTTGCTCATCCTCAAATCTATGCAAGAAGCAAATCCGGACTCTTTTTTTGGTCTGGAACAAATGTGGATGAGTCAATGCGGATGGCTCATTCGTGCGATTGAACATACGACTGGTCCAGTCGCACGATTGAACATATGACTGGTCTAGTCGCAGGAATGGTCCATTAGCATGGTCCAGTCGTACGAATGGTCCATTCGCATGGCCCAGTCGCATTAACGAGCCTGTACGCATATTCTCAGATCTGCAGCCACTAGGGCTACCCAAAACCCTAATCTGATGAATTATATGAACCGAAACAAAATAGGCATCATCAGATTTGAAAGGGTGATTAGAATGTGGTTTCGAGTTTCATTTTAACATAGAAACACCACACGTAACAAGATCGGAGCAAAACACGAAGAACACAAAGTGGGTTTAACGTCAAGATTTGAAATTAGATCCAGAAACCAAGAGCTCGGGTTGGTAGAATGATTGTTAGATCATTCCAGTAGTAACCGGCTCTGATACCAATTGTGAAGTCGGTTGGATCGGTAAAAATCCGAGCGTGTTCTTGACGGAAGGATAAACAACAACAACATCCAAGAGACAATCAATAACACGAACTATAATAAATGGTTTCATTGATAAAACCTAACGATTAAAAGCTCGTTACAACATGAGAATCAAGACTCTTGGCAAGGGGAGATCGAGCATGATCTCCCCTCTCATCCGGTAGCCCTAGGCTTCAGGCATACTCCCTCTCCAATCCTTAATCTCTCTACACATTGAAACTGGTATATATAGGCCTCGGCCCATATTAGATGCGACTGGGCCCATTCGTGCGAGTGGACCATGCGTATGGTTCAATCGTATGACTAGACCATGCGTATGGTTCAATCGTACGACTGGACCATTCTTATGGTCCAGTATTACAAATTCCCCAATCGTATCTCTTAGTCACATGACTGGTCCATTAGCATGGCTCAGTCGTACGACTGAGTCTCATTCACATATGCTCATGTGAATGACCCAGTTTCATGTGTTTACAACATATCAGGTGTAATACATTAAGCCTAGACTATTCGTCAAGCAATGGACACACTATATATGACAATATGTGCTCCAACAGGAAGTAAAATCAATTAGAATTACTCTAATAGGTTGAAAATCCATATCAAATCAAAAAATACAAAAATACGTCTTAATTTTGTTTTAACTTTCTACTTGTTTTTACTTATTTATTTGATTTTAGTTATTTGGTAAGTAAAAGTCGGACTATGCTTTTGAATTCAATCTGTAAATCACTCATTTAAAAGGGGTCACGTCTAAGGTGACCAATTGGTTTTTAAGATAAAAGGATCACGTCTGAGGTGATCAACCATTTTTCAAAGTTAAAAGGATCATGTCTGAGATGATCATTGCTCGTAACGTTTTATCTATAGTTAAAAGAATAAATGTTTGAAAGGTCATAAGGTCAAACTCATAAGTATGGACCAGTCGCACGATTGGATCATATGTATGGGCCCAATCGCACGACTGAACCACACGTATGGACCAGACGTACGATTGGACCACCAGCATGGGTGAATCCATACAGTTGGATCACCAGAATGAACCAATTGCACGAATGGAGTTAACCGAATGAGTCAGTCGCACGACTGAAACCTAGTCGCACGACTGAACGTGAGCGACTCAGCCAGTCTTACGACTGAGCCCTAGTCTCACGAATGAAGCGTGCGAATAGGTCTAGTCACACGAATGAAAGTAAACCTAGTATAAATAAAGCAAAGTCAGTCACACTTTGTCACCAAACCCTCAATCGCTCCCAAAGCGTCCAACAGCAAACTTACCCTGCCAAAATTTGATTTAGTTGATTTCGCACTAAGATTGTGTTACTAACGTGTACTCTCATCTTCTACAGGTTTTTAGTGATCGAAATCGCACAAAATGCGCAGACTAAAATCAAGAAATCCGTAAAACTTTCAAATAGACCACGTAAATGTGTTTAATGGTTAAAATGAAGGACATATAGTAATAGTTAGGGTCCTTGCGAATCTAAAGAGTCTAAACACAATGTTTATCATGATGTTTTGACCTAGATTCAGGGTTATAATGTCAAAAAGAGAGTTATGCGACTAGACACTCCGAATGAACTTCAATCGCACGATTGAGGTGAGCGAATGACTCAATCGACCGAATGAACAAGGCGAATGAGCTTAATCACCCAAATGGACTCAACCGCAGGCTGAATCACCCGATTGAGCTCAGCCGCATGCTGAGTCGCCCGATTGAACTCAGCCGCATGCTCAGTCACCCGATTGAACTCAGCCGCATGCTCAATCGCCCGACTATACTCAGTCGTGTGGTTTAATTGCACGATTGAACCATACTGATTTCAGGACAAGTTAAATTATCAAAAGTTTCTGTTATGGACAAATCTCATGTTTATGTGTCTTGTGTTACAAAAACATGGCAGATAGGTGGATCATCAACACCAATCACAATATTTGTGCTCACTTGGATGCCACCACTAGGAATGCTGCTGAGTTTTTGGGTATTATTACATTTGTGAGGCGATCTAGGATCTACAGAGCCATATCTACTCCATGCACACCCTACCAGTCCTTATAACAGGCCTTCTAGAGGGTGCATCTGTTGACAGATCTACTGAGCCCTACTGCATTCGTAGCACCGTTTTGGGGAAGAGATTGAGGTGACGGTCGCAGACCTTCGACGAGTACTGGACCTGGGTGATGCTGCTGCTCACCCAACTAGTTACATGCTCTGACTGTACGATGATGTTTTCTGAGGATGAAGTACACTAAGGACATCAACGCAGGTGTGCTCAACAAAAGCAACATGTGTCCCCAGTTCAAGTACTTAGCACACGTCATTCTCAAGTGCATTGCTTCACGGAGGGGTGGATTTCATGATCTTTCTGACCAAATCCAGAATGCCTACATGGCACTGGTGCTGAATCACCCCTTTAGCTTCTCCAACATGATATTCACTTACATTGTTGGACCAAAAGAACCAATGAGCCAAGATTAGAAAACCTCTAAGTCCCACATGGTATCACAACAACTGCTGAAAGCCTCATCAGCAGTTTGACAAGTGCTGAAGACTTCAACAGCTGAAGATAAAGTGCTGAAGACTTCAACAGCTGAAGAACTAAAGTACTGAAGTACAACAGCTGAAGAACACAAGTGCTGAAGCTGAAAGACCAAAGTACTGAAGTACAACAGCTGAAGAGTTTACAAGTGCTAAAGATCAACAACTGATGTACAAAGTCTGAAGACAAAGACTGAAGACATCAGCTGATGATATCTACTGAAGTCATCAGCTGATGAAACACCTGAAGGTCAAAGTCTGAAGATCAAGTACTGAAGCCTCAGTAGTTTGTCACAACTGCTGAAGAGTACTTCTTCAGTAGTTGTGATATCAGTAGTTTTATATTTTCTAGTTCAGTAGTTTTATGTTTCAGTAGTTTTGTAAAATGACTGAAGAGCTTGTTCTTCAGTCGTTGTAGTTTCAGTAGTTTTATATTTTGTACTTAACACTCTGATATGTTCTCAGTAGTTGAGAACATTTCAGTAGTTTGTTAAGAGTTAGTTATTTTTGTATTAGATCTGCCAGTTGTCACTTTCCATGATAACAGTAGTGATTGTTGCACTCTATATAAGGAGTGACAACCTATTGTAATAAGTGATGAATAAATGAATGTATTGAATGATTTGATTAGAAACATTCCATATCTATAAACATTCCTTGAATCAGAAATATATTCTCTCGCTATAACCGTATGTGCTCTTAATGCATACAAGCATCAACTTCTTGCTACAATTCGTCTAATTCATGTTCGTATTCCGCTGCTTTGAACCCTAATACATCAAACTTGTGATCGCTGATCCTGTCAAATGGTATCAGAGCAAGGTTAATCGTTGATCGATCTAATAATTGATCATTGAAACTGCTATTCAAGATCTAAGTTTGATTGAATTAGCGTTTGTTTTTGCAAGAAACGGTTATAGAGATTGAATTTTCTATATTTCTGGTCATTCATCCTGAGATCTTTTCTTGGTTTTCATTGAGTTGTTGTGGTCTGTGTAAAACTTTTAAAAGCTTGAATTAAATTGGTTTTGAACTGAAAATGACTACTCCCTCCAATGATCCTCACAATACTGGTTCCTCAACCAAGCCACCAATGCTGGTTAGGAATGAGTATAACATATGGCAAAGACGAATGCTCCATCACCTGTCTGTTAACAGCGCAGGTTGTTGGACATCAGTGGTACATGGTCCACACAATCCTATGGTGAATAACCCGGAAACCAATCAAATGGTTCCGAAGAGGAGGGAGCAATACTCAGATGAGGATAAGAAGTTGCTTGAAATTGATGCAAAAGCCCATGGAATACTGGCCATGGCACTGCCAAATGAAATCTATTCTGGGCTAATGCATCATGAAACTGCCCATGACCTCTGGAATGCCTTGAAAGAACAATTTGGAGGAACAGATGAGGTCTTGGCAAATAATAGAGAAATTCTTGCCCAACAATATGAGACATTCTCTCGTAGAAAGGGTGAGACACTGACTAAACAATATGATCGGTTCTCTTGTTTGATCTCTAAATTAAAAATGGTCAAACTTGAGTACACTAATATCCAGATGAATAACAGATTTCTCAGATCACTGCCTGAGAGATGGGACACATATACTATTGTCCTACGCTCCAGTGCAAGTTTGGACAAACTATCTCTCACCCAACTCCATGGGAAACTGCTCACGTTTGAGAGAGAGATAGAAGAGAAGAGAAAGTTGTCTTCATCTGGAAAGCTCACTGAAGACTTTGTACCAGGCAACACTGCCTTGGTGGGTCATGAGTCAGAATATGCTTCATCTGAATGCCAGTATGATGAGCTTATTAATTTCTCTTCAAGCACTTCTGATTCTGCATTTGTAAGTGTTGATGGTCAGTTACTGGGTGTAATAATGACAATTTATGCTTCATTATGGATGATCTCAAGGGGATTGTTGATGATGACTTAGAAGAGATGGATATTTTGAGCCAAATGGCCCTGATAAATATCAGATCTCAGAAGTTCTATAAAAGAACTGGAAGAAAATTCCCAGGACTCTCTGGCAAAACCAAAGTTGGTTTTGACAAGAGCAAGTTGAGGTGTCACAAATGCCAAAGGCTTGGACACTTTGCAAGAGAGTGTAGATCAACTGGATCTAACTCCACTGCACCTTTGTGACTTTTCCTGGCAATAGTCAACAACACAGAGGGCAACATCCTGTCACTTCTAGTCATCATCCTCAACAACAATCTCCGACATATTTTGTTCCTCAGGGTCAAATGCCATATCCGTACCTTGTTATTACATGCCACAGTCAAAACAAGTTCAAGTTCCTATGGCACCACAACCTCATGCACTACCAGAACCTCAGCCATCCCAATCTCATCAACAAACTCAACCTCAACAACACAGCTTCTTCACCCCAGGAGTTATTGACTGGAGCAGTTTACCAGATGACATGTCTGGTCATGACCAACTGTTCTCAGGTGCTGGTCAACATGGTGGTGACAGTCCTTTTGGGAATCTAGCTCTTATGGCTTTGGAGTCTGCTGATACTTCATTTTCTAATGCCTCTACACCTAAGGTATCACAGGTATCCTCTGAGGCAAAAGCCAAATTATGTTCTGAACCATGCATAGCAGCATTTGCTTCCATTAGAGAAGCAAATGTAGCTTTAATTAATAAGAACATTGAGCTAGAACAAATAATTTCCAAAAACAAAGCTAAATTTGAGTCTGTACTTAAAGATAAAAATGATGAGATTTACAAATTGAAATGCCAAATAATTGATGATAAGGCTAGAGAAGAGGTACTTTTAGAGAAGTACAAAGATCTCAAAGAAACCCTTGCAGTTACCCAGGTAGAGTGTGATAGATGGGTACAATCATGCAAAGGTTTTGAAATGCTTCTTAGTAAGCAATCTGCTTCAAATGTGAAGTTTGGAATTGGTTACAATCACACCGCTCCACCTACAGATTTTACTCCAAGAGCAAAAGTAGAATCTGAGGGTGAGAGTGATAACCAATCCATCACATCATGTGATCTACCTTCTGATACAGCACAATCAGAAGTAGCAGTCAGCATAAGCCCTCTCTGAACCTATCAGCTGATGTTGATGGTTCAAATGCTGACACTCACATGATTAATGAGTTGATCAACTCAGGAGTTAATCCTGAAGGTCCTGAAAGGACTAGAGAGCAGGATTTAACACCTGAAGTTCAAACTTCAACTGCTGTCAGTACTGAAGAGAAGAAAACTGGCAGTAGAAAGTGTTTGAAGACTACTAAAGAGGCAGTCAAGAAAGCAAACAATGCTTCCAAAGCATTGAAGAACAAGTTCTGTTGCTTCACCCTCTTTAGTTGATGATCAACCTAAGATGAAGAAGAAACCATGTGAAGTATGTGGTTTGTTCAATCATCTTACAGATGATTGTTGGTACAAAAGAGGTTCCAAACTCAAACAAAAAGAAGAAATAAAGAGAAAATGGTAAAAATGAAAACTGAGTTTGAGACCACATTGTATCAGCAACATCAAATCCTGTAACCCTTAAGTCCTCAAAGAAATCCAAAAAGGAAGGGGTTAAACAGGTGACAGCTGAGAGTGCTCAGAAGAAGAAGGGGCAACATAGGAACTTATCAAACTCCACTGGCAATGTGTCGATGAGCTGAAAGCTTTATCACAAAATCAGACACAGCTGGTTATGATGGTCCAACATCTGTTGGGTAGAG
The DNA here is from genome assembly GCA_025506515.1 of Flaveria trinervia. Classification (NCBI taxonomy): domain Eukaryota; kingdom Viridiplantae; phylum Streptophyta; class Magnoliopsida; order Asterales; family Asteraceae; genus Flaveria; species Flaveria trinervia. The sequence goes on from CM046452.1 coordinate 21,672,839, forward strand.
TTAACCAACTAGATGCTCCTATGTTGAAACCACAGAAAAGGAGGTCCAAGCCAAAGGACTCCTCTTCTACACCATCTTCTTCCTCTCAGACTGTTGTTACAAATAAACCTGTTAGTTTACCATCTATTGATGAGACCAGGCCCAAAGCCAAAAAGGTTTGGGTCTCTAAAACTAACTGATTGTTTATTTTTGCAGGGTTCTTCAACATGCCAAAGTAGCATCTGGTATGTAGACAGTGGGGGATCTATGCACATGACTGGGAACAGCTCTCTTCTTCATGACTACTCTCAAGGAAACAAGGGATTTGTTTCTTTTGGCAATGATGCTAGGGGTTACATCATTGGTAAGGGTTTGTCTCCAATGGAGAAATCAAATTTGATGATGTTAATCATGTGGAAAATCTCAAGTACAATCTCTTGAGTGTCAGTCAAATGTGTGATAAAGGCCATGTTGCTCTTTTCACCAGTCAAAACTGTAGGATTCTGTCATCCAAAGTTTTGCACTTGATTGACAAGGTGTTGGATGATCACACTCTCCTGAGAGCCAACAGGACAGGAAGAGTGTATGCCTTAGATTTCTAAGAAAATAGATCTCAAAGGCAATCCTTGCCTATTTTCCAAAGCCTCTTCTCAAGAATCTAAACTGTGGCACAGAAGGCTTGGTCATGTTAATCTCAAAAACATGAATCAGCTTACTCACCATAGTTTAGTCAGAGGCTTATCAATAAAGGAGTTCCACTATGATGAAACCTGCACTGCTTGTTTAAAAGGAAAACAGCACAAAGTCTCATTCCCTCCTATTGAAGTGCCTAAGTCCACTGCCTGCTTGCAATTACGCATATGGATCTATTTGGTCCTGTGAGAGTAATGAGCATGGCAAAGAAGAAATACTGTTGGTAATTGTGGATGATTACTCCAGATTTGTATGGACTTTCTTTCTACATTCAAAGGATGAGGCTGCTCAGAAGATGATTCACTTTGTGTGTATATTGAGAAGCAGTATTCCCTTCCAGTCAAGTGTATTAGGAGTGACAATGGAACTGAATTCAGAAATCATACACTTGACGACTTCTATCTTTCAAAGGGAATCAAAAGGCAGTTTAGCATTCCAAGGACTCCAGAACAAATGGAGTAGTGGAGAGAAAGAACAGGACCCTCATTGAAGCTGCAAGGTCCATGCTGGCTGACTCTGGTTTGCCACTGACCTTTTGGGCTGAAGCTGTCAACACAGCTTGCTATGTGCAAAATAGAGTTTTAGTAAATCAGAGGTTGATGAAGACTTCATATGAAGTTCTCCATCATTTGGCTCCTCTAATTTCATTTTTCAAAGCATTTGGGTGTCCCTGTTTATTCTCAACACAAAGGATCAACTCCATAAATTTGTTGGTTATTCATCTACTTGCAAGGCATACAGAGTCTTCAACTGCAGAACAAAGATGGTTGAAGAAACTCTACATGTTAAGTTCAATGAATCTCCAAAGGACAAGATTCCACAAAACCCTGTGGAGTTATTTGATTTGGACATACTGCAATATGTTCCTTATCAAACTCCTGCTGTTGCTCCTGTCAACAGTTCACCACCTGGTGGTACTGCTGATGATGATGATGATTGCAGTTCTCACCTCTTCAGGTTGAGTGATCAGCTGCCTGATTCAGCTAGACCTGATGTTCCTGTAGCTCCAGTAGCACCATCCACAACAAATGCTGATGAGATCTCTTCGAATTCAACTTCCTTTGAATTACCATCCACTGATTGGTTTCAAGGAAATGATTCACCATCACCATCTGTTACTGCTGAGCCTGCTACAAACACTTGCACAGATCTCATTGTGTATCAAGATCTGAAGAATCACCCTATGTCTCAAATCATTGGTGATATCACTGCTGGAGTATCAACAAGAAGTCAATTGTCAAATTTCTGCTTCTATGCTCTCTTCATCAGTCAACAAGAGCCAAAGAATTATCATATTGCTTTAAAGGACAATGGATGGGTTGATGCCATGCAGCTTGAGCTTCTTCAGTTCAAGAAACATCAAGTGTGGAACTGGTTCCTCTACCTCCAGGTAAGTGTGCAATAGACACTAAATGGGTGTTTAGGAACAAAACTGATGAAAATGGGCTTATTGTTAAGAACAAGGCCAGACTGGTTGTTCAGGGGTTTGCACAAGAAGAAGGTATTGATTATGATGAAACCTTTGCCCCTGTAGCCAGACTGGAAGCAATTCGATTGTTTTTAGCTTATGCTGCTTATCAAAACCTTAAAGTTTTTCAAATGGATGTCAAAGGGCATTTTTGTATGGAAAAATTAAAGAAGAGGTTTATGTATGTCAACCTCCAGGCTTTGAGGACAATAAACATCCTAATTGGGTGTATAAGCTTGATAAGGCTCTTTATGGGTTAAAGCAAGCTCCTAGAGCCTGGTATGAGACATTATCAAACTTTCTTCTGGAAAATAATTTCACTAGAGGCTCCATAGATAAGACTTTATTCATTAAGAAAGCTGGGCAGCATAATCTACTTGTTCAAATTTATGTAGATGATATCATTTTTGCATCCTCTGATCCAAAGTTGTGTGATGCCATTACAAAGTTGATGCAACAGAAGTTTGAAATGAGTGCCATGGGAGAATTACAGTTCTTTCTGGGGTTGCAAATCAAACAAAAGGCTGATGGAATTTTCATTCATCAGTCCAAATACACAAAAGATCTTTTGCAAAAGTTTGATTTACAAAACTGTAAGCCCTGTTCTACCCCCATGTGCAGCACCACACAACTGGATACAGATCAGAAAGGTAAAGTGGTTGATGAAACACTTTACAGATGTATGATTGGGTCCTTTATGTATTTAACAGCTTCTAGACCAGATATTATGTTTGCTACATGTGTTTGTGCTAGATTTCAGGCTGCACCTAAAGAGTCTCATCTGATTGCAGTCAAGAGGATCTTTAGATATCTGCAAGGCACTCCATCTCTAGGTTTATGGTATTCTACTGGACATTCTGGTAAATTAGTTGCTTTTTCTGACAGTGACTATGCAGGGTGTAAGTTGACCAGGAAATCAACTTCTGGTGGATGTCAATTCCTAGGCAACAGCTTGATTTCTTGGCAGAGCAGAAACAGACCTCAGTTGCTACATCAACTGCTGAAGCAGAGTACATTGCTGCTGCAAGCTGCACCTCTCAGGTACTCTGGCTTCAAAACCAACTTTTGGATTATGGCATTACAGAGACTAAGACTCCATTGTTAATGGATAGTGCTTCAGCTCTTTGCATTGTCAAAAATCCAGTCCAGCACTCTAGGACCAAACATATAGAGATCAGACATCATTTTATAAGGGATTGTTTTGAAAAAGGTCTGATTGATCCTAAGTTTGTGCCTAGTGCTGATGAGCTTGCAGACATTTTTACTAAGCCTTTGGATAGTTCAACTTTCCAAAACCTGGTGTTAAGGCTTGGTATGCTGCAGCTAGAATAAGTGACAACTACTGATGATCTTAGTAATAAGTAATGATGATCATTAGTAACTATGTCACATATAAGTACTGATGAGCTCTTTTACCCTCAGCCGCTTTTATAACTACTGAAGGCTAAATGTCTCACAAGTACTGAAGTACTTCATCTGTTCTAAGCTACTGATGTAGTTACAACTACTGATGCAGCTACAACTACTGCAATCAGTAAAAACAGATAAGTACTGATGTCCTATGAAACAACTGAAATCAGCCAAAAAGGCTGATGAATGTGTTGAGGACAGTATGAAACAGCTGAAAAGCTAAGAATTGACGAAAACAGCTGAAGAGAACTTTCTCTTCAGTCGTTTGTACAACTGCTGTTTCATTCTAAACAACTGAAGCAAAACATGTCTTCAGTAGCTTATAACTACGATGACTAATACCAAATCTTCAGTCGTTTACAACAGCTGATGACAAAACCACTGTCTTCAGTAGTTTCATAACTACTGATGCCAAACACCATGTCTTCAGCTGTTTCATCATCTGACGTCCAAACCACGGTCTTCAGTAGTTTTCTAACTTCTGATGCCTAACACCACGACTTCAGCTGTTTCAACGTCTGAAAGGATAATACCATGTCAACGGTCGTTTAAAACTACTGATGACTAACACCACATCCTTCAGTCGTTTTCTTACCCGCACCCTATAAATATCCCTAACCTAAGCTCCTAATGCTTCATCTTCTTCAAACCTAACGTTCCTCTCCAAAACTTCCCTCTTCTCAATGGCGTCCATGCAAATTAAACCGCGACACAACTGTGTTGCCTACCTCACTAAATCGCCTATCTGGACTAAGTTCGATAATGCTATCGATCTTATGGTTCAGTCCCAATACAACACGGCATTTCTTCTGAATCCCATATTACATGCCGAATCCTTGCACCAATTTTGGATGAACGTTACTGTTACCACTGGGGAGTACAACACACCATCCCTCCAGTCGGTCGTCAACAACAAAGAAGTAGTCATCACTCCTGCAATAATCCGCCAATTTCTTAAACTGAATGATGCTACTTCTCCTGCTGGACATCCGAAGGGCACCATAGATCTATCATTTGCTCAACATGGATATCAAGGCGATCTCAGTGCCTCCACTATCATGAAGAAACACTTTAATGACGCTGAGCGCCTAATTTTTCACATGGTGAATGTATGTTTGGCCCCTAAGACGTCGTCTTGGGATCAAATGTCGACAAAATGGCAGCAGGTAATGTATTCTATTCTTGAACAACAACCACTAAACTTTTCAGAAATAATATTTTCGGAGCTCAAGGATATGGCTCAAAAACTAACTGCCAACCGTTGGATACTATATCCACGGTTCATAATGGCCATCATTACAAACCAACTTAATGCTGAGGGACTTGTTGGCTTGGGAGTCCCTGCTACGGCTGTTCTGCCGGAAGTATACTCTCGGCACAACTCTGACCAGACACTAAAAATGGCTGCCGAGCTGCGAAAACCCACGCAGCTGGAACCCACAGCCACCACCTCCAAATCAAAAGTCCCCACCAAACCCACCAAAAAGAAACCCAAAACGGCTACTCAGGGAATTGAGTCCCCCGAGGATGCCCCTGCAACACAAACGCAGGATATATCCACTTGTCCAAACCCCCTAGTGGATACAATGATTCTTCCAGCCATAGCCGCTCAGGCTTCCTCTCAATAGGAGCCTGCAGCAACCATACAAGGGGTACCTACATATCTGGGATCTTCCTCACTTGAGGGGATTGCCATTGAAGAGCACCAACCTCCCCGGGTGCACACTGCTTCTATCCCTTCACCCCAGACAACCGCCCCTCACAACCCAACTTTAATAGTTGCACAAGTGCTGACTCAACTGCACTCCTCACCCCCCTCCCCATAAACCATTACTACTGGGAATACCTCTACAATTGAGGGGAGGAACAAAGTGCACTTGAGAACCCACAGCACAGGGGTTTACCACTTCTATCTCCTGGTGTAGATAAGGAGCTTAGAATATCTAGTGAGGCTGCCACCTCCTCTGACTCAGCACATGATCAGAATGAGGCTGGTAATATTGCTAAGACCTCACTAGAGGCAACAGCTGATGATGGACACTGTCCTGAGGCTGGAAGTCCCCAGTACCAAGCACAAGGGGCACATGCAACAACTGGTCTACACCCAGTGCATGTAAATCCTGCTCTAAGCAGGAGGTCAGATGATTTAGCTTCGGCTGATGATGACCTGGGCTTTTTCTACGATGTTATTGCCCAGAACACAATCCTTGAAGAGAAAGTCAGTAGGCTGCAAAGCCTACTTGACCAACTCTCCCAAGGAGAAAGACCATCTGCCTCTACCCACCCACAGATGGCACCTTCACTTGAAGGTTCCCTAAACACTGAGTCACTCCAAACTCAACCACCTGCCTCTGCTTCAGGCCCTACTTCTCAGGAACAGAACCCATTCTGAGCAAATAGGTGCTGTACTTCAAAATTCCCTCCCTCTCATCACACCCATAATCACTGATATTGTGACTAAAGCCATTGATGAGAGGCTTTCCTCAACCTTACAGCCCTTGATTGATGCTGCTGTACAAAAGACTCTTTCTGTGGTACAAACCCCCTCCTCCAATGCATCCAAAAAGGGGGAGAGTACTGCAGTGAAAGAAAGAAGAGGAAAAGAACAGAGGAAAAGAAGGAAGAGAAGCAAGCCCAAGAGGAGGAGAAAGAAAAGCAACCTCTGCTCACTTACAAGCGAAAGAAAAGTGCTGATGATCATACTGCTGAAGACAAATCCTTGGAGGAGCTGGTAAAAGAAGCTGACACTACACACAGCCGATCCATGGATAAAATAATTGAACAACTCTTCAGGCAGGGGTTTGACACAGCCACACTGGATAGTGAGATCAGAAGGTTGGAAGTGCAAGAGATACAAACCCGATGGGCAGGGTATGATGCTCTGGAAAAAGAGAGATTGGAAATAATGATCCGCTTTATTGCAAAATACTTAGGAAGATCGTTAGTGGAGATTCGCGCGTGGACCAGGGACAACATTCTGGCTATAGCCACCAGAATCTGTCTGTCTGAACAATTCAACAAAGGGATTATTGTGGAAGCCCGGGATGAGGCTGGGGCTGGTAAAAGGTTAGAGATGGCTAAACTCACAAAGGCGAAACTAACTACAAAGATGCTAGATCAACCTTCCCTTCCACCCACTCAAACAGAGCCTATCCCTCAAATCTCCCAACCAATCTCTAAGCCAAAATCCAAACATCCTCATTCTCCAAAACCAATTCCTTCACCAACCCAACCATCATCCAGTGATGCACCCAGAAGGAGGAGAAGGGTGCTGAGGATGGAAGAAAAAGAAGAAGAGGAGGATGAAGATGATAGTCTGCCACTCTCTATTGTTCTAAAGCTACCAAAACCCCGAAGTCAACCCATGATCACACCAGACTCTCAAAGGGAAATGGTCAGAGTCAAGATAGAAGAAGAAGAACAGCAGAAACAGCACGATGAGCAACTGTTGAAGATGGTTGACAAGGAATTTCCTCAGTCATCATCTATTCAAGCCATGAAAGGGCATGCTCAAAGGCTGTACACTCTCAGGCACACTTTTCAGTATCAGAAGGAGAGAGTGAGAGTATGGCCAGACCCCAGGGTGAGTTCTAGAATCCATAAAAGAACTTTTCCACACAGATACAATGGCCAGGTACAAAAAACAATAGATTCTACCATCATGTTGGCCATTGTAGTCTCACCTTGGGAAATCATTGATGAATTCAAGAAAGCTCACCAAGCAAAGAAGACCCCTCAAGCGTTACTAGAAGACAAGATGATCAAGAAGGGGTTGTTATATAAAAAGCTTGAAGACATCCAGAAGAATGAGCTCCAGTTACTCCTTGAAGGCAACCATCCTGATGAATTTGTATATAGGGAGGTAACTACGGTGGAGCTGAAAAATGGCAGGACCATGAAGTACTTATCAGAGTACTATGGTCCAGAGTTCTTCTTCGAAGGAGGAGTAGAAGAACTCTCTCAGGAGGAACAAGTTGTTCTCCTTGAGGCCTATGTTGGAGAGTCATACAGACTCATTATGGGGAAGTAAATCTCATGAATGGGATAACAACTCTGTGTCCAGTTCCCCAAAACAGAGTTCCCATTCATACTCTGCCAAACAAATATCTGAGATTTCTTCCCAGCCGGAGCTTACATGGGTCATCTTCTCTACTGATCAAGAAGGAAAAAGACCAACACTTTGCCAACAATAAGTGGGATTATGAATAATTTAGAGGTTTGGCTGCATTGGTTTAGGGGGAGTTTGTTGGACCAAAAGAACCAATGAGCCAAGATCAGAAAACCTCTAAGTCCCACATGGTATCACAACAACTGCTGAAAGCCTCATCAGCAGTTTGACAAGTGCTGAAGACTTCAACAGCTGAAGATCAAGTGCTGAAGACTTCAACAGCTGAAGAACTAAAGTACTGAGTACAACAGCTGAAGAACACAAGTGCTAAAGCTGAAAGACCAAGTACTGAAGTACAACAGCTGAAGAGTTTACAAGTGAAGATCAACAACTGATGTACAAAGTCTGAAGACAAAGACTGAAGACATCAGCTGATGATATCTACTGAAGTCATCAGCTGATGAACACCTGAAGGTCAAAGTCTGAAGATCAAGTACTGAAGCCTCAGTAGTTTGTCATAACTGTTGAAGAGTACTTCTTCAGTAGTTGTGATATCAGTAGTTTTATATTTTCTAGTTTCAGTAGTTTTATGTTTCAGTAGTTGTAAAACGACTGAAGAGCTTGTTCTTCAGTCGTTGTAGTTTCAGTAGTTTTATATTTTCTACTTAACACTCTGATATGTTCTCAGTAGTTGTGAACATTTCAGTAGTTTGTTAAGAGTTAGTTATTTTTGTATTAGATCTGCCAGTTGTCACTTTCCATGATAACAACGTGATTGTTGCACTCTATATAAGGAGTGACAACCTATTGTAATAAGTGATGAATAAATGAATGTATTGAATGATTTGATTAGAAACATTCCATATCTATAAACATTCCTTGAATCAGAAATATATTCTCTCGCTATAACCGTATGTGCTCTTAATGCATACAAGCATCGACTTCTTGCTACAATTCGTCTAATTCCTGTTTGTATTCCGCTGCTTTGAACCCTAATACATCAAACTTGTGATCGCTGATCCTGTCATACATGATCGAGAACCTTGAGCCAAGGGTAAGGAGAGCTTCTACATGTATCAAAGGTTCTTGTAGATGATCATAGATGAGAAGATCCCCTTACTGCCCAAGGAGAAGGACGATGCAGTGATGCTAGAGGTGATGGATGACACCACTCTAGGCAGGATGAAGGTGTACAAGGGGAAGCAGGTAAAGGCCCCTATTAGGAGATTGTTCTGGCATCTGGCCAATGCAGATTACATGGCACCTTCTCATAAGAAGTGGCGTCACGATGACAATGATTCTGATGTAGAGCCTATTGAGCTACCCACCGATGACTTAGATGACAATGATGACCATGGTGATAGTCAAGGAGGTGAGGGTCCGGGTGGATCCGAGCCGGATCCAATCAACCCCGACTTTAAGATGGATGAAGGAGGAATCGGAAGTCGAGCCATTGGTACGGACGGTGGGAAGCCAGGTCGTGGCCGTTGAGAGAGGGCTCAGGGCGGTTAGTGGACCCCTGACTGAGTCTAGGGGTGACAATAATAATGCCACAGATCCTTTGTACACCTCGAACCAGCCCAGCAGTCAAGGGGGAGCTTCTATATCTAAGGGCTCTAGGAAGAAGAGGATGGCTCACCCTTGTGGCAAAAAGGACAAGAGGCCTAGATTTACTATGATCAAATCTACCACCACTACCATAGCCACCGCCACTACCACAGCTACCACCATTACCACACCCCTACCACTACTACCACACCTCCCTCCATTACTACCACACCCCCAACCATCACTACTACAGCCACCCCTTCACCATCCACTCCTATCCCACCACCCATATTCACCAAATCCACCACTACCACCACCAGCCACCAAGCAGGTCTCTCAACCCACTCTACCTTCACTACCGGACCCACACTACCCTTCATGGGGTAGAGGAACAGCTAGCCGCACGAAACTAGATGGTGCTATAGCTATTAGCTGCTGATGAGCAAAGAGCTACACAGCTAAGTCAGCTTGTGGAGCTCAATGCTGCTCAAGCACAACAGATTACCCAACTTCAGGAGCAGAATGATCAATCATTAAGAGGATTGAGGAGTTGGAGGCCAAGAACAAGAAGATCATGCTCAGACTTAAAGGATCAAAAGATGAGCCTCTGAAGATCAGGAAGGTGATGGCGATGATGATGATGATGATGATGATGGTGAAGATGATGAGTCTAATGAAGAATATGACAGTTATGATGAAGGACTGAAGGGAAAGAAGAAGAAGATGATGATGATGAAGAAGGTAATGCGGCCGCATAAGCCTCTGCTCAGGGTCAAGAAAGGAGGACTAAGAGAGCACAAGACCAAGGAGAATCATCCTCAGCCCCTACTGTTGAAGAGTTTACAGATAAAGACAAAAGTAATGACTAGATGTTTATGTATTTGTAAACTTTTGTACTTGAATCTTGTAGTACAGTTTTGTAATTAATGTTTATATATATTTATCTAATGTTTAGATCTCTTGATTGATTACTAATTGTTGATGTGTTACATGTTTAAATCAAGCAGATCAAACATCTTAGCTAGATGAATATGATATTGCTCCCCTTCAGCAAATCAAATCTCAATTCACAATAATTCTTGATTTGCAAGGGATTGTCATAAGGTTGGTGAGCTTCCTGAAGAAGGGAAATCATACACGACCTGACTAATGAGCAACTTGCGGAGATGTTCAAGCTAAATCCAGTTGAGCTGGTCAAAGATGCTCCTGTAGTTGATGTGACAATGACGATGAGCTTAATGATGTCGACAAAATAGAGATTGAGGATGTTACATCTAAACACTATCCAGAGTACACTGACCGAGAGGGAAATGCGATCCCCGACGTGGGTGACACTCTCGGCAGTGCAACATTCGACAAACTGGATGAGATGGAAAAAGAAACAGAAAAGAATAAAAGGCAAGCCCAAGCCTCGGTTGCTGATGTTGATACAAAGAAGGCTGAATGGGCAGCTTGTTTTGCAGAGATACGAGCCCAACACACAGCTCAAAAGCAAGATGCCTACACCAAGCTCTACGAAGTTAAGAAACATGTGAAGGTGTCTGGCAAGATTATTGTGTGGGCGTATTTTGAGGATCTTAACATTTATGCTGTTAAGAGGGAGAAGGGAATAGAGTACTTCAGATATCCACCTGATCTGAAGACTCTCCCAGGTTTTGAGCTAAACTAGCTGGCATGCTTAATCTACTATATGTTGATCCTAGAAAGATATCAGGCTGGTTTGAGGCTGCACTAAAGAAGAAATACCACAACATGTGGCTAAACTTCAAACCTCAACAACCTAAGAGGTACATTGGTAGGTCTGAAGTGGATCCCACTTCTGGAAAGCCCAAAGTGGTGCTGAAGTGGAGTCCCCCGCGCATAATGTCCAAGATTCCCTTACGGAAAATGCCACAGGACTTCACTCCACACTTCAAATGGTGGTGTTATGATTGGAGAACAGGCGAAGTGGTCATAGTTCTATAGAGAGAGGGCAAAATGGAACTATTCGAGTATTCGATCCAATGTGGCTCACAAACTTGTCTGCAGAAGATGTCTACACATTGTACAAGTGATCACTATTCTATGACGCACAAGATATAGTACAAGCCCTCCAGCTCCAGAACGTTATACGAATCTGTTTTGCATTTGAAATACATACATGAGTTACTAGAGAGGAGAAGTACAAGAATTTGAGGAGCTTATGAAGAATGTCAAACGCTAATGTAAACTAGGTCCAAGGGGAGTTTGTTGATACACATGTACCTAGGTTAGGAGCTTAATGTAAATGTCTGTCATGTCTTACACATATGTAATGAATGAGTTGAATGAAATAGAATATGTGATTGATGCTTATAATGTTTAATGTTTCATTGTTTATTGTGTGATAAAGTATGTTGAACTAACTATATAGGTTTGAGGTTATTATGCATAGTTCTTAGTCAATAATGAGTGAGAAATGTGTTCAAACTTAATAGTATGAAGTCTTCACGCGAATGGACCATGCTATTGGACCATACTCATAAATATTTCATGCTAATGGACCAGTCGCACGATTGAACCAAGAGACTGGATTAGTCGCACGATTGAGACATAAGATTGACTCAGTCACACGACTGAACCTTTAGTCGTGCGATGGATAAATCGCATGATTCAGTCGCATGACTGAACCATGCTAATGGTTCAGTCGTACGATTGGAAAACCCTAACCTATAAATACCACTTAATTCATGGAAAAAACAGATGAATTCGAAACACTTGAACACATACTCGTACCCTAGCCGTCCAGAGACTCCAGAAAGCCTGTTCCAAGTTCATAGTTCATTGTTGATCTTGTTCTAATCGTTCTTAACGTTTCTTTAATCATTAGATTGATCTGAACTGCGTTCTCACTTATTGGATCGCCAATCAAATAGGATTCTGCACTATTTGATCTGGTTTCATACATTATCAGTTAGTACTCCATACGTACACGCTCTGATACAGAATTTGTTGGAGCATATAGTGTCATATATAGTGTGTCCGTCGCATGAAGAATAGTATTGGCTTAATGTAATACACTTGATATGTTATAAACACATGAAACTGAGTCATTCGCGGGAGCATATACGAATGAGACTCAGTCATATGACTGAGCCAAGCTAATGGACCCGTCGTGCGACTGAGAGATGCTATTGGGCCATTCGTAAGATTGAACCATAAGTATGGTCCAGTCGTACGCTTGAACCATATGCATGGTCCAATTGTACGAATTGGCCTAGTCGCATCTGATATGGGCAGAGGCCTATAAATACCAGATTCATTGTGTAGAAAAGGTTTAGGAGTGTGCCTTGGGCCTGGGCTTCCGGATGAGAGGGGAGATCATGCTCGATCTCCCCTTTCCAATAGTCTTGATTCTTATGTTTAATGATCTTGTAATCATTAGATTTTGTCAATTAAACCATTATATTCTTGTTCGTTCTATTGTTTGCCTCTTGGTTTTGGTTTTTGTTTCCTTGCGCATCAAGAACACGCTCGAATGTTAACCGATCCAGCGACTTCACAATTGGTATCAGAGCTGGTTACTACTAAATGATCTAACAATCATTCTAGCAACCCGAGCTCTTGATTTTTGGATCTATTTCATGTTCTTTGATGTTAAACCTTCTTCGTGTTCTTTGTGTTTTGCTCAGATCTTGTTACGTGTGTTGTTTCTTGGTTAAAATTGAACTCGGAAGCACGTTCTTATCACCCTTACGAATCTAATGATGTCTATTTTGTTTCGGTTCATGTGAAATTCATCAGATTAGGGTTTTTGGCAGCCATGGCGGCTGCAGATTTGAAAATCTACATGTAGATCCGCACATGCGACAGAAGCATGCTACTGGACCATTTGTACGACTGGACCATGCTAATGGACCATTCGTGCGACTGGACCATGCTAATGGACCATTCATATGACTGGACCATGATAATAGACCACTTGTATGACTGGACCATGCTAATATACCATTCGTACAACTGGACCATGCTAATGGACCATTCGTACGATTGGACCATATGACTGGACAAGTCTTATGTCCAGTCGTGCGACTAGACTAGTCTCATGTTCAGTCATGCCACTAGACTAGTCTTATGTTCAGTAATGCTACTGGACCAGTCTTATGTTCAGCCATGCTACAGGACCAGTCTTATGTCCAAATCATGCTACTGGAATAGTCTTATGACCAGTCACACGAATATATCATTCATATCATCCATTCACATGAATGTGATATTTGTCCGCCATTTCATACGAATGAACAGTGTTCCAGACCAAAAAAAAGAAGGTCTGGAACTGCCTCTTGCACAGATTTGAGGATGAGCAAAGCACATTCATCCTGAGGTTCTTTTGTTAAATAAGTTTGATGGATACCCCATTATTCGTTGGACTTCTAAAATAGATGAATGTAGGTAGAACACAAAAGAGAGAAGAGAAGATGTTAGCAGTCGATGCTGATTTTGTGGAGTAGTCAGGAGCATCTGACTATTTATAGGCCAATCATGTTATATTTATCCACACACAGAGGATTCTTATTCTTAGGGAGAATCCATGTATAGAGAAATTGAAGACGTAATCAGAAAGTGATGGTATGAGCTGGTTTTTGATGATGAATCTAAGTGCATGCTGATTTATTTGAGATGTCAGTTGTGGATTGGAACCTTATACTCTTTGCCCATACATTGTATGAAGACGGTAGGAGAGAACAATGTTTATATATTGGGATATGCTGAATTTGAGGGGGAATTTCTACAGGTCTTAATGTTAATCATCTTAGCATGTGTGAAGATTGTAGCAATGGAAAACTGTTCATGTCATTATCTGGAAAAATCAGTCATATGGGGAATCTTACTGCTATGATGGTGTTCTACAAGGTAAACAAAATCTATTGTGCCTAAATTCATTTTCAGGGATACTGTAGCAACCTGATGGATCAACAACGTTGGCTAATATGTTTTTTGTTGGATTCTATTGAAAACCAGAGCAATGATTGACTGAAGATTGTAAGGGGTGTTATCTACTATTCGTAAGCAACGTACGAGGGGGAATTTGTTGGAGCATATATTGTCATATATAGTGTGTCCGTCGCTTGACGAATAGTCTAGGCTTAATGTAATACACCTAATATGTTGTAAACACATGAAACTAAGTCATTCGCATGAGCATATATGAATGAGACTCAGTTGTATGATTGAGCCATGCTAATGGACCAGTCGTGCGACTGAGAGATGCTATTGGGCCATTCGTAAGACTAAACCATAAGTATGGTCTAGTCGTACGATTGAACAATACGCATGGTCCAATCATACGAATGGGCCCAATCGTATCTGATATGGGGTGAGGCCTATAAATACTAGTTTCATTGTGTAGAAAAGGTTAAGGTGTTTGGCTAGGGCCTAGGGCTGCCAGATGAGAGGGAAGATCATGCTCAATCTCCCCTTGTCAAGAGTCTTGATTCTTATGTTTAACGAGCTTGTAGTCATTAGGTGTTACCAATGAAATCATTATATTCTTGTTCATTTTATTGTTTGACTTTTGGTTTTGGTTTTTGTTTCCTTCCGTCAAGAACACGCTCGGATGTCAACCGATCCAGTGACTTCACAACTCACCTCCTTTGCTCGTCTTGATTTATCTTGTCAGCTCCAGTTTCCCCCGTTGCCTTTGAATTGTCTTCTAGAGCTCATGCAACAACTTCCTTAGGGCCTTCAGTAAATGATTCTCCATGGTCTCTTCGTGCTTCATTAGCCCCTTTAGGATGAGCACTAGCTTGCCCAAACTGTCTTGTCAAATCTTGTATGTCCATGTTTAGATCATCTTGGGACCTCACTATATCTGCAAGCCTTTTCACTTCTGCTCTCACACCTCTAATCTTATTTACCACAGTCATAACAGACTGCCTTCTTTCCTTGTCTCATGACCCACACCTGCCTTGATATGATTCTCACACAAAAGCACCAGATCTTCATCACAAAAGCTGAAAAGCCCCATAGGATCAAAGACTTTGAATTCTCTACCATTCTTCCCTCTTATCACCGCCTCCCTCGTGTTATTATCATAAAACCACTTTTCAAAATTCTGTAGCTATTGAGGAAGGAGATCTGCCAACCTGATTCTATTAACAGTTTTTAGTGGTTTTACCCTTAGGACAATTCTTCCTTTTCTAGTCTCCCAATGTTTGTCTTTCTTTGATTGTCTTCTCTCAGCTTTCATATAACCAAATGACTCAAAGTTTTCATTTAAACCATTGTTTGTCTACTTATCCAAAAGTGAGGCTTGTTCACTAAGATTGGCATTCAGTAACGGCAAAGTAGCCAGCCTCCGTAGATCCCATTTCGGCAAGGTCTTGAATACCTTCCTCTTATGCATGTAAGAAATTATACCCCCTCCCCTCTTGATCATGAACATCTTGAGGCCAGGGTTATAACACCAACTAATAATTTTCTTATCTGCCTCCTTTTTACTCAACCCTTCCAAGTTTTTGAAAAGGGGAGTTAATTCTTCAGGCTCCTTTTCTCTAACAGACTATTCTTCTTTAGCCATCTCAAATTGGCTACATATATCAGTGGTCTCTCATCAACTTCATAAAGTTCTGGCTCAGAATCATAATCTACCAGTTGTTCATCATCTTCCTTTTCATCACCTAGCCCTTTTCCTTTTGTAGCATCTCTTTCAACTGACTTCTCCCTCACAACCTCTTCTCCAACCAGATCTTTGTCTATATCAAATCCCATGTTCACAAACCCAGCTTCCAGAATCTCCTCCTCATTCCCCTATCTTCATCTTCATTCCTTATTCTAGAACTTTCCACACCAGCAATTGCTGTAAGGTTTGCAAGAACATAAAACTTAGTTTAAGCCATTAAACTTTCTGAAAACGCAGCGAAATAAAACCTTTATGCACTTACTTATAAGCTGAAAAACGTGTTCTTTAGGTGACCATATAAATGTAAAAGCAAACCCAAAATCAAAGGATCATAATATGTGAATGAGCAAGCTATGAACATAAGTAAAAACTACATAAAATCACAGCTATAATGAGCTGTGAAGAACTACCTTCCAGCAACTTAAAACCGACAGAAAGGTGGATGTTTGATGCTCAAAATCGGCCAAGGCTCCAAGGTAAGGACCCCTCAAGCTTGTATACCCCAAGCCCTTTGCAAAACACCTTCTTGTTAGGAAGAAAACTATACCAAAGCACTCAAAGGAAACTCCCAATTGTTGCTGCTGGCCGTGAGGTTGAGAGAGCGAGAAAGAGAGAGGAGTTTTCTTTTTTTTGAGTCTTTTGCATGTATTGAGATTGTAAAAAACTTGAGTGTAAGACTAGTTATGTAATGTGGTGTTCAAGAAACAAAAGAGCCAATAGGACCAAAGGGGGCGGCCGAATCTTTTTAATTTAAAGGGTTTACCCCTTTAAACTTTAACACACATATTAGATAAACTAGTCTTTCAATTTGTTATGCAATTAACCTTTTAATTGTGTGACTTATACACTCGTTTTTATTATTTGATGTTATCTAACGAATTTAAATAACATTCCAAATAATATTATTGAACAAAATATCCAAATAACTTGTTCCATCTCATATGCAACTTATTTAGAAAACCCATTTTCTAAATGGGTGTCAATATTTAATTGCATGATCATATCATCAATTAAATATTAATTTGTGTTTTCCAAGCTTGTTATTGGGTATAACCCGACTTGGATCATAATGTACTAACCGCATCAATATTCTACGTGTCTTGGGCATATAGAACCTTACAATCTCCTACTTGCCCAAGATTCATAGAAGATTGATGCAAGCAGTAACGACCGCCTAACAACGGTTTACTACCCTTAATACGCATGAGATATAGCCATTCAATAACATCATCTTATTCAAGTATCCTACTTGAAATGATTTAGGTGAATCAATCGTCTATCAGATATCATGTTAAATCCAAGAACATAGAGTGATCATTCCTTGTTGATTTAACTTATCAGGCCTTAGACATCTAACTCTCAACGAATAAGAGGAACAAATTCCATCTTGACTACATACGTTTCTCACAAACACCTCGTGTCATACATGAACATTCCCTTATGTGCTGTCCACTATTTCAGGACAGTGAAGAATTAGCTCAAGGTATAATACTTGGTGAATATCTGTTGATACATGTATGTCCCTAGATCATGATATGAAATGTAATAGATCTTGTTTATCTGATTCTAGTGTAATTTGATATGATTAATGAAATGATATTGGTTGTTTGTGATTTGTAATGATTAATATTTCATTAATAAGTTGATACTAAATTAATTAATTAGGTTAGTGATTGGTTGAATGTTACATATAATGTTTACTAATAATACATTCAAACTTAAAATAATGAAGTTATCATGCGAATGGCCCATGCGAATGGACCATAAGCATGAACACCTTCATACAAATGACTAAGTCGCACGACTGAACCAGGAGAGTGGATCAGTCGTATGATTGTAACATAAGATTGACTCAGTCGCACGACTGAACACTCAGTCGTGCGAATGAGTCAACCGCATGGTTCAATCGCACGACTGAACCATACTAATGGTTCAGTCGCACGATTGAGTAGTACCAACCTATAAATACAACTCAATTCGTGAAATATAAAGACTCTCGACTAATTACGATTCCAGATGTACCCTAGCCGTCCAGAAACCTCCCAAATTCGTTCTCCAAGTTCATAGAACACATTAGATCGATTCCCAATCGATTTCTAACGTTAGTTTCAATTCTTGATTGATTCTTCGTGTGTTCTCACTGATTGGATCGCCAATCAAATAGGATTCCGCACTATTTGATCTGGTTTACACGCTAATCACTAGGTATTTCGTTCGAATACCAGGTCCAAACAAGTGGTATGAGAGCTTTGGCTCTTGATTACGTGTGATTCAATCAAGATTGATAAAAAGTTTGTGTTTTTGCACTAAAAACACAATATTTTGTGTCAAAAGTGATCTTGGACGTCCTGCTCATCAAAGTTTGGTTTCAACAGACTTAGGCCATTCAACCTTGCGAAAGTTCAAATTTTTACGGCTAAAACACGTTTAACCTAGAGATTTTCGCATAACAGCAGCTTCAGTCGCACGAGTGAGCCATTCGCACGACTGGACCTCATTCGCATTGCTCAGACGCACAATTGGACATAGTCGTATCTCCATTCGTACGATTGAACCGGTCGGTCGCACTGTTCATACACATCAGATTCATTCACACGATTGAGCTAATCACTTAGTTCAGCCGCACGATTGAACCGGTCGTAGAGTTCATACGCACAACTAGTCCATTCGCACCCTTCAGTCGCCCCAGTGACAATTGTTTATTAAACTTAAAGTTATTTGCAATGGAAGATCAAATGTCAGCCTTTACTGCTGGGATGGACTCTAGGATCCAGAACCTGCTGTTACTTGATAGTGAGGTGGGTAATCATAATAAACCACCAAAGCTTTTAACGTTAGATGAGCTTCCTCACTGGAAACAACGTTTTGAGATCTAGCTCAATGGAGTGGATCCGAATCTGTGGGAGGCCATCGAGATTGGATATAGTACGCCGGTGGGAGCCGATGGAGTAAAGTTAACCTTAGGAGGGATGACAGACGCGCAGAAAGTCAAATATAATGCAGCGAAGAGGGTCTATGCATTGATTACACAGTCTATCCCTAAAGAGATATTCCACCAGTACTCAGAGAATAAGCAGTCCAAGAAACTATGGGATGAGCTAGAGAAGAGGTATGACGGAAATGCCTCGTTGAAGGCAATCAAGGCTAAGGAGTTAAAGAAGGAATTCGACAACATCTCATCGATGGAAACAAGAGTTTGGACGATGTTATAGATAGATTTTACCATCTGATGAGTGAACTGCATACACATGGAGTGGCTACTACCATGGAAGAGAAAGTTAATAATTTTGCAGACGGATTGCCTGAAAAATGGGTTTCATTCGTGTCTAATCTTAGACAGAATGGAATGCTGTCAAAACTGGATATTAATGACTTCATTCTTAAGTTGCGAGAAGAATCACTTAGAATGAAGTACAGAGCTCAGATGTCTACGTACAATCAAAATCCAGCTTTGTACAATGCCACACCTCAAGCTAAGACATCTGGACCACCTCTCCAGACTGCATTTGTGTCTAGCTCATCGAGTCCTACACATGCACCTCCTTCAGGTTCAGAAACGTCAGGGTCTTCTTGTACCCAATACATGGATCTGAAGCGAATGCTACTAGATTGAAGACCGAGAACCTCGGTAATGTGACTGTGGAAGTAGCTCGAGAGCACATGGATCTATTGGCAGCAATGGTCCATTCTTATGATACTTGTTGCTGGAAAGATTGGAAACTGTCATCTGGCAGACGAGGACTACGAGCAGGGGACGAAATGGAGCTTGAGAGAATGGATATAATGTGGGCCTTAGCTAGTGATGTCCGGAGGGCGAAGAAGTTTGTGAAAAAGACTGGACAGAACTTGTTGCTACTAAGGATACCACCTTTGGCTTCGACAAGAGTAAAGTGACCTACTTTAACTGTGGTGAAAAGGGGCACTTCAAGAGAGAATGTGTGAAGCCAAAGAAGACTGGGAACGGGAACCCGTTCTCATCCTTCACTCGTCTAGACAACCAACTACCAGTTCTACTTCCTCAAACAAGGACTCCAAAGCCTTGACTGCTCATGATGATGAAGGACAGGATTGGAGCTTTAGGTTTGTCTCACCAGGGGAATCAACATTGCAAGTGTAGACGATATTGACAGTGATTCCGCTAGTGAAGGAGATCTAGCAGTTGAGATAGCAATGTCACATAGTGAAGAAGCAACTGCAACCGAGGTCAGTTACAGCCAAAAGTGGAGACTACCATGTCAGAGACAGAAAAGACAAAGCAACAGAATCAGAATCATCTGATACTGCATTGATGGCAAACGCTTCTGAATCAACTCAGGTAAGTACTACTGACACAATGTTTAATAATCATGTGCTTATTCTGATTGTGATGCCTTAGGAATAGCATAGATGCTACATTTACTAGGTATTAGATTATAATGATAACTTGATAAAAGATTTGCATCTATGCACTGAGGCTAATAGGGTATTAAAAAAAATGAGCACAGTTATAAAGAAAGGATAGACCTTTTGACTAACAGCTTAGGGAAACCGAAGTAGTTGCCTTTAATCAAGCTAATGACATTAGGTATTATCTAAACTCCCTAGAAGACACTAAGAAGCAAAAGGCAGTTCTAGAAGTAGAAGTAAATTCACTAAAACAGAAACTGCATAGTTGGCTAGTTCTTCGCACATAGTCCAACACTTAGTGAAAGAAAGGAACAACGGGGAGGGACTGGTTATAAGTGGTTCCGCCACCACCTGAGACTTTGATGAACACTAAAACTAGACCTATAAATAGTAATCCCATCAAGGATCATGTACTGTCTACTCCTCTTGTTAGTGATCCAGATTCCTTATGTTCATCTATTGACACTGGAAACAAACAAAAGGAGACCACTTCAAAGGCAAAGGGTAATTGCCCTGTGTTAATCTGGAAAAGGAATTTGAAAAGGATAACTTAAAGTCAGGTTCAAACAAAGTCAAATCAGAACCTAAAAGGGCTTTTAAGGATAATCTTTCACATACTTCAAGTCATGACCAATTAACCAAAAGAAAAGGATGCCAAACAGTTAAATCAGTTAATTTTGTTAAACCAGTAAACACATCAAAAGAACTAGAGTCAACACCTAAAGTGAGTGATGTTACTAGAGTGTCACACACGTCTCCACAAAGAAAGTTTAATCATAAAGTTGATAGCAGGGCGTGCTACAACTGTGGAGAATGTGGACACATTGCTTCATATTGTTCTTATTATCAGACACCTAGGAAGAAGATTGAACTTCAGGACTCAAAACCTAAGTCTTCTAAAAGGAGCTCTTTAACTCCACCTAGAAAAACAGTGAATAGAAGGTTCAACCCGTTAGCCAGTCGACTGTTTATCACAAACAGGCATTACACAAATCTGGCTTATGGAAAGAGAAGTCAATCTCTATGTCTGATAATGATGACAAAGGAACCTGAGCTACCCTCACTTTCTAAGGGTCAATGGGTTGAATTTCTGATGTATGTGATGCCTCTAGAAAACCCAAGCCAGTAAAGGCTTGGGTTCCTAACCTAAAATAATCATTTACCTTGTTGTGTAGGTTGTTCAATACAATGCTGAAACTAACACGTGGACGTAGACAGCGGAGCATCCAGGAACATGATAGGAACAAATCTCTCTTATCAAACGTAAAGCAAATAAAAGGAGGGCATGTTTCGTTTGCTGGAAACAAGGGAGGCTATATCATAGCTCAGGGAGAAGTTGGAAATCAGAAAGTTAAGTTTGATAGGGTGAACTACGTCCAACAACTTCAAAACAACTTACTCTCTGTTTCTCAAATATGTGATAAGGAATTTAAAGTCATCTTCGACAACAAGAAGTGTTACGTACTACAGAAAGACTACATGATCCCAGAGGACCAAGTTTTGATGACTGCTTCAAGATATAAAGATCTTTATGACTTGGATCATGAGGTTCAGTGTTTTCTATCCAAAGCTACTAAAAAAGACTCCATATCCTGGCATAGGAGAATGGGACACATCAGTCAAAGGAAGATGAATCATTTGATTCAGAAGGATCTGGTGAGAGGTGTTAATGTCAAGAACTTTCAGCTTCCTGATTTCTGTATAGCTTGCAAGAAAGGTAAACAGACAAAGAAGTCTCATATGGAAAAGAAAGTTAACTCAATACAACTCCCTCTTGAACTTCTTCACATGGATCTATTCGGTCCAGTCAGTACAAAAAGCATTGCAGGCGACTTGTACCATTTTGTGGTCACCGATGACTACTCAAGATTCACTTGGGTAATGTTTCCGAAATCTAAATCAGAAACATTTGAATCATTCAAGGAGTTGGTAACCACACTGGAA
Source organism: Flaveria trinervia (assembly GCA_025506515.1). Classification (NCBI taxonomy): domain Eukaryota; kingdom Viridiplantae; phylum Streptophyta; class Magnoliopsida; order Asterales; family Asteraceae; genus Flaveria; species Flaveria trinervia. The sequence continues at coordinate 21,695,015 of CM046452.1, forward strand.
TCTCTCTACAAGCTGAAAGAAAGACAAGTACGCTCAGACAACGGAATGGAATTCAAGAACCAGTGGATGGCGAATACTGCAAGGAAAGGGGATTGTGCATCAATTCATTTCTGCTTACACACCTCAGATGAATGGCTAAGAGAAAAAATAGGAGCTTGATAGAGACAGCACGGACTATGCTGGCAGACTCGAAACTGCTTATCCAATTCTGGAATAAGGCAGTGCAAATGCATGTTATACACTGAATCGAGTCCTGATAGTCAAGCGCCACGGAAAAACATGTTACGAACTACTACAAAGACGCAAACTGAACTTGGAGTATCTCGAACCATTTGGGGCGCCGTGCACACTTCTGAAGAAGACACAAGGGTAAATTCAGCGAGAAGGCTGATGAAGGCATCTTTCTCGGATACAACATACCTAACAAGCGAGTTTACAACAACTCAACAGGTCTAGTAGAAGTTTGGTGTAATGTTGATGTTCAGTGATTCACCACACCACCTACTGGCAAAGGACCCGCCTACTTCTTTGACTATGATGGGTTCTTCAAGTCATTCAACATTCCTCTCTCTCCCTCGGATGACAATTAGCTACACGAATGATGTATGATAGCTTGAATCCACCAACATCTAGCTCACAGGGAGAATCATCTACTCAGTCAGGGGGAGTAATCGATGATAGTGACACCTCCTATGAAAATGAAGCTGAAGAAGATAACCAGAACAGTCAGGCGGAACAGGTTCCAGTTCCTGAAAGTCCACAAGCATCTACCAGTGGTGCACCTTCAACTTCAGAGCCTCAAACTCCAACTGCCTCAGATGAAGAACCAAATGTTCATCATCTTGGCTCTGAGGTAGCTGTTCCTACTACTCCAGGATCACGACTAAATGTCTATCATCCAATAGACAATGTCATTGGAGATGTCAAATCAGGAGTACAAACCCGAAATCAGTTATACTCAGCCGATTACGCCTCAGTTATGGAGAAGGGATATATTCATGATGGTGCCTATCGGTGTTTTGTCTCACAGTTTGAGCCAAAATATGTCAGTGAAGCATTAAATGATAAGGTGTGGGTGAGTGCAATGCAAGAAGAACTTCTTCAGTTCAAGAAGTTAGGTGTATGGACTCTGGTTGATAGACCTAAAGGTGCTAAGGTCATTGGCACCAAATGGGTTTTTAAATGCAAGAAAGATGACCAAGGGGTCATTATCAGGAATAAAGCTCGACAGGTGGTTCAGGTTTTCGCCAAGTCGAGGGAATTGATTCCAATGAGGTGTTTGCACCCGTGGCAAGGATGGAAGCCATTCGTATCTTCCTTGCCTATGCATCGTACATGAAGATTAAAGTCTATCAATTAGATGTGAAGAGTGCATTTCTTCATGGGGAAATTAGAGAAACAGTCTATGTCAGTCAACCCGAGGGATTTGAAGATCCTTATCATCGGGATAGAGTCTACAAGCTCGACAAGGCTTTATACGGGCTTCATCAAACTCCAAGAGCTTGGTATGAGAAACTCTCGACTCATCTTGTGAAACACGGCTTTCGCAGGGGAGTCATTGACTGCACGCTGTTCATTAAAGAAAAAGATGGCGACCTACTACTAGTACAAATCTATGTTGATGACATAATTTTCGGTTCAAAAAACGAAGAGTTATGCAAAGAATTTGAAGCAGTTATGAAGAAAGAGTTTGGAGATGAGTGCTATGGGGGAGATGAAGTTCTTTCTCGGGCTACAGGTGGATCAAATACCAAATGGGATCTTTCTACATCAGACCAAGTACGTAAGAGATATTCTCAATCGTTTTGACATGGAGAATGCATCTGCTGCCGTACTCCACTGGCTACGAATCACGACATAGCACCTGATGATAATGGAGATCTTGTTGATGCCACGATGTACCGAGGAATGATTGGATCCCTCATGTATCTCACTGCCTCTAGACCTGATATCATGTATGCGACATGTTTATGTTCTAGATATCAGGCTAAACCTAAGGTCAATCATCTGATCGGGGTCAAAAGGATTTTTCGCTATCTAAAGGTACACCCACACTTGGGTTGTGGTATCCTCATGATGATGATTTTGAGCTCACGGCGTATAGTGACTTGGATTACGAAGGCTGCAAGATAACTACAAGTCTACTTCAGCAGGGTGTCAATTCTTTGGGAGAAGATTAATTACGTGGCAGTGTAAAAAGCAGACATCGTTGCATTGTCAACCTGTGAAGCTGAATATGTTGCTTCTGCAAGTTGCTGTTCACAAATCATCTGGATTCAATAGCAAATGCGGGATTACGGTTTAAAGTTCTATTCTACTCCTATTTTTTAGATAACTCTGCTGCAATTGCAGTAACTAAAAATCCGGTCCAACATCCTAAGACCAAACATATCGGTATTAAATATCACTTCATACGAGATTGTTTTGAAAAGAACTTAATTGATGTGGTAAAAATTAATACTGATTTTCAACGCGCTGACCTCTATACTAAAGCCTTTGATAAACCACGTTTTCAATATCTGCTAGAGGTCAACGACGTTAAAAAGAGAAGTGAGGTTATTCCTGATGATGATCATGTGTAGTCCGATGTAGCTAGTTAATTCTTCATTTTATTTGAGCTTATGTGGTTAAATTAGTCTGTTTAAAATTAAACTTATGTTATTCTGCTGTTTATTAAAATCCTAAAATAATGAAACCAGTTATGATTTTAGTATTTTAGGGGGAGAATTAGTCAGCAAGCAACATTAAAAAAAAAGCCGAGGGAGAAGGAGTGGAAAGCTGATATAAGGTAGATCGTATCTGTGATACCGATTCAAACCCTTTGGAATATGATAGTACATAGGAACAAATCAAGAGGGAGTTTGAAATTTTAATTTAGAAAAGTGCAAAAACTCAAAGTATAAGTCTGTGTAGTCTAAGCAATATAAAAGGGATGATAAAAAAAACTGGTAACTTTAAGGTAACACAATGAGAGTAGACCTACAGGTTGCTAGACCACAATTGATATGTCGGTAGATTCAACACAATAGATGATTAGACCTGACTGGTGATCTCAAGATCAAACTAAGTGGTTCAATGACTATGGGCTCCCATCTTATCGCTGGTTAACACAATCAACAATATTCCAATAAGGGTAATGAGCGTGTAAACGCCACAAATGTGTGCGGATGACCATAAATAGAGCAAAGCACCAGGAAAAATGAAATAAAAATGCTATCAAGCTAATGACTTATGTTGTTAGTGCATTTGGTGCAAAATAATATTAAGCTGCTCTAACAAGGAGATAGGTTGTGCGCCTCTCTGCTGTGCGATGGCACTGACCTGCGGATAAGCATAACCTAGATATTCTAGAATTCATTGTTGTTTGCCACCTCTCTGTTGTGCGATGGCACTAACCTGAGGATTGGCTTCTCCTTGAAAGCTCTAAGAATAGTCTCTTCTTGTAAAAATAACCGTAGACCGCTCAAAAGCTCCTGAGGGTTGATTACCATATAAGTGTGGGATCCACAATGTTCGTTGAAATAATTAAACCAAAAACAATCACCAGTTTGTGTCAAGTGTCTGTGTATGGATTTAAGTGGACAAACATATTGACAATCATTGTGGCTGCAATCTTGAAAGTTTAAATCAATGTGGTGATCTAAGAGTTCCAGTATGATTTCCTAAAGTTGCTAATGACTCTGGATGAACAAGAATTGAGCATCAAAATATTTGATAACAAGTCCCAAATGATTTGATGTGCCTGTATGATTCCAAAATAGAATTGGTCCAGGTGTGGTCAATGTAAGTTGAAGCTTTCGATTCCGGAACCAAATCCAGTAGATTTCCACCTTAGGTTCCATCTCTCACAAAAATCCAAAACAATGTCTTAATTTTTAGTCTTTAGTTTAACTTTCTAATTTAGCGACTCGTTTTAGTTAATTTGTTTGCCGGACTACATCATGAAAATCGATAAGGGATCAACTCACTGAATGGGTCATGTCTGAGATGACGACATGAATTTTCAAGTTTAAAGTAGTCACGTCTGAGGTGACTAAATTGGTTAAAATGATCATGTCTGAGATGATCAAAACTTATAATGTCTATTTCAAAAGATTAAAATGTTCAAAGTGGCAGAAAATCTACCAAGTGTGTCCCATTCGCACGATTGGACCATGAATATGGACCAACCATGCGAATGGATCCCATTCGCACGACTAGACATGAAATTTAGTCATTCACCCGAATGGCGTTAAGAATGATCCTTTCGACCGAATGACAAGGGTGAATGAGTCAGTCAACCGACTGAGACTCAGTCGGTTAATTGAGAAAGCAATGAAAGGGCACGACTGAGTCAGTCGACCGACTAAGACTCAGTCGGCCAACTCAATGGCACGACTGAACCTCAGTCGCCCGAATAAACTGAGGGAATGAGGCCTGTCGGCCGATTGAAATTAGGGTCAGTATTTAAAGGGCCTCAGTCGATCGCATTTCACTCATCACTCCCAATTGCACCCAAATCGCTTTCTTTCCCATTACTCTGCCAAAAATTTCTACAGATCGTGTTTTCACATTGCTATTGATCTTCTGACATTCGATTGACATGTATACAGGTACATTGCAGTTAAATCTTATAGAAATCAGAAGATCTTGAGTCAAATTTGTGTTATTCGAATGAAACATGAACCGGATTGAAAAATGCCCTAATAACCTACATAAACTAAGCAAAATGTTAAAATTAAGTTTAATAGGTCATTAGTGACAAGATGGCGAGTCTAATGGACCATTAAACCATGTTAAATTACTTGAATTAGGTCAAGATTCGAACCTCAGTCGATTGAACAGGGGGTCATGCGATTGGTCGTTCGGATGAAATCCAATGGCACGATTGAATCGTGCGATTGGATCAATCGGCAGAATGAACCATGCCAATGAGTTCAGTCGGCCGACTGAACCAATCGCAGACTCAGTTAGCAAATTGAACTCAGTCGCATGTCTCATTCACCCGAACGAGCTCAGTCGCATGAAGGAACAAACGACTGACTCCAGTCGCATGATTCATTCGCACGAATGTATTGGATTGAATTTAAACTATACACCTTGAACTGAATTTTGAATGTATGACTTACAATGGTTCTGTGTCTTGTGTTTCAGGTCAATGGCTGATAGATGGTCCATAAATCCAAAGCACAATATATGTGCTCATTTGGACCATAAACTCGGAATGGAGCCGAGTTTACAGATATTATTGCATTCCTTCGATGCTCTCGGATACATAAAGCCATATCCACATAGTGTACTCCTTACAGGTCGTTACATCAGGCTTTCTGGGAAAATGCCTCCGTAGATCGTTCACATGAGCCTTACAGCATACGGAGCTCCATTCATGGTCATGACATTGAAATTACAGCAGCTGATATCCAGAGAGTACTTGATTTTGGGGATGATATTGATCAACCCACCAGACTACATCCACTTACAGTCAGAGGTTGCTTCCTCAAGATTGAATGCTGGGGGCATCAACTCAGGTGTGCTCAACAAGAGCAACCTGTGTCCCCAGTATAAATACTTGGTGCATGTGATCCTGAAGTGTATTGCTTCTCGAATGGGTGGGTTTGATGACCTGTCAGACCAGATTCAGAATGCCTATGTGGCACTGGTGTTGAACCACCCCTTCAGCTTCTCGAGCATGATCTTCTCGTATCTGGTGGAGAATCTGGAGGCCAAGGGGAAGGAGGGTTTTTGTATGTATCCCAGATTTCTGCAGCTGACCTTTAACGAGAAGCTGCCATTACTTCCCAAGGAGAAACATGATGCGGTTGCCCTAGAGGTCATGGATGACACGACTTTGGGTCGCATGAGAGTGTATCGGGGCAAGAGAAGTAAGCCCTAGGTAAAAGGTCCATCGGCCATCTGGCAAATGACGATATGTGGCACCAGGTAGACGCAAATGGCGTCATGATGACAACGATTCAGATGATGAGAGGTGTTGCTCCCAGAGCATGATTCAGACGATGATGATAGTGGGGATGTTGGGGATGATCTGCCTGCTCCAACGAGGGGCACAGCTTCAGATGTTATACCCCCAGTGTCTGCCCCAACAGGCGACATAGCTGAGTCTGCAGGCTTCCACCAGGACTTCATACCTGGTGACGAGGAAGAAAGTCAGATGAGGAGCCCTAGACGAGGACCGTGGGAAGAAAGGTTGTTCCCACCGAGTATGGACTCCGGGCGGTTGGTGAACGCCCTAGGGATTCGGGAGAGACGACTGTAGATCCCAGCAATGCTCCTGAGTCTACTAGCCGTGTTCTAGGGGGAGCATCCACCTCGACTGTATCAGGAAGAAACGGATGGCTCAGCCCCACGGCCAGAAGAAGAAGAGAAGAAGACTCACCTTCGTACACACCACAGCTACCACAGCCACCACAGCTACCACTACATCTACCACCATCCCTACCACTTCTACAGCCACACCATCCACCACCACAGCCACCACAGTCACCACAACCACCACAGCTACCACTACCACTACCACACCTCCCACCACTGTAAATATACCAACCACCACCATATCTTTCACTCCTACATCACCTCTAATATCTCACAGACCCAACCCTATCTTTACCACAACCACCACCACCACTACCACCAATCAGGACCCTTATCTGATCCTGCACGTATATATGGATCTCATCTACCTCAACTTGGGGTAGAGGACCAGCTGTCAGCGCTAAACCGTATGGTGATGCGACTGTTAGCTGCTGATGAAGAGAAGACTTCACAGATCCGACAGCTTGCAGATCTCACTGCTGTGCAGTCACATCAGATCTCGGAGCAGGATCGGCTAATCAAGGAGCAGGCCCAGCAAATAGCTGCTCAGAGCCTCAAGATCGCCCAACTCCAAGAGCATAGAGTCACTTCTGCTAAGAAAATTGAAGAGTTGGAGAATGCTAAGAAGACCATCATGCTCAAACTTAAAGGATCTAAAGATGAGCCTCTGAAGATTAAAGAGGGAGATGGTGATGATAGTGATGATGATGATGTGGATGAAGATGATGAGAGTGACATTGAGGATGATGGAGAAGGAGAAGTAGGGGATGCACCTGCATCGGCCACTGCTAGAGGTCAAGAGAACAGGACTAAGAACAGACAAGATCAATCAGCCTCTACCTCTGCTCCTCAAAGTGATGAAACCATGAACCAAGATAAAGTAATGATTAGATGTTTATGTATTTATCTTCTTTTGTATTTGAATCATGTAATTGAACACAATGTATTCAATGTTTATATTCCTTTAATGCTTTTTTCGTTGATCAACTACTAATGATTTATGTGTGAAATGTTTAAACCAAACAGATCAATCTTACCAAAGAGATGAGTTTGATGTTGCTCCCCTTCAGCAGGTTAAGTCTCAGCTAACAATGATACTTGACCTGCAAGGGATAGTCAGGAGTTCAGTGAATTATACCCCTGAAGAAGGGGAAATAATTCATGACTTATCAAATGAGCAACTCGCAGAGCTTTTTGAGCTAAATCCAGATGAAATAGTAAAATATGCTCCGACATGCGATTCGACTAGTGACGAAGAGTTCAACGATGTTGATGAGGTTGAGATCGAAGATGTCACTGCCGAGGAGTACCCTCGGTACGCTGACAATGAGGGTAACGTGGTCCCCAATCTGGGTGAATCCCTTGTCAGCGATGCTATTGAGGTGTTAAACAATATGGAGCAAGAATCAGAGAAAGCAGAAGACACAGCCCAAGGCTCAAATAATGATGTTGACATTCGAAAGGCTGAGTTGGCTGCATGTTTTGAAGAAGTTAGAGCCCAACGTACTACACCAAAGAAGGATTCCTACACCAAACTTTACAGAGACAAGAAACAACATAAGGTGTCTGGTAGGATTATAGCATGGGCATATTTTGATGACCTTAATGTCTATGCAGTTAAGAGAGAACATGGCATAGAGTACTTCAGATTCCCACATGATCTGAAGACCCTACCAGGTTTTGAGCTCAACCAGCTGGCCAAACTAAGGCTTTTGTATGCTGACCCGAGGAAGATGTCAGGCTGGTTTGAGACTGCCCTAAAGAAGGAGTACCACACTAGATGGGTTAACTTCAGACCTCAACAACCTACTAGGTATATCAGAAGGTTTGACGTTGATGTCATTACTGGCAAGCCTAAGATAGTGTTGAAGTGGAATCCTCCTCGCACAATGTCGAGAATCCCACTCAGGGAAATGCCACAGGATTTCACTCCACATTTTAAGTGGTGATATTATGATTGGAGAACAGCTGAAGCGGTCATAGTCTTAAATAAAGAGGGACAAATGGATACTATCAGGGTATTCGACCCTATGTGGCTTACAACTTGTCAGAAAGTGATGTATATACGCTATACAAGTGGCCACTGTTCTATGATACGCAAGATATTGTACAAGCTCTTCAGTTCCAGAACGTTATACGACTCTGCTTCGCGTTTAAGATTCACACGGGGGTCACAAAAGAGGAGAAGTACGAGAAATACAAAGAGGTTATGCAGAAAACAAGAGATTAGAAAGATCTAGGTCCAAGGGGAGTTTGTTGATACATGTATGTCCCTAGATCATGATATGAAATGTAATAGATCTTGTTTATCTGATTCTGGTGTAATTTGATATGATTAATGAAATGATATTGATTGTTTGTGATTTGTAATGATTAATATTTCAATACTAAGTTGATATTAAATTAATTAATTAGGTTAGTGATTGGTTGAATGTTTACATATAATGTTTACTAATTAATACATTCAAACTTAAAATAATGAAGTTATCATGCGAATGGCCCATGCGAATGGACCATAAGCATGAACACCTTGATACGAATGACTAAGTCGCACGACTGAACCAGGAGACTGGATCAGTCGTATGATTGTAACATAAGATTGACTCAGTCGCACGACTGAACACTCAGTCATGCGAATGAATCAACCACATGGTTCAATCGCACGACTAAACCATACTAATGGTTCAGTCGCACGATTGAGTAGTACCAACCTATAAATACAACTCAATTCGTGAAAAATAAAGATTCTCGATTAATTACGATTCCAGATGTACCCTAGCCGTCCAGAAACCTCCCAAATTCGTTCTCCAAGTTCATAGAACACATTAGATCGATTCCCAATCGATTTCTAATGTTAGTTTCAATTCTTGATTGATTCTTCGTGTGTTCTCACTGATTGGATCGCTAATCAAATAGGATTCCGCACTATTTGATCTGGTTTACACGCTAATCACTAGGTATTTTGTTCAAATACCAGGTCCAAACAATATCAAAACCCAATATGTATCTCAGGTTGGAGGATACCAAATGATATTCGCCTTTACTCAAATTTACTTATGATCAATCAATAAGATTCCATGTAGTAAAATTTGAGATGCGGGTTAGTCCAATATTTGTATCCCACAAATATCTATGAACCTTGGTAGCAACCCATTGCTCTATATTCGTCCTTATGAATATCAACCAATCCAAGTTCATAATAATCTTACCCTCATACTTGTTCTCACAAGTATGAATGACTACGGGCATTTAGAGTAAACAATTACTCATGGATTAAACATGCTAAATTGAAACATTAATTGAAACATTATAACCAAATAATTTTATTCAAATAATAAAGAGTTCCACATATCCAAATACAAAATTTACAGAGCAAATCCAATAACTAGAATATCGAAGTCCCATGGCACAAGTATGACCTTCATGCTTTGCCTTTTCAAGGAGCTTCGTGATAGGATCTGCAAAGTTTTGATCCGTGTGAACTTTGCGAATACATATCTTTCCCTTTTCAACTTCATCTCGTATGTAGTTGAACCTCCGCTCAATGTGCCTAGTCTTTTGATGAGCACGAGGTTCCTTGATTTGAACAATCGCACCCTCGTTATCACAAAAGATCTCTAGGGGTTCCTGAATGGAAGGGACAACCCCTAGATCGGCAATGATATTCTTCAACCATGCAGCTTCTTGAGCTGCCAATGAGGCGGCGACATATTCTGATTCTGTAGTTGATAGAGCCACCACATCCTGTTTGGAGCTCTTCCAAGAGACCGCTCCTCCATTCAGAATGAAAATATATCCCGATTGTGACCGAGAATCATCATGATCGGTTTGGAAACTCGCATTCGTGTAACCTTTTACAACGAGTTCCTCATCACCAGATCCATAGATTAGGAACATATCCCTTGTCCTCCTTAGGTACTTAAGTATGTTCTTAATAGCCATCCAATGACTGTTTCCAGGATTTTGCTGGTACCGGCTTGTCATGCTTAAGGCGCATGACACGTCCAGTCGAGTGCATATCATTGCATACATGATGGATCCAATAGCAGATGCGTATGGGATTGCCTTCATTTTATCTTGCTCATCCCTTGAGCTAGGACATTGAGTCGTACTCAATATCATTCCTCTTTGAATAGGTATGGTAGCTTTCTTAGAGTTCTCCATCTTGAACCTTTTCAAGATCTTATCAATGTATGCACTTTGATTTAAACCAATCAACCGCCTTGATCTATCCCTATAGATCTTTATTCCCAGAATATAGGCGGCTTCACCAAGATCTTTGATGGAAAAACAACTTCCAAGCCAGGTTTTTACACCTTCCAAGGTTGGAATGTCATTTCCAAATAGTAGTATGTCATCAACATACAATACTAGGAAAGTTATTTTGCTCCCACTAGCCTTCTTATACACACAAGCATCATCAGCGTTTTTGATGAAGCCAAATTTTTTTATCTCCTCATTAAAATGATGATTCCAGCTTCTCGATGCTTGTTTCTATCCATAGATTGATTTCTTTAACTTGCATACTTTATTAGGATGTTTTGGATCGACAAAACCTTCAGGCATAACCATATAGACATCTTCCTCAAGATATCCATTTAGGAAGGCGGTTTTGACATCCATTTGCCAAATCTCATAATCATAATGAGCAGCTATGGCGAACAATATCCTTATAGACTTTAGCATCACAACAGGTGAGAAAGTTTCATCATAGTCAACCCCTTGAGTTTGAGTGAAACCCTTTGCTACAAGTCTAGCCTTATAAGTATCAAAGTTTCCATGCATATCAGTTTTCTTCTTGAAACCCCACTTGCTTCCAACTACTTTGGAATTAAGAGGTGGTACAACAAGTTCCCAAACTTGATTGTCATACATGGATTGCATCTGAACGTTCATGGCCTCAAGCCATTTGTCACAATCAAAATTGGACACTGCATTCTGGTATGTGGTTGGTTCAGCTGAATCTACCACATAGCATCCATCCATGAAAAATCCATATCTTTCAGGTGGATTACTAGTTCTACCACTTCTGCGAACGTTTTGTGTGTATTGATCACTGCTTGATCATCCTCAACATCCTCATGTTGAGTGCTAGTTTCAACCAAACGTGCATCGGGTTGTGGTTCTTGATCCTTCTCAAGATCCACTGTTCTACTGCTAGTTCCTTCCATAAGGAACTTTGCCTCTAACAACTCACCCTTTCTGGCAACAAACACCTTTTGTTCCAGTGGATCATCGAAATAATATCCCATAGAATCTCTAGGATATCCAATAAAGATACACTTGGTGGATCGGACTTCCAATTTGTTTGGGGTGGGAGTCTTAACGTATGCCTCACAACCCCAGACCCTAAAGTATGATAGGGATGGAACTCTTCCATGCCATATCTCAAAAGGTGTCCTTTCCACCTTTTTGGTTGGGGCCATATTTAGAATACGGGCCGCGGAGAGCAAAGCGAAACCCCAAAATGATAGAGGTAATGTGCTTCTAGCCATCATAGATCGAACCATATCCAATAAGGTTCGATTCGTCCTCTCAGACACACCATTATGTTGTGGTGTTCCAGGTGGAGTGAGTTGTGAGACAATCCCACAACTCCTAAGATGATCTTGAAAAGCATCACTTAGGTATTCACCTCCTCTATCGGTGCGGAGAACTTTAATCGACTTGTTGAGTTGATTTTCTACTTCATTCTTGAAGATTTTGAACATTTCAAAAGCTTCATCTTTGTGCCTTAATAAGTACACATACCCATAGCGACTATAATCGTCGGTAAAGGTAATGAAGTATCTTTCACCATTCCTAGTCATTGGTTTAAAAGGACCACATACATCCGAATGTATGATTCCTAATAAATGTTTTGCCCTTTCCTTAGTTCCACTAAAGGGTGCCTTAGTCATTTTACCTTGTAAACAAGATTCACAAACATCAAATTAATCACATTCATTCGTTTTTAAAAGACCATTCTTTTGAAGTGTTTGTATACGTTTCTTGTTTATATGACCAAGACGACAATGCCAAAGATAGGTATCACTCAAATCCAACTTGAGTTTCTTGGTGTTAGTATGGTACAATGAACTATTTAAAGCATTTTCATGAACCAATTCATAAATACCATTAATGGGAATAGCTTTAAAATAGAACATATCATTTAAAGAAACATGAATATTATTTTCAACAAAAGATAATACATAATCATAATGTCTTAATTAGGATACTGAAATAATGTTCCTAGTCAAACTAGGAGTATACAAAACATTTTTCAAAATCACATCCAAGCCACTTGGAAGTTTTAGGATGTAGTCCCCACGAGCTTCAACTTTGACTTTGGTTCCATTGCCGATGAAGTGACTAACATCCCCTTGATTGAAGTCCCTACTTCTTTTGAACCCCTGCAACAAATTTCAAATATGAGTTCCACATCCGGTATCTAATACCCATGTGTTTGAAGATGTAACATTAAGATCAATATGAATCATGTATATTGTACCTGAGGTCTGCCCGGCATCCCTCCTTGCTTTCAACTCTTGGAGATGGACAGGACAATTCCTTGCCCAATGTCCAATCTCCCCACACTTGAAGCATGGGTCATTAGTAGCAACCTTTTGCTTTTTCTCTTGTGGTTTGGGTGGCACCCTTGCCACCCCTTTCCCCTTTCCCCATGTTGGTCCCTTACCCTTGGCAACCTTTGTCTTGGGTGCGGGATGAGGCCTTTTCTTGTTCCCACCTTCATGGATGGTGAGAACGGGTAAAACCCTTTTACCCATGGCTGCCTCGCCGTTTTAAGCATTGAGTGAAGCTCACCAATGCTCTTGTCCCATGCATTCATGTTGTAATTCAACACAAATGTCTCGAACTTCTTGGTAAGGCCATTAAGGATCAAATCCGTGGCCGATTCCTTCGAGACGGGACAATTAAGCCTCTCGAGGCGGTCAATATGACTTTTCATCTTAAGTACATAAGATGAAACTAATTGGTTGTCGTCCATACGACATGCATGGAGTGCTCGAACCTTTTCGAAGCGCTCAACCCTTGCTTGCTGTTAGAACATTTCCTTCAGCTGGGTTATCATGTCATAAACTCCGTGATGTTCATACTCCTTTTGGAGATCCAGAGTCATGCTCGCTAGCATGAGACAAGACACTTGGACGGAGTCCTCAGTGTACTTCAGCCAATCGTTGTAGGCCTCTTCATCATCCTCAAAAGGCTGATCGGGGACAGGATCGTCTAAAACATATGATCTTATCTCTTGTTTGAGAACAATTCTCAAGTTTCGATACCAATCAATGAAATTATTATGATTTAGACCTTCTTTTTGGATGATCGCTCGTAATGATTGGGTGGACGCGGATGAGTTATCATGATTGTCATTATTGGTGGCCATCTACAAAATTTAACAAAGATCTATTTAGTATTTTCGATATTGCTATTTTAATAATTAATGCCTTTTAAGGTCAATTTTTATATTAAAATCTAGAACCCAACATTACATTTAAATTGTGGTTAGGTGACCTTTATCCCACGATTTAAATTAATAAGGTGGTCAACAATTGACAGTTGCAACCATTTGCAACATCAAGAGGTATGGGATCGACTTTAAACATCATATGTAAAGTTGGCATGTTAATCCCATCAACACCATTTGGAAACCATATTTAGGTGATCCATTTAACATGGTTTTCAAATCAAGTTACCCTATTTGCACACACGTGTGAGTTTACCCACATAAGTGGTTAGGTGACCTTTATCCCACCAATGTGGTATCCTCACCTTAAATGACAAGTTCCCTCTAAATGGTTAGGTGACCTTTATCCCATTAAGAGTTTCCAAATGACTCAAGTGTTGTGCAAAAGGACGGTGTTAAACTTGTTTGTCAGAAGTTTAGAGATTTCATAATTCTAGTTTAGAAAACTCTATTTACTTGTATTTGCATGCTTTCAAATACAAGATACCCTATGGTCCTTTTAATAAAACCCATTTTATTACGAAATCATTAATCCTTTTAATAACCATTCATTAATACTTAATGATTAAGAACCATTTTTGTATTAACTTGTTAAGATTATTTATATTAAGATTGTCCACCATATCCAAATAGCATACAATCATTCATAAAATCACAATTAAACAAGCATAATATTAACAACCACAATGTGCATAACCATAGCTACTATTGTGACCACACTTGTTTTCCATCACAAGTGTGGTCATTTGGTCTTTCCTAAGGGTTGAATACAACACGAAAAAAAGGAGATCAACATAGACTCCCACTTGAACTTGCATCCATATGCTTCAAGTCCTTTTCTTTGTATCTTCCTGTTGTGCTTCCTTCCCGAGCATCTTCTTTTACAAAATATATATCCTAATACATATTTTAAACAAAGCACAAATTAATATACAACCCCATTGAAAGAACATAATCAAATAAATACATTCAAACCAAACCAAACAACACAAGGTCAAGCTAGGTTATGCACTATCATATGAACAACCATAAACATCATTCAACAAACAAAATAAACCCCATCAAACCCCAATTTTCAGCCAACATAAACTGAAAATTAGGGTTTGTTTGTCCAAACAAACAACCACATATCAACCAATTGACATTTCCATCTTTCAAGGTTTAATCATAAGCATGAAGATATAACTTTGAAAGACATGGGGTTTATTGAATTAACCAAAATCAGCCTATTATGAGTTGATAATCATCCTATAAAACCAATTTTAAAGGAGAACAACAAGCAAGCTATCCACATAACCAGCTCTTGATGCCATTGTAGGGTTTGCAAGAACATAAAACTTAGTTTAACCCATTAAACTTTCTGAAAACGCAGCGGAATAACAACTTTATACACTTACTTATAAGCTGAAAAACGTGTTCTTTAGGTGACCATATAAATGTAAAGCAAACCCAAAATCAAAGGATCATAATATGTGAATGAGCAAGCTATGAACATAAGTAAAAACTACATAAAATCACAGCTATAATGAGCTGTGAAGAACTACCTTCCAGCAGCTTAAAACCGACAGAAAGGTGGATGTTTGATGCTCAAAATCGGCCAAGGCTCCAAGGTAAGGACCCCTGAAGCTTGTATACCCCAAGCTCTTTGCAAAACACCTTCTTCTTAGGAAGAAAACTACACCAAAGCACTCAAAGGAAACTCCAAATTGCTGCTGCTGGCCGTGAGGTTGAAAGAGCGAGAGAGAGAGGAGTTTTCTTTTTTTTTTGAGTCTTTTGCATGTATTGAGATTGTAAAAAACTTGAGTGTAAGAATAGTTATGTAATATGGTGTTCAAGAAACAAAAGAGCCAATGGGACCAAAGGGGGCGGCCGAATCTTTTTATATTAAAGGGTTTCGCCCTTTAAAGTTTAACACACATATTAGATAAACTAGTCTTTCAATTTGTTATACAATTAACCTTTTAATTGTGTGACTTATACACTCGTTTTTATTATTTGATGTTATCTAACTAATTTAAATGACATTCCAAATAATATTATTGAACAAAATATCCAAATAAGTTGTTCCATCTCATATGCAACTTATTTAGAAAACCCATTTTCTAAATAAGTGTAAATATTTAATTGCATGATCATATCATCAATTAAATATTAATTTGTGTTTTCCAAGCTTGTTATTGGGTATAACCCGACTTGGATCATAACGTACTAACCACATCAATATTCTACGTGTCTTGGGCATATAGAATCCTACAATTGCTGCACCAGATTTGCCCTCTCCTGCCTTGAGGAGGTACCCTCGTTCAAGAATAGAAGTATCAGTTAAATCATCTAACTCACATTGAATTAGTTGATTGGGCAGCCCAATAGCAGCTTTCAACTGATTAATTTCCTCAAACAGCTTCTTTATTAGCAATCTTTGATCTACCATCATCCTCTTCATTCCTTCCATCAACTCATCCTTTTGACTTTCCCGCATCTCTTGATTAGTGAGTTTGGTCTTTATCATGCTCAATTCATTAGCTAGAGAGCTGTTAAGGTTTCGAATTACATCCTAATCTAAACTTCCTCTTTCTTCCCTTCTTGGAGTTTCAGTAAATGCTTGATGTCTCTGTTTAGTTCTCCTTTCGGATTCTCCTATATCAGCTTTCTTCTTCGACCTTCTCTCCTTTTCAACCCTTATCTCTTCTGCCCTTTCATTCACTTCATCTTCGAAATCATAATCCTTTTCTTTTGCATATCTCTTTCTTTTCTTAGCAGCATCAGTCTGTTGTGCCCTAGTTTCTTCAGCTATCTTATAATCCGACTCGTCCACCCTCCTAATATAGTTTCATCTTTCAGGTGGGTACATGTTTGCCCACAAATGGGTGATCTTCCCGCTAAAATCATGTTGGATGGCACAACACTCTGCAAAATTACGTGGGTTCATCTGCACCAAACTTTTAACCTCCCCATGTCTTGACACATTTGTAATTAGATCATCAAAGATCATCTCAAGAAATCTAGGATACAGAAGCCACTTATCCTTCTTCAGTGCCATCACATTCTCTACCATACATGTAGATATCAGCCTTGCAATGTTTGCCTTTTCACTTCTACCGCATAGCACCATAGCTTTTGCGCAGTCTATGTTCAGCCTATCTGATCCACCTTTACGGTGATCTAAACACATAATAAAGACATGGGCGATGAATGTCCATTCCTTTGAGAGAAAGGACTTCTTGATCTCTTTTGGTGTGCCAAAGGCTAGCCCCTTATATCCCATACTCCTAAATGTTGCAAACACCTCAGCATCTGACATATCAACTTCCTCTCATGAATCTCCTTATAGTCTTTGGATCCTTGAAACTGTCTCAACTGTAATAGAAACCTCATTCTCCAAAACTTTAGCAATGATCCTCTGGGTATTCCCTCTCGTAGCATACTCAGCTGATCTCCAAAAGTCTCTGATGTGTAGATCATAGATGATAGTAGAATGGGAGATAGGATAAGCTATAGGGGATCTTCGCAACCAGCGAATACAGTCTAATCCTGCTGCTTTAGGAAGGCGAAAGTATAGTTTCGCCAGGATGAGCACATTAGTTTCGCCAAGACAATGAGGTAGATTCGACAAGCCGAAACAATAGTTTCAACACAGCGAAATTGAAATTTAGTTAGGGAAACTGTTAAGTTCGCTCGGACAGCATAACCTCACAGTTTCTCTAAGAACTCAAGAACTTTCGTTCAGTTTCGCTAGACTATTGGTAATTTCGCTGGAAGAACAGCGAAGGTACCGAAGAGTTCGATCGAATAGACTCACAATGTGTAAGATTAATCAAGATTAAATGATAGTTCTGTGTTGGAAACTCACATGCGAGCAAGAAACAATAGTCAATCGTAAACAAAATTGCAAAATCTCAAATTCGTATGCAGAGGTCACGGAACAACCCTAAGAAACCTAACCGTTCGATGGTTCGAAAATGAGAAAGTAATTTCGCAAAATGACCTAAATAGCATATAATTTCACAGGTAGCGAAACTAGAGTTTCGCCAGACGAATCTACAATTCCGCCAGGCGAAGCTGCAATTTCGCCAGGCGAAACTTAGGTCGAAATTAACTTCGCACAACATAAAAATGCTGAGCAAAACATCAATTTCGTCCGGCGAAACAGTTAGCGAAAGTACAATTTCACAATTTTTTTATTATTAATTACCGAGAACTGAATCAATCATAAGATCACATCCTCAAGATATACATTAGCACAAAGATGAATTTAATCATCGACAAGCAATGAGATCATACTAATAACTGAATGTAATTATAGTCTTTAAAAGAATTTTGAATTTTTCAAACATATCAGTAACGATTGCTGATATGTTTGTCCACTTAAACCCATGCCCTATCTTTTTCAACAAACAGCAGATGATTCGTTAAGGTTCGATTCAATGCTTTAGAATTCTAGGACCCCATAATCATTTGGCAAAAACCCTCGCCCAACTTTAGGATTTTTTGAATTTGTGGTGATCTTTAGAGAACAAGGCTTGTGCATTAGTGTGTAAGTGATTATCAACAGAATATTGCATTTTGTGATGAATTCATCATTTAGATGGTTTGACATGACTTAGACTAAAATGGTGAGAGCTCTAGGTCTATACTCACATATAACAAAGGAGATGACTATTTAACCATGTGCCGATGATAGCTCTAAGTCAGTACTATCATACAGTAAAGGAGATCATCACTCCAGGTCAGTACTACCGTACAACAGATGAGATTAGCACAAACAAAAGACACATAAATACACTTATCAAGGCTCAAAGAGATGTCTTAAATAATTTGTGTCATGGTGGGTGAAAGATCAATTCTCAATCCAATTTTTGTCGGGACTCAGTTTTTGTGCAGGCCAAAATGATTGAGTAAATCTAGACATCCTTAAGCATAGATTTTAATTTAAATCATTATGCTGTTGTCTACTTTATTCTTCAGGCTTAGTTTACCAAGCATATCATTAAAGAATATGTTTGATTTTCTTTTACTTGTAATTAAAATAAGATGTAAATCAAAAAGCAACATCAACTACAACCATTTCTCATATTAAACGCTAGTCACGCACAAACAAGCATATCCAGAAGATATACAATCATTTCCTGTCATCTCGACTCAAGTTCCAAAATCTCTTTTCAAGTTAATTAATTATTTTCCCACTAAATTTGTACATTGAAGAGAGATGTGGAAATTTATGATTATTAATCTTTTTTAAAAAGATAAGTGTAAACAAAAAAGGTTTCAAAAGATATTAGCCCTAGCATAGAGATCAATTCATAAAAGCGAGGTTTATCAAATGTTTTTTTGTGAAATGATCTACCTTTTGAGTTTTAGTGTCAATGGGAATAATATCAATAAAACCCTTTTCCTGAGCATCACGAATTGCGTGAATCCGTGTTTTGATGTGCTTGGTTCGAGAATGATAAATAGGATTCTTAATGATCCCGATGGCGGCTTCGTTGTCACAAAACAATAGTGTATGGAGAAAATTGATTCCATAGTCAATCATCTGGTGTTGTATTCAAAGAACTTGTGAACAACAACTAGAGGTAGCAATATATTCTGCTTCACTTATAGAGAGGGAAATAGTGGTATGTTTCTTGCTTTATCATAAAACCAGGCAATTGCCCAGGTATTAACATCCTCCGGTCACTAATTTTCTGTTTAACCTACAACCATTAGAATCACTGTCAGAATAAGCATGTAAATCAAAATACACACCATAGGGATACCAAAGACCTAAATGAGAAGAGCCTTTGAGATAATGAAAAAATCTTTTGACGGTTTTTTTATGAGACTCTTTTAGGGCAGACTAGTATCGAGCACAATATCCTACAGCGAAAGTGATGTCGGGTTGACTTGCTATAAGATACATAAGGGAGCCGATCATAGATCTGTAGAGATGAGGATCAACAGGTTTCCCATTCTCGTCAGTAGTGAGGCATGTTTGAGCAGTAAAAGAAGTCATTTCAGGAGAAGTGTTATCCATCTTGAATTTCTTTAAACTCTCTTTAACATACTACTCCTAAAGAATAAGAATGCACTCTAGCTTTTGTTCCACTTGTAATACAAGGAAAAAGCACATCTCCCCCATCATGTTCATTTCAAAGTGACTATGCATCACCTCCTCGAACTCCCGACATAATTGAGAATTGGTGGAGCCAAAAATAATATCATCAACATAAACTTGAACAATCAACATTTCACCATTCACTTCTCTCTTGAATAGAGTCATATCAATGGTGCAATGAGAGAAACCATTGCTTAAGAGGTATTGTGTTAGGGTCTCATACCAGATTCTAGGTGCCTGATGAAGACCATAAAGAGACTTGTCAAGCTTAAAAACTTTGTCGGGAAATCAGGATCCTTAAAACCTGGTAGTTGACACACATATATCTCCTCATTAATGTCTCTCTAAAGGAAATCACACTTGACATCCATCTGATAGACCTTGAACTATTTATCAGAAGCATGAGCTAGAAAACTCCTTATTGCTTCAAGACGGGCGACAGGAGCATAAACTTCAGTATAGTCAATCCCTTCTTCTTGAGCAAATCCTTGCACAACCAATCTTGTTTTGTTACGCACCACAACACCATGATCATTGGGTTTGTTATTAAAAACCTATTTCATGCCAATTAGGCATTTGTTTGGAGTGTAACACCCCGAATAATGTCTAAGCGAGCCAAATAATAATAATGTGTTTAGACGGGATCATTTAATGAAAATAAGATGGATATGGGTTTTAGACCGTGTAGACTTCACGGGTTACGTGTTTGGCAAGTTTAAGGTCCCGGGAACGCCCGGTATATAGAAACGAATCAGCTTGAGCAGCTCTTATTTGAATCTTAACAATCTAGTTCTAGAGAGAGAGCGTAGAAGGAGAAAGTAAAGAGAATTGAAGATTCAAGGCTCGGTTGATCTCGAGATTGAAGATCGGTGTTTGTGGGCATCCAAACAACAAAAAAACACCAAGAATCCAGGTAAGAAACATCATTAAATTGTTGCTTTTGATGTAAACCGGATTCTAGGGTTTGGGTTTTTAAAAGTGGCAACGATTCACCCAAAACTCACGTTTTTGGCATGAAAACATGTAAGAAGCTTAGATAATGCTTATTGGGTGATAAACCAAGGTTTTGGATGTAAAAGATTGAAGTTTAGGGTCAAAAATGGGTTGTTCAAAATTTCCAGCCCGTTCTGTGTGTTATACAACGTGCGATCTTGGCGAACCCATAAGAGTTCACACACAGGGGGAGTCTGTCCTAGTGACCACTCCATATGTACGATATGGGGTCCTTGTCACTTAACACTAGATGAATTGCTTGGTGCTCTAGAGGGGTGTTAAGTACATGACAGGACCTAGATAGAAGTGAAAGATAATAACTGTACGAAAAGTGCGATAAGTATGAAATGTGCGAAATGTGCGAAATGTACGAAATGAACAATGGTTAAGATAATAATGATTACCTTGATGTATGTACAATATGTGATCACATGCAATAGTAATGAAAAAGTTTTAACGAATGGAAGGTAATGCAATGTTTTTATAAAACTAGAACTCACTCAGCAACGCTGACTTTTGTGCATTTTCCAGTTGATAAGTGAGCATTGCGGAGGATGGCGCAGGGCAGCTACTTTGCATTTTTGGATGACATTCTTTTGTATAACGTTTTTGCATTGTAATACGAACGAACTATATTTTGTAATGAGCGATGTAATATTTTGCAAAAGTGTTTATTTAAAGGAAATGAAATCTTTGTTTAAAGTGTTTCCGCTGCATGATTTTAGTAAAGTTAATATAATTATATGTTTTATATGTGATGATTGGCTAACTGTGAGCGTCCCGGGAATGGGGCCTTACATGGAGGGAAGTCAACCAAAGTCCATACTTTGAGCTTTCTGAATTGTTGAAGCTCTAGTTCCATTGATTCCACCTAACAAGGATCCTGGAGAGTTGCGTGAACGTTTTTCAGAACAGTTTGAGAGATAAAGCAAGAGAAGTGACAAATATTAATCAAACCAGATTGACTCCATGTTCGTACTCCATTAGTGATAGATCCAATAATGTTATCATGAGGATGATCATTCAAAGTTTTGAAATCAGTGGATAAAACCAAGTTGTTTGGAGATGATTGGCTGACAGATTGTGGATGAGTAGATGGGGGTGAGAGAGATGGTACGGAATGTGGTGAGATAGATGTTGGTGATGAAGGAAGGGATGTAGAAACAGGTGGAGGTAAAATATCAAATGATGATGAAGATGATGCAACATAAATTGACGTCGCATCATTTGCTGAAGAGGTGGAATGGACTTGAAGAATGACAGGTAATGGAGTTGAATAAATGATATTTGTTTGAACATTTGAGATGGAAGCATTATCATCGAAAACTGGAAGATTAAAAGAATTAAACACAGTATCAGAGTCAAAGAACCATGCTGGTTCCAATCGAACATCAAACGAGTTAGACTCCTGCCAATCAACATAGAACGACTCTTGAATGATACGTGTTCTCTTGTTATATACCCGATAAGCCTTTTGAGAAGAAGAATAACCAATGAAGTAACACTCATCAGACACGACACCAAATTTTGTTTTCTGGGATTCAGTATTCAAGAGAGTGCATGAACAACCAAATAGTCGAAAGAAGTGAATTAAAGGTTTCCATTTATGAAAAGTTCACAAGGAGTCTTCATTTTGTCCTTGACTATCAACACTCAGTTTAGAACGTATGAAGCACAGTTTACCTCTTCAGCCCAAAAGATAATGGGTAACAATGATTCTGTCAGCATTGTACAAGGTGCTTTAATACGGGTCCGACTCTTTCGTTTAGCTACACCATTCTGTTGAGGCATCCTTCCAGCACTAAATTGTCTCACAATTCCCTTTTCAGTATAGAACGAATAAAGAATCTAATTTTGAAATTCAGTACTGTTGTCACTTCTTATTGCCAGAACCTTTCTCTTGCTTATTGTCTCGATTGAAAGTATTACCTTCTACAGTTCCTTAGCAACCTCTCCATTGTGATCTAGAAATCTCACCCAAGAATACCTTGATAAATCATCTGTCACAACAAGACAGAAAGATTTTTAGCAATTGATTTAACATTGATTGGGCCAAACAAATCAGTATGTAACAACTAAGGACAAGTTATGCTATTTCAAGTTTGGGCTTATGTGGTTTCTCATGTTGTTTGCCCTTGGCACATGCCATACATTTTTCGTTCACAGAGAAATATTATAAAAGGAAGTCCTCTAACAAAATTGTTTTTGACTAATTTGTTTATTATTTTCAAATAACGTGGCCCAATCGGTGATGCCATAACAGAGACTCAAAAGTGGAAGCTTTTGAAAGAAGACAGGTGGTAGCAGACTTTTACTCCGTTGATTTCATATCAAGAAGATATGTATCATGCTTTCGTGGAGCATGCATAAGTACCAATTCTTCTAGAATATCAATGTCAGATTTTAAAAAATAGACATTCATCGGATTTAAACAAGATCGGAATGTCTTTATCGCAGATTTAAGAGACACTCAAGATATTAAATGCAAGCTCAGGGACATAGTTAACTTTCTCCAAAGTTAAAGAACCATTGGATTCTTGTCCTTGACCATCATTTTTCCACTTTTTTTGTCGCCAGCAAAAGCACATAGCCTCCATTTATAATCTGATAATTGGTCAACAAATCTTTTAGCCCCGTCATATGTCTCGAGCATCCACTATCCACATGCCATAAACTGTTTACAACCTTAGTGGATGACTCTTGCAACCATATAAGAACAGTTTGAATAATTTTGGCTCTAGGAGAAATACATTTCCTACAAAAGAAATTATTAACTAGTTTTGTTAATGTATTTCCAAAATAGTTTCTATTGACATGACCATGATGTAGTATAAGACAATTCTTGACTAACTGATCCTCTTAACCACACCTGAAATAGTGTTGTTTGTATCTAGGTCTGTTACGTAATGAGATAGGATGTGATCAATATGAATTTCCTCATCACATTCAGACATATTAGAATCAATGTCACTTGTAACACCCCGAAATTTCTACTTAAACGGAAGGAAAAGAAAAGTAAATAGAAAGAATAGAAACTATCACAAGTGGAAGGGGAAAAAGTGTACAACGTACAAATCTTATTATTTTCAGATATTAAAGGGCATGGTCTCCCATATCAAGCATAAAGCTGCTTTGATCTCAGAGGAAAAAAGAGAGAGAGAGAGCCCGGTTATAGAGAGAGAAAGAAGAAGAAGAAGCTGAAAAAGGTAAGTCTTCTCTTATTTGAGCTCGGTTTCAGCTGAGTATTGAGTTCTTGACTGAAGTTCGGGTTGTTTAGAGTTTACTTTCAGGATTCAAAGAGCTGAATCGAAGTGGGTCTTGAACTGGAAGAGTGCTGCTCAAAAGTTGTTCAAGGTGAGTTTCTAGAACCCCTCTTTTACTAATTTTCAACTGATTTGGGGCTACTATGGATACGATGTAAGCATCTTTTAGAGAACCATGGGTTTACAGCATTATATTTGAATGTTGTATGTGTGTATGCAGTTTATAGTGTTGATTATGGGTTAGAGATGATGTATAGCATGCTTAGATGGCCTTAGTATGTTAGATCTGTGCTTGGGTATGCTTAAAATGATTATTCGGTAGAATTGGTAGCATAGAAAAGATTGCAGAATGTTTGATGAACATGAACAGTGGTTCATGCGCCGAAACAGTTTTCCATGCGTCCAGCATGAGAGACCAGACACCTAAGTGTTGGCCATGCGCCCAAGCGTGGGTCATGCACCTGAATAGTGGCCCATGCGCCTAGTATGTTGGCCCATGCGTCTAAGTATTGGCCATGCGCCCAAGAGTGGGTCATGCGCTTAAACAGTGCCCATGCGCCCAAGTGATGGAACGGCTAAGTATGGACCATGCGCCCAAAGAGTGCCCATGTGCCCAGACTGTTTTATACTTAGAATTTTTATGCTCATGCGCTTGGAAGGACCCATGCACCCACTTTGGACTTAAGGTTTTCTAAGTAGATTTTAAGGGGTAAAATGGGGAGATAAGCCTGGCTATGATGTGATGGCTTATGTTTGATGTGTGTTATGTATGTATGATGTGCCTGTATTGGTGATGGTGTATGTTTATGCTTATGCATGTTCCTTATTATATGTATGTCTTCCCTTGGCTTTGCGTTGAACGTTAATAAATGTAATGAAAGTATTATGTAACGTAAAGTGGAAGAAAATGAAAAGAGGAACGTAATGAATGCATGCATGAATTAATGAATAAGAACGAAGCATATAAAGGCTTGAAAGCAATATGTACAGAGGTGCACGACTCTAAATGCCTTAAGCTCTACCGTGTGAGGTTCAGCAAATTCTAAAGTGTGCACGCAAGGGTTCCAGTCTTTGTGACTGACCTTCAGAGGTGTTACCCATTTCTATGGGGGTGTGACCCACTTCAGTGGGGGTGTTGTTACCCACTTCGGTGGGGGTGTTGTTACCCACTTCGGTGGGGGTGTTGTTACCCACTTCGGTGGGGTTGGTGTTACCCGTGTTATGTATAACTTCGGGGGTGTGGCATAAAGCCAAGCATAGTTATGAGGAGAGCAACTCTGGGTTGCAGCAGACTCGACAGAGGTCTTTGTCCATGAGACGAGATAATGACATGAGCGAATTTGTGTTGCAACAGACTTGGATAGAGTTCAAACTCTATGATTGACTCGTATGGGATCTTTGTCATGTATCCTGGTGCTCTGTAAGTCTTCGGACATGAGTCGGGGGTTTGTGAGCAGGCCTCAGCACAGCATCAGCTTTCGAGCATGAGTCGAGAATATTGCAAGAGACAAGATTCGAGTGATAAAGAGTAATGAACGAAAGATCATGTATGAAAGAGCGAACGTATGAATGAACGTAAATGAATTATCGTAATAAAGGACAGAACAGGATCCTTCTCATTCGACCTCAGTAATCATGGCTGAGTGCCACGAAGAGGGTAATGTCTGATCGGATCTAGAAAGAGAAGTGAACGATAATGTAATACGTTGAACGAACAAAGTTAATGAACGTAATAATGAAGATAATAATGATATTATCTGTACGTACATATGATGCATGATCACGAACGGTCGTAAAGTATAGTATGTTTTATTATAAAACTAGAACTCACTAAGCGTCGCTGACTTTTGTATGCATGATAGTTGGCAGGTATATGTTGATGCTGAGGATTTGTAGGCATGGATGCATAAGCTACTTGGAGCATTTTGAGGCTGGCATCCGTATTTTGACATGTCTTGTATTTTGAGATAGAAACAAATTTTGTAAATGACATGTTTTTAGTTATTAATAAATGTTTTAAATTCCGCTGCAAAATTAAAGTACATTTTATAATGTTTTAAGTGCAATGAATCATCAACTGTGAGGTGCCCGGGTACGAGGCCTCACAAATTGGTATCAGAGCAAAAGTTTAAGTGAATTGGGTAAATATTTTCAAAAACCTAATCTTAAACTGAGTATGGGACTAAAAGGAAAAGGGATGCTAGTCCTAGTAGCTACGTGCCCGGAGGTAAAGGTTTTATGTAAGTTAATGTTAACTGGCATTATGTGCGCATGTATGTGGCTTGTGTGCTATATGCAGATTTAGATACTGATGTAGTCGGGATAGGAAATACTTGGGGTATGAAGAGTAAAGTAAGTGGCTAATCACAACTGGCCACTGTAATTAGGGACTTACTATACTTGACATAAATTGAGTTATTACCTTGAATGGTCGTGTTAGTGTTTGAATCTTATAGTGTGTTAGAAGATGGTTGGCGGTAGATCTTTGAAAGCTTCACGAGGTGGAGGTGGTGGTGGAGGTGGTGCTGAACCACGGGTCACAAGAGGAAGGCCTAGGGTCGAAGGAGTAGCCCATGAGGAACCCGAGACCCCTCATCAGGAGGGTGGTGATGAGAATGCTAATCAGAGAGCCTCAATGAGAGAGGCGGTCAGGGAGGAAGTGCATTATGCAGGCGATCCTACCGTCTGTGGTGACCAAAGTTATGAAGGTTGTTAGAGATGAGGAGAGACAGGAAAGGGGTAGACCTTCAGGCAAAAGGAGACAACCCAAGACTGAAACGGTTTTCTTCAATGACGAAGAGGATGAAGAGGAAGAGCCTGCGCCGGAGGCGGCACGAGGCTGTAATTATGGGGCGTTTCAATGATGCAAGCCCCCAACTTTTGATGGAAACGGCACTGCTGCTACTGCTCACCGATGGGTGAGAGAGATGGAGGCGGTATTGAATATCAGCGAGTGCTGGGAGGATCAGAAAGTAAAGTTTGCTGCCCATTCTTTTATGGACTCAGCCTTGTGTTGGTGGGACAATATCTTCTAGGTTGAGGGAAGTAGGGCTATCAGGAGGATGCGATGGCCATAGTTGAAAAGGCTGGTGATTGAGGAATTCTGTCCTCACCATGAGATGGATAAAGTTGAAAGAGTGTTCTTGCAGCTGGAGGTGGGAACGATGACACATCAGCAATATACCGTTAAATTCAACGAGATGGCACGTTTGGTGCCAGATCAGGTGACACCTCTTTCACAAAAGATCATGAGGTACATTCAGGGCTTGCCGGCGGACATCGTAAGCACATGATCGTTGCCCGACCGAGCACGTTTAGGTCGGCGGTCGATTTGGCGGGGAGATTGTATGATGAAAGATCTGTGATGGCGACTGAAAATAGCAAGAAAGGAGACGGTGATCAAGGATGGAACGGGAAGCGATTGGAACTTGGCGGAACCGCTCCAGGTGACAAAGGTGCACGAGTGGATGATCAGCGTGTGATCATAACTGGTGCGGGGTCAAAAAGGTGTGACAAGTGTGGACGCAGGCACCCTGGGAATGCAGGCTGGGGGGGCAATTTCTGTTTCCGTTGTGGAAGGACCGGACATGTGGCGAAAAACTGTGGTATGGGGAGGTGTTATTCCTGTGGTGAGGAAGGTCACATGAGCAGGGATTGCAAGAAGCCGAGAGCGGAAGGTTCAGGAACGAAGAAGAATCCTTGTTTTGAGAGACAACGTCCCCAATATTGACAGTAGGGATATATGGACCGGAAATGAAAGATTCCCACAGATAGTGGTCTGTGTAATAAAAGAATCCTTCAAACACCTCTTCCAGTCTTCAAAGTTATCTCGATTGATCAATCATGGAGGTCGGTTTGGTGCCACACTCTCCAAATCAAATATCGTAAGAGTTGCCATTTTAGTCATGATTAAGCAAGTAGTTTCGCTGAGATAATCTAGTTTCACTGAAGATTAGATAATTTCACAGATAATTTCGCTTGTAGTTGCGGTAGCAGTTTCACTAGTAAACAACTCACTGATACTAGTTTCGCAAGCAATGTCTCCCCAAACTAGTTTGAACTTTCATTCAGAGGGTAAATCGACAACAATTTCACTAAAAGGGACTGCACAAACACTTATGAACTATCGTTCAATAACAGTACTTTTGTAGGGGACAAAAGAACAAACACAACTAACAAAAAACACTAGTTTCACTGATTGAAGAGATAGTTTCACTAGATTATAAACAATTTCACTAAATGAATCTAAAAAACTTGTACAACACGAAATTGATCCCAAAATCACCCAAATCTTAAAGCACTTAAGTCTGATGATTGAAGAAGCTTTCCATACCAAATACTAACTAAACTCAATCAATTTCCATAGCCAAATCACTTAAACTTGATCTACAATTGACGAAATAGTGGTTTTGAACTAAAAATATCCAAAAACTCAATCAATCAAGAGTACAAAAGCTCTGATACCGTTTAGTTGGTCCATTGATGAATAAACAATAAGATTTATTGATCAAAGTATTCCAATCTACTAACAAACATCCATGATAATCACACAACAATGATATAGTATCAAAGGTGTTCAATAATAATGAATACAACTCAAACACAATAATATCAAAGGCTAAATAAGAATGCTATTAGCTTCCAACCACCAATTACAGACTTGCAACAAAGCTATTTTCAAATAGGGTTTTTTCAAGATTACCCTACAAAGATAGAATCAATTCTATATATAGACAAGCTAGTTTTACCCATAACTAGTTTATCCAGGCGACGAAACATAGTTTCGCCAGGCGGCCTGGATTGCTGACTATGAGCGAAACTACATTTCGATCATAGTTTTGCTGGGTAGCAAAAATAACAAAATGCAATACTAAAACATTGAAATATAACAACTCATATTACATTTATAACATAATGTAAAGAATAATATAAGGTGAGTCCAACCTAATCTAGATTTACAACTTCTAAAGTCCTAATACCTCTTTAGATCGGGTCCTTATATGACACAAAATCTTTTAAAATGTGTAGCAACATTCACAAGGTCAAGAAAAGCTCTGGACTATGGATATTGGATGCTTATAACACATGATCAGTGATAGATCTTGCATACTAAGTCTAGAACTATATGTAAGGTTTATAGAAAAGCTGATGCAACCAAAAGAACCAAAGTACTTCCTATATGCATGCATTTGGTACATAGTAGAAGTTGCTTTGGAAGTTTTTACAGTCTTCATATAAAATGTTGTAAGTGTAAAACTTTACAAAGCCAAAGACCAAGTTTACAGAAGCCAAAGATAAAGTCTTCCGAAGCTTTAAAGACTAAGTCTTCTTAAACCATAAAAATGAAGATTGATTTCTTCTGAAGAGAAAGAAGAATATGCTTTTCGGGAATGTAGTTTTGCATAAACCCGGCCAACTTTCTGCTACAATTTTAAATTCATACCAACTTATACAAGTTGGTGAAAAGGTTCATGCTTTTGCAACTGTACATTGAGATCTTGAGGCATTTTATAGTCACTAGTTAGAAAGCAATCTGCCTTTTGAATTTACATTGATCTTGTTGTGTAGATTAGTGTTTGTAGCTGGCCTTTAAAGTATGTCCGGTTGTAGGATTGTAGTATGAAGTATTTCAGGTCTTTGTATTTCTATATATGCTTTCTAACACATGTAATAGAACTTCAGAGCAATATACTTTATCCTTGAAAACCCTATTCATTTGTTGTTCTTCTTAGTTCTATCTTATTGTTTGCTTTTCTTCTTAGTATCATAATATTGTCCCGATTCCCTATTTGATGTGTGAAGTGTTTTAGCACTCTTCTCATTATGTGACTGGTTGAATTGACCTGCCTTAAACAGTCCTAATATTGGTATCAGAGCCTTCGAAGCTCTTGATAGTAAAATATCACCGTCTTAGATCCCTCAGTTTCACAAAACATTTAACATCTTAAATGGCAACTCTCACAAAGGCTGATATGGAAACCAAAACCATGACAAAGTTCCCACTGACCACTCCAGAAGCTTTTGATTCTTGGTGACAATGAAACAAAAGGATTCATCCAGTCTCAAAACTCTAGTATGTGGGAGTGTGTTGTCTCTAGTATCAAGCACAATAATTTGAAGAGTTTCAAGGACAACTAACAAGCTAGTAGTTTATTATTGATGTTTATGATAGGTTTTACCTTGAATACACTAATCTGATATCAAGTTTATAATAGTGTTAGATGTTTTGATTTGCTAATTTGAATGTTTGAGGAAATGAGGTAGAGATTTATGATGAATGTTTTTCTAGGTCAAAGTCCCCTAAAAAAGTGAATAATGAATATTTAGATAAAAAACATAATTTATGCTCCCCAAACACATTAATTTCATTTTTTTCATGAAGTGGGTCCCACGTTCCTTATTAATCTTCCATGGAATTTTTTATTTGGTAGAAATATGTTCTTCCATAGGACATCTGCGGATGCCTAACTATTAAGAACTGAAATATAATTTGAAGTATAATTTGATTATTCATAGATTACCACTTTATGAACATAGTACATACTTTTAAAATATTAACACAATAGTAGTTTGCTAATATACAGATGGTCATATTGTACTTGATCAAGTTTCGCACTATAGCTTCTGCTGATGTGAAAATACACTGTAGCTTCTACTGATGTTGAATAACACTATAGCTTCTGCTAATGCTGAAAATGCACTTTTTTAAACTTCTTTGATTGTATGCACCTTCATTAAATTTATTAAATGGGTCCCACATTCCTTATTAATCTTCCATGAAATTTATTTTTTCCGTATATTATGTTCTTTCTTAGGAAATCTGCGGATGCGTAACTATCAAGAACTGAAATATAATTTGAAGTATAACTTGATTAGTCATAGATTACCACTCAATGAACAAAATTATACTTTTAAAATATTAACACAACCATAGTTTACCAATCTTTGGATAGTCATATTCTACTTGATAAAGTTTTGCACTGTAGCTTCTGCAGATGCTGAAAATGCATTGTTTGAAACTTCTTTGATTGTATGGACCTAATCAACTCATAGAGCCATTTATTGCTATTAGACTTTGTTGACTTTGCTTTCATGACAATTTTTGCAAAAGAAGAAGATTTATAGTTTGAAAATTATCATGTATCCTTCAGCCAAGTTCGTGATCAAGCTCCAATTTCTTTCTTTGATTTTTGTTTTGAAAATTCAGATTTTATGTTTTCATACATTAACTACTCCCCCTAAATTTGTGATTAATGATAAGATATTGCGTTAATCATAAATTTATGTATAAGAATAGACTGAAAGACACATGACAGTCCAAAAGTTATAAAATAAAATAAGCTAAAAGAAATAAAATAAATTTTTTATGTACATACATATAGACATAAATAATCGGATCATACTATGACACTAAGCTTCTTCCTGATTGAATTGATTGTTGAAATGTGACCTGATACTAGCCCTAATTGCAAATATGTTTGTCCACTTAAATCCAAACAAGAGTATAGCATCAGCTAGGCATTGTGTTTATCATATTATTAGCGATTGACTGTTATGGGCTTCATATTCAATTCACATTAGAGTTGTCCTCTGTTTCTGAGTCAATTCATAACTTTTTCACACTTAAAAACTATGAACATTAAGTTATAAATTCTATCTTGAGGCAAATTTGATGTCTCATTAAAGCTTTGATGCAAAAGCTCTTTAGATAATATACAATTAATCATAATGGATTCTTTTGAGAGCTTAGATATTGTCATCATCATCAGGTCACCAGATCTTTACTTTCTTAAAATAGAGGTGCTTTTAACCCAAGTCTTTGTTTACACAAAGCAGAGGGATGATGATGATCATGTTCTATTCACCAGTTGGTTACAGAAGTATACGAAGGTGTTCATAAACCCAGGTATTTGTTTACACAAAACAAAGGGAATATGATTTGCAAAGATAGAAGTTGTAAAGTGTTTTACATAGTGTGCTTGGGTGAATGAGTTGATCACATCAGGATAAGACTTACTTGCTTGATCCACAAAATGTTTCCCATAGACATTCACCATTTCTTTTTGTTAGGCATGCTCTCAGTGTAGTTTCCACTCAAGATGAACCTACTCATATATCAAAGCACTTCTGATAAGATTTAAAGTAAGTTAAGAACTAAGGAAGTAAGCAAAAGCATACTGTACTATCATTTCGCAAACATATGTCAAGCTAAATCAAAATGCACAATAAGGAAAGACAATATTCCTTTTGTATTTTGTATGTTTTTCTAAATGTTTTTGGGTTTTATTTATAACTATATAAAAGGATAGTCACATGCTTTTCTTTGTTGATGATAATTAGTCTAAGTTAATCATGCCCAAAGGCTTTAGTGAATAAGTCGGCAAATTGATTTGTTGTATCCAGTTTGACTGACTTGATTAGACTTTTTCTAAGCAATCTGTTAGAAAATAGTATATAATTTCAATATGCTTTGTTTTACTATGTTGAACTGGATTAGCAGAGATAAACATAGCAACTAAATTTTCAATATGAATTGGAGTTTGAAGAAAATTGTAACCATAATCAACCAATTGGTTTTGCAACCAAAGAACTTGAGAGCAACCAGCTAAAGCAGCTATGTACTCAGCCTCAGCTGTAGATACAGATACATTTGTTTGCTTTTTGCATTGCCATGAAACAAGTAATTGTCATATAAATTGACATCCGCTAGTTGTAGATTTTATGTTGTTATTACATCCTCCAAAGTCACTATCTGAATATGAGTAGATAGTGAATTAACCATCATTTGGATATCAAAGTTCAAGGATAGGTTTCCCTTTTAGATATATGAAGATCCTCTTAACAGCATTCAGATGAGACCCTTTTGGATCTGATTGGTACCTAGTACCTATCATTGATCTATACCATCTTTGATCAATAGATTTTCCCATAGGATCAGATACAAGTTTGTCAATTGTTGAAGTAGGTGTTTTGCATGAAGATGTATCAGCCAGATTGTACTCCTTTTGTATGGCTCCGTTACCGGGAAACCTCCCAGTTGGTTAATCATAGCACAAAAACAATCATTTTTAATAATCAAAACATTGCAGCGGAATTAAATAGACATTCATTATAAACTTGGAAATCATATTGTACTCATACATTTGCCCTTTAATTGCAACCAAAACATGTTACTTGTTCTTGAATTACAATAAAGATTTCATAAACAGTAATGCCATCCATAGCTCCCCAAGTAGCTCCGTGTGCCATCCACAGCATCAGCGTTTACCTGCCAACTATTATGCATAAAAGTCAACTTCGCTGAGTGAGTTCTAGTTTTAAATAATATAAGAAAATATAAACTTTGTCCATCATATAATGACCACGCATACATCATAGTACATAACATTACTTTCATCATAACAAGCATGTTCATTATCTTTCATTATCTTTCACTTTCATCATAAACGAGATTGCACAAAGCAAGAGCTCCATGTTGATCGACAACAAATGTCAATCCCTGTCGGTACACATGAATATGGTAGCTAACCCCCGACAGTTGATCCACACTGCAAGGAACATAGCCCGCTAATGAATACAGATCCATCATAATAAATCAGACTCACATAAGTGAAGTCTATCATAGTGCTTGCAAGACTTTACATCATCAAACGGGCCTGGAGGTAACATTCATTAAGTTTCACTTTTCATTAATATCATCTTCCTCTTTAATATATCTAATACTTAACTGATTAAGTACACAACAAGCAAAGTACTATTTATCATAAAACATAACCGATCCTCCGTGGGACAGCGGGGGTTCGGGGGCGGCAGCCCCTAACAGCGGGGTCCTAGGGGCAGCAGCCCCTAGTGGGGTCCAACGGGCAACCCCTTAAGATCTTGGTCATTTAAAAACGTAAATTTAGTATGGATAATAGCCCAAATCATGGAAAAACTTATAAATAGGAGATCTAGAACTCACCTGGATACCACGAATAACTTCTAGACTAAGCTTTCTAGGCTAGGATCACATTACACAGCCTGCAGACAAGTTAACACTCTAAGGGTTAATTTTCTGCCTAAATTCGCTTCTAATTTCGTGGCAAGATCAGTAATTTCACAGCTTGATTCGCCAACACTTTCGCTGCCGGTTTCGCTGCCAGTTTTGCTGCTAGTTTCGCTAGCACCTTCGCTAGCATCCTCGCTTCCGGTTTCGCTGCCAGTTTCGCCCAACTTTCGTTGGAAAACCATATCTGCGAAACTACCTGTAAAATAATAGTTTTGGAGAAGTCCTCATAGTTTCGCTCGTTGAATATGCAAATTCGCTCGATGCATATACAGTTTCGCACATCGTATAAAAAAACGTACCAGTCTGTTTTTAACCCAAAATCATAACTTTTTAAGTCTAATATCTTAGTTTATCATCCATGACGCTAAATCTAAGCTTTATACATGTTTTCATACGTAAAAATGTGACCTTTATGCGATTCGTTGCAACTTCTCAAAACTCAAAACCCTAGAATCCGGGTTTGCTCTACAGAAGGGTTTAGAGGTTGATTCTTACCTGGATTTGTTACTTCTTTCTTAGGTCTTGATGCTCCAACACCCAGATCTTCAATCTCTTAACCTTGAAAGCAAACCCTGTATGTATCTTTTGATCTTCTTGGATGGAGGCATCACCATGTCTGGCACAAGTCTTGCAAGTTCATTGAACTTGGAGGTATACTCTTGATGAGTCATGTTACCAGCCTTCAAATATAAGAACTCATTTTCAATGTTGTCTAATTCCCGATGGGGACAATACTCCTCCAGCACTAACTCCTTCAACTCAGACCACTTCATTTTGGCTATCAATCGCTTTCCTCAGCCTGGACAATATTGTCCCACCAGCACAATGCTAATTCAACGAAGGAATGAGTGGCGAACTTAACTTTTTCATCTTCCTGGCAGTCAGTAATTTCCAATACCGCTTCCATCTCTCTAACCAAATGATGAGCGGCAGTAGCATTGCCGTTAGCGTCAAAGGTTAGGGGCTTGAACCTTTGAAATGCCCCATAGTTGCACCCTCTAGTAGTCTCTCTCTCGGACTCCTCATCACTATCATCATCATGGACTACCACCTTACGGTTTGATGGCTCTTCTTCAGACTCCTCAGTCCCCTAGTGGACTTTCCTAAATTCTTCTCACAATGACCATGCATACATCATAGTACATAACATTACTTGCATCATAACAAGCATGTTCATTATCTTTCATTATCTATCACTTTCATCATAAATGAGATTGCACAAAGCAAGAGCTCCATGTTGATCGATAACAAATGTCAATCCCTGTCGGTACAGATGAATATGGTAGCTAACCCCCGACAGTTGATCCACACTACAAGGCACATGGCCCTCTCATGAATACAGATCCATCATCATAAATCAGACTCACATAAGTGACGTCTATCATAGTGCTTGCAAGACTTTACACCATTAAACGGGCACGGAGGTAACATTCATTAAGTTTACCTTTTCATTAATATCATCTTCCTCTTTAATATATCTAATACTTAACTGATTAAGTACACAACATGCAAAGTACTAATTATCATAAAACATAACCGACCCTCCGTGGGACAGCGGGGGAGCGGGGCGGCAGCCGCTGACAGCGGGGTCCTAGGGGCAGCAGCCCCTAGTGGGGTCCAAGGGCAACGCCCCTGGCTGGTCATTTAAAATGTAAATTTTCTGCCTAAATTCGCCGCTAATTTCATTGCAAGATTAGTAACTTCGCACATTGATTCACCAACACTTTCGCTGCTAGTTTCACCATCAGTTTCACTACTAGTTTCGATAGCACCTTCGCTGGAAGTTTCGCTTGCATCTTCGCTGCCAGTTTCGCCCAATTTTCCTTGGAAAACCATGTTTGCGAAACTACCTGTGAAATTATAGTTTCGGAGGAAGTCCTCATAGTTTCACTCGTTGAATATGCAAATTCACTGAATGCATATACAGTTTCGCATATCGCATAAAAATCACGTACCTGTCCGTTTTTAACCCAAAATCATAACTTTTTATGTCCAGCTCTTAGTTTATCATCCATGACGCTAAATCTAAGCTTTATACATGTTTTCATACATAACAATGTGACCTTTATACGATTCTTTGCAACTTCTCAAAACTCAAAACCCTAGAATCCGGTTTGATCTACAAAAGGGTTTAGAGGTTGATTCTTACCTAGATTTGTTGCTTCTTTCTTAGGTCTTGATGCTCCAACACCCAGATCTTCAATCTCTTAACCTTGGAAGCTTCAAATTTTGAGTTTTCTTCACTTTCTCTCTCTACTTTCTCTCTCTACTTTCTCTCTCTACGAATTTTGGTGGCTAGGGTTGCAATGTGGAAGATGAAGGCTGGTTTGGGTGCTTAAGGGTTGATTATGGGCCTTTAATCGCATAGGCTATTACACAATAAGCCTAATTTAGCCCATGGCCATTTCTTTACCTTATTAAAATACCCAATAATAAAGCCCATTATCCTTAATGACTCGTATTGACTTTTCGGGGTGTTACAAGTCTTCCCCACTTATTTAGGTTTCGTCCTCGAAATATGTCAGTCATCAAACAATTGAGGGTAAAATTTCCTCATCTCCTCCTCGGTCTCCCACCTAGATTCTGATCCTTTTCTGTGTCTCCACTGTACTCGTACTAGTGGAACTACTTTATTCCGTAAGTGCTTCTCTTTCCAATCAAGGATGGCCACCGACTGCTCTATATAATTCAGTTGTTCATCGAATTCAATGTCTTCTAATGGTACAACTACATCATTATCTGCCAGACATTTCCTGAGATGAGATACATGGGACGTAGGGTGAATTCCACTCAACTCATTATGTAGTTCTAATCTGTAGGCCACTTCTCCTACCCTTGCGATAATACGGAATGGCCCTATGAATCTTGGGCTTAACTTTCCCCTTTTTCGATATCTGATGATCCCTTTCCAGGGCGATACCTTGAGTATAACCTTGTCACCAACCTCAAATTCTATCGGCCTACGCCTCTTATCAGCATAAGACTTCTGGCGGTCCTTTGCAGCTTTCATGAACGCCTTAATCTTATCTAACTTCTCTGTTGTGACCTCAATCACTTCAAGACTCCCCAATTCCTTTTGTCCAATGTCACCCCAACACACGGGCGTTCTGCACTTCCTACCGTACAACATTTCGTAAGGTGGCATACCAATGCTGGCATGGTAACTATTATTATATGAGAATTCCGCCAAAGGTAAGTGCTCATCCCAGCTTCCTCCAAAGTCGATTACACAGGCTCGTAGCATGTCTTCTAAAGTCTGGATCGTCCTTTCCGACTGACCATCCGTCTGGGGATGGTAAGCCGTACTAATATGCAGTCTAGTCCCATTAAGTCGTGAAACCTCTTCCAGAACTTGGACGTAAACCGTGTGTCCCTGTCCGAAACGATAGACACTAGCACACCATGACGAGCCACAATCTCGTTGATAAATAGCTCTGCCAACCTCTCAAAGGAATACATCTCACGAATTGGTAGGAAATGGGGGCTCTTTGTTAGATGGTCAACAATCACCCAGATTGCGTCGCTTCCCCTCGCCGTGTGAGGTAGCTTCGTGATGAAATCCATTGTGATGTGTTCCCATTTCCAGTAAGGGATATCCAAAGGCTAGATCTTCCCATATGGCTTTTAGTGCTCGACCTTCACTTGCAGGAATGTCAGGCACTTCATCACATACTTTTCGCCATGTCTCGCTTCATTCCCTGCCACCAGTAATCTTTCTTCAGATCCTGATACATTTTCGTCGCACCTTCTCCTAGATCGGGTTCTAACACCTAGGGTGTTTTCCCCAAGTTTGAAACTTGTCCTTTCATCCTTTCAGAGTTGACTCTATCCTCTCTTAATGCCTTATCCTGGAACTCCCTCACTTTTTTCATAACATCAGGCGTCACGATTATCTGGCAAGCCCTTACCCGAATTGGTTCGGGTCATCTTTTTCGGCTAAGGGCGTCAGCAACCACATTGGCTTTGCCTGGATGATAATGAATTTCGCAGTCATAATCCTTGATCAGTTCCAACCACCTCCTCTGCCTCATATTGAGTTCCTTTTGTTCAAAGAAATATTTCAGACTTTTATGATCAGTGAAGATGGTGCACTTCACCCCATACAGGTAGTGCCTCCAAATCTTCAATGCAAACACCACCGCGGCCAACTCCAAATCATAGGTGGGATAATTGGCCTCGTGAACCTTTAATTGTCTAGAAGCATAGGCTATCACCTTCCCTCATTGCATCAACACGCAACCCAATCCTGCATATCAGGCATCCGAGTAAGCCACCAGATCCTCGTTTCCTTCAGGTAACATCAAGACAGGGGCTTAAGTTAACCTCATCTTTAGTTCTAGGAAGGCGTTCTCCTGATTAGTACCCCATTCATACTTTACGTCCTTCCTGGTCAGCTTAGTTAAAGGAGAAGCTATCTTGGAGAAATCCTGGATAAACCTCCTATAGTAGCCTGCTAGGCCTAAGAAACTACGAATCTCGGATGGCGTCTTTGGAGGTTCCCATTGTTGGATTCTTTATGCCCAAGACACATATAACATTGATGTGGTTAGTACGTTATGATCCAAGTCGGGTCATACCCAATAACAAGCTTAGCAAACACCAAATAATATTTAATTGATGATATGATCATGCAATTAAATAAATACACCAACTTAGAAAATGGGTTTTCTAAATAAGTTGCATATGAGATTGAATAACTTATATGGATATTTTGTTCATGGATATTATTTGTAATGTTGTTTAATTTAGTTAAATAACATCAAATAATGAAAGTGTGTGTACATTATATAATTAAAAGGTTAATTATGTGTATATATCTATATTAATCTTTAGTTGAACAAAAGATTAATGTATAAGGACCTTTTGTAAAAAAAGGAAAAGAAGGAGAACAACCCTAAAAAGGGTTTGGCCGCCCCATAGAGAGGTGCCTCTCCCTTGGGTGTTCTTTGTGGTCTTTGGCAAAAACACACACACACTTCATCTTTTCCTCTCACACACATATGCAAGAACCAAAAGGAAGAAAGAGGCTCTCCAATCTTGATGTGGATCTTGGTTGAAAAGGGTCTCCATCACCCTTTGGAGCTCGCTGAAAAGTGTTTTCAACAGCCCCTTTTGGGCGATTTTGGTGCTTCAAATCCTAGCAATCATGATGTTTGCTTAGAGGCTTGTGGGTATGGACACTTGAGGATTCTACACTTGAAGTCTTTGCCTTTCTGTTGACTCTTTTCTGACTTCTTATGGTTGATTATCACAGCATCCAGAAAGGTTTTATTATGGTATGATTATGTCATGATTTGGGTGTTCTTGCTTGTTTTGTATGCTAGTTCTTCACATAATAAAGATCCTTTTGTTTATGGGTTTGTTGATTTCACATGATAATAGTAATTTTCAGAAAGTATAACATGTTTAAAGTTGTATATTCTACTGCGCTTCCTATGTTTAAATGGTTAAACAAGTTGTAAATGGTCATACAAACCCCAACAATGGCATCTAGAGCCGGTTATGTGGAAACTAGCATCATTATCCTTGTAAAATCAGTTTTAAAGGATGTTTATCAAGTTATTAGAGGCTGTTTTGGTTGATTTAATAAACCCCATGTCTTTCAAAGTTATATCTTCACGCTTATGATTAAACTTTGAAAGATAGGAATGTCAATTGGTTGATATGTTTTGGTTGTTGTTTGTTTGGATAAACAAACCCTAATTTTCAGTTTGTGTTGGCTGAATATTTGGGGTTTGATGGGGTTTATTTTGTTTGTTGAATGATGTTTGTGATTGTTCATTTGATGGTGCATAACCTAGCTTAGACCTTGTGTTGTTTTGGTTCGGTTGCATGTTTGTTTTGGTCATTTTCGTTCTATTGGGTTGTAAGTTTTGTGCTTGTAATTTATCTATTTATTCATTGTGATGTAATAATAGATTAGGAGTAATTCTCTTTTACAAGAAAATATGTATTAGGATATATATTATGTAAATGAAGATGCTCGGGAAGGAAGCACAAAAGGAAGACACAAAGTGGACTTGAAGCATACGGATGCGACATCAAGTGGGAGATCCATTGTGATCTCAATTTTGTGTTGTTATTAACCCTTAGGAAAGACCTAATGACCACACTTGTGATGGCAAACAAGTATGGTCACAATAGTAGCTATGGTTATGCACATATGGTTGTTGGATATATTCTTGTTTGATTATTCATTTTATGTTGATTGTTTGATATATCGATATGCTTGACAATCTAAATAAATTATCACAACAAGCTGAATTTTTGGTTCCTAATCATTAAGTGACTTATAAATGGTTATTAAAAGGATTAATGATTTCATAATAAAATGGGTTTTATACAAAGGAACCATAGGGTACCATGTATTTGAAAGCATGCGAATACAAGGTACATAGAGTTTTCATGTCTAGAATTAATGGAAACTTAAATCCCTTTGGTAACAAGTCTATCACCATCCTTTTACACGACACTCGAATCACTTGGGAACTATTTGTGGGATAAAGGTCACCTAACCACTTGTAGGGAACTTGTATCTTGAGGTGAGTCTAACGTACTCGTGGGATAAAGGTCACCTAACCGCTTGTATGTGAAAACTCACACGTGTGTGTAAGTAGGATGACTTGAATTGGAAACCATGTGATTAGGGTCACCGAAGCATGGCGTACAATGGTGCTGATGGGATTAAACATGCCGACTAAACATATGATGTTTAACCGATCCCATAAGACTAGAAGTTGCAATAGGTTGCAATTGTCAACTGTTGACTACCTTGTTAATTTAAATAATGGGATAAAGGTCACCTAACCATCATTTAAATGTAACGTTGGATTCTAGATTTTAATTGTTAATTGTCTATGAGACATTTAAGGGTATTAACGATTAAAATAAATTTGTCAGAAATATAAAATGAACCTTGTCAATTATGGTAATGATGACTGCTAACTATAACGACCCACCCCGATCATCCCTTCCCTATCACTGAGATCTATTCTCGAGAGGGATCGTCCTAACCATAATTACCTTACGGACTCAATTTCAAAACATGAGAATCTTTCTCAAGAATGAGTAGAGGCCTATGTCCTTGACGATCCCATTCCTCAGCAACCAACGCTGTTGATGTTAAGGTCTTTTGACGATTGGCTTAGGCACACCAAGTATTTTGTGCAAGTATCCTACCTCTTGTTGGGAATATGATTCCCGAACTCCAAAAGGGTTTGGAGCATCATGGGGCATATGCATGATAATCTAGTTGAAGGAAATGTTCTTTCAACAAACTTTAGTAGATTGCTTCGAAACGGTTCGGGCACTTTATGCATGTCACATGAAAGAAACCCAATCGATATCATCTTATATATTCTTAAGATGAAAAGCCACATTGATAGCCTCAAGATGCTTAAATGTCCTGTCTCAAAGTAGTTGGCCAAGTATTTGATCCTTGATTGCCAAACTAAGGGTTTGAGACATTCATAATAAACTATAATATGAATGGGTAGGACAAGAGCATTAGTGAACTTCACGCAATACTCGAAGCAACCGTGGCAGGGATGGATAGAGAGGTTCTACCTGTTCTCTCGATCAATAAGGGAGGCTATAAGAAATGGCCAATCCCGATCCTAAGGCAATTGTTGCCAAAGGAAAGGAATACATCAAAGCAAAGGTTAAAACGAAACCTTGAAAAACCTAAGCTTATGAAGCCTAAGGTAACAAAGAACGATCCATGCTTTGAGTATGGAGAGATAGGATAATTCCTATCTCAAGGAGTTGAAAGACAAGTGGGATGTTGGGCAAACCTCAAATACAATCTCCATGATTCACACATTGTATAAAATGTCATTTCTTCAAACACATGGGTATTGGATACCGGATGTGAGACTCATACTTGCAATTGTTGCAAAGGGGTTCAAAGAAATGTACGCTTCAAGGCGGGAAACTCTGTTTTGAGACTTTCAAATGGTTTGGAAGTTGTTCTCAAAATACTTTGTATGCGCCTAGTTTGACTAGGAACATAATTAATGTTTCCTATTAAAACAATATGATCATGATTTAAAGTTTGTAAATAATGATATTAGGTTTTATGGATGATGTATTTCATTTTAAGGATATGCCTTTTAATGATAGCCATGAATTGGTTCATGATAATTCGTCCTATAATAACTCATTATACAGTTTAAGCACCAACAAACTTAAAATGGGTTTAAGTTATTATTGTCTTTGGCATCGTCATCTTGGTCACATAAACAAGAATTTGATTCAAACACTTCAAAAGAATGGTCTTTTGGAAACAAATGAAAATGTTTCATTTGATAAGCGTGAACCAAAAGACTTATTAGGAATGATACATTTGGATGTATGTGCTCCTTTTAAGACAATGACAAATATTGGTGAAAGATACTTCATTACTTTTACCGACGATTACAGTCGCTATTATTATGTGCACTTGATGACACATAATTACAAAGCTTTTGAAATGTTCAAAATCTTCAATAATGAAGTAGAAAATCAACTCTATATAACTATCTATGTTCTTCATTCTCATAAAGGAGAAACTGAACCCTATTTGGATATGGTTCAATTTATTATGGCTA
The DNA here is from genome assembly GCA_025506515.1 of Flaveria trinervia. Lineage (NCBI taxonomy): Eukaryota > Viridiplantae > Streptophyta > Magnoliopsida > Asterales > Asteraceae > Flaveria > Flaveria trinervia. The sequence goes on from CM046452.1 coordinate 21,737,775, forward strand.
TGAGCTTACCATCTTTATCATTTTGGGTTTTCGCATTGCTCTTCAAGGCTCATATTATGAATATGAACCGGACCAAGAAAGTGTAGATTAGTTGAAAGTCCTAGAGACTGTATAGGATACTATTTCTTCGACTCAACAGAGCAAAAGTATTTATTGCTCGAAAGGCTAAGTTCTTGGAAACCGAGTTCCTTATCGAAGGAATGATATATTGAACTGTGGAACTTGATAAGGATCAAGATCCACAAGCCGATACACTTATGGTTGACACTAGCTATCAACAAGAGGTTGTTGATGATAATCAAGAGGTTGATGAATACACACAAAACATTCACAAATCTGGTAAAGTTAGTATTCTATCTAAAAGATATGAATATTCCAAGAATGGATGCTATGTGGTTGCCTCCTATAGGCTAACCATATACCAAGATGCTATGTCCAATTTGGATTGGGACAAATGGCTAGAAACCATGAACGTAAGGATGCAATCCATGTATGACAACCAAGTTTGGGAATTGGTTGACCCTCCACTTAACTCCAAACCGGTTGGATACAAGTGGGTTTTTCAGGATGAAAACAGATATGCATGGAAACATGAATACTTATATGTCAAGACTTATAGCATAAGGTTTCATAAAACTCAATTGGTTGATTATGATGAAACTCTTACGCCGTGGCAATGCTAAAGTCGATTAGGATTTTATGTGCCATAACTGCATATTCTGAGTATGAGTTTTGGAAAATGGATGTCAAAGCCGCTTTTCTTAATGGACATCTCGAAGAGACTGTTCATGTAGTTTAGCATGATGGTTTTTTCGATCCACAACATCCTAATAAAGTATACAAGTTAAAGTGAAAAATCTATGGATTGAAACAAGCATCGAGAAGGTTATGTATATATGAAAGTTAGTGGGAGCATAATTGTATTCCTAATGTTGTATGTTGATGACACACTACTATTTGGAAGTGATATTCCAACCTTGGAGGGTGTTGAAACCTACCTTGGAATATGTTTTTCATATAAGATCTCGTTTAAGCCGCCCATATTTTGGAATAAGGATCTCTAAGGATAGATCGAGGTGGTTGATAGGGTTAAACCAAAGTGCATATATTGATAAAATCTTGAAAAAGGCTCAAGATGGAAAACTCTTAGAAAGGTATGGTACCTATTTAAAGAGGGACAATGTTGACCACGTCTCAATGTCCAAGCTCCTAGGATGAGCAAAATCAAATCAAGGATATCCCATACGCATCTGCTATAGGATCCATATTTGTGTGATGATATGCACTAGACTGGATGAGTCATGCTTATTAAGTATGACAAAGCAGGTACCAATAGAAATAACCATTGGATGGCTGTTAAAAGTATATTGAAATACCTTAGTAGGAGTAAGGATATGTTTCTAATATTCGAATCTATTGAAGAGAAAGTCGTTGTAAAGGGTTACACGGATGCATGCTTCCAAAACTGATCGAGATGATTCTCGATCACAATCGGGGTATACTTCCATTATGAATGGAGGAGAAGTGTCCTTGAAAGGGTCAAAGAAGGACACGGTAGCATTGTTCACTACAAAAATCCGAATACATAGCCGCTTCATTGGCAGCTTGGGAAGCTGCATGGATAAATTTGTCCATTGCTTATCTAGGGGTGGTCTCTACCATTCAAGACCCCCTAGAAATCTTTGGTAATTACGTGGGTGGGATTGCTCAAATCAAGGAACCCCGTACTCATCAAAAGACTAAGCACCTTGAGCGGAAATTCAACATCATAAAGGATGGAGTTGAAAAGGGTAAAGATATGTATTCGTAAAGTTCATAAAGATCAAAACATTGTTGATCCACTCACGAAGCTCCTTGTTGAGGGCAAAGTATGAGGGTCATACTTGTGCCTTAGGACTTTGATTTTCTGGTGATTAGAATTGATCTGTTTAGCATATAAAATATGGAACAATTGTAATATTTTAACTCTTTTATATATTTTGAGTTATGTTCCCTTTTAGCATGTTTATATCCATGAATATGTTTTATTCTAAATGTCCGTAGTCGGTCATATTTGTGGGAACAAATATGAATGTAAGACTATTATGAACATGGATTGGTAGATATTCATAAGGTATGAATATAGAGCAATTGGTTGCTACGAAGGTTCATAGATATTTGTGGATGCAAATATTGGACTGACCCGCGTCTCAAATTTTACTATATAGAATCTCTTTAATTGATCATAAGTAATTTTGAGTAAAGGCGAATATCATTTAGTATCCTCACACCTGAGATGCATATTGGGTTTTGAAATTCACCAAATGTTATACCTTGAGTTAGTTCTTCACTGTTCTGAAATAATGGACAGTACATAAGGCTATGTTCAGGTGTGACACAAGGTGATTGTGAGAAACGTATGCATTCAAGATGGGATTTGTTCCTCTTATTCGTTGAGAGCAAGATGTCTAAGGCCTGATTAAGTTAAATCAACAAGGAATGATCATTCTATGTCCTTGGATTTAACATGACATCTATAACAAAAGGATAGATGATCAATTCACCTAAATCCTTTCAAGTTTGGAACTTGAAAGGGATGATGTTATTGAATGGCTTTTAAGTCATGCGTATTAAGGGTAGTAAACCATTGTTAGGCGGTATTTACTGCTTGCATCAATATTCTACGTATCTTGTGCAAGTGGGAGATTGTTGGATTCTTTATACCCAAGACACATAGAACATTGATGTGGTTAGTACGTTATGATCCAAGTCGGGTCATACCCAATAACAAGCTTAACAAACACCAAATAATATTTAATTGATGATATGATCATGCAATTAAATAAATACACCAACTTAGAAAATGGGTTTTCTAAATAAGTTGCATATGAGATTGAACAACTTATATGGATATTTTGTTCATGGATATTATTTGTAATGTTGTTTAATTTAGTTAAATAACATCAAATAATGAAAGTGTGTGTACATTATATAATTAAAAGGTTAATTATGTGTATATATCTATATTAATCTTTAGTTGAACAAAAGATTAATGTATAAGGACCTTTTGTAAAAAAAACGAAAAGAAGGAGAACAACCCTAAAAAGTGTTCGGCCGCCCCATAGAGAGGTGCCTCTCCCTTGGGTGTTCTTTGTGGTCTTTGGAAAAAACACACACACACTTCATCTTTTCCTCTCACACACATATGCAAGAAAGAAAAGGAAGAAAGAGGCTCTCCAATCTTGATGTGGATCTCGGTTGAAAAGGGTCTCCATCACCCTTTGGAGCTCGCTGAAAAGTGTTTTCAGCAGCCCCTTTTGGGCGATTTTGGTGCTTCAAATCCTAGCAATCATGATGTTTGCTTAGAGGCTTGTGGGTATGGACACTTGAGGACTTCTACTCTTGAAGTCTTTGCCTTTCTGTTGACTCTTTTCTGACTTCTTATGGTCGATTATCACAACATCCAGAAAGGTTTTATTATGGTATGATTGTGACATGATTTGGGTGTTCTTGCTTGTTTTGTATGCTAGTTCTTCACATAATAAAGATCCTTTTGTTTATGGGTTTGTTGAATTCACATGATAATAGTAATTTTCAGAAAGTATAACATGTTTAAAGTTGTATATTCCGCTGCGTTTCATATATTTAAATGGTTAAACAAGTTGTAAATGGTCATACAAACCCCAACACCCATTGCATTACCGCTTCATCCTTCGCAGGGTCCACCCTGATCCCCTCGGGATTAACCACGTAACCCAGAAATTGAACTTCTCGAAGCCAAAATGCGCATTTATAGAACTTAGCATATGACTTCTCATTTCTGAGTGTCTCCAATACTTCTCCAATATGACCGTCATGTTCCTCTTTACTTTTTGAATAAATCAAGATGTCGTCGATGAATACTATCACCGATTTATCCAACATTGGTCGACATACCCTATTCATGAGGTCCATGAAAGCAGCTGGTGCGTTGGTTGAACCAAAGGACATGACGAGAAATTCGTAGTGTCCATAACGCGTTCGGAATGCTGTCTTTGGAATGTCTTGTTCTTTCACCTTCAGCTGGTGGTAACCAGACCGCAGGTCTATCCTCAAAACCAGCTGGCACCCTGAAGTTGATCAAACAGGTCATCGATCCTTGGTAATGGATACCGATTCTTTACAGTCAGCTTATTGAGCTAGCGATAGTCAATGCACATCCGCATGCTACCATCTTTCTTCTTGACGAATAAAACCGGAGCACCCCATGGAGAGATACTCAGTCGAATGAAGCCTTTATTCAGTAAATCTTGCAACTAGTCCCTTAGTTCTACCATCTCCGAAGGAGCTAATCGATACGGTGCTTTAGCGACGGGTTGTGCTCCGGTAGCAAATCAATCTGGAATTCGATTTCATGGTCAGGCGGCACACCAGTCAGGTCTTCAGGAATGACGTCAGGAAACTCGCGCACTACCAGCACGTCTGATAATTATGGCTCTGGTGCATCCACATCTTTTACGTAGGCCAAGTAAGCGCTGCACCCACGTCTCAAGTACTTTTCAACTATGATCATCGATACGACCTTCGGTACACAGCACACCTTATCTCCACGAATCGTAATAGAACTACCATCGGGCGCTGTTAGACAAATTATCTTTTTACTATATACTATATTGGATTCATAGCTAGCTAAGAAATCCATGCCTAACACCACATTGAAACCTCCTAAGGCCATAACATACAACCAAGCAGGGAACTTACAATCCTCTAACTCAATCAGGCAATCCTCAACCACCTCAGTTACCTTAGTGGACTTACCAAAGGTTGTTTCTACATAGAAAGGCTCAGCTAACTTTCTATTCTTATCATGCAACAAACAATAAAACGCAGCAGACACAAAACTCCTACTAGCATGAGAATCAAAGAGCACAGAAGCATATTCACGGTCTACCAGGAACATACCTTAAACTACTTCTAGATCTGCTCTGGGCTCCTCACGACTTACGTTGAATGCCCTTGCATTTGCCTTCGAACCGTCACCCCTTCTCTTATATCTAGCTTTAACTGTTCCTGATCCTTCTGGTTTTCCTTTCTTACAGTCTTTTCCACATGACCCATCTCACCACACCGGTAACACCTCCCCACCTTGCAATCCCTAGCATAGTGGCCCTCGCCTCCGCATTTGAAACATTTTCCTGTCCCAACTCTGCACTCCCCTGAATGACCTTTTCCACATTTTCTACAAGCACCTCCTTCAACAGTATTACCCTGTCTCCCAGACTGATCTTCAACCCTCATCCTCTTCTCTCCATTCCGGAAGTTATCACCTCCGAACCTCTTCCTATTTCCATTCTTGTTCCCATTCCATTTCTCCACCTTCTTCTATACATGCACTGGGTCTCTCTCTTCGTACAACCTCCCAGCTAAGTCCACCACAGACTTAAACGTGCCTGGTCAAGCTGCAATCATGTGCCTCCTGATATCCATAGGCAAACCCTGTATGTATCTTTTGATATTCTTGGATACAGGCGTGACCATGCCTGGCACAACTCATGCAAGTTCATTGAACTTGGAGGTATACTCTTGATGAGTCATGTTCCCGGCCTTCAAATACAAGAACTCCTTTTCAATCTTGTCTAATTCCCGATAGGGACAATACTTCTCCAGCACTAACTCCTTCAACTCAAACCACTTCATTTTGGCTATTAATCGCTTTCCTTCAGCCTAGACAATATTGTCCCACCAGCACAATTCCGAGTCAACGAAGGAATGAGTGACGAACTTAACTTTTTGATCTTTCTGGCACTCACTAATTTCCAATACCGCTTCCATCTCTCTAACCCAACGATGAACGGCAGTAGCGTTGCCGTTACCGTCAAAGGTTGGGGGCTTGCAACTTTGAAATGCCCCATAGTTGCACCCTCTAGTAGTCTCTCTCTCGGACTCCTCATCACTATCGTTATCATGGACTACCACCTTAGGGTTTGATGGCTCCTCTTCAGGCTCCTCAGTCCCCCCCAGTGGACTTTCCTGAAATCTTCTCACTTTCCTTCCCCTTCTTCTCAGCTTTCTCTCCATCCTTGACTGCTTTGATCACCTCGGTCACCATCGAGGGTAAGACATTTTGCATGACATTGTAGACTTCGTCAACGATAGGCTCCTTCATAGTGGATTTGAGGGTGGTTGATCCTCCCCCATCGGGTGACTATGGAGGTCTGACTTCTCGTGAACCGTCTCGGGAGCCTTAGCTTTGCTCGGGGTGACACGTGGCTTAGTAGTACGCCCACCACGAGCACCTCCTTGGGTTGCCTTCCCAGATTTTCTACCAGCCATAACTAATTCCAATAAGATTCAAGCACCAAAATGGTTATTCAAGATAACTGCTTAGATCATTATAAGTACGGTAAGTCCTTAATTACAGTGGCTAAGTGTGATTAACCACTTACCTTACCCTCTTGTCCCAAGCAATCACTATCCTAACACATATCAGTATTCAAATATACAAGCACATAAAACAAATAGCACACGCACATAATTCCAGTTTACTTGAAACTTTTACCTGATGGCACGTACCTACTTGGATTGGCATCCTTCATTCGGTCCCATTTTCAGTTTAAGTTTAGGTTATGAAAACAATTTACCCAATTCTCTTAAACTTTGGCTCTGATACCAACTTGTAAGGCCCCTTTCCTGGAAAACCTCACAGTTGGTTAATCCTGGCATAAAAAAATCATTTTTAATAATCAAAACATTCCAGCCGAATTAAATAGACATTCATTAGAAACTTGGAAATAATATTGTACTCATACATTTTCCCTTTAATTACAACCAAAACATGTTACTTGTTCTTCAATTACAATAAAGATTTCATAAATAGTAATGCCATCCATACCTCCTCAAGTATCTCTGTGTGCCATCCACAGCATCAGTGTTTACCTGCCAACTATTATGCATAAAAGTCAGCTTCGCTGAGTGAGTTCTAGTTTTAATAATATAAGAAAATATAAAATTTGTCCTTCATATAATGACCATGCATACATCATAGTACATAACATTACTTGCATCATAACAAGCATGTTCATTATCTTTCATTATCTTTCACTTTCATCATAAACGAGAGTGCACAAAGCAAGAGCTCCATGTTGATCGAATGGGCCCGGAGGTAACATTCATTAAGTTTCACTTTTCATTAATATCATCTTCCTCTTTAATATATCTAATACTTAACTAATTAAGTACACAACATGAAAAGTACTAATTATCATAAAACATAACCGACCCTCCGTGGGACGGCGGGGGTTCGGGGGCGGCAGCCCCTAATAGTGGGGTCCTAGGGGCAGCAGCCCCTGTGGGGTCCAAGGGGCAACGCCCCTGGCTGGGCTAGGATATTGGTCATTTAAAAACATATAGCGTAGAAGCAGAAGGTGGACAATTGACTTCTAGTTGAGACACCAGCATTGATATCACCAATGATTTGAGACATGGGTGATTCTTCAGCTCTTGGTACACTATAAGATCAGTGCAAGTGTTTGTAGCAGGTTCAGCATCAGCAGATGTTGATCCAGACTCTGGAAACCAAGTATGAGATGGCAAATCAAATGATGTAAAGGAGTTAGAAATCTCATCAGCATTTGTTGTGGATGGAGCTGCTGAAGCTACGGGAACATCAAGTTTAGCGGACTCAAGCAGTTGGTCACTAAACTTGAAAAGGTGAGTACTGATATCATCATCATTTTCAGTACCACTAGGTGGAAGACTTGCTGCAGAAGATGATTTATCCACAAGATCTGCAACAGCTGGAGGTTGATAAGGAAGATATTGCAGTATGTCTAGATCAAACAACTCCACAGGGTTTTGTGGAATTTTATCCTTAGGAGATTCATTGAATTTCACATGCAAGGTTTCTTCAACTAACTTTCTTCTGCAGTTGAAGACTCTGTAAGCCTTGCATGTGGATGAATAACCTACAAAATACCCTGCATCCACCTTAGGATCAAATTTGTAGAGTTGATCCTTTGTGTTGAGAATGAAACAAGGACACCCAAAAGCTTTAAAGTATGAAATTAGAGGATCCAAATGATGTAGAAGTTCATATGGAGTCTTCATCAACCTCTGATTTACTAATACTCTATTCTGCACATAGCAAGCTATGTTAACAGCTTCAGCCCAAAAGGTCAATGGCAAACCAGAGTCAGCCAACATAGACCTTGCAGCTTCAATTAGGGTCATGTTCTTTCTCTCCACTACACCATTTTGTTCTAGAGTCCTTAGGATGCTAAACTGCCTCTTGATTCCTTTTGATAATTAAAAATCATCAAGTGTATGGTTTCTGAATTCAGTTCTATTATCACTCCTTATACACTTGACTGATAGGGAATACTGCTTCTCAACATACAACACAAAGTTTATAATCATCTAAGCAACCTCATCCTTTGAATGCAAGAAGAAAGTCCATACAAATCTGGAATAATCATCCACAATTACCGGACAGTATTTCTTCTTTGCCATGCTCATCACTCTCACAGGACCAAATAGATCCATGTGCAGTAACTGCAAGCAGGCAGTGGACTTAGGTTCTTCAATAGGGGGGAATGAGACTTTGTGTTGTTTTCCTTTCAAGCAAGCAGTGCAGGTTTCATCACAGTGGAACTCCTTTATTGGTAGACCTCTCACTAAACTATTGTGGATCAGCTGATTCATGTTTTTAAGATTAACATGACCCAGCCTTCTATGCCACAGCTTAGATTCCTGAGAAGAGGCTTTGGAGAACAGGTAAGGATGACCTTTCAAATCAATCTTCTTTGACAAATCCAAGGCATACACTCTTCCAATCCTGTTGGCCTCCAGGAGAGTATGTTCATCCAATACCTTGTCAATCAGCCTCAGAAATTGGGAAGACAGAATCCTGCAGTTCTGGCTTGTGAAAAGTGCAACATGCCCTTTATCACACATCTGACTGACACTCAGCAGATTATACTTGAGATTCTCCACATGATTAACATCATCAAACCTAATTTGTCCATTAGACACATATCCTTTCCCGATGATGTAACCCTTGGCATTATTTCCAAATGAAACAAATCCCTTCTTTCCTTGAGAGTAGTCATTAAGAAGAGAACTACTCCCAGTCATATCCATAGATCCTCCATTGTCTACATACCAGATGCTCCTTTGGCATGCTGAAGAACCCTGCATTCATCATAAAGAACTAGTTAGGTTTTGAGACCCAAACCTTTTTGTTTTGGGTCTGTTTTAAGCAACAGATTTAACCATAACTTGTTTCTTATGATTAACAGCTGATGAAGAAGAAGATGGTGCTGAAATGGATTCCTTGGATTTGGGCTTGGAATGCCTTTTTAGTGGTTTGATCACAGGTGCATCTAGTTGGTTAACTCTCCCCAACAAATGCTGAACCATTATAACAAGTTGTGTCTAATTTGTAGCTAAAGCTTTCAGATCTTGTGACATATTAGTAGTTGTGTTTGATGATTTCCTGTGACCCATCATTCCCTCCTTAAAATTCACAGACTTAGTCTGATGTTTATCATGAGGAGCAGTATCAGCTGTTTTATGATAAACCCTATCCTTCTTTTTGGATTTGGTTGAAGGCTTGAGTTTATCACAAAGGGATGAGTGTGGTACAAACTTAGTCTCAAACTCATTTTTCATTTCATCCATCTAGATTTTAATGAGATTTCTCTGTTGAGTTTGGAATCCTTTCTGTACCAACATTCATCAGAAAGATGATTGAATTTACCACATATTTCACATGGCTTATTCTTCATCTTGGATTGATCAACTGCTGATGTGGAAACTACTGAAGGTGTGCTCTTCAGTACTTTCCTCCTTTCAGTACTTTTGTTTAGTACTGAAGGATCTGTAACAACTGAAGACTTGTTCTTCAGCTGTTCTCTCTCAGCAGTTGTTAATCCTTTTATTTCAGCTGATTTGAAATGCTTTTCAGATGTTGTGACTTGCCCTTCAGTACTTGAGGTACTTTGAGGGACAACATCTGAAGTACTCAGCTTCATGTGCTTATTATTAGTTAACCCATTAGCCAATTGATTTGCTGAGGTATCAACACTGATTTCATCTTGTGATTTTGGGTGATCACTTGAGGATGATGCACATGATGATGTGATTTGGAAATTACTTTCACCTTCAGATTTTACTATTGTTTTGGAGTCAAATCTGTAGGTGGTGCAATGTGGTTGTAACCTATTCCAAACTTCACATTTGAAGCAGATTGCTTGCTGAGCAGCATTTCAAATCCCTTGCAGGATGATACCCAGCGGTCACACTCAACTTGGGTAACCGCAAGTTTTTCTTTGAGATCTCTATGGTTCTTAAGAATGACCTCTACCTTAGCCTTTTCATCATTTAATTGGCATTTAAGCTTATAAATCTCATCATCTTTATCCTTAAGGACAGACTCATATTCAGCTTTTCTTTTGGAAAGCGTTTGCTCAAGCTCTAGATTTTGATTTATTAAAGCTGCATTTGCCTCTCTAATAGAGATAAATGCAGCTATGCAAGATTCAGAACATAGCTTGGCCTTAGCCTCAGAGGATACCTGGGTTACCTGTGATGAAGATGCATTGGAGCATGAACTATCAGTAGATTCCAGGGCCATGAGAGCTAGATTCCCAAAAGGATGTTCACCACCATGTTGACTATCACCAGCAAATAATTGCTCATTACTAGAGAGATCATCTGGTAAACTACTCCAGTCAACAATACCAGGGGTGAAGAAGCTATGATGAGGTTGTGATTGAGATGATTGAGATGGTAGAGGCTCAGGTTGGGCTTGAGGTTGTTGTGCATTAGAAACTTGAACCGGATTTTGGTGTGACATGTAAAAGCAGGGATATGGATATGACATTGAACCCTAAGGGACAAAATATGGTGGAGATATAGGTTGTGAATGATGACCAGAACTAGCGGGATGTTGCCCTCTGTTTTGTGGACTATTGCTTGGAAAAGTCACAAAGGGTGCAGAGGAGTTAGATCCAGATGATCTACACTCTCTTGCAAAGTGTCCAAGCCTATGGCATTTGTGACACCTCAACATACTCTTGTCAAAACCAACTTTGGTTTTGCCAGAGAGTCCTGGGAATTTCCTACCAGTTCTCTTGTAGAACTTTTGAGATCTGATATTAATCAAGGCCATTTGGCTCAGAATATCCATCTCTTCTAAGTCATCATCAGCAATACCCTTTAAATCATCCATAATGAAACACAAATTGTCACTATTACAGCCTGACTGACTGTCAACACTAACAAATGCATGATCTGAACCGTTTGAGGAGAAATCTATATGCTCATATAATTGCTTTTTGATGCAGCATATTCTGACTCATGACCAACCAAGGCAGTGTTCCCTGGTACAAAGTCACCAGTGAGCTTTCCTAATGATGCCAGTTTCCTTTTCTGCTCTATCTCTTTCAAATGTAAGTAGTTTCCCATCGAGTTGGATAAGAGATAGACTATCCAAATTGTACTGGAGCGTAGGACAATGGTATATGTGTCCCATCTCTCAGTCAGTGATCGGAGGAATCTGTTGTTCATCTAACTATTAGTGTATTCATGTTTGACCATTTTCAACCCAGAGATCAAACAGGAAAAACGCTCAAATTGTCGAGTCAGTGACTCCCCCTTCCTATGAGAGAATGTCTCATATTGTTGGGCAAGGATTTCTCTGTTGTTTGCTAAGACCTCATCTGTTCCACCAAATTGTTCCTTCAATGCATTCCAGAGGTCATGAGCAGTTTCATGATGCACAAGCCCAGAATATATTTCATTCGGCAGTGCCATGGCCAGAATTCCATGCGCTTTAGCATCAATCTCAAACAGTTTTCGATCCTCATCTGAGTATTGTTCCTTCTTCTTCGGAACCATTTGGTTGGTTTCCGGATTGTTCACCATAGGCTTGTGTGGACCATGTACCACAGATGTCCAACAACCCGAACTGTTAACAGACAGGTGATGAAGCATTCTTCGTTGCCATATGTTATACTCAGTCCTAACCAGCATCGGAGGCTTAGTTGAGGAACCGGTATTGTGAGGGTCATTAGAAGGAGTAGTCATTCTCAGATTCAACCAAATTCAATTCAGTTTTAACTGATTTAGTGCAAAACACAACAAACTCAATATGAACCAAGAGAAAACTCAAAGCAGATAAACGAAAGCAGCAGAAATTCAATGATCTATAACCAATTCTTGCAAATATGCTAATTCAATCAAACTTAGCTACCGAATAGCAGTTTCAATGATCAATTGTTAGATCGATCAATGATTAACCTTGCTCTGATACCATTTGTTAGGATCAGTGATCTAAGTTTGATTGATTAGAGAGTATTGCAGTGGAATTCGAACAATGAATTATAAACAATTCACAAGAACACAATTGATATTCAATGTAACAGTAAATGGTTATAGAAAAAGAGTATTATGCAAAAGAGATATTTCATTCATATGCTTTCGTGGTGGCTCAATGTCACACTTTACAATTAGGTCATCATTCCTTATATAGGATATGTGACGTCTGCTGATGTCACTTGATAGTAACATCTAACAGAATTATTCAAACTACTGAAACTATGCAAACTACTGGGAATGTTCTCAACTACTGATTACATCTCAGAGAATGCTAAGTACAAGAAACATAAAACTACTGAAACTAAACTTCTGAAACTATAACTACTGAAAAGTAAATTACAAGTACTGAAAGGAAACCATCACAACTACTAAAGTTGATAACTTCAGCTGTTATGACAACTACTGATCACTTTGGTCTTCAGTCTTTGTTCTTCAGACTTTGTTCTTCAGACTTTTACTTTCAGACTTTGTCTTCAGCTGATAGCTTCAGACTTTGTCTTCAGCACTTTACTTTCAGACTTTGTCTTCACTAGTAGTCTTCAGTTCTTGTCTTCAGACTTTGTCTTCAGTACTTTACTTTCAGACTTTCTCTTCAGTAGTAGTCTTCAGTTCTTGCCTTCAGACTTTGTGATCAGCTGATGTCTTCAGCTGTTGTGATCTTCTTCAGCTGTTGTAATGTCTGTGGGACTTAGAGGTTTTTTTGATTAGGCTCATTGGTTCTTTTGGTCCAACACAAGCATTAATGACTGGTGAAATCAAACCCACCCAAAGGAGAGGATTTCTCCTTGGGTGGTGATTGACACATGAGAAACACACACACAAAAGACACGCTTGCAAAAATGCACTAGTGGATCTATTTATATTATTATTACAACATGACCTAGTTTTGACTTTTCTAATTGTCTTGATCTTGACTTTGTCATGTTGAATTGTCTTGTATTGTTGTTTTTGTTGTAATCAACTTGGTCTTTAAACTTGTACAATGAGATCTTCAGTTGGCTATAATTATGATTTGGTAAGCTTCAGTTTATTCCATTGTTGAACCCCAACAAATAAAACATAGTACTTCTTTTTTGAATTATAATAAAAGATTTCATAAACAGGAATGCCATCCATACCTCTCCAAGTAGCTACCATGTGCCATCCTCAGCATCAGTAATTTACCTGCCAAATATTATGTATAAAAGTAAGCTTTTCTGAGTGAGTTCTAATTTTAGTTACTATAAGAAAATATAAACTTTATCCATCACATAATGACCATGCATACATCATGATACATAACATTTGCATCTTAATAAGCATGTTCATTATCTTTCTTTCATTCATTATCTTTCATTTCATTATAAACGAGATTGCACAAGGAAGAGCTCCCTATTGATCCCTGTCAGTACACATGAAAACGACAGCTAACCCCCAACAATTGATCCATACCGCAAGACACATAGCCCGCTCATGAATACGGATCCATCTTCATTCATCATACTCACATAAGTGAAATCTATCATAGTACTTGCAAGAATTTTCATCATCAAACGGGCTCGGGGGTAACATTCATTAAGTTTCACTTTTCATTATATCATCTTCCACTTTAGCATATAATACTTTGCATATAACAACACAACATACCAAGTATTAGTCATCATAAAACACAACCGACCCACCGCGGGACAACGAGGGTTCGGGGGCGGCAACCCCTGACAACGAGGTTGTAGGGGCGGCAACCCCTAGTGCGGTCCAAGGGCAACGACCCTAGCTAGAGCCATGCTAAGAGATCCTTATAGAAAAATCAATCTTCCTTTTAAAACCTCATAAAATCATGGTCATTTAAAAACACATATTTAGTATACATAATAACCCCAAAACATGGAAAACATATAAATAAGGAGATCTAGAACTCACCTAGATACCGTTAGTAACTTCTAAACTAAGCTTTTTAGGCTAAGATCACACTACACATCCTGCAGATAAGTTAACACTTAAAGGGGTTAATTTCTGCCTAATATCGCTACCAGATAAGCAGTTTCGCTGCCAATTTTGCTGACAGTTTCACTACCAGTTTGACATGGAAGTTTCGCCTAACTTTCGTTAGAATTTCATGGCTGCGAAATCACCTTCGAGACTATAGTTTCACAGAAAACCCATAGTTTCATAGCTTGAATATGCAATTTTGCTGGATGCACAGAGAGTTTCGTAGATCACATAATAATACAAACCAGCCTTTTGTTAATCCAAAATCGTAACTTTTTATGCACAATCTTTTAGTTTATCAACCATGAGGATATCTAAGCTTTTTACATGATTTCTTACGTAAAAATGTGACCTTTATGCGATTATTTGCAACTTTTTAAAACCCAAAATCCTAGATTCCGGGTTTGATCTATAGAAGGGTCAAGAGGCCGATTCTTACCAAGATTTGTTGCCCCTTTCTTATGGTTTGATGCTCAAACATCCAGATCTTCAATCTTTTAACCTTTGAAGCTCCAAATCTTGAGCTTTTTTCACTTTCTCTCTCTACTTTCTCTCTCTACAAATTTCGGAGGCTAGGGTTCAAATGAGGAAGATGGTGGCTGATTAGATGGGTTAAAGGGCTGATTATGGGCCCTTAGTCAGTTAGGCTCTTGTCCATAAGCCTAATTTAGCCCATAGCCCATTTCCTTCCGTTATTAAATACCCACCAACTAAGCCCATTATCCTTCATGACTCATTTTGACTTTTCGGGGTGTTACAGTTCTTGAACATGGACACAATTTGCTTGCAACTTTATACTAAAGTATGGAGCATCTTTTTGATTAATTCATCATTTGTATACTTCAACTCTATAATGTTCATCTTGGTTACCAATTGCATAAACCTACGGAGTGTTGAGGAATTGATTCACCCTCAATATGATGAAATATTTTATACTATGAGTGAAGTGTGTCCTTCCTAATGCTTCTGATTTCATCACTCCCTCCACAGAGTGTATAAAGTATATTACACAAGGAATTTGCTTTTTTATAATTCTCATACCTGATTAATATTTCTTTAGGTAAAACCATACTAAGCAGACTGTAGGCTCTAACATCAAGTTTGACCTTTTTAACATCATCAAGTGACAGATCTTTTGTACTTATAGGTTGATTATTGTCATTATAATCCGGCCCAAGATTGGGTGGAATATACGAACCTTTGGTTATTGATACCCATAAGTCTGAATCAGTGTAAATTACATGATTCCTGAACTTGATTTTCTAGGATTTAAAATCTATTTGTGTTTCTAACTTTGGAGGTTTGTATGATGATCCACCAACAATGTTACTCATTTTTAGTTAATGTCTCAGAATTGAACTATAACGGAGTTTCTTTTGAGTAATGAACTAATTAGTGACAAAACTTAATTAATGACAAATTAAGTGATTGAGGTCACAAATCAGTCAATCCTTTTAATGATATTTGAATATCAAATCAAGGATCTTGTTAATGTATTGTTCAATTAGTTTGAACAATTGATGAATATCAATCAATAACACACATCTATGATTCAATTATTGTGAATATGGATCTAAGTTAATCGAGCAATGAAACAATACTCGCTGAATTGATCAATCACTGTTTTATTGTTTTAAAATTGATTAACGCCAAAATAATTAAGCTCAAAAACAATAGATCTAATCCGAAGAACTAATAAATCTAATAGAATAAGCAAACAATTAAACAATTCTAACACCGATAGATCAATCGATTTAACTCAGGCTTTGATAACACCTGTGAATCCAAGGAACACAATAAAGAATTATTAATGTTAGATTGGAATCGATTTAATGATCCCAGAATTATAATTAATCGTTGTTTAATTGATTAAATAATAAATATCGATGGCAGTAAATATAGATAATAAATGCTCAAAGGATATCAACAATATGCGAAGAAAAATGTTTTGAATAAAACGTAATTCACTAAAAGTGATTAATGATTACAAACAATTAAATATTAAGTGCTAACTAACTTCTATGCAATGATTGTGTTTATGGTTTTTGGTGTGATGATGTGACGACTACTAGGGTTTTGTGTTTTGTTACTCGTGCGAAACGATATGATGGTTCTTAGGACCCCATCTGTTGCCTCTTATTTGATGTGAAACCTAGGACTCATATTTATAGACACATGTGTTTTTGTTAAGAAAACAATGAGTCTCTTGGAGTCTATGATTGACTTGTTGACTTGAAACACGTGTATGATATAAGTGCAAGTGTTTGGTCGTCCGCAGCTACTTTTGTTCTTCCGAAGGTACTTTGTCTTCTGAAAGTACTTTGTCTCTGAAGGTACTTTGTCTTCCAAAGGAGTCTTCACTTTAGTTTCTCCATGTGGTCATGTAAGAAAGATATCTACGGAAGAAGAAAATGTTGATCCGTAGATGTTTCTTACACTTAGTTACTTTTAGAAATTGGCCAAGTATAATGTTTGTACCTGCAGTAATACACATAAATCAATACACATATGGGTTAACCTATATACATAATGCATACATCAAAATAATGAATTACAAATATTCATTACAATAATTGATTAAAGTTTGATGCCTATACAAAATGATCTAGCCCTATTATTCATAGATCTAACAGAATTATGTGTTGATTGTTATACATGTGAATGTTCTATGTGCATTATTAGTTGTGCTAAATAGCTTGTCCTACATTTTTTGAGATATACCTATTTGGAAAAAAATTGGTTGTTGTATCATCTGTGTGTACCACAAAAAAACATTAGGTAATGACGTACTCTTGTTATGCGCATTATTATTATTTGGTCAAGATTGATAAATGTGGTTTTAAGAATTCTTTTAAAGGACTTTGGTTATTAATCCAACCTTTATTATGTGTGTCTGCTAGTGTGACATCCGTCACCGAAAGGTCCATAATTTAACGTGGCTTCCGTTAACTTTTCTTTGATCGTTCATTCCTCATCCTTATAAACAATTCGTGTGGATATCATTCTTGCTTTATCATCTTTATGCTTGTGCTCTCATCGTGAACGTATGCTATCTTTAAAACTTTTAGAACTTTCGTCATGGTTATCACTAAATATACCATTTTTGTATAATATTATTGTCATTAATAAAACCATTTTTAAGTTACCAATATCGTTAATTACATTTTTATCATTAATATAACTAGTCTATTAAAGTCGTTTTCAACCAAAACAAATTTGGGAACTCAGGGGCTAAGTGCAGGGACCAAATGTGACATTTTGCCAAACAAGGCTGGGTATAAATACGGATATTCCAGCCCTAGCCTCCATTTCATCTTCTTCTCCTTTCACTTCCTCCTCCTCCTTGCACCAAAACCACCCATTTTCTTCGCGTTTTCACCGGCAAGACCTCGGCTACAGCTGAGTCTACTCCTTTCTTGCAGGTAGACAACCTTGGTCGTCCCTTTTCTTGCTTGTTTACTATTGTGCTTTTAGGGTTTCGGGTACTCGGAGCCAACCCGAGCACATGAGGTCGTGTGGGTGCGTGTGTTGTCTTCCTGCATGTTCTTCTTGTTTGGGTGAGTTTTGAATGTGTTTCTGGAAGTCCTTGTGGTGTAAATCTCGTACACGGAGTAGCCGAAGGCTGCTCTACACTTCTGTAGTTGCGAATCTGCTGTTTTGGCGACTGGGTCTGCTGTGCGACTGAATGAGTCGTACGACTGAGTCATGCCACCGTGTCTCTCGTGTGACTGAGTTGTGCGACTGGTTGTGTGGTGCGACTATGTGTATGTGTGCCATTGAGTCAATGCGGATGAATGTGTGCGATTGTGCGTGTATCGCACGACTGAATGCCAAGTCGCATTAATGGAGGTTCAGTCGTACGAATGAAGCTGATTCGTATGAGTGAAGGTTGATTCGTGCGTATGGAAGTTGAGTCGTGCGATTGAATACTGTGTGGTACGACTGAATGCTGAGTCACACGAATGAAGGTTCAATCATACGAATGGAGCTGATTCGTACGAATGAAGGCTGATTCCTGCGAATGGAGTGTTGACTCGAGCGTCTAGTCCTGTCGTGTGACTGGAGTTGCTATGTGTGAATTCATTCTTGTGTGTGGTGTGTGTATGTCGTGTGATGTTAAGGTGACATTAGCATGGTTACCATTGCTAATGACAACATTAAAGTTATGCTATAAAACTCACTAATGTATTCACAAATCAAATCAATGTTAACATTTTCACAATTATCAAGAACTGATTTGTAACCACTAATATTTACTAAGTACTTCTCTATAACAATGAAACCTTTACACTAATATCACTGGCAATGGTGACGATTTCAGGTACTTGGATCTATATAAGGTATGATACGCCTGTCTGCTTGTGTGTGTTCCACACGACCGAACCAATACAACCCGAACCGACCAAACGTTACTATTTTTTTCATACGTATCATTAATGCTTAACTATAACTGTCAATAGCGGTTTGATGTTATTGCATACAACATTTGGAAATTTTGATCATCATACTTACCACTTAACAAGTGAGTTTCGTGGCCCTATTTTATGCTTATACAACATTTCAAACATTTACAAAAGTGGGGGAAAAGTATGCTCACCCATTTTCTTCATGTTGTACAACTTACATACAATTTACACACTTGGAATCAACGTGATACTGCTTTGTGAGTACTTATCTCATACATGCTTGAGTTGTTGTGTGGTACTTTCTTTACAACCATTTAATTCCAGTGTTGCAACCGACAGATAGGTATTGGTAGTACTGTTGGGTTGACACCCCCACCCTTGTTTGTTGGTATACTAGTTAGTACAAATAGTGGCTAGGAACGGGCCTTGGGTGAATATATTCCGACAAGATTCTGTGTGTACGTCGTTAGGTTTGGTTGTAAAGCTCATTGTCATGAAATTTTGCTTACTTATAACTGTATTCACGGTATTCCGCAAAACTATCATGCAGCATCAATTTACTTAATATTTTAAACCTGCGAGCTCACCGACAATTTTGATGACCATTTTGAGCATATCACTTTAGGTGATAACACTAATTGAAGATCTAGGAGTGCTGCCTTAGTGGAGACCCTGGGATGCATTTTTGAGACTATACAATACTTGACAAACATTCTTTTGAAACGTTGTTGTGTGATTAAACATCTTTTTTCTTTTGATACTTGTTCCCGGGTTGTGGGAATTTCATTACAATGTTATCTTCTTTGGTTATGTGACTCATTTGCCATGTTTACACTTATGGCTATGTTGTCGTGAATATTGACTAAACACGACACAAGTCTCCTTTGTGTCAGGTGTCATCATGACACGCCTTATCATCATTACTATTTATATTGCATCTCTATTGTGTACCATGTGTTATGACGATCCCGTCTCGTTGCATCCCCGTGTTTCCGCTTTTAGCGGGGGTATGACAGCTAGTGTTAGTGAGAATCCAAGGATCTCTTTTTAGGGATGATCAATGTTAGATTGATTTCGATTTAATGATTGCAGAATGATTGTTAATCGTTGCTTAATTGATCCAATATTAAATATCGAACACAATAAATATAGACAAGAAACACTCAAATGGTTTCAATTAATAAGCACAATAGAATGTTTTGAATCAAAAGTAATTCATTAAAACTATCTAATGAATATAGAGAATCAAATAATAATTGCTAATTATATTCTATGCTATGAATGTGTTTATGATCTTTGTGGTGATGATGTGACGACTGCTAGGGTTGTGCTTGGTTGATCATGAGAAACGATGTGATTGTTTGTATGTTGCCGTCTATTGCTCGTCCTTCTGATGTGAAACCTAGGACTCATATTTCTAGACACATGTGTTTGTATTGAGAAAACAATGAATCTCTTGGAATCTGTGATTGACATGTTGACTTGAATTACTTGTATCATTTAAGTACAAGTGTTTGGTCTTTCCGCAACAACTTTGTCTTCCGCAGGAATTTGCTCTTTCGTAGAAGTCTTCACTTGAGTTTCTCACTTAGTATCTACATGTGTAATGTTGTTCGTTAGTGAGTCTATATACTCTTATCTGCACCGATGTTTATCTGTAGAAGATCTTCAGATTAATTTCTTGTCAGAAAGATATCAACGAAAGAATAAAAATTTTCATCCATAGTTGTCTCTTACACTTAGTCAATTTCAGAAATTGACCTAGTATAATGTACGAATCTACAATTATAGACATATATCAAAACACATATGGGTTAACCTATATACATAATGCAAACATCAAAATAATGAATTACAAATATACATTAAAAGCATTGATTAAAGCTCTAAGTCTATACAAAAGGATCTAGAGCTATTGTTCCTAGATCTAACAATTCTCCCCCTTAGGCTTAGACACTTGTAATCAGGTCTTCAAAACCAAAAGCTCCTTGAACCTTGACATCATTTTATTGTTAAAATATGACATTGCTTGTTTTGATCATCTTACTTGTACTTGATCTGCATTCCGCATATCTTTTGTAGTGTAGCAAAGCTAAATCCTAAAATATATGCTCATGTTGTGAGAGTTTCCAAGACATTCGTGTTGTGGACTATCTCCAACTCATCTTGCTCAGACATTCTCAACTCATTCACTTCTTTGAACTATGTTCCAATCAACTGCCCTACTTCATACTTCCTTCTCTTATAAGCCTTGGCATGGAGTTAATAAATGACTTGCATGATATGCACATACAAGCATAGGTCATTTTGGGCCTGATTACCTTTGAGTTTTAGGAAGAACTTATCATGTAGGAATGAAATGTTGCTTGGATGCAGGAGTTTAATTTCAATTGGACCAAACAATCTGATATTCCTTGCTTTCTTCTTTTCTTCATTTCTAAGCAACACTAGCTCTTTAGTCTTCTCCACATATCCCCATTATGTTATGCAAAGAGAGTATTGATTTCCATCAATGATCTTGATAGAAGCTTATTTTCTATTTGAGTATCCAACTCTCCTCAAGAATTCATCGTCAACCAATGTAGAGGAGTTGGATTTTGATCATCTTTGCCCTTGATTTCTTCTATTGTGCTCAGCATCCTCCCTTCTTGCTTCTTTGAATACATCATCTCTTAACTTGGTTTTTAACTTGTCCATTGTTATTGAGAAATCTCTTCCTCTTGGATTTATTATGTAGTTAGAGATGATTAAGCTCTGGAGATCTTTAATGTCAGCATCTGGCAACAACAAGATTGATTCCAGTAAATGGAAGTATTCAAAACTTCAAGATACTCTCTTAATATATGCACAATCCCCCTCTGGATCATATTTCCAGGCCATAATTTTGTTCTCTTCAGCAACAGTGGGAGTTGTGATATGATCAAATAACTGGATTAGAGAAGATTTTTCTTTAGTGATCTCTCTCACAGTTTTGCCCAGAGGCCATACTTTTCTAGGGATCATCTCTCTTTGTTCTTTGATAGTGTTTTCTTTCCCTTTATGTGGATATCTACTTTCAACTGTTACTAGTTCAGTAGGAGTTTTTAATTGTTGTTCATAGAAGGATTTGGAGGTTTAGTTATGAATTTTATTCTAGTTTACAATTCCACCTTCATTACATGCTTTGTCATCCTTCTAAGCTCAGCTATAGATCTTCCTTTCAGCTTATGTATCTTATAGTTATGACTTGGAATCTAACATGTCATGTTATACTTGTTGAGTTTGGCTGTATCACAGTGACCCCAATCCTTAATTGATTTTTGAATTGACTGAAAAGTTCTGAATGTTTAATAGTTGCATTTACGAATCATAACACTTGCTAGCTCAAACTCCTTCGGCATATGTTTCATCTCATTCATGCACATCCTCTCTACCATGAGATATGGAAAGCCATGATTGATTAGTGTCATAAACATTGAAGATTCTGGCCTTTCTTCCAGTATGTCTTTGGTGGTAGCAGTTCATCAGCTTTTGATCCTTAGGTGCTTTGGGAGTTCATCCTTTATAAGCTCATTCCATTCAGTATGACTCTCAGTTTCAGCATGAGATATTGACTTCAAAGTGGAAACATCCACTAAAGGAGTGTGCTCTAGAGAAGTAGGTTTTGTTCTTTTCGGTGACTCTTCAACATCAATCACTTATTTCTTAAAGGATCCCAAGTACTTTCTGTTTCTTGAATAATGCATGATTTGCTTTGAAGTTTCAGCAAATTCTTTTTATTGTTTCGTTGTAGGAGCACTTGATTCAAGTGCATATAGTTTTATCTTGAGCTCATCAATTTCTTTATCTTTTCTTCAACAAAGTAGATTGATCAATCAGAGAATTGTTTGCTTTTTCAACTTCAGTAGGAGCTTCTCCTTTTCATCAGTTTGTTGCTTCAATGACTCCTTGAGTTCTTCTACATGCTGATGTAATGCATCAATTATTTCATTGTTGGTTTGTACATCTTCTCTTAACCTTTTCAATAAAGCTTCTGTTTGTTCATCAACTCCTCTTTTTCCCTTATCAGTCCTTTCAACTCTCTTATCCTTTACAACCTTTTGTTTGATTTTATGATTAGCTTGTTCTATTCAGCCACCAAATAACTTTTCCTCACAAGGATATCTTGTTCACTTAGATCACCTTCATTGTATGCAATCACATCAACATAGTTGGCTTCTTCTTCACCTTCTTGATGTTGAGCAGCAACCTCACCACAATTCACTTCACCAAGAGCTATACTTGCTGAGCTTGAACTTGACTTAATAGCTTGAACAGCCTGCTCTTGGTATGGTTGTTGTTGTTGGTAAGGATCAATGATTGGTGAAGTTGGATCAGTGTGATTAGACAACACAGGGGTTTGTGAGTGGGTGATTGAGAGTGGTAAGGTACTTGCTTGAGATACTAACTCAGTCTCACTAGTGTGTATTGAGTTTTGAAAATGAGTAACGGTGATGGGTTCTATATGAGTACTCTCGGGAGATTGATTTTGTGCAGTGGAGATTGTTAATGAATGGTGATTGGGGGTGAATTGGAGAAATGGGCAATATGTTTTCACTAACTGGTGATTGAGGTTGTGCAGATGGTTAATGTGAATAGGGGAGATGGGCAGGGTGTTTGACTAGCAGAGGATTGGATTAATGGAGATTGATGATAGTGGTGTATGGGTGATTGAGGAGGGGACTGTGAGAATTCTTTAGCATCAGTAGATGAACTCTCTTGTCAGTCTTCCCACACTAGCTCTTGTGGAAAGGTGGCATTAACATCAACCACGTGTGCAAACATTTTCATATCTTCACCTTCATACCTTCCACTGATCTTATTCAGTATAGATCTTCCTAGATGTGCTTGATGACAAAACCTCTATCTATCCCAGATAATTCATCATTTACGAGCAGTTGAATTAACCTTGGATACATGAATATCTTCTTAGTTTTTTCAACTCTAATTTGGTCATATAAGCACCCAACTATGTACTTGATTATTTATAAGTTATCCTTTCGAAGAGACTAATGATTCCAGATGAGATGTGCCTTGAAAATCCATCTAATCCAGATTTCCTGTTAGAGATACACTTGAGTTAAGTGTGACATAGGAATCAGTAGGGCTTTCACAATCTCTCTTCTTTATCATACCTTTGTCAAAATCACCATCATACCCCATCAGGTAGAAGATATTTTCTATGTATTCATTTCAAATACATCCGGGTGACTTAAATCTTGTTCTCCCAACTCAAGATTTCTTCTAATGCATTGTTCATCTATTCTTAAATGTTCATTCCTCGTTTTAGCATGTATCACCTCATCTTCTCCTTCATTTTCTATGCGGGTAGAGCTTTAAAAGACTTGATCATCAACAATGTGTGACTGAAAAATCATTGGTGTGCCGTTAGGGCATAGAACAGCCTTGATCATCATAAAAATCTGATGATATCTTGACATACTTCTACTGCAAGGTCATCCAAATTCAAAAAAGTGCTCTCTAGCAAACCGATTGGCGATCTTGTACACTCTAATCTAATATCAAGTTTATGATATTGTTGGATTATGATATGGTAATTTGAATGTTTGAGCAATGAAGGGAGAGGTTTTAACGAACGATTTTGTAGGTCTGAAAAAGTTTATGAAAAAGTGAAAAATGAATGCATAAGTCAAAACATCATTTAGACTCCCTCGGACTAATTAATTTCATTTATTAAATGATGTGGGACCCTCAATCCTTATTACCAATTTTTATTGTTTCCGGAAATTTTAATTCTTCCGTAGATCATCTACGGATGTGTTCTTTCTTGGACTAATTAATTTCATTTATTTTGATGTGGGACCCTCAATCCTTAATACCAATTTTTATTTTTCCGTAGATTTAAATTCATCCGTAGTTCATTTACGGATGCTTTATTTGAAAGCACTGAAATTGGTGAGTATAAACTAATTTTCCAAATGTTACCAATCGGTGGAAATAGTTATACTTTAATTATCACATCATCTGCAGTTTACCAATCTATGGATGATCATATTTATTTTGCGGTTTATAGTTTCACACTGTAGCATCTGCTGACGAAGAAAACATGCACTGTATCATCTGCTGATGACGTAAACATGCACGGTAGCATCTACTGAATTATATAGTTCGAAACTTATTTGTTTGTATGATCTGTCAAGCTGAAAGAATCATTTGTTGCTTTTGGACCTTGTTGACTTGTTTCATGGCGACTTGTACAAGAAATTATTTAATATGAAGAAACTCGTGTATCCTACAACCAAGTGAGTGCTCAAGTCCTAATTCTTTCATTTGATGTTTGTTTTGAAAATTCAGATGTTATGTTTTCATGCATGAACTACTCCCCCTAATATGTATTCATCATAAATTATGTAGAAGAATAAAATGAAAATCACTGGTCTGCAAGTATAGAAAAATTATCCAAACATAATTTTAACACCTGGTTATTGTAGAAAGACAAGACGTGAAGAATAAAATGAAAGAAAAGCAATAAAGTCCAAGTGCAGGGACAAAAAGTGTCCAAAAGGACAAATCTTTGAAAAGTTGGTGTAATGGTGGGCATAGCCACCCACCCTCACTTCACATCACCATCTTCTTCGGTTTTAGAGAGACAGAGCACAGGGGAACTCTTGGTTGAAGATAAGAGGAAGAAAAGGAATCGAATTCAAGGTAAGAATTCATGGTTTTTAAGTGTTTATGACGGGTTTTATCCCGATAATATGCTTATGTGCTTATGTGTTTGTGTTTGTGCTTGGGTGTGTGTGTTTGGGGTTGTGTTTAGGCGTTTAAACTCAATTGCAAGCGGTTTAGAATGGAAGAAACACCCAAGTTGCATCAGGTGAGTTCTATAGCCCGATTTTACTTGTTTTAAACATCTTTGAGGCTGAAAATGTATTAAAACGATTTTCAAAGTTTATGTATGTTTACCCGTATGTATTGTGCATGATTGGATGTGATTATTGAATGCCTATAGGTTATTCTAGTTTAGAATAGCCATGTTAAGCTGAGAATAGATGGGTTTGATGATTGGGTTTGAAAACATACTAGAAACATGTTGCACAGAAGGTCCATGCGCCTAGATAAGGCTCATGCGCCTGAAAATGCCTTAGAAAGATTTAAGTGTAATCCATGCACCTAAACAGTAGCCCATGCGCCTAAGATTCCCTTATAAATGTTTAAGTATAGCCCATGCGCCTAAACAGTGGTCCATGCGCCTAGAAATGTTAGCCGGACGACTAAGTGTAGCGCCATGCACCCCAATAGTGCCTATGCGCCCAAGTGGCTCATGCGACAAGTGTCCATGCGTCGGAATAATCCATACGACTAAGTGTTCATACGCACAAATAGTGCCCATGCACCTGAATAGTTCATGCGCCTAAGTGATAAATGATTAAGTGTTGGCTGATGCGCCTATATAGTGATGAAACGCCCAAACATGGCTCATGCGCCCAAATATGACAAAGAGCCTAAGCACTTAGAAATTTTATAGAATTTTCTCTGAGTTTGTGCTTTTAAAATTTTGACCGAGGTTGACTAGGGCTTATTTATGATGATGCTTCATGCATGGTTATGATTGTTCCTTATTATTGTTATTGCTATTATTATTATTACTTATAGTATGTGACTTTACGTGGTATGTTATTATCGTAACGTAAAGTATATCGTAATAATAAAGAGAAAGAGCAATAAAGAAAAGAAGAGGAACATTAATGAAAATGTTAACAAGTCTTGCAAGCTTACAGGAGGTACACACCTATGTTGTCGTTAGCTCAACTGTGCTGCGGGTTAGCTACCCTATTATGCACACAGGGCCAATCAATTGAGATTGGCAGGAGCTTTGTGGCATGCCCTGGGTGATTGGTTGGCCTTGTACACAGTACACAGAACCCTTTCGAGGGATATAGTTGACCCTTTCGAGGGATACAGTTGACCCTTTCAGGGGATACCGTTGACCCTTTCGGGGGATACAGTTGACCCTTTCGGGGGAAATAGTTGACCCTTTCGAGGGATATAGATGGCCATCACCCGTTTTCCATCGCGCATATAGTTCGGGTATTGCTCACTGGTCCATACAGAAAGTTAATGATAAAGATAAAACTTTACAGACACGGCATACAGTAATGAAAACGAATAGTATTTGTTCATATAGTTAATGCGTGCTGGCATATACAGTACATAGTTGTATTTTACAGAAAAGAGTATTTTCGTATACAACATATAGAAAGTATTTTATTACTTATAAAACTAGAGCTCACTCAGCAATGCTAACTTTTATACGTTTTCAGTTGGGAGGTAATTATTGCTGAGGATGTACGAGGGTGAAGCTACTCTGCAGGGAAAGACTGACATCCATTCGTATTCTATGTTGATATGGGTTTGTAATGCATCAAAACAATCCTTTTGTAAACAGTAAATGATGATTTATTGCTTAACAACAATGTTTTAAATGAAATGAATGCTTTTGTTAAATCATTCCTGCTACTTAAGTTTGTATATTATAATGTGGAGTGTTTTAACTACTGTGACTGATCAACTGTGAGGTGCCCGAGAATAGGGCCTTACAAGTTGGTATGAGTGCCAAATTTTAAGAGAATTGGGTTAAATAAACTTTTAAAACCTAAACTTAAACTGAAAATAGGACCAATGGAGGGATGTCACAGCCCGAGTAGCTACGTGCCATTAGGTATGTCTTTTCCTAATGTTAATTGGTATTATGCGCGCATGTACTTGATTATG
The DNA here is from genome assembly GCA_025506515.1 of Flaveria trinervia. Classification (NCBI taxonomy): domain Eukaryota; kingdom Viridiplantae; phylum Streptophyta; class Magnoliopsida; order Asterales; family Asteraceae; genus Flaveria; species Flaveria trinervia. The sequence goes on from CM046452.1 coordinate 21,765,239, forward strand.
TGCTCTCAGTAGATTTAGATACTGATTAAGTCGGATAGGAGATGCTTGGGGTATGAAGAGTAAAGTAAGTGGCTAATCACAACTGGCCACTGTAATTAGGGACTTACTATACTTGACATAAACTGAGTGTTACCTTGAATGACCGCGTTGGTGTTTGAATTTTATAGTGTGCGTTTTGAGGATGGCTGGCGATAGATCTTCAAAAGCCTCTCGTGGTGGATTCACGGTTCTGCTCAGCGACCCAAGAGAGGGAGACCTAGAGTCGAGAAAGTGGTTCATGAAGAACCAGAGACCCTCATCCGGAGGGTGGCGACGAGAGCACCAATCTGAGAGCCTCAGTAAATGAGGTGGTGGTGGAAGAGGTTCATCAGGTCATGCACACGATTTTACCGTCTGTGATGACCAACGTGATCAAGGCAGTAAGGGAAGGGGAATGAAAGGATAGAAATAGGTCGTCAGAAGGATGAGAATAACCAGAGCCGAAAACGGTTCTCTCTGATGATGAGGAGGGAGAAGAAGAGTCGATGAGATGCAAGCCCCCTACGTTCGATAGAAATAGCATAGCTGCAGCTGCTCACCGGTGGGTGAGGGAAATGGAGCCCGCCTCGATATCAGTGAATGTCGTGAAGATCAAAAGGTAAAATTCGCTACCCACTCTTTTGTGGACTCGGCTTTGTGCTAGTGGGACAACATTGTCCAAGCCGAGGGTAGCAGGGCCATTGGGAGAATGAGATGGCCTGAACTGAAGAAACTAGTGATTGAGGAATTCTGTCCTCATAGAGAGATGGACAAGGTAGAAAGAGACTTCCTGCAGCTGGAGGCGGGAACAATGACACACCAGCAGTACACCACCAAATTTAATGAAATGGCGCTACTGGCGCCTGATCATGTGACACCACTGTCACGAAAGATTAAGAGATACATCTAGGGGCTGCCAGCGGATATCCGTAGGCATATGATCGCTGCCCGGCCGAGCACTTTTAGGTCGGTGGTTGACTTGGCTGGAAGATTATATGATGAGCGCGAGGTGGTGGTGGCCAAGGCGAATAAGAAGGATGGTGGTAGCCGGAACTGGAATGGGAAACGGTTTGCACGTGGTAGAACCGCTCCAAACAATAAGGTGGTAAAGGTGGGTGACCGACGTGTGGTCACATCTGGATCAAGGCTGAGGAGGTGTGATAAATGTGGAAGGGTGCATACTGGTGAGTGCAGGATGTGATGAACGTATGCTTCAGTTGTGGCCAACCTGGCCACATCGCTAGAGACTGTAAGAAGCCGAGGGCGGAGAGCTCTGGAGCAAAGAAGAAGAAGCCGGAGGAAGGTGGGCAGAGGGCAAGTGCTAGAGCTTACACTATGACCCGGGAGGAAGCCAGAGCTGATCCCGATGTTATGTCATGTATGTTTCTAGTAAACCAAACTTATGCCTCTATATTGTTTGATTCCGGTGCTAGCAGGAGTTTTATTTCCACTACTTTCTGTGCTAAGTTGCTTGTTAGTAGTAGAAAGGTCAGTGCACCATTCGATGTAGAAACTGCTATTGGTAAGGCCACTAGAATTACTGATGTGATACATGACTGTGCCATAGAACAAGAAGGTCATAGGTTTGCTGCTAGGTTACATGTGATACCCCAAGGTGGATTTGATGTAGTACTAGGGAATGACTGGTTAGCAACCTATGAACCAAACATCATGTGTCGCAAGAAGATGATCCGATTGACAGGCACCTGACGGGAATAAGGTGACGGTTTATGGTGATCGTGTCACGATGATCCCGAAAGTGATTTCGATGGCGGTGGCAGGAAAGTGCATGAGGCATGGTGTAGTGCCTACTTGGCCTACGTAAAGGATGTGGACGCGCCAACACCACAACTATCTGATGTACCAGTTGTGTGTGACTTTCCGGATGTGTTTCCAGAAGATTTACCCGGCGTGCCACCGGATCACGAGATTGAGTTTCAAATTGATTTGATACCTGTATCGATTAACTCCCACGGAAATGAAAGAACTGATGGAGCAGTTGCAAGAGTTGCTTGATAAGGGGTTCATTAGGCCGAGTATCTCTCCCTGGGGTGCTCCGGTCCTGTTTGTGAAGAAGAAAGACGGTAGTAGAGGATGGCATTGACTACCTAGAGCTGAACAAGTTTACGGTGAAGAACCGATACCCACTACCAAGAGTAGATGATCCGTTTGATTAGCTCCAAGGTGCTAGTTGGTTTTCAAGGATAGATCTTCAATCTGGTTACCATCAGCTGAAGGTGAAGGAGCAGGATATCCCTAAAACAGCTTTTCGCACGTGCTAGTCACTATGAATTCCTTGTTATGTCATTTGGTGTGACCAATGCGCCAGCTGCTTTTATGGAATTGATGAATCGAGTATGTCAGTCAATGTTAGATAAATCAGTGATTGTGTTTATTAATGATATCCTGATTTATTCAAAGAGCGAAGACGAGCATGCCGATCATATTCGGGAGGTGTTAGAGACCTTACGAAGGGAGAAGTTGAATGCCAAATTCTCCAAGTGTGCGTTCTGGTTACGCGAAGTTCAATTCCTAGGTCACTTGATAAATCCCGAGGGGATTATGGTAGACCCTGCTAAGGTAGAGGCTATGATGCAATGGAAGTCTCCAAGAACGCCATCCGAAATTCATAATTGTTTGGGGTTGGCGGGGTATTATCGAAGGTTCATTTAGGACTTTTCCAAGATCGCTTCTCCACTGACAAGTTGACCTGAAAGGATGTAAAGTTTATATGGGGTCAAGCCCAAGAACAGGCGTTCGAGGAGTTAAAGGTGAGGTTGACTTAAGGTCCAGTCTTGTCATTACCAAAAGGAAGCGAGGATTTGGTGGTATATTCAGATGCTTCTTACTCGGGGTTGGGGTGTGTATTAATGAAGATAGGGGAGGTTATAGCCTATGCATCCCGACAGTTGAAAGTTCATGAGGTCAACTACCCTACTCATGACTAGGAGCTAGCAGCCGTGGTCTTCGCACTAAAGATTTGCAGGCACTATCTGTACGGGACGAAGTGCACCATTTTCAATGACCACAAGAGCTTGAAGTACTTCTTCGAGCAAAAAGTCTGAACATGAGGCAGAGAAGATGGTTGGAGCTCATAAAAGATTATGATTCCGAGATCCACATCATCTGGGCAATGCCAACGTGGTGGCTGATGCTCTTTGCCGAAAGGAAAGGCCCGAGTCAATTCGGGTGAAAGCATATCAACTGATCATAACCACTGATGTAATGAAGCAAGTCAAGGAGTTTCAAGATGAGGCATTGAAAGAAGATCATCTAAACTCTGAAAGAATAAGAGCTCTGGTTGGGGATTGGGTGAAAACACAGTTGGTGTTAAAACCCGATTTGAACGAGTGTGGGTTCCTCATTTCGGGGATCTACGTGTGAGGATTTTGGATGAAGCTCACAAAACTCAACACTCCATTCATCCTGGTGCAACAAAGATGTATGAAGATATGAAGAAAGATTATTGGTCGCTGGGTATGAAGCGTGATGTTGGACCAAAAGAACCAATGAGCTGATCAGAAAAACCTTTAAGTCCCACAGACATCACAACAACTGCTAAAGACTTGATCATCTGTTTGACAAAGTCTGAAGAACAACAGCTAAAGAACAAAGTACTGAAGACTGAAAAAGCTGAAGAACAAAGTACTGAAGACTTCAACAACTGAAGACCAAAGTCTGAAGATCAACAGCTGAAGACTAAAGTACTGAAGACTTAAAAAGCTGAAGACTAAAGTACTGAAGACTTCAACAGCTGAAGACCAAAGTCTGAAGATCAAGAGCTGAAGACTAAAGTACTGAAGATCAACAGCTGAAGTACAAAGACTGAAGACAACAGCTGAAGACATCAGTTGATGACAACAGCTGAAGTTCAAGTTCAAGTACTCATGCCTTCAGAGTTTGTTACAACAGCTGAAGAAGCATTCTTCAGTTGTTGTGATGGTTTCCTTTCAATAGTTTTCTTTCTAATTTCAGTACTTGTAAAACGACTGAAGAGCATGTTCTTAGTCGTTGTAGTTTCAGTAGTTTCTTTTCAATAGTTGTAGTGATAGTTAACACTTAGTATTTTTGTAAGAAGATGTCAGCTGTTTTGCCATCTTCTGTAGTTGTGTTAACTATCAGTAGTTTGAATAATTATGTTAGATGTCATTATCAAGTGACATCAGCAGACGTCACATCTCCTATATAAGAGATGTTGACCTAATTGTACGTGTGACATTCTGTTACCACGAAAGCGCATATTGAATGAAATATCTTTCGCAGAATTCTCTTTCTCTATAACCGTTTACTCTTATATCGAATATCAATTGTGTTCTTGTGAATTGTCTAATTCATTGTTTGATTTCCGTTGCAATACTCTCTAATCAATCAAACGTAGATCACTGATCCTAACAAATGGTATCAGCGCTGGTTAATCATTGATCGATCTAACAATTGGTCATTGAAACTGCTATTCGATATCTATGTTTGATTGAATTAGCATATTTGCAAGAATTGGTTATAGATTATTGAATTTCCGGTGCTTTCGTTTATTCACTTTGAGCTTTCTCTTGGTTCAATTTGGTTTGTTGTGTTTTTGTTCTAAATCTGCTAAAGCTTAATTGAATTTGGTTAAATCTGAGAATGACTACTTCTTCTAATGACCCTCACAATACCGGTTCCTCAACCAAGCCTCCGATGCTGGTTAGGACTGAGTATAACATATGGCAACGAAGGATGCTTCATCACCTGTCTGTTAACAGTTCAGGTTGTTGGACATCTGTGGTACATGGTCCACACAAGCCTATGGTGAACAATCCGGAAACCAACCAAATGGTTCCGAAGAAGAAGGAACAATACTCAGATGAGGATCGGAAACTGTTTGAGATTGATGCTAAAGCGCATGGTATTCTGGCCATGGCCTTGCCAAATGAAATCTATTCAGGGCTTATGCATCATGAAACTACTCATGACCTCTGGAATGCACTGAAGGAACAATTCGGTGGAACAGATGAGGTTTTAGCAAACAATAGAGAAATCCTTGCCCAACAATATGAGACATTCTCTCATAGAAAGGGTGAGACACTGACTCAACAGTTTGAGCGTTTTTCTTGTTTGATCTCTGAGTTGAAAATGGTCAAACAGGAATACACCAATAGCCAGATGAATAGCCAGATGAATAACAGATTCCTCAGATCACTGCCTGAGAGATGGGACACATACATTATTGTCCTACGCTCCAGTGCAAATCTGGATAGCCTATCTCTCACCCAACTTCATGGGAAGCTGCTTACATTCGAGAGAGAGATAGAGAAGAAAAGGAAACTGTCATCATCAGGAAAGCTCACTAATGACTTTGTACCAGGGAACACTGCCTTGGTTGGTCATGAGTCAGAATATGCTGCATCTGAAAGCAATTATGATGAGCATATAGATTTCTCTTCAAACAGTTCTGATCATGCATTTGTTGGTGTTGATAGTCAATCAAGCTGTAATAGTGACAATTTATGCTTCATCATGGATGATCTGAAGGGTATCGCTGATGATGATTTAGAAGAGATGGATATTCTAAGCCAAATGGCCTTAGTTAATATCTGATCTCAAAAGTTCTACAAGAGAACTGGCAGGAAATTTCCTGGACTCCCTGGCAAAACCAAACTTTGTTTTGACAAGAGTAAGTTGAGGTGTCACAAATGCCAAAGGCTTGGACAATTTGCAAGAGAGTGTAGATCAACTCGATCTAACTCTCTGCACCCTTTGTGACTTTTCCAAGCACTAGTCCACAAAACAGAGGGCAACATCCTGCGAGTTCTGGTCATCATTCACACCCTATATCTCTTGCATACTTTGTCCCTCAGGGTCTAATGTCATATCCTTATCCCTGCTATTACATGCCTCAGCCAAATCCGGTTCAAGCTCCTATGGCACAAAAAGCACAAGCATTACCTGAACCTCAACCTTCCCAATCTCATCAACAATCTCAACCTCAACAACACAGCTTTTTCACCCCAGGAGTTGTTGACTGGAGTAGTTTACCAGATGATATGTCTGGTCATGAACAACTGTTCTCTGGTGCTGGTCAACATGGTGGTGACAGTCCTTTTGGAAACCTTGCTCTTATGGCTCTAGAGTCTGCTGATACCTATCCTCTTATGGCTATGGAGTCTGCTGATACCTTATCCTCTGGAGTCTGAGGCAAAAGCCAAGCTATGTTCTGAAACATGCATAGCCGCATTTGCATCTATTAGAGAAGCAAATGTAGCTTTAATTAACAAATAATATCCAAAAGAAAAGCTGAATTTGAGTCTGTGCTTAATGATAAGAATGATGAGATTTACAAACTTAAATGTCAAATCACTGATGATAAGGCTAGGGAAGAGGTACTTCTAGAGAAGTACAGAGACCTCAAAGAAACACTTGCAACTACCCATGTAGAGTGTGATCGATGGGTACATTCTTGCAAGGGTTTTGAAATGCTTCTTAGTAAGCAGTCTGCTTCCAATGTGAAGTTTGGCATTGATTATAATCACACTGCTCCTCCTACAGATTTTACTCCCAGAGCAGAGGTAAAATCTGATGGAGAAAGCAATAACCAATCCTTTTCATCATGTGATCTACTATCTGATACAACACCATCAGAGGTTGTAGTCAGCATTAATTCCTCTCAGAACTTATCAGCTGATGTTGATGGTTCAAATGCTGACACTCACATGATCAAAAAGTTGATCACTCCAGGTGGTATTTCACAAAGTACTGAAAGTACTAAAGAGCATGTCATAACACCTGGAGAACAAACCCAAACTACTGCATGTATTAAAGGGAAGAAAACTACTTGTACTGATAGCAAACTGCTGAAGAATAAGTCTTCAGTAGTTTTATCTTCTTCAGTAGATGATCACCTTAAGATGAAGAAAAAGCCATGTGAAATATGTGGCTTATTCAATCATCTTATTGATGATTGCTGGTATAAAAAGGGCTCCAAACTCAAACATAATGAGAAGATTAAAAAGCAAATGGATAAAATGAAAACTGAGTTTGAAACCAAATTTGTACGAGCAACATCAGAACCTGTGACCCCAAAATCCAAAAAGAAATCTAAAAAGCATGGGGTTAATCAAGCAACAGCTGAGGTGCTCAAAGGGAGATGGTACAACACAGGAATCCATCAATTTCAAGCACTAATGTGTCTCATGAGCTGAAGGCTTTATCACAAAATCAAACACAACTGGTTATGATGGTTCAACATCTATTGGGGAGAGTCAACCAATTAGATGCTCCTGTGCTGAAACCACAGAGAAGTAAATCCATGCCAAAGGATTCTTCTTCTTCACCATCTCCATCCCCTCAGGCTGTTATTCATAGCAAATTTGTTAGTTTACCATGTGTTGATATGAATAGACCCAAAACCAAAAGGGTTTGGGTCTCAAAAACTAACTAATTGTTTATGATTGCAGGGTTCTTCAGCATGCCAAAGTAGCATATGGTATGTAGATAGTGGAGGATCTATGCATATGACAGGGAACAGCTCTCTTCTTCATGACTACTCTCAAGGAAAGAAGGGGTTTGATTCTTTTGGCAATTATGCTAAGGGTTACATCATTGGCAAAGGCTTTGTCTCCAATGGGGAAATAAAGTTTGATGATGTCAATCATGTGGAAAATCTCAAATACAATCTCTTGAGTGTCAGTCAAATGTGTGATAAAGGCCATGTTGCTCTTTTCACCAGTCAGAACTATAGGATTCTATCATCCAAAGTTCTGAATTTGATTGATAAGGTGTTTGATCACACTCTCCTGAGGGCCAACAGGACAGGAAGAGTGTATACCTTAGATCTTTCCAAGAAAATAGCTTTCAAAGGCCATCCTTGCCTATTTTCCAAAGCCTCTCCTCAGGAATCTAAACTGTGGCATAGAAGGCTGGGTCATGTTAATATCAAAAACATGAATCAGCTGATCCACAATAGTTTAGTGAGAGGTTTACCAATAAAGGAGTTCCATTGTGATGAAACCTGCACTGCTTGTTTGAAAGGAAAATAGCACAAAGTCTCATTCCCTCCTATTGAAGAACCTAAGTCCACTGCCTGCTTGCAGTTACTGCACATGGATCTATTTGGTCCTGTGAGAGTGATGAGCATGGCAAAGAAGAAATACTGTCTGGTAATTGTGGATGATTACTCCAGATTTGTATGGACTTTCTTTTTGCATTTAAAGGATGAAGTTGCTCAGAAGATTATAAACTTTGTGTTGTATGTTGAGAAGCAGTATTCCCTATCAGTCAAGTGTATAAGGACTGAAAATGGAACTGAATTCAGAAACCATACACTTGATGATTTTTATCTTTCAAAGGGAATCAAAAGGAAGTTTAGCATCCTAAGAACTCCAGAACAAAATGGTGTAGTGGAGAGAAAGAACAGGACTCTAATTGAAGCTGCAAGGTCTATGTTGGCTGACTCTGGTTTGCCACTGACCTTTTGGGTTGAAGCTGTTAATACAGCTTACTATGTGCAGAATAGAGCCTTAGTAAATCAGAGGTTGATGAAGACTCCATATGAAGTTCTACATCACTTGGCTCCTCTAATTTCATTTTTCAGAGCCTTTGGGTGTCCCTGTTTCATTCTCAACACAAAGGATCAACTCCACAAATTTGATCCTAAGGTGGATGCAGGGTATTTTGTTGGTTATTAATCTACTTGCAAGGCATACAGAGTCTTCAACTGCAGCACAAAGATAGTTGAAGAAACTCTGCATGTGAAGTTTAATAAATCTCCAAAGGACAAGATTCCACAAAACCCTGTGGAGTTGTTTGATCTGGACATACTGCAATATGTTCCTTATCAACCTTCAGCTGTTGCAGATCATGTGGATAAATCATCTTCTGTAACATGTCTTCCACCTGGTGGTATTGATGATGATGTTAATATCAATACTCACCTGTTCAATTTTAGTGATCAACTGCCTGAGTCTGCTAAACTTGATGTTCGTGTAGCTTCAGCAGTTCCATCCACAACAAATGCCGATAAGATATCTGATTCCTCTACATCTTTTGATTTACCATCTAATTCTTGGTTTCAAGAGTCTGCATCACCATCTGCTGCTGCTGAAGATTCTACAAACACTTGCACAGATCTCATTGTTTATCAAGAGCTGAAGAATCACCCAATATCTCAAATCATTGGTGAAATCAATGCTGGAGTTTCAACAAGAAGTCAATTGTCTAACTTCTGTTTCTATGCTCTCTTCATCAGTCAGCTAGAGCCAAAGAACTATCATGTTGCTTTGAGAGACAATGGATGGGTTGAAGCCATCCAGCTTGAGCTACTTCAGTTTAAGAAACAGCAAGTGTGGGAACTGGTTCCTCTACCCCCAGGTAAGTGTGCAATAAGCACTAAATGGGTGTTTAGGAATAAAACTGACGAAAATGGGCTTATTGTTAAGAACAAGGCTAGACTGGTTGTACAAGTGTTTTCACAAGAAGAAGGTATTGATTATGATGAAACCTTTGCCCCTGTAGCCAGACTAGAGGCAATTAGATTGTTCTTAGCCTATGTTGCATTCTACAATCTTAAAGTTTTTCAAATGGATGTCAAAAGTGCATTTTTATATGGTAAAATAAAAGAAGAGGTTTGTGTGTGTCAACCACCAGGTTTTGAGGATAATAAACATCCTGATTGGGTGTATAAACTTGATACGGCTCTTTATGGGTTGAAGGAAGCTCCTAGAGCCTGGTATGAAACACTTTCCAATTTTATTCTTAAAAATAATTTCACTAGAGGCTCCATAGATAAAACTTTATTATTAAGTAGGTGGATCAGCATAAGTTACTTGTTCAAATTTATGTTGATGATATTATTTTTGCATCCTCTGATCCCCAGTTGTGTGATGATTTTACATGTTTAATGAAACAAAGGTTTGAGATGAGTGCAATGGGAGAATTACAGTTCTTTCTAGGCTTGCAAATCAAACAAAAGGCTGAAGGAATCTTTATTCATCAGTCAAAATATACAAAAGATCTTTTGAATAAGTTTGATTTACAAAATTGTAAGCCCTGTTCTACTCCCATGTGCAACACCACACAACTGGATGCAGATCAGAAAGGTAAAGCTGTTGTTGAAACACTTTACAGATGTATGATTGGGTCCTTGATGTACTTAACAGCTTCTAGACCAGATATCATGTTTGCAACTTGTGTTTGTGCTAGATTTAGGCTGCTCCTAAAGAGTCTCATTTGATTGCAGTCAAGAGGATCTTTAGATGTTTGCAAGGTACACAATCTCTAGGTTTATGGTATTCCACTGGACACTCTTGCAAATTAGTTGCTTTTTCAGACAGTGACAATGCAGGGTGTAAGTTAACTAGAAAGTCAACTTCTGGTGGATGTCAATTCCTAGGCAACTGTTTGATTTCTTGGCAGAGTAAGAAACAAACATTTTTTGCTACATCCACTGCTGAAGCAGAGTACATTGCAGCTGCAAGTTGTACTTCTGAGGTACTCTGGCTTCAGAACCAACTTTTCGATTATGGCATTCCAGAGACTAAGACTCCATTATTAATGGATAGTGCTTCAGCTCTGTGCATTGTCAAAAATCCAGTCCAACACTTTAGGACCAAACATATAGAGATCAGACATCATTTTATTAGGGACTGTTTTGAAAAAGGTCTGATTGATCCAAAGTTTGTGCCTAGTGCTGATGAGCTTGCAGACATTTTTACTAAGCCTTTGGCTAGTTCCACTTTCCAAAACCTAGTGTTAAGGCTCGGTATGCTGCAGCTAGAATAAGTGATAACTACTGATGATCTCAGAAACTAAGTACTGATGATCATTAGTAATCATATCACATATAGTACTAATTCTGTTAAAAAACTGATGATATCAGTAAAAACAGATCAAGTATTGATGTCCTATGAAACAACTGAAAACAACAAAAAGACTGATGAGTAAGTGTTGAGGATAGTATGAAATAGCTGAAAAGCTAAGAATTGACGAAAACTACTGATGAGAACTTTCTACTTTCTCTTCAGTTGTTTCTACAACTGCTTTTTCACCCTAAATAGCTTATGACAAAACCATGTCCTCAGTAGTTTCACAACTACTAATGACTAACACCAAGTCCTCAGCTATTTACAAACAACTAATGACAAAACCATGTCTTCAGTAGTTCTACAACTACTCATGACTAAAACCAAGTTACCAGTTGTTTACAACACCTGAAGACATAACCAAGGTTTTCAGTAGTTTCACAACTACTGATGAATATAACCAAGTCTTCAGTTGTTTTCAAAAACATCTAAAGCCAAAACCATGGTTTTCAGTAGTTTTATAACTGCTGATGCCTAAACCCAAACTTCAGTTGTTTCAACCTCTGACCTTTCAGTTGTTTTCTAACCCTGACTCTATAAATACCTAATCTTACAGAGCTTCATTATCTCCAAACCTAACGTTCAAAACCTCCACATCTTCTCTCACATTAATGGCGACCATGAAGCTTAAACCACGGCACAACTGTGTTGCCTACCTCACTAAATCACCATTCTGGACAAAGTTCGATAATGCCATTAATCTGATGGTCCATTTTCCCTACAAAACGACTTTCCTTTTAAATCCTACCATTCATGCCGAATCCCTCCATCAGTTCTAGACGAACGTCACCCTCATCACTGGGGAGAATAACACCGATTCTCTCCAGTCGTTCGTCAACAACCGACAGGTGGTCATCACTCCGTAAATCCTTCGCCAAACCCTACTACTAGATGATGCCACTTTTCCGCTGGGTATCCAAAGGGCACCACTGATCTATCCTTTGCCCACCATGGATACCAGGGTAACTTTAGCGCCTCTACCATCCTGAAAAAGCATTTCCATGATGCAGAACGTCTTATTTTTCATATGGTAAATGTTTTCTTAGCTCCTAAGACTTCTTCTTGGGATCAAATGTCGACCAGTGGCAGCAGGTATTCTTCTCTATCCTTGAGCAACAAAACTTAAATTTTTCTGAAATAAATTTTCTTGAACTTAAGGATATGGCCTCAAAACCTATTGCTAACCGATGGATATTATATCCTCGGTTCATCATGGCCATTATAGAGAAACAGCTGAAAACTGAGGGACTTGTTGGCCTTGGAGTCCCTGCCATGGCTGTATTGCCTGAGGTATACTCCAGGCACAACTCAGACCAATTACTCAAACAGGCAGCCAAGCTGCGAAAACCCACGCAGCTGGAACCCACAGCCACCACCTCCAAATCCAGAGTCCCCACCAAACACAAATCCAAAAAGCCAAAAATGGCTACTCAGGGAAATGAGTCCCCTGAGGATGCCCTTGTACCACAAACACAGGTCACACATACTGGTTTTAACCCCCCAGTTATGTCAAAGACTCAACCTGCCAAAGCCACGCAGGTATCCTCTCAACAGGGTCCTGTTGCAACCAATATTGGGGATCCCACATTGCTAGAACCTATCTCAATTGAGAGGGTTACCATTGAAGCGCACCACTCACCCCGGGTGCAATCTGCTTCTACCTAATCTCCACATGCAACCGCCCCTCCACGTCCTACACTTATTGTTGCACAAGTGCTGAGTCAGTTGCACTCCTCACCCCTCCCCAGAAACCAATTACAACTAGGCATACCTCAACCATTGAGGGGGAGGACCACAGTGCTTCTAACACCCTAGTGTAGAAACGGAGATTCGAATTCCTGGTGAGGCTGCCACTTCTCCTGCTTCAGCATATGATCAGGCTGAAGTTGGAAACATTCATAAGACCTCACCAGAGGCAACTACTGATGAAGGACATGGTCCGGAGGCAGGAAGTCCCCAGTACCATGACCATGGGGCACATGCTAGTACTGATCTACACTTAGAGCATGTTCATCCTGATTCTATCGGGAGGTCAAGTGATTCAGTAAACACTGATGATGACCTGGGCTTCTTTTATGATGTTTTAGCCAAAATACCATCCTCGAGGATGAGGTGAGCAGACTCAAAGAGCTGCTTGCCAAAATTTCTCAGGATCAAAGACCATCTACCCCTCAAAACCCACAGATGGCACCTTCCTCTGAAGGTCTCCCATACATAGAGCCACTCCAAAACACTCAGCCACCTGCCTCTGCTTCTGGCACTATTTCTTAGGGACAGAACCCCCTGAGCAAATAACTACTATCTTTCAACATTCCTTACCTCTCATCACCTCAAATATCACTGATATAGTGCTTAAAACCCTTGATGAGAGGCTTCCCTCAGTTATACAACCCTTGATAGAGGATGCTATGAGCAAAAGGCTTTTTGACAATCAAATCCTTGCAACCAATACAACCAAAAAGGGGGAGATTCGGTCAGTGAAAGCAAAAAGAAAGAGGATTGCAGATAGGAAAGAAACTGAGAAGGAGAAGGTGAAGGAAGCTGACATGGAGAAAGTGACTGAAAGTACTAAAGACTTTCATGTCATATACAAGAAAAGGAAGAATGAAAAGGAGACTGACTTGGAGACAATGGTGAAGGATGCTGATACTGAATACAGCCGATCAATGGATAACATCATTGATGAGTTGTTTAGGCAAGGTCACGACACTGAAAAACTTGACTCAGAAATCAGAAGACTGGAGATTGAAGAAATCCAAGCTAGATGGGCAAGTTATGATGTGTTGGAAAGGGAAAGGCTGGATATCATGATCAGATCATAGCGGAGTATCTTGGTAGATCATTGATTGAAATCAAGGCATGGTCCAGGGACAACATCTTGGAAATAACCACCAAGATGTGTTCGTCTGAAGTATACACCAAAGGATTGGTTATTGAAGCCTAAATGAAGCTGGTTCTTGGAGCAGGACTGAACTAGTCAAGCAATCTAAAGCCGAACTCACATCCAAAATGCTAGAACAGCCTGTCAAAATTCCCACACCAAAACCCACTAAAACAATCCCTTAACCCAAAAACCACCACAACCACAACCCACCAAACCAATTCCCTTACCCTCAAATGATGGGTTTGTTTGAACACAAGATCATAGTTTAACCTCTTAAACATTCTAAAATCGCAGCGGAAAGACAATATTATAAACTTACTTATAAGCTGAAAAATATGTTCTTATGGTGACATATATATGTTTAAAACAAACCAATACAAAAGATCATAATATGTGAACAAGCAAGCTATGTATAAGCAACAAGCAACACAATATGACAACCACAAAAGGGCTGCCAAGATACCTTCTCCAACAGCTGAAAAATCAAGAAAAGGAGGTGTATGATGCTGAAAATTGACCAAGACTTCAAGATTAGAGGTCCTCAAGCTTGTATACCCCAAGCCCTTGAAGTAAACACCACTCTTGCTAGGAGAACACATCAAAAACAACTCAAAAACCAAAAATTGCTCCTACTTTTGCTGCCTTTCGAGAGTGTAGAGAGAGAGAGAAAAGGGTTGTGGTGTTGCTTGCATATGAGATAGATCAGATTTTGAGTAGTAAAAGACTAGTTGAGTGTGTCTTAGTTTTCAAAGAAAAAGGTCCAATGAATGCCAGGGGGGGGCAAAAATTGCAATTCAAAAGGGTTTTCTCTCTTTAATCAAACACACATACCACTCACTATATAAGCCTTTTTGTCACACATTAAATAAGTCATCTACTAGACATATTTAAATGTGACATGTCTTCTCTAAAAAATTTAATTAAAGTATACTCTCATGTTATTTGTGTTATTTAAACCCTTAAATAACAAAATAACAATAAACCCATCAACAAATTATCCTCATAATTTGTTCCATTTCATATCCACTTATTTAGAAACCCATTTTCTAAATTGGTGTAAATATTAATTGCATGATCATATCATCAATAAAATATTAATTGGTGTTGCTAAGCTTGTTATTGGGTATAACCCGACTTGGATCATAACGTACTAACCGCATCAATATTCTATGTGTCTTGGGCACATGGAATCCAACAATCTCCCACTTGCCCAAGATTCATAGAAGATTGATGCAAGCAGTAAATACCGCCTAACAACGGTCTACTACCCTTAATACGCATGACTTATAGCCATTCAATAACATCATCCCTTTGAAGTACCCTACTTGAAATGATTTAGGTGAATCAATCATCTATCCTTTTGTTTCAGATGTCATGTTAAATCCAAGGACACAGAATGATCATTCCTTGTTGATTTAACTTAATCAGGCCTTAGACATCTAACTCTCAACGAATAAGACGAACAAATTCCATCTTGACCACATACGTTTCTCACAAACACCTCGAATCATACCTGAACATACCCTTATGTACTGTCCATTATTTCAGGGCAGTGAAGAATCAACTCAAGGCATAATACTTGGTGAATATCAAAACCCAATATGTATCTCAGGTCGGAGGATACCAAATGATATTCGCCTTTACTCAAAATTACTTATGATAAATCAATAAGATTCCATGTAGTAAAGTTTGAGTTGCGGGTTAGTCCAATATCTGTATCCCACAAATATCTATGAACCTTGGTAGCAACCCATTGCTCTATATTCATCCTTATAAATATCAACCAATCCAAGTTCATAATAATCTTACTCTCACACTTGTTCCCACAAGTATGAACGACTATGGACATTTAGAGTAAACAATTTACTCATGGATTAAACATGCTAAATTAGAACATTAATTGAAACATTATAACCAAATAATTTTATTCAAATAATATAGAGTTCCGCATATCCAAATACAAAATTCACAGATCAAATCCAATCACTAGAATATCGAAGTCCCATGGCACAAGTATGACCTTCATGCTTTGCCTTTTCAAGGAGCTTCATGAGAGGATCCGCAATGTTATGATCCGTATGAACTTGCGAATACATATCTTTCCCTTTTCAACTTCATCTCGTATTAGTTGAATCTCCGCTCAATGTGCCTTGTCTTTTGATGAGCACGAGGTTCCTTGATTGATCAATCGCACCCTCGTTATCACAAAAGATCTCTAGGGGGTCCTAAATAGAAGGGACAATCCCCAGATCGGCAATGAATTTCTTCAACCATGCAGCTTCTTGAGCTGCCAATGAGGCGGCGACGTATTTTGATTCTGTAGTTGATAGAGCCACCACATCCTGCTTGGAGCTCTTCCAAGAGACCGCTCCTCCATTCAGAATGAAAATATATCCCGATTGTGACCGAGAATCATCATGATCGTTTTGGAAGCTCGCATCCATGTAACCTTTACAACGAGTTCCTCATCACCAGATCCATAGATTAGGAACATATCTCTTGTCCTCCTTAGGTACTTAAGTATGTTCTTAACAGCCATCCAATGACTGTTTCCAGGATTTTGCTAGTAACGACTTGTCATGCTTAAGGCGCATGACACGTCCGGTCGAGTGCATATCATTGCATACATGATGGATCCAATAGCAGATGCGTATGCGACGGCCTTCATTTTATCTTGCTCATCCTTTGAGCTAGGACATTGAGTCGTACTCAATATCGTTCCTCTTTGAATAGGTACGGTACCTTTCTTAGAGTTCTCCATCTTGAACCTTTTCAAGATCTTATCAATGTATGCACTTTGATTCAAACAATCAACCGCCTTGATCTATCCCTATAGATCTTTATTCCCAGAATATAGGCGGCTTCACCAAGATCCTTAATGGAAAAACAAATTCCAAGCCAGGTTTTTACACCTTCCAAGGTTGGAATGTCATTTCCAAATAGTAGTATGTCATCAACATACAATACTAGGAAAGTACTGTGCTCCCACTAGCCTTTTTATACACACAAGCCTCATCAGCGTTTTTGATGAAGCCAAATTTCTTTAATCCTCATCAAAACGGTGATTCCAGCTTCTCGATGCTTGTTTCAATTCATAGATTGATTTCTTGAACTTGCATACTTTATTAGGATGTTTTGGATCGACAAAACCTTCAGGCTGAACCATATAGACATCTTCCTCAAGATATCCATTTAGGAAAGCGGTTTTGACATCCATTTGCCAAATTTCATAATCGTAATGAGCAGGTATGGCAAACAGTATCCTTATAGACTTTAGCATCGCAACAGGTGAGAAGGTTTGATCATAATCAACCCCTTGAGTTTGAGTGAAACCCTTTGCTACAAGTCTAGCTTTATAAGTATCCAAGTTTCCATACATATCGGTTTTCTTCTTGAAAACCCACTTACTTCAAACTATCTTGGAATTAAGAGGTGGTACAACAAGTTCCCAAACTTGATTGTCATACATAGATTGCATCTCAATGTTCATGGCTTCAAGCCATTTGTCACAATCCGAATTAGACACTGCATTATGGTATGTGCTTGGTTCATCTGAATCTACTACATAGCATCCATCCATGAAAAATCCGTATCTTTCAGGTGGATTACTAGTTCTACCACTTCTGTGAACGTTCTGTGTGTATTGATCAACCCCTTGATCTTCCTCAACATCCTCATATTGAGTGCTAGTTTCAACCAAACATGCATCGGGTTGTGGTTCTTGATCTTCCTCAAGATCCACTGTTCTACTGCTAGCTCCTTCCATAAGGAACTTTGCTTCTAAGAACTCACCCTTTTTGGCAACAAACACCTTTTGTTCCAGTGGATCATAGAAATAATATCCCATAGAATCTCTAGGGTATCCAACAAAGATACACTTGGTGGATCGAACTTCCAATTTGTTTGGGGTGGGAGTCTTAACATAAGCCTCATAACCCAGACCCTTAAGTATGATAGGGATGGAACTCTTCCATGCCATATCTCAAAAGGTGTCCTTTCCACCATTTTGGTTGGGGCCATATCTAGAATACAGGCCGCAGAGAGCAAAGCGAAACCCCAAAATGATAGAGGTAATGTGCTTCTAGCCATCATAGATTGAACCATATCCAATAAGGTTTGATTTCTCCTCTCAGACACACCATGATGTTGTGGTGTTCTAGGTGGAGTGAGTTGTGAGACGATCCCACAATTCCTAAGATGATCTTGAAAAGCATCACTTAGGTATTCACCTCCTCTATCGGTGCGGAGAACTTTAATCAACTTGTTAAGTTGATTTTCTACTTCATTCTTGAAGATTTTGAACATTTCAAAAGCTTCATCTTTGTGCTTTAATAAGTACACATACCCATAGAGGCTATAATCGTCGGTAAAGGTAATGAAGTATCTTTCACCATTCCTAGTCATTGGTTTAAAAGGACCACATACATCCGAATGTATGATTCCTAATAAATCTTTTGCACTTTCGTTAGTTCCACTAAAGGGTGCCTTAGTCATTTTACCTTGTAAACAAGATTCACATACATCAAATGAATCACATTCATTTGTTTTTAAAGACCATTCTTTTCAAGTGTTTGTATACGTTTCTTGTTTATATGACCAAGACGACAATGCCAAAGATAGGTATCACTCAAATCCAACTTGAGTTTCTTGGTGTTAGTATGGTACAATGAACTATTTAAAGCATTTTCATGAACCAATTCATAAATACTATTAATGGGAATTGCTTTAAAATAGAACATATCATTTAAAGAAACATGAATATCATTTTAAACAAAAGATAATACATAGTCATATTGTCTTAATTGCGATACAGAAATAATGTTCCTAGTCAAAGTAGGAGCATACAAAATATTTTTCAAAATAACATCCAAGCCACTTGGAATTTTTAGGATGTAGTCCCCATGAGCTTCAACTTGGACTTTGGTTCCATTGCCATGAAGAGACTAACATCCCCTTGATTGAAGTCCCTACTTCTTGTGAACCCCTGCAACAAATGCAAATGTGAGTTCCACATCCGGTATCCAATACCCATGTGTTAGAAGATGTAACATTTAGATCAATATGAATCATGTATTGTACCTGAGGTTTGCCCGGCATCCCTCTTGGCTTTCAACTCTTGGAGATGAACATGACAATTTCTTGCCCAATGTCCAATCTCCCCACACTTGAAGCATGGGTCATTGGTAGCAACCTTTTGCTTCTTCTCTTGTGGTTTGGGTGGCACCCTTGCCACCCCTTTCCCTTTTCCCCATACGGGTCCCTTACCCTTGGCAACCTTTGCCTTGGGTGCGGGATGAGGCCTTTTTTTGTTCCACCCTCATTGATGGTGAGAACGGGTAAAACCCTTTTACCCATGGCTGCCTCGGCCTTTTTCAGCATTGAGTGAAGCTCACCAATGCTTTTGTCCAAGCATTCATGTGTAGTTCAACACGAATGTGTCGAACTTCTGGTAAGGCCATTAAGGATCAAATCCGTGGCCAATTCATTCGAGACAGGACAATTAAGCCTCTCGAGGCGGTCAATATGACTTTTCATCTTAAGTACATAACATGAAACAGATTGGTTGTCGTCCATACGACATGAATGGAGTCCTCGAACCGTTTCGAAGCGCTCAACCCTTGCTTGCGTTTGGAACGTTTTCTTCAGCTGGGTTATCATGTCATAAGCTCCGTGATGTTCATACTCCTTTTGGAGATCCGGAGTCATGCTCGCTAGCATGAGACAAGACACTTGGACAGAGTCCTCAGTGTACTTGAGCCAATCGTTGTAGGCCTCCTCATCATCCTCAGCAGGTTGATCGGGGATAGGGTCGTCTAAAACATATGATCTTCTCTCTTGCTTCAGAATGATTCTCAAGTTTCGATACCAATCAATAAGGTTGTTATGATTTAGACGTTCCTTTTGGAGGATTGCTCGTAATGATTGGTTGGACGCGGATGAGTTATCGTGATTTTCATTGTTGGTGGCCATCTACAAAATTTAACAAATATCTATTTTAGTATTTTTGATATTGTTATTTTTAATAATTAATGCCTTTTAAGGTCATTTTTATATTAAATTCTAGAACCCAACATTACATTAATTGTGGTTAGGTGACCTTTATCCCACGATTTAAATTAATAAGGTGGTCAACGATTGACGGTTGCAACCATTTGTAACTTCTAGAGGTATGGGATCGACTTAAACATCATATGTAAAGTCGTCATGTTAATCCCATCAACACCATTTGGAAACCATATTTAGGTGATCCATTTAACATGGTTTGCAAATCAAGTTACCCTACTTGCACACACGTGTGCGTTTACCCACATAAGTGGTTAGGTGACCTTTATCCCACCAATGTGGTATCCCCACCTTAAATCACAAGTTCCCTCTAAATGGTTAGGTGACCTTTATCCCATTAAGAGTTTCCAAACGACTCAAGTGTTGTGCAAAAGGACGGTGTTAAACTTGTTGGTCAAAAGTTTAGAGATTTCATAATTCTAGTTTAGAAAACTCTATGTACTTGTATTTGCATGCTTTCAAATACAAGATACCCTATGGTCCTTTTAATAAAACCCATTTTATTATAAAATCATTAATCCTTTTGATAACTATTTATTAACACTTAATGATTAAGAACCATTTTGATATTAGCTTGTTAAGATCATTTTATTGAGATTGTTAATCATAACAAAATTCATACAATCATTCATAAAACCACAATCAAACAAGCATAATATATACAACCATAATGTGCATAACCATAGCTACTATTGTGACCACACTTGTTTGCCATGACAAGTGTGGTCATAAGGTGTTTCTTAAGGGTTGAAAATAACACAAAATAAGATCAATATAGACTCCCACTTGAACTTGCATCAATATGCTTCAAGTCCTTCTTTTGTGTCTTCTTCTTCTGCTTCTTTCCTGAGCATCTTCTTTTACAAAATATATATCCTAATACATATTTTCTAGTAAAAGAAATTACTCCTAATCTATTATTACATCCAATGAATAAATAGAAAAAATACATTTTAAACAAAGCACAAGTTTATATACAACCCCATTGAATGAATACAACCAAATAAAACATTCAATCCAAACCACAACAACAGAAGGTCTAAGTTAGGTTATGCACCAACATGAACATACATCATATCATCCAAAATTAACTAAGAATCCCCATTAAAACCCACGATTTTCAGCCAACATAAACTGAAAATACGGGTTTCAAACATAGTCCAAACAATATACATATCATTATACATATCTTTCAAGGTTTAATCAGAAGCATGTGTGATATAACCTTGCAAGCTTGGGGATTCAACATACAAGAACATTCCAGCCCTTAAAAGTTATAAAATCCCATAAAACAAATTTTATAAGGATACTAACAAGCATGCTATCCACATAACCAGCTCTAGATGCCATTGATGGGTTTGTTTGAACACAAGATCATAGTTTAACCTCTTAAACATTCTGAAATCACAGCGGAAAGACAATATATAAACTTACTTAATAAGCTAAAAAATATGTTCTTATGGTGACATATATATGTTTAAAACAAACCCAAAACAAAAGATCATAATATGTGAACAAGCAAGCTATGTATAAGCAACAAGCAACACAATATGACAACCACAAAAGGGCTGCCAAGATACCTTCTCCAACAGCTGAAAAATCGAGAGAAAAGGAGGTGTATGATGCTGAAAATTGACCAAGTCTTCAAGATTAGAGGTCCTCAAGCTTGTATACCCCAAGCCCTTGAAGTAAACACCACTCTTGCTAGGGAGAGCACACCAAAAACAACTCAAAAACCGAAAATTGCTCCTACTTTCTGCTGCCTTTCGAGAGGTGTAGAGAGAGAGAGAGAAAAGGGTTGTGTGTGTTGCTTGCATATGAAATAGATCAGATTTTGAGTAGTAAAAGACTAGTTGAGTGTGTCTTTGGTTTTCAAAGAAAAAGGTCCAATGAATGCCAGGGGAGCGGCGGAAAATTGCAATTCAAAAGGGTTTTCCCCCTTTAATCAAATACACATACACACTCACTATAATAAACCTTTTTGTCACACATTAAATAAGTCATCTACTAGACATATTTAAATGTGACATGTCTTCTCTAATTAAACAATTTAATTAAAGTATACTCTCATTTTATTTGTGTTATCTAAACCCTTTAAATAACAAAATAACAATAAACCCATCAACAAATTATCCTCATAATTTGTTCTATTTCATATGCAACTTATTTAGAAAACCCATTTTCTAAATAGGTGTAAATATTTAATTGCATGATCATATCATCAATAAAATATTAATTGGTGTTTGCTAAGCTTGTTATTGGGCATAACCCGACTTGGATCATAACGTACTAACCACATCAATATTCTATGTGTGTTGGGCACATAGAATCCAACATCAAAACCAATAGCCGATGATGTACCCCAGAAGAGGAAGAGAAGGGTACTGAGGCTAGAAGAAGATGAAGAAGATAATGATGAAGATGAAGATAGGCTACCAATCTCAGCTATTATACAATTGCCTAAGGCCACAAGTCACCCTCCAACAGTTACTCCTGAGTCTCAAAGACAAACTGTGAAAGTGAAGTTAGAAAAAGAAGAGCTTCACAAACAACATGATGAGGAACTGTTGAGAAGAGTTGATAAAACATATGCTGCCACATCTTCATCATCAACATGAAGAAGCATGCTCTCAGATTATACACTCTTAAACATACATTTCATTATCGAAAGGAGTGAGTGAGGATTTGGCCTGATCCCAGGGTGTCTCATAGGATTCAAAAGAAAAACATTCCACAGAGATACATTGGCCAAGAGAAGAAGATTGTAGATGAAGTGATCTCACTGGTCTTTGTAGTATCACCCTAGGAAATCCTAGATGACTTCAAGAAAGCCTATAAAGCTAAACTAACCCCACAAAAGATGCTGGAGAATAAAATGGTGAAAAAGGGGTTAGTATATAAGAGGCTTGAGGAAATTAGAAAGAATGAGCTCCAGTTGTTCTTAAAGGGTAATCACCCAGATGAATTTGCTCATAGAGTAATAACAACTATGGAACTCAAAAATAGGAAACATGTCAAATACCTATTTGAGGATTATGGGCTAGAATCACTGTTTGAAGGAGGAGCTGAAGAGCTTACCATGGAAGAACAAATAACCTTCCTTGAGGCCTATACAAGGGAGTCATACAGACTCATTATTGGGAAGTAGATCTCATGGATGGGGTAACAGCTCTGTGTCCAGTTTCCCAAGACAGAGTTCCCATTCATCCTTTGCCAAACAGATCATTAAGAGTTCTTCCCAGGCCTGTGCTTACATGGGTCACTTCTGAGCTGATCTAGAAGACAAAAAGACCAATCTTTCTGTCATAATAAGTGGGCCATCATCAATAAGTTTAAAGGTTTTGGCTGCATTGGTTCACGGGGAGTTTGTTGGCCCAAAAGAACCAATGAACCTGATCAGAAAAATCTCTAAGTCCCACAGACATCACAACAACTGTTGAAGACTTGATCAGCTGTTTGACAAAGTCTTAAGAGCAACAGCTGAAGAACAAAGTACTGAAGTCTTAAAAAGCTGAAGACCAAAGTCTGAAGATCAACAGCTGAAGACTAAAGTACTGAAGACTTAAAAAGCTGAAGACTAAACTACTGAAGACTTCAACAGCTGAAGACCAAAGTCTGAAGATCAACAGCTGAAGACTAAAGTACTGAAGATCAACAGCTGAAGTACAAAGACTGAAGACAACAGCTGAAGACATCAGTTGATGACAACAGCTGAAGTTCAAGTACAAGTACCGATGCCTTCAGAGTTTGTTACAACAGCTGAAGAAGAATTATTCAGTTGTTGTGATGGTTTCCTTTCAGTAGTTTTCTTTTTAGTTTCAGTACTTGTAAAACGACTGAAGAGCATGTTCTTCAATCGTTGTAGTTTCAGTAGTTTCTTTTCAATAGTTGTAGTGATAGTTAACACTTAGTATTTTTGTAAGAAGATGTTAGCTGTTTTGACATCTTCAGTAGTTGTGTTAACTATCAGTAGTTTGAATAATTTTGTTAGATGTCACTATCATGTGACATTAGCAGACGTCACATCTCCTTTATAAGAGATGTTGACCTAATTGTACGTGTGACATTCTGTTACCACGAAAGCGCATATTGAATGAAATATCTTTCGCAGAATTCTCTCTCTCTATAACCGTTTACTCTTATATCGAATATCAATTGTGTTCTTGTGAATTGTCTAATTCATTGTTTGATTTCTGCTGCATTACTCTCTAATCAATCAAACGTAGATCACTGATCCTTACACGTGACGTGGTGGAGTATATGCGTAAGTGCCTTACTTGTTTGCAAGTGAAGGCCGAACATCAAAAGCCGTATGGGAAGATCCAACCTTTGGTTATACCGGAATCGAAGTAGGAGCACATCACCATGGATTTGATTACGAAGCTGCCGTATACTCCGAAAGGGTACGATGCCATATGGGTGATTGTCGACCGTCTGACTAAAAGTACTCACTTCCTACCGATCCGCGAGACTATTCATCTTAGAGGTTGGCTGACCTGATCATCAAGGAGATTGTAACTCGTCATGGTGTCCCAGTGTCTATTGTGTCTCATCATGACACCCGGTTTACATCTAAATTCTGGAAGAAATTCCATGATGCTATGGGGACGAGGTTACATATTAGCACGGCTTATCATCCCCAAACTGATGGTCAGTCGGAAAGGACCATTCAGACATTGGAAGACATGCTTCGGGCATGTCTGATTGATTTTGGGGGAAGTTGGCATGACCACTTACCGTTAGCTAAACTCTCGTACAACAACAACTATCATGCCAGCATTGGCATGCCACCATACGAGATGCTATACGGTAGGAGATGCAGAACACCCGTATGTTAGGGTGATATTGGTCAAAAGGAATTGGGAAGCGTCAAGCTTGTATACCCAATCTGGATGTTTATTATCCTCAAAACCTGGTGGTTGACATACATAAACTTCTTCTTTTATTTTACCATATAAAAATGCACTTTTAACATCCATTTGAAAAACTTTAAAATTGTGAAATGCAACATAGGCTAAGAACAATCTAATTTCCTCGAGTCTGGCTACAGGGGCAAAGGTCTCATCATAATCAATACCTTCTTCTTGTGAAAACCCCTGAACAACCAGTCTGGCCTTGTTCTTAACAATAAGCCCATTTTCATCTGTTTTGTTCCTAAAGACCCATTTAGTGCCTATTGCACACTTACCTGGGGGTAGAGGAACCAGTTCCCACACTTGCTATTTCTTGAACCGAAGTAGCTCAAGCTGCATGGCTTCCACCCATCCATTGTCTCTCAAAGCAACATGATAGTTCTTTGGCTCTTGCTGACTGATGAAGAGAGCATAGAAGCACAAGTTAGAAAATTGACTTCTGGTTGAGACGCCAGCATTGATACCACCAATGATTTGAGACATGGGGTGATTCTTCAGCTCTTGGTGCACAATAAGATCAGTGCAAGTCTTTGTAGTCGGTTCAGCATCAGCAGATGTTGATTCAGATTCTTGAAACCAAGTATTAGATGGCACATCACACGATGTAGAGGAATCACAAATCTCATCAGCATTTGTTGTGAATGGAGCTGCTGAAGGTACAGGAACATCAAGTTTAGCAGACTCAGGCAGTTGGTCACTGAACTTGAAAAGGTGAGTACTGATATCATCATCATCTTCAATACCACCAGGTGGAAGACTTGCTGCAGAAGATGATTTATCCACATGATCTGCAACAGCTGGAGTTTGATAAGGAGCATATTGCAGTATGTCCAGATCAAACAACTCCACAGGGTTTTGTGGAATTTTATCCTTAGGAGATTCATTGAATTTCACATGCAAGGTTTCTTCAACTATCTTTGTTCAGCAGTTGAAGACTCTGTATGCCTTGCAAGTGGATGAATAACCTACAAAATACCCTACATCCACCTTAGGATCAAATTTGTGGAGATGACCCTTTGTGTTGAGAATGAAACAAGGACATCCAAAGGCTCTGAAGAATGAAATCAAAGGAGCCAAATGATGTAGAGCTTCATATGGAGTCTTCATCAACCTCTGATTTACTAACACTCTATTCTGCACATAGCAAGCTGTATTGACAGCTTCAGCCCAAAAGGTCAAACGCAAACCAGAGTCAGCCAACATGGACCTTGCGGCTTCAATTAAAGTCTTGTTCTTTCTCTCCACTACTCCATTTTCTTCTGGAGTCTTTGGGATGCTAAACTGCCTTTTGATTCCTTTTGAAAGATAAAAATCATCAAGTGTATGGTCTCTGAATTCAGTACCATTGTCACTCCTTATACACTTGACTCATAGGGAATACTGCTTCTCAACATACAGCACAAAGTTTATAATCTTCTGAGCAACCTCATCCTTTGAATGTAGAAAGAAAGTCCATACGAATCTGGAGTAATCATCCACAATTACCAGACAGTATTTCTTCTTTGCCATGCTCATCACTCTCACAGGACCAAATAAATCCATGTGCAGTAACTGCAAGCAGGCAATGGACTTAGGTTCTTCAATGGGAGGGAATGATACTTTGTGTTGTTTTCCTTTCAAACAAGCAGTGCAGGCTTCATCATAGTGGAACTCCTTTGTTGATAAAACTCTCACTAAACGATTGTGGATCATCTGATTCATGTTTCTGAGATTGACATGACCCAGCCTTTTATGCCATAGTTTAGATTCCTGAAGAGAGGCTTTGGAGAACAGGCATGGATGACCCTTCAAATCAATCTTCTTTGACAAATCCAAGGCATACACTCTTCCAATCCTGTTGGCCTTCAGGAGAGTATGTTCATCCATTACCTTGTCAATCAGCCTCAGAACTTGGGAAGACAAAATCCTGCAGTTCTGGCTTGTGAAAAGTGCAACATACCCTTATCACACATCTGACTGACACTCAGCAGATTATACTTGAGATTCTCCACATGGTTGACATCATCAAACCTGATTTGTCCATTAGACACATATCCTTTCCCAATGATGTAACCTCTAGCATCATTTCCAAATGAAACAAATCCCTTCTTCCTTGAGAGTAGTCATTAAGAAGAGAACTGCTCCCACTCATATGCATTGATCCTCCACTGTCCACATACCAGATGCTCCTTTGGCATGTTGAAGAACCCTGCATAAAAGAAAACTAGTTAGATTTTGAGACCCAAACCTTTTTGGTTTTGGGTCTGTTTTCATCAACAGATGCAACCATAACTTGTTTCTTATGATTAACAGCTGAAGAAGGAGATGGTGCTGAAATGGATTCCTTGGATTTGGGCTTGGAATGCCTTTTCAGTGATTTGATCACAGGTGCATCTAATTGGTTAACTCTCCCCAACAAATGTTGAACCATCATAACAAGTTGTGTCTTATTTGTAGCCAAAGCTTTCAGCTCTTGTGACATATCAGTACTTGTGTTTGATGAGTTCCTGTGATCCACCATTTCCACCTTAAAATTAACAAACTTAGTCTGATGTTTATCATGAGGAGCACCATCAGCTGTTTTGTGATTAACCTTATCCTTCTTTTTGATTTGGTTTAAGGCTTGGGTTTATCACAATGGAATGATTGCAGTACAAACTTGGTCTCAAACTCAGTTTTTATTTCATCCATCTGGATTTTAATGAGCTTATCTCTGTTGAGTTTGGAACCCTTTCTGTACCAACATTCATCAGAAAGATGATTGAATTTACCACATATTTCACATGGCTTATTCTTCATCTTGGATTGACCAACTACTGATGAGGAAACTACTGAAGGTGTGCTCTTAGTACTTTCCTCCTTTCAGTAATTTTGTTCAGTACTGAAGAATCTGTAACAACTGAAGAGTTGTTCTTCAGCTGTTTTTTGTCAGCAGTGTTAATCCATTTATCTCAGCTGATTTGAAATGCTTTTCAGTTGTTGTAACTTGCCCTTTAGTACTTAAGTTATTTTGAGGGACAACATCTGAAATACTCAGCTTCATGTGCTTATCGGTAGTTAACCCATCAGCCAATTGACTTGCTGAGGTATCAACCCTTATTTCATCTTGTGATTTTGGGAGATCACTTGTGGATGATGCACACGATAATGTGGTTTGGAGATTGCTTTCACTATCATATTTTACTATTGGTTTTGGAGTAAAATCTGTTGGAGGTGCAATATGGTTATAACCAATTCCAAACTTCACATTCGAAGCAGATTGCTTACTGAGCAGCATTTCAAATCCCTTGCAGGATGACACCCAGCGGTCACACTCTACTTGGGTAACTGCAAGTTTTTATTTGAGTTCCTTATGGTTCTCAAGAATGACCTCTGGCTTAGCCTTTTCATCATTTATTGACATTTAAGCTTATAAATCTCATCATCTTTATCCTTAAGGACAGACTCATATTCAACTTTTCTTTTGGAAATAGTTTGCTCAAGCTCTAGATTTTGATTAATTACAGCTACATTTGCTTCTCTAATAGAGACAAATGCATCTATGCAAGATTCAGAACAAAGCTTGGCCTTAGCCTCAGAAGATACCTGGGTTACCTGTGAAGAAGATGCATTGGAGCAAGAACCCTCAGTAGATTCCAGGGCCATGAGAGCTAGATTCCCAAAAGGATGTTTACCACCATGTTGACCATCACCAGTAAATAATTGCTCAGTACCAGAGAGAACATCTGGTAAACTGCTCCAGCTACCAGGGGTGAAAAAGCTGTGATGAGGTTGTGAATGAGATGGTAGAGGCTCAGGTAATGCTTATGATTGTTATGCAGTAGGAACTTGAACTAGATTTGGCTGAGGCATGTAATAGCAGGGATACAGATATGACATTGGACCCTGAGGGACAAAATATGCGGGTGAAACAGGTTGTGAATGATGACCAGAACTAGCAGGTTGTTGCCCCCTGTTTTGTGGACTAGTGCTTAGAAAAGTCACAAAGGGTGCAGAGGAGTTAGATCCAGATGATCTACACTCTCTTGCAAAGTGTCCAAGCCTTTGGCATTTGTGACACCTCAACTTACTCTTGTCAAAACCAACTTGGTTTTGCCAGAGAGTCCTAGAAATTTCCTGCCAGTCCTCTTGTAGAACTTCTGAGATCTGATATTAATCAAGGCCATTTGCTCAAAATATCCATCTCTTCTAGATCATCATCAGCTATTCCTTTCAAATCATCCATGATAAAACATAAATTGTCACTATTACAGCCTGAGTGACTATCAACACCAACAAATGAATGATCTGAACTGTTTGAAGAGAAATCTATATGCTCATCATAATTACTTTCAGATGCAGCATATTCTGACTCATGACCAACCAAGGCAGTGTTCCCTGGTACAAAGTCTGTCAGGATCAGTGATCACAAGTTTGGTGTATTAGAGTGTAACACATCGGAATAAGAACAAGAATTAGACAAATTGTAGCAAGAAATTGATAATCGTATGCATTAAGAACAAATACGGTTATAACGAGAGAATATATTTCTGTAACAAGGAATGTTTCTATAATATTGAATATTTCTGATCAAATCATCCTGCTTATTACAATAAGTTGACACTCCTTATATAGAGTGCAATCGCTGCTGTTATCACGGGAAAGTGACAACTGGCAGATCTATTACAAAAATAACTAACTCTTAACAAACTACTGAAATGTTCACAACTACTGAGAACATATCAGAGTGTTAAGTACAAAATATGAAACTACTGATAAGAAACTACTGAAACTACAATGACTGAAGAACAAGCTCTTCAGTCGTTTTACAAAACTACTGAAAAACATAAAACTACTGATGAGCACAACAACTGAAGAAGTATTCTTCAGCTGTAGTGTCAAACTACTGAACAGATAAAACATAAAACTACTGAAAGGTAAACCGTCACAACTACTGAAGAAGACCTCTTCAGCTGTTGTGACAACGTCTGATACTTTGGTCTTCAGCACTTGTGTCTTCAGACTTTGTCTTCAGCACTTGTGTCTTCAGACTTTGTCTTCAGCACTTGTCTTCAGACTTTTTCTTCAGCACTTGTCTTCAGACTTTGTCTTCAGCACTTGTCTTCAGACTTTCTCTTCAGCACTTGTCTTCAGACTTTGTCTTCAGCACTTGTCTTCAGACTTTGTCTTCAGCACTTGTCTTCAGACTTTGTAATCAGCTTTTATCTTCAGACTTTGTCTTCAGCACTTGTGTTCAGACTTTGTAATCAGCTGTTGTCTTCAGCTGTTGTGGTCTTCAGTAGTTGTTGTGACGTCTGTGGGACTTAAAGGTTTTTCTGATCCGTCTCATTAGTTCTTTTGGTCCAACAAACTCCCCCTGAACCAATGCAGCCAAAACCTCTAACTTTATTGAGGTCCCACTTATTGTTGGCAGAATGGTTGGTCTTTTTCCTTCTTGATCAGTTGAGAAGATGACCCATATAAGCACCGGCCTGGGAATGAGTCTTTGATGATTTGGTTGGCAATGTATGGATGGGAGCTCTGTATTGGGGAATTGGACACTGAGCTGTTCCCCCATCCATGAGACTCACTTCCCATGTATAAGCCTGTAGGATTCTCTGGTGTATGCTCTGAGAAACATAATTTGTTCTTCCATGGTCAGGTTCTCAGCTTCACCATCAAACAATCCTTCACGCTTATACAGCTCTAAGATGTACTGGGCCAGTTTGCCATTTTTGAGCTCAACTGTTGTAATCTGTCTGTATGTAAACTCATCAGGATGAGTCCCTTCAAGTAACAGACTGAGTTCATTTTGTTTGAAGTTCTCAAGCCTCTTGTAGACTAACTCCTTTTTAATAACTCTGTTCTCTAACATCTTTTGGGGTGGCAGTTTAGTCTCACAGGCCTTCTTGAAATCTTCTACAATCTCCGAGGGTGATACTACAAGGACCACTGTGATCTCTTCATCTACGATCCTTTTTACTTGGCCCTTGTATCTCGAAGGAATGTCTTTCTTTACAATCCTATGAGCCACCCTAGGATCAGGCCATAGTCTCAGCTTTTCCTTCTGATATTGAAATGTGTTGGCAAGGGTGTACAACCTCAGAGCTTCTTTCTTCATACTAATTATTGATGAAGAAGCAGCATAAGTTTTGTCGATGCTTTTCAACATCTCATCGTCATGAAGCCTTTGCTGCTGCTCTTCTTCAATCCTTACTCTCATAGTTTCCATCTGTGAGGTGGGAGTGATGGGCATGGGTTTGGCTTTAGGTAATGTTAGGATTGCAGACAGAGGCAGCCTATCTTCTTCCACATCATCCTCTTCTTCTTCTTCTTGTAGCCTCAACACCCTTCTCTTCTTCTTCTTGGGTGCATCATCGGCTGTTGGTTTAGAGGGTAAGGGAGTTGGTTTTGCGGGTTGTGGTTGTGGTTGTTTTGGAGAGGGAATGTTGACAGGCTGAGTTAGCATTTTAGAGGTGAGTGTGGCTTTTGAGTGTTTGGCTAGCTCAGTCCTGCTCCCTGCTCCTGCTTCATTCAAAGCTTCGACTACTAAACCCTTAGTGTATGCTTCAGACGAACAGATCTTCGAGGTTATGGCCAAGATACTGTCCCTGGTCCATGATTTAATCTCGATCAATGATCTCCCAAGATATTTTGCAATGAATCTGATCATGATCTCTAGTCTCTCTCTTTCTAATGCATCATAACTTGCCCATCTTGAGTTAATTTCTTCAACTTCAAGTCTCCTGATCTCTGAGTCAAGCTGTGCAGTATCGAACCCTCGTCTATACAGTTGATCAATAATGGCATCCATTGATTTACTATGTGTAGCATCTGCCATTTTGATTATCTCATCGAGTTGGAGTTCTTTCTCTTTTCCTTCACCCTTCTCTTCTTATATGTGACATGAAAGTCTTTCGACTTTCACCCACTTGATCATTTTTGGTTCCCTTCACAGACTCCTCTTCCTTCTCAGTTTCCTTTTCTTTTAGTTTGCTCTTCCTCTTTGCTTTCACTTACTGACTCTCCCCCTTTTTGGTTGCATTGGTTGCAAGGGTTTGAGTAGCAGAAAGCCTGGTGCTCACAATCTCCTCCACCAGGGGTTGTATGATTGAGGGAAGCCTCTCATCCATGGTTTTAATCACAATGTCTGTGATCATTGGGGTGATGAGAGGTAGGGTTTGCTGAAAGATAGCAACTGTTTGCTCAGAGGGGTTCTGTCCTGAGAAGCAGTGCCAAAACAGAAGCTGGTGGCTTGGGAGTTTTGAGTGGCTGAGTGTGTGGGAGACCTTCAGGTGAAGGTGCCATCTGTGGGTTTATGTTGGTGGCAGATGGACTTGCTTCTTGAGAGAATTGGTCAAGTAGTCTTTGTAGTCTACTGACTTCTTCTTCAAGAATTGTGTTCTGGGCCAGATTATCATAAAAGAAGCCCAGGTCATCATCAGCAGATGCTGAAGCACCTGACCTCCTGCTTGTAGCAGGATGTACATGCACTGGGTGTAGACCAGTTTAACATGTGCCCCTTTTTCTTGGAACTGGGGACTTCCAGCCTCAGGACTATGTCCTTCATCAGCTGTTGCCTCTAGTGAGGTCTTAGCTATGTTACCAGCCTCATTCTGATCATGTGCTGATTCAGAAGAGGTGGCAGCCTCACTAGATGTTCTAATATCCATATCCATGCGAGGAGATAGAACGTGTAAACGCCGGTGCTGTGGGTTGTCAGAAGCATGGTGATCCTCGTCCTCAATAGTGTGGTTCTCCCCTTTGTTGGTGGTTGTTGGGGAGGAGGAGAGGCATGCAGCTGAGTCAGCACGTTTGCAATGATAATGGTTGGACTTTAGGGGGCGGTTGCATGGGGAGATGGGGTAAAAGCAGTGTGCACCTGGTAGAATGGTGCTCTTCAATGGCAATCTCCTCAAATGAGGGTACCCCTTCTGTGGTTGCTGCAGGCTCCTTTTGAGAGGAATCCTGAGCGGCTGTGGCTGGGAGAGTCTCTGATACTGCTGGGGGGTTTAAGCCAGCAAGTATATCCTGCCTTGGTGGTACAGGAGCATCTTCAGGGGACTCATCTCCCTGAATAGCTGTTTCGGGGCGTTTTGTTTTTGTTTGGTGGGGACTCTGGATTTTGAGGTGCTGGCTGTGGGTTCCAGCTGCGTGGGTTTTCGCAGCTTGGCAGCCATTTTCAGTGATTGGTCAGAGTTATGCCGGGAGTATACTTCCGGCAGTACAGCCATAGCAGGGACTCCCAGGCCAACAAGTCCCTCAGCTTGAAGCTGGTTTTCAATTATGGCCATTATGAACCTAGGATATAATATCCAACGGTTAGCAGTTTGTTTTTGGGCCATATCTTTGAGCTCAACAAATAGTATTTCAGAAAAATTTAAAGGTTGTTGCTCAAGGATGGAGTGCATTACCTGTTGCCACCTTGTGGACATTTGATCCCATGATGAAGTCTTGGAGGCAAGGCATACATTTACCATATGAAATATGAGATGTTCGGCATCCGGGAAATGTTTCTTCAGTATGGTAGATGCACTCAGGTTACCCTGGTATCCATGGTGGGCAAATGATTGATCTGTTGTGCCTTTTGGATAACCAGTTGGGAAAGTGGCATCATCCAGATTAAGGGTTTGACGAAGAGTGTCTGGAGTAATGACCACTTTTTGGCCATGGACAAACGATTGAAGAGACTCTGTGTCATTCTCCTCAGAGACCAGAGTGACGCTTGTCCAGAATTGGTTAAGGGATTCGGCATATATGGTGGGATTTACCAGAAAAGCCGTTTTGTAGGGTGACTGAACCATTAAATCAATGGCGTTGTGAAACTTGGTCCAGTATGGCGATTTGGTGAGATGTGCGACACAGTTGTGTCGTGGTTTTACTTGCATAGTTGCCATTGATGAAGAGAGGGTAGAGAGTTTTTGAACGTTAGGTTTGAGAAGAGAAGATAAAAGCTCTGAAGATGGGATAAGGTATTTAAAGGGTCGGGTTAGAAAACGACTAAAGGTTTTGGTGTGAGTCATCAGTTGTTGAAACTACTGATGACGTGGTATTAACATTCAGAGGTTTGAAAAGGCTGACCGTATTGGTGTGATCAGCAGTTGTTATAAGACAACTGAAGACTTGGTTTAACCGTCAGACGTTGAAACAGCTGAAGTCTCTGATTTAGTCATCAGTAGTTATAAAACTACTGAAGAAAGTTTTGACTTCAGGTGATGAAACAACTGAAGACTGGTATTAGTCATCAGTAGTTGCGAAACTACTGAAGATAGTGGTTTTGTCAGCAGTTGTTGTAAACAGCTGAAGACTTGGTGTTAGTCTTCAGTAGTTGTAAACTACTGAAGACATAGTTTTGGCTTCAGTTGTTTTAATGAAACAACAGTTGTAGAAATAACTGAAGAGTAATTACTCATCAGCTGTTTTCGTCAATTCATAGCTTTTCAGCTGTTTCACACTGTCCTCAACCCTTACTCATGAGACTTTTCATCTGCTTTTCAGGTGTTTCATAGGACATCAGTAATCTGCATTTCTGATATCAGTAGTTGTAGTTGCATCAACTGTTGTGACTACATTAGCTGTTGTAGCTACATCAGTTGTTTTAGCAAATAAAGTACTTCAGTACTAGTGAGGTATGTAGCCTTCAGTAGTTATAAAAACTACTGAGGAAAAAAAAACTCATCAGGACTTATATGTGACAATAATGAACTAATGATCATCGGTACTTGTGAGCTGAGATCATCAGTAGTTGTCACTTATTCTAGCTGCAGCATACCAAGCCTTAACACTAGGTTGTGGAAAGTTGAACTATCCAAAGGCTTAGTAAAAATGTCTGCAAGCTCATCAGCACTAGGAACAAATTTTGGATCAATCAGACCTTTTTCAAAACAATCTCTAATAAAATGGTGTCTGATTTCAATATGTTTAGTCCTAGAGTGCTCGACAAGATTCTTGACAATACAAAGAGCTGAAGAGCTTTCCATTAACAATGGGGTCTTAGTCTCTGTTATGCCATAATCCAATAATTGGTTTTGAAGCCAGAGTACCTGAGATGTACATCTTGCAGTGGCAATGTACTCTGCTTCAGCAGTTGATGTAGCAACTGAGGTCTGTTTCTTGATCTGCCAAGAAATCAAGCAGTTGCCTAGGAATTGACATCCACCAGAAGTTGATTTCCTGGTCAACTTACACCCTGCATAGTCACTGTCAGAAAAAGCAACTAATTTACCAGAATGTCTAGTAGAATACCATAAACCTAGAAATGGAGTGCTTTGCAGATATCTAAAGATCCTCTTGACTGCAATCAAATGAGACTCCTTGGTGCAGCCTGAAATCTAGCATAAACACATGTAGCAAACATAATATCTGGTCTAGAAGCTGTTAAATACATCAAGGACCCAATCATACATCTGTAAAGTGTTTCATCAACCACTTTACCTTTCTGATTTGTATTCAGTTGTGTGGTGCTGCACATGGGGGTAGAACAGGGCTTACAGTTTTGTAAATCAAACTTTTCCAAAAGATCTTTTGTGTATTTGGATTGATGAATGAAAATTCCATGAGCCTTTTGTTTGATTTGCAAACCCAGAAAGAACTGTAATTCTCCCATGGCACTCATTTCAAACTTCTGTTGCATCAACTTTGTAAAGGCATCACACAACTGTGGATCAGAGGATGCAAAAATAATATCATCTACATAAATTTGAACAAGTAGATTATGCTGCCCAGCTTTCTTAATGAATAAAGTCTTATCTTTGGAGCCTCTAGTGAAATTATTTTCCAGAAGAAAGTTTGATAATGTCTCATACCAGGCTCTAGGAGCTTGTTTCAACCCATAAAGAGCCTTATCAATCTTATACACCCATTAGGATGTTTATTGTCCTCAAAGCCTGGTGGTTGACATACATAAACCTCTTTTTAATTTTCCCATACAAAAATGCACTTTTGACATCCATTTGAAAACTTTAAGGTTTTGATAAGTAGCATAAGCTAAAAACAATCGAATTGCTTCCATTCTGGCTACAGGGGCAAAGGTTTCATCATAATCTATACCTTCTTCTTGTGCAAACCCCTGAACAACCAGACTGGCCTTGTTCTTAACAATAAGCCCATTTTCATCAGTTTTGTTCCTAAACACCCATTTAGTGCCTATTGCACACTTACCTGGAGGTAGAGAAACCAGTTCCCACACTTGCTGTTTCTTGAACTGAAGAAGCTCAAGCTGCATGGCATCAACCCATCAATTGTCCTTTAAAGCAATGTGATAATTCATTGGCTCTTGTTGATTGATGAAGAGAGCATAGAAGCAGAAATTTGACAATTGACTTTTTGTTGATACGCCAGCAGTGATATCACCAATGATTTGAGACATAGGGTGATTCTTCAGATCTTGATAAACAATGAGATCTGTGCAAGTGTTTGTAGCAGACTCAGCAGCAACAGATGGTGATGGTGAATCATTTCCTTGAAACCAATCATTGGATGGTAATTCAAAGGAAGTTGAATTTGAAGAAATCTCATCAGCATTTGTTGTGGATGGTGCTACTGGAGCTACAGGACCATCAGGTCTAGCTGAATCAGGCAGTTGATCACTAAACCTGAAGAGGTGAGTACTGCTATCATCATCATCAGCACTAGAAGAACCACCAGGTGTTGAACTGTTGACAGGAGCAACAACAGGAGTTTGATAAGGAACATATTGCAGTATCTCCAAATCAAAATCTCCACAGGGCTTTGTAGAATCTTGTCATTTGGAGATTCATTAAACTTAACATGTAGAGTCTCTTCAACCATCTTTTTTCTACAGTTGAAGACTCTGTATGCTTTGCAAGTTGATGAATAACCAACAAACTACCCTGCATCCACCTTAGGATCAAAATTTTGGAGTTGATCCCGTGTGTTGAGAATGAAACAAGGGCACCCAAATGCTCTGAAGAATGAAATTAGAGGGGCCAAATGATGAAGAACTTCATATGGAGTCTTCATCAACCTCTGATTTACTAGAACTCTATTCTGTACATAGCAAGCTGTATTGACAGCTTCAGCCCAAAAAGTCATTGGCAGTCCAGAATCAGCCAACATGGACCTTGCAGCTTCAATAAGGGTCCTGTTCTTTCTCTCCACTACTCCATTTTGCTCAGGAGTTCTTGGGATGCTATACTGCCTCTTGATTCCCTTTGATAAGTAAAACTGATCAAGTGTCTGGTTTCTGAATTCAGTACCATTGTCACTCCTCACACACTTAACTGGTAGGGAATACTGCTTCTCAACGTGTAACACAAAGTTCATAATGGACTGCGCAGCCTCATCCTTTGAGTGCAAGAAGAAAGTCCATACAAATCTGGAGTAATCATCCACAATTACCAGACAATATTTTCTTAGCCATACTCATCACTCTCACAGGACCAAACAGATCCATATGAAGAAGCTGTAAGCAGGCGGTGGACTTAGGTTCTTCTATGGAGGGAAATGAAGCTTTGTGTTGTTTTCCTTTTAAACAAGCAGTGCAGTTATCTTCACACTTGAACTCCTTCATAGGCAGTCCCCTTACTAAACCATGGTTTATCAACTGATTTATGTTTTTGAGATTAACATGACCCAGCCTTCTATGCCATAGAATAGATTCTTGAGGGGAAGCCTTGGAAAATAGGCAAGGATGGCCTTTGAGATCTATTTTCTTGGAAAGTTCTAAGGCATACACTCTTCTGTCCTGTTGGCCTTTAGGAGAGTGTGTTCATCCAACACCTTATCAATCAAACTTAGAACTTTGGATGACAGAATCCGACAGTTCTGACTGGTGAAAAGAGCAACATGGCCTTTGTCACACATTTGACTAACACTCAAGAGGTTGTACTTGAGATTTTCCACATGGTTAACATCATCAAACTTTATTTCCACATTGGAAACAAAGCCTTGCCGATGATGTAACCTTTGCATCATTGCCAAATGACACAAACCCTTTCTTCCTTGAGAGTAGTCATTAAGAAGTGATCTGTTTCCTGTCATATGCATGGATCCTCCACTGTCTACATACCAGATGCCTCTGAGGTATGTTGAAGAACCCTGCAAAATACAACAAATTAGTTAGATTTTGAGACCCAAACCTTTTTGGTTTTGGGCCTGTTCTCATCAACAGATGGTAAACTAACATGTTTGTTGGAAACAACAGCCTGAGAGGAAGAAACTGGTGAAGAAAAGGAATCCTTTGGCTTGGACCTCCTTTTCTGTGGTTTCAACATAGGAACATCTATTGGTTAACTCTTCCCAATAGATGTTGAACCATCATAACCAGTTGTGTCTGATTTTGTGATAAGGCTTTCAGCTCTTCAGACACATTGGCATTGGAGTTTGATAAGTCCTATGTTGCACCTTCTTCTTTTGAGCAATCTCAGCTGTTACATGTTTAACCCCATCCTTTTTGGATTTCTTTTTGGACTTAAGGGTTACAGGATTTGATGTTGCTGGTACAAATGTGGCTTCAAACTCAGTTTTCATTTTAACCATTTTCTCTTTACTTTCCTCTTTATGTTTGAGTTTGGATCCCTTTTTGTACCAACAATCATCTGTAAGATGATTGAACAAACCACATACTTCACATGGTTTCTTCTTCATCTTATGTTGATCATCAACTAAAGAGAATGAAACTACTAAAGACTTGCTCTTCAGTACTTTGGAAGCATTATTTGCTTTCTTGACTTCCTCTTTAGTAGTCTTCAAACTCTTTCTACTGACAGTTTTCTTCTCTTTAGTGCTGACAGTAGTTGGAGTTTGAACTTCAGGTGTTAAATCTTGCTGTCCAGTCCTTTCAGGACTTCCAGAGATAGCTCCTGAGTTGATCATCTCTTTGATCATGTGAGTGTCAGCAGTGGAACCATCAACATTAGCTGATGGGTTCTGAGAGGGCTTAGTGCTGACTTCAACTTTTGATGATGCTCTATAAAAAAGTGAATCACATGATGAGGTGGATTGGTTATTGCTTTCTCCATCAGATTTCACTTCTGCTCTTGAAGCAAAATCTATAGGAGTAGCAGTGTGATTATAACCAATACCAAACTTCACATTGGAAGCAGATTGCTTACTAAGAAGCATTTCAAAACCTTTGCATGATTGTATCCATCGATCACACTCTACCTGGGTGACAGCAAGGGTTTCTTTGAGACTTCTCTGGTCTTCCAGAATAACCTCTAGCTTGGCCTTTTCATCATTTAATTGGCATTTAAGATTATAAATCTCATCATTTTTACTATTAAGAGCAGACTCAAACTCAGCTTTTCTTTTGGAAATGGTTTTCTCAAACTCAAGTTTTTGATTTATTAATGCTACATTTGCCTCTCTAATGGAGACAAAGGCAGCAATGCATGATTCAGAACATAACATGGCTTTAGCCTCTGAAGATACCTGAGTTACCTGTGAAGATGATGCATTTGAGCAGGAACCCTCAGTAGACTCCAGGGCCATGAGAGCCAGATTCCTAAAAGGACTGTCACCACTATGTTGACCAGCACCTGTGAACAGTTGTTCATGACCAGACATGTCATCCGGTAAACTGCTCCAGTCAACAACTCCAAGGGTGAAGAAGCTGTGTTGTTGAGGTTGAGGAGGTTGATGAGATTGAGATGGTTGAGGTTCTGGTAGGGCATGAGGTTGTGGTACTAGAGGAACTTGAACTTGATTTGACTATGGCATGTAATAACAGGGGTAAGGATATGGCATTTGACCCTGAGGAACAAAATATGCAGGAGATTGTGGTTGAGAATGATGACTAGAATTGACAGGATGTTGCCCTCTGTGTTGTTGACTGTTGCCAGGGAAAGTCACAAAAGGTGCAGAGGAATTATATCCAGATGATCTGCATTCTCTAGCAAAGTGTCCAAGCCTGTGGCATTTGTGACACTTCAACTTACTCTTGTCAAAACCAACTTTGGTTTTGCCAGCGAGTCCTGGGAACTTTCTTCCAGTTCTTTTGTAGAACTTCTGAGATATGATATTTATCAAGGCCATTTGGCTCAAAATATCCATCTCTTCTAAGTCATCATCAGCAATCCCCTTGAGATCATCCATGATGATGCATAGATTGTCATTATTACACCCAGTAAACTGACTATCAACACTTACAAACGCAGAATCAGAAGTGTTTGAGGAGAAATCAATATGCTCATCATACTGGCATTCAGATGAAGCATATTCTAACTCATGACCAACCAATGCAGTGTTGCCTGGTACAAAGTCTTCAGTGAGCTTTCCAGATGAAGACAGTTTTCGTTTCTGTTCTATCTCTCTCTCAAATGTGAGCAATTTCCCATGGAGTTGGGTGAGAGATAGTTTGTCCAGATTTGCACTAGAGCGTAGGACAATAGTATATGTGTCCCATCTCTCAAGCAGTGTTCTGAGAAATCTGTTATTCATCTGGATATTAGTGTACTCAAGTTTGACCATTTTTAATTCAGAGATCAAACAAGAGAACCGCTCAAACTGTTGAGTCAGTGTCTCGTCCTTTCTATGAGAGAATGTCTCGTATTGTTAGGCAAGGATTTCTCTATTATTTTCCAAGACCTCATCTGTTCCTCCAAATTGTTCTTTCAAGGCATTCCAGAGGTCATGGGCAGTTTCATGATGCATTAGCCCAGAATAGATTTCATTGGGCAGTGCCATGGCCAGAATTCCATGGGCTTTTGCATCAATCTCAAACAATTTCTTATCCTCATCTAAGTATTGCTCCCTCCTCTTCGGAACCATTTGATTGGTTTCCGGGTTATTCACCATAGGCTTGTGTGGACCATGTACCACTAATGTCCAACAACCTGCACTGTTAACAGACAGGTGATGGAGCATTCGTCGTTGCCATATGTTATATCATTCCTAACCAGCATTGGAGGCTTGGTTGAGGAACTAGTATTGTGAGGATCATTGGAAGGAGTAGTCATTTTCAGCCCAATACAATTTAATTCAAGCTTTTAAACGTTTTTACATAGACCACAACAGACTCAATGAAAACCAAGAGAAAATCTCAGGATGAATGACTAGAAACACAGAAAATTCAATCTCTGTAACCGTTTCTTGCAAAAAAATGCTAATTCAATCAAACTTGGATCTTGAATAGGAGTTTCAATGATCAATTATTAGATCGATCAATGATTAACCTGCTCTGATACCATTTGTCAGGATCAGTGATCACAAGTTTGATGTATTAGAGCGTAACGCAGCGGAATAAGAACAAGAATTAGACAAATTGTAGCAAGAATTTGATACTCGTATGCATTAAGAACAAATACGGTTATAACGAGAGAATATATTTCTGTAACAAGGAATGTTTCTATAATATGAATATTTCTGATCAAATCATGCTGCTTATTACAATAAGTTGACACTCCTTATATAGAGTGCAATCGCTGCTGTTATCACGGGAAAGTGACAACTGGCAGATCTATTACAAAAATAACTAACTCTTAACAAACTACTGAAATGTTCACAACTACTGAGAACATATCAGAGTGTTAAGTACAAATATGAAACTACTAAAACTACAACGACTGAAGAACAAGCTCTTCAGTCGTTTTACAAAACTACTGAAAAACATAAAACTACTGATGAGCACAACAACTGAAGAAGTATTCTTCAGCTATTGTGTCAAACTACTGAACAGATAAAACATAAAACTACTGAAAGGTAAACCGTCACAACTACTGAAGAAGACCTCTTCAGCTGTTGTGACAACGTCTGATACTTTGGTCTTCAGCACTTGTGTCTTCAGACTTTGTCTTCAGACTTTGTCTACAGCACTTGTCTTCAGACTTTGTCTTCAGCACTTGTCTTCAGACTTTGTCTTCAGCACTTGTCTTGAGACTTTGTCTTCTGCACTTGTCTTCAGCACTCGTCTTCAGACTTTGTCTTCAGCACTTGTCTTCAGACTTTGTAATCAGCTATTGTCTTTAGACTTTGTCTTTAGCACTTGTGTTCAGACTTTGTAATCAGCTGTTGTCTTCAGCTGTTGTGGTCTTCAGTAGTTATTGTGACGTCTGTGGGACTTAAAGGTTTTTCTGATCCGGCTCATTGGTTCTTTTGGTCCAACAAAGTCATGAGTGAGCTTTCCTGATAATGCCAGTTTCCTTTTCTGCTCTATCTCTCTATCAAATGTAAGCAGTTTCCCATGAAGTTGGGTGAGAGATAGTTTATCCAGATTTGCACTGGAGCGTAGGACAATAGTGTATGTGTCCCCTCTCTCAGGCAGTGATCTAAGGAATCTGTTGTTCATCTGGCTATTGGTATATTCATGTTTGACCATTTTTAGCTCAGAGATTAAACAGGAAAAATGCTCAAACTGTTGAGTCAGTGTCTCACCCTTCCTATGAGAGAATGTTTCATATTGTTGGGCAAGGATTTCTCTATTGTTTGCTAAGACCTCATCAGTTCCACCGAATTGTTCCTTCAGTGCATTCCAAAGGTCATGAGCAGTTTCATGATGCATAAGCCCTGAATAGATTTCATTCGGTAGTGCCATGGCCAGAATTCCATGGGCTTTAGCATCAATCTCAAACAGTTTCCGATCTTCATCTGAGTATTGTTCCTTCTTCTTCGGAACCATTTGATTGGTTTCGGGATTGTTCACAATAGGCTTATGTGGACCATGTACCACTGATGTCCAACAACCTGAACTGTTAACAGACAGGTGATGAAGCATTCTTCGTTGCCATATGTTATACTCAGTCCTAGCCAGCATCGGAGGCTTGGTTGATGAACCAGTATTGTGAGGGTCATTAGAAGGAGTAGTCATTCTCAGATTCAACCAAAATCAATTAAGTTTTAACAGATTTAGAACAGAACACAACAGACCAAATTGAACCAAGAGAAAACAGAAAGCAATAAAACGAAAGTAGCAAAAATTCAATTTAACTATAACCAATTCTTGCAAATATGCCAATTCAATCAAATGCAGATATCGATTAGCAGTTTCAATGATCAATTGTTAGATCGATCAATGATTAACCTTGCTCTGATACCAATTGTTAGGATCAGTGATCTACGTTCGATTGATTAGAGAGTATTGCAGCGGAAATCAAACAATGAATTAGACAATTCACAAGAATACAGTTGATATTCAAAGTAAGAACAAACGATTATAGAAAGAATTCTGCAAATCAAAGAATTCATTCAATATGCGCTTTCATGGTGGCAAAATGTCACACTTACAATCAGGTCAATCATCCCTTATATAGGAATGTCATGGTGGAACATTCCTTATATAGGAGATGTGACGTCTGCTGATATCACTTGATAGTGACATCTAATAGAATTATTCAAACTACTGAGAGTTAACACAACTACTGAAGATGTCAAAACAGCTGACA
This sequence comes from Flaveria trinervia, assembly GCA_025506515.1. Classification (NCBI taxonomy): domain Eukaryota; kingdom Viridiplantae; phylum Streptophyta; class Magnoliopsida; order Asterales; family Asteraceae; genus Flaveria; species Flaveria trinervia. Next base: position 21,808,251 of record CM046452.1, read on the forward strand.
TCTTCTTACAAAAATACTAAGTGTTAACTATCACTACAACTACTGAAAAGAACTATTGAAACTACAGCGACTGAAGAACATGCTCTTCAGTCGTTTTACAAATACAGAAACAAAAAAAAAACTACTGAAAGGAAAGCAGCACAATAACCGAAGAATGCTTCTTCAGCTGTTGTAACAAACTCTGAAGGCTTTAGTACTTGTACTTGAACTTCAGCTGTTGTCATCAGCTGATGTCTTCAGTCTTTGTACTTCAGCTGTTGATCTTCAGTACTTTGCTCTTCAGCTGTTGATCTTCAGACTTTGGTCTTCAGCTGTTGAAGTCTTCAGTACTTTAGTCTTCAGTTTTTAGTTGAAGGAAGTCATCACGCCAACTATGTGGAAGATTGGATTGAAGATCAAGTCGACATGGATGGACCAAACTAGTGTGACTTCGAAAACTATGGAAATCACCTGAGATATCAAAATCGTCAACCAAATTAGGAGCAAGATGGCTATACGCAACCACCCATTCACAACAACATTGGAGGTCAACCATGTAATGGCATACCTACTAATTTGGGAGAACAACAATATATGCTTGCACATGGCGTGGATAGTTACTTCCGTCCTTCCATTGCCATCAATTCGTCTCCTATAGTTTTACCAACACAAAGGGGGTGAGCTTTTGAAGTTTGCCCATAATGCTTGGGAATTCTCCCTCACTTCCATGGTATGGCAACTGAAGAACCCTACTTACACATATTCGAATTTGAGGCATCATGTAGTACCATTGGTGGCCAATGCTTATCACCACATGAAGTTAAATTGGTCATATTCCAACTCACACTTGAAGATGAAGCCAAACAATGGTTCATATCTCTACCATCTGCAAGTATTTACACATGGTACAAATGCAACAACAATTCTTCGATGAATACTATACGTCTCAAAGGACAGGTGATGCAAGGCGAGACATAATCAGATGAATTATTTCATGAAGATTTTCATCAATTCAAAGAGATGCTAAGAACTTGTACACATCATGGCATAGCTAAGTAGGAGTTGATTTTAGCATTCTATGATGGATTATCACCAGAGGATGCAAGAGATGTAAATTCCACAAGTGCGAGAACCTTTACATTAACCATGAGGATGATGATTGGGATATTCTCGTAAGGATGAGTGTGATCTCCAAGTAGCATGCACAATCGAGTCAAAGGTCGAGGAGGTCATGTATGAAGATAGTAAATGATCATGTGGCCATAGATAGAATTATAGCTTTGGAATGAGAAATCGCTAGCCTCAAGGTTGGAAACATTGGTGTGGCACACATATCTAGTGAATACGACGTATGTGATATGTGTAGTGACATAGGTCACACCTCGGCTAAATGTTACTTGAATTTGGGAAAGAGTGAAGAAGTACATCAGTTACAAGGCCAAGGAGAGTGGAAGACATACGATATAAATTCCAAAACCTATCAACCCAGCCTTAGAAACCACCCAAATCTTAGGTATAGCAAAGATACTAACCAATTTAATCCCCCTTTTCAGGTATCAAATCATGAAAGCAATCAATATTCCAAGGTGGCTAGCAAAGGAATAATTACAATCAAGGGAATTACTAACAAGGAGGTCAATACCAACAAAGGAATCAACAATATCAACAAGAGACTGCTACAAGTAATGATAATGACAATGCAATCATTGCGACAATTCAAAACCTTGCCAAAGACATGAAGGAGTTCAATAATATGGTGTTTAATGTATAAAAATGCTTGTTTTACAATATGATTATAGTGGAACGAGTTCAAGTTGTTTGTGTTTTGAATTATAAGTGGTTGGGGTTAAGAAGGCTTAGTTTGGATGAAATGAACCAAAACACACAACTACAAGGACTAGGATGTAAATATTTTTCAAGAAAAGGTATGAATTTAGGTGTACCTGCATATGATACAATGGATTTGGGTGTATACGTCGAGCGGTGTAACGGTTGCGTATCACTGAGCTTATTTGATGAGAAAATCAGAAAGTTGGGTGGATTAGAGCTGTTTTGGGCGTATTATATGCCCATGTGGGGGTATGATACGCCGGTCCCTAACAAACTTACCGAATTTTGTGGATCTTCAACTTTATATAAACACATACAACCCAACGTCGAAAAACAACTATTCCCAACATAAAATTCATGATTTCAAGGAGATTTTAGGTGTTTTCAAGCTTCCTAACATCTTCCCTATCATCATTCATCATGATTCGAAGAAAGATTGGAGATTTGTAGAAGGTGATGCCTGGCTAGGTTCTCTTGAATTCTTTTGAGAGTACAATTATTGTAAAGTAAGACAATTGGTATGTTTGATTAGGTTTTTGTATTGCATATTGATAATTGAATGAAATATTATGTTTTGGTTGATTTAAACGATTTGCTTGTAAATAAATTTGTGTGCTTGATTATCAGTTTTTTGTTTTCTTGCATCGTGAGCTCATTAAGAAAAGTAGGCAACATCATATAAGTGAATTGGTAACATTGTGAATGAACGAGTCTTAATGAGTATTCCTTTGTTATCACTTTAATCAAAAGTTAAGATCTTTAAGTAGTGTTTCTTACAAACCCGAATTAGAAGTACAAATTGCTGATCTTGTAGAATTGGAACCCGGAAGTGATTGTTTCTTCTTATTCAATTAATTAGTTTTAAAGTTTGTTGCTTTATGCAATTGTGTTCTTTAATTCATTCAAAGTTTCAATTTATAATTATAAAGTTTGAGTCTTTTAGTTTATCAAGTCTTGTTAATTAAGCACATTTTACATATTCCCTAAGGAGACGACCTTACTTACACTTGCACAATAAAGGAAGCTAAAACCAATAAATGAACTTGTTTTTGATCGATTCTTGAAAATCAGATCAAGTTTAGGTGAGTAATTTGATCACATGAGGATAAGACTTACTTGCATGCTCCTTAAAATGGAAATGTCCACACTTAGTCACCTTGGCATTATGTTAAGCATGGACTTTGTTTATATCTAGTCAAATTGAGCCTACTCACATATCACATTAGATCTTAACAATCTTTATTGAAAGATAAAAATTAGGCAAGTAAATAGAGGTATAGAGTACTATCATTTCCCAGGATATGAAATGCGTTTTGCAAGAAAACATATTAAAGAGACAACAATTTTTTGAAAGTTTATATGTTTTATGATTGTTTTTTTACTTTTACATAATGAGTATATACAAGGACAGATCGTGCTTTTCTTTGTATTGATGATTAATCTAAGTTGATCATGCATAAAGACTCCATTAAGAAATTAAATCATACTGCATCAAAGGCTTTTGTGAATACATGAGCAAGAGGATTTGTTGTATCCACTTTGATCAAGTTGAGTACATCAAAGATCTTATCATTGATCTGGACAATCTTTGATCAATTCATTTCTTCTTAGGATTAGGTACAATCTCATCTATTGTTGATATTGGTGTCTGATTGGTACCTAGCACAAACAAACACAACAAACATTATATTAGATCTACTGGCAGTTAAGTACATCAATGATGTTATCATTGATCTGTACAATCTTTGATCAACTGATTTCTTTTTAGGATTAAGTACAATCTCATCTATTGTTGATGTTGGCGTTTTGCGTGAAGTAGAGTCAACAAGTTGTACTTCTTCAAAATTTGGTGCACATTCTTCTCCTGTTGATGAATATTACATTTTACTTCTCATGAACTTGTAAACCAAGAAAGAACATTAATTCTCCAATACAACTCATTGGAACTCAGATTCAATCAAAAATTCAAAGTCCTCACATAATCTGTTGTTTGTTCACCCAAATATGATGTCATCCATATAGATTTGCACAACCAATAGGTTTTGATATGATTAAGGAAGACAGTCTGATCAGTAGTTCCATTTTTGTAACCATGTTTGAGAAAGAAAGGAGAGAATGGTTCATACCACTTTTTGGTGGCTGATGAAGACCATATAAATCATTTTCATGCTTGTATACCCTGTGTGGGTAATCAAGATCTTCAAAGCCTGGTGGTTGGCCAACATCAATTTCTTCATCAATTTTACCATATAAGAAGGCACATTTTACATCCATCTAGCAAACTATGAACTTCTTATGTGAAGGACAGGCTAAGAAGACTCTAATAGTTTCAATCATTGCAATTGGTGCCAAAACTTCATCATAGTTTATCCCTTCTTCTTATGTATACCATTGAGCAATCAGCGTTACTTTGTTTATGATAACAATACCTTTGTCGTCTACTTTGTTCTTGAAAAGCCACCTTGTCCCAATTGGATGTTGACCTTTACGAAGAGCAACTAGATTCCCAAGTTTTTGCTTTTTGAATTACTGAAGTTCTTCTTGCATTGCTTCAATCCAACTATTGTCTTTTAAGGCAACAGAGATGTTGGAAGGAACCACTTGAGAAAGTAAACAAGAGAAAAGATAATATTGGTAGCTCCCCCTTGGCTTCTTGTGGTTCTTTCATTAAGATCAACAATGATATTTTCTATTGGATGATATTTATGAATTCTTGATGTTGGAATTGATGCAACTTGAAGGGATGGTTCCAAGTTGGTGATATTGGTTAATGATGATGCAGAAGGAGCCAACTGAAATGGAGAATTAACAAAGTAGTCAAATCCTCTTCATTTGGTTCTTTTGATGCTAAATGAAAACCATCTTCATGAGTTTGTGCTTCTGCAGATGTAGGAAAAAGTCACGTGAGAGTTATAGGAACAATTAAAGGTGTAGTTTGTTGATGTTTTGATGTTGTGAATGTAGTTAGAATATCTCCTAATGGATTGGGAACTTAAAATGAAGGCAATGAATCATCTCCGAATGTAGATGGGACATCTACGGATGTAGCAGGAATTTCTGCTAATGCATTGTTCAATATTCCGAATGAGTTAGTAACTTATGTAGATGCCTTATAAACTTCTGATGCATTATTTGCTTCTTCGAATGTCAAATTTTCATTTCCATTTTCATCAAAATTTTCATTACTTGTTTGAAAAGAAGGGTTAGGATTAGCAACACTCAAATTGCATGAATGTGATAATCTTAGAGATTAGTAAATGGCACTTCACTCATACTTGGAGATAAATAAGGACATGATGTATCTGAAGGACCTGCACCATTCAAATAAATGAATTTGTTAATGCATTTATTGCAAAAAACCAAGATGATCCTTTCAAATATTTTAGAAATGATGATTCATGAAATGATACATTAAATGTTTCTTCCATAATGTTACGATGTGGAATGTAGACCCCATATTATTTAGAAGTTGATGAGTGTCCTGTTTCTCCTCTCAACAACATCATTTTGCTTAGGAGTACTGGGAGCACTATATAGTCTACCCTTTTCATCATAAAATATGTCAAGGATTTGGTTCTTAATTTCGGTACCTTGATGTTAGGATCTTGACCTTGTTATCACATTGATTCTTAATCTTTAAGATGAAATTCTTCAAGATCTTAGGAGTCTCATCCTTAGTTCTCAGTAAGAAGACCGAAGTGAATCTTGTAGAGTCATCTATGATCACTAAACAATATAAGGTCCTTCATAGACTCATTACACTAGTGGGGCCAAAGAGATTCATATGTAATAAGTGTAAGGGTGTAGTAATAGAGTTTTTTTCTTTTGACTTGTGAGATACCTTGTATTCCTTCCTTTTGAGGCATGCAACACAATGGTCTTTAGTTGTAAACTCTTCCTTTGGCATAATGGTTACCAAATCATTCTTAATCAGTTTATTCATATTTTTTAAAGTTGACAAGACACATTCTTTTATGTCAGAGGAAAAACTTATCATTATTTGATTTAGATAGAGAGCATGAAACTTCTCCTGAAGGAGACGTTTTTTGCAAGTCCATGTTGTAGATGTTCCCTTTCCTAGAGGCCCTAACCCAAATATTCTCTTGAGGAATAACCACCCCAGGCTTAAGAATAGTGCACTCATGCTCAGTGAAAAGCAAGTTATGTCTTTGATCACAAAATTGAGATACTCTCAAGAGATTTTATCCAAGCTCCTTGAGAAAGTTTACCTTTTCAATGTTGAGCTTACCATTTGTGACCCTGCCCCTTCTAGTAATGTAACCTCCAGCGTCGCCTCCAAGGGAATCCAAGGCTCCAAAGTCCCTCAGAACCTAACCAATAGTAAATTTGGGTTAGACAAATGAAAAGCAAAGTACTATAACTACAACCAACTTGGTCATTTTGCAAGGGAATGCAAGGCTCTAGAGTCCAACCTTGGAGCCCCGCAAGATTCCTAACATCATGCTACTCCAAAATCCGCTGCAAAACCAACTGAACAACAAACAACTGTTGCTCAAGGAAGTAACTAGAGCTTTATGGTGTAACAAGTCACTCCAGCTCAAGCTCTTATGGCTGGAACAGAAGATAGTAAAGTATATGAACATATTTGTAGTTTAGCACGTATAGCTAAGGTTAAACTCTATCAAGACTACAACATGGAGATCAAATATGATATTGAGCCTTTAAACATTTAATAATATGATTTCAAAAGAGCCAAATATAACTACAAAATCAAAATTTATGAGTTAAAGATAACTACTTCTTTTTTAAAACATGATTATTCAAACTACAGTGCTCAAATAAAGGATTTGGTTACCAAGTTGATTGAGGCTAAAGAAAAGAAGTATGCTATTAAAGAGCATAACTTCAAAACTATTATTGCATCATTCTCCTACTCAAAGGTAGTTATCAAAACAAAAATGGGTTGGGAACCAATGAAATTGCTCCACCACCCTCCTATATATGTAATTCAACCTAGATGTGGTACTAAAGAGCAAGAGGTTCCAACTACTGATCAATACCTATTGAGAAGAATAATGATACGACAACGGTTACCACCATAGAGAAGGACCAAGTAAAAAATCTTATACACGCCATTGATGATCAACCTTTGACCACCAAAGCCAAAAGAAACAAAATCAGGAAACAAGAAAAACAACCCAGAAGGTGGCTCAGTCAAGGCTAAAAATAGAACAATGCAAATGGTTGTGTTTATCTTAGCAGGATTCCAAGTGGTTGGAAGCTCTGGTCTAGAAAGAAGTGTAATACTAGCACTCTTATCCAGCGGAAGGACTAGCTGTCAATGGGGAAGGATAATGTAGAAGAAAAGAAGTGCTAGAAACTACAGTTCCAATGCCCTATTAAAGTTAACATTGAGTGTGTAGTGTGTGGTTTGGACAACCATTTGGCAAAAGATTGTTACTACAATCCTGCAAGCACATAATATGTATAAAATGTTAATAAACAATGATTGAAGAAGGGTTTCAGATTTGGACCTCACCACATGGTTCAAGTGTTAAAGAAAAGAACAATTGTTTCCAAAGATAAGTTGCTTTTGGAAGAAACTCATTCTTCCCAAAGGAAAACACTTTGGAAGACAAGTCAAAGCAATAGAAAAGAAACAAAGGGAAACCTTCCGAGAAGAAGACTACTTTGGAAGAAAAGGTAGTGAAAGCTTCTTCTAAAAAGAACTAAGCCTTGGAAGAAAGGCATGCTACTCAAGCGTCAACAAGCTCATCTACACTGATCAACCAAAGGATAGAATAGAAGATCAGAGAAGATGTTGCAGCCCAAACCTCTTTTTCACAATCCATAATTGAACCCCCATGCATATATTTTGGTTAAAATAAATCATCCACATTAGAAAAACCCAAGACCAGCAAGGCTTGGGTTTCCAATAGTAACTAACTATTTTAACTTATGTGCAAGAACATCTGCATGATAATAATAGAAACGTGTGGATTGTGGATAGTTGATGCTCTACGAATATGACAGGGAAAAAATCTCCTTATTAACAATTTGAACATTTTCATGGAGGTCATGTTCATCTTGGAGGTGAAGCTGGAGGATACATTTCTAGTAGAGGTAGTGTATCCATAGGTAAGTTAAAAGTTGACCAAGTAAACTTTGTCAAGCAGTTTGAACACATTCTCTTAAGTGTTTCTCATTCTGTGATCAAAAGCACCAAATGCTTTTCATAGAAAATGAGCACATTATCCTCAAACCCAGGATGATAATCCTCAGGAATTGGTGCTTCTTAGATCTCTCAGTAAGGGGATATGTACAAGCTGGATATGAATAATGCTTCCCCATTGGGTGAAGTATTATGCTTTCTTTCTAAAACAACTGGTGATTAGTCAACTCTGTGACATAAAAGAATGTGTCATGTTAATTTTAAAACCATGAACACTTTGGTTGAAAATAATTTAGTACGTGGTGTGCCTGAATAGGAATGTTTCTGCAAAGATAACTACGTTGCTTCTCTAAAAGGGAAACAACATAGGTCATCTCATAAATCTAAAGAAGTTAACTCTATCAACACTCTATTAAACTTATTGGACATAGATTTATTTGGTCCCCCAAGTATAATGAGCATTGGAAGGAAATCATACTACCTTGTGATTATTGATGATTTCACTAGGTTTACATAGGTGTTCAGTACTAAAGATGAAACTACTGAAACTTTAAAATCATTTATTCTTAATATAGAAAGTCGAATTGATCACAAGGTAAAAATGATAAGAAGTGATAAAGGTCAATTTGGCCAAATTTGCTGAAATGTCGAATGATACTATCTTTCTTGGATATTCCTTCAACTCTATTCTTATAGAGTCTATAAAATTAAAAAAAAAAGACAATTTGAAGTTGAAGAATCATCATGTTGATACATATGTCCCTAGTTTATGTGCTTAATGTAAAAATCTATCATGTCTTACACATATGAAATGAATGGGTTAACGAAAATATAATATGTGGTTGATGTTTATAATATTAATATTTCATAGTATTTTTAAGTGTTAAAGTATAATGAACTTACTGTATAGGTTTAAGGTTGTTGTGCATAGTTCTTAGTCAATAATGATTGAGAAATGTGTTCAAACTTAATAGTATGACTCTTCAGGCGAATGGACCATGCTTATGGACCAATTCGCATGAATACATCATGCTAATGGACCAGTCGCACGACTGAACCAGGAGACTGGATCAGTCGCACGATTAAGACATACGATTAACTCAGTCGTATGACTGAACCTTCAGCCGTGCGTATGGATCAATCGCATGATTCAATCGCACGACTGAACCATGCTAATGGTTCAGTCGTATATTGGAAACCCATACCTATAAATACCACCTAATTCATGAAAAAACGTAACAATTGAGAGACTTTTGACACATACTCATAACCTAGCCGTCCAGAGCATCCAGTAAGCCTATTCCAAGTTCATTGTTCGCATCTGATATTTTTCTAGTCATTCTTAGCATTTCTTTAATCGTTAGATTGATCGGTGTTGGACCAAAAGAACCAAAGAGCCAGATCAGAAAACCTTTAAGTCTCACAGACATCAAAACAACTGAAGTGATCTACAATAGCTCAAGACAAAGTCTGAAGACAACTGCTGAAAACAACTGCTGAAGACAAAGTCTGAAGACAACTGTTGAAGACAAAGTCTGAAGACAAAGTCTGAAGACAAAGTCTGAAGACAACTGCTAAAGACAAAGTCTGCAGATCAAGTTCTCAGAACTTGTCACAACAGCTGAAGTAGTTCTCTTCAGTAGTTGTGATGGTTTACATTTTAGTAGTTTGTAATCAGTAGTTTTATATTATGTAAAACATCTGAAATTCTTACACTTCAGATGTTATAACTTCAGTAGTTGTAATGTTAGTTTATACTTGGCTTTTAGTGAAGGTGTCCATAGTTGTTGTCATTATCAAGTGATGTCAGCTGTTTGTATAAATTAGTTAGATGTCATTATCATGTGACGTCAGCTGATGTCACATTCCTTATAAAAGGAATGTTGACCTAATTTCCTTATGCAGGAAGCTTGTGCATGAATAAAAACATTCTTTTTGTAGAAAACTCTCTCTCTATAACCATTACTGTTTGATTGAATATTCATATTATTCTTGCTATTATTTCATCTAACTCGTGTGCTACTCCGCTGCAAATCCTAATCTAATTGATCAAACTAGATCTTGATCCTTTCAAATGGTATCAGAGTAGGTTAATCATTGATCGATTTAACAATTGATCATTGAAACTGTTCTTTTGATATCTAAGTTTGATCGAATTAGCAAATTTGCAAGAATTTGTTATCGAGTTTGTTTTTCTGTAGTTCCTGTGAATTAATTTGAGATTCTTCTTGTTTTAAACTCTGTTGTTGAGTTTTTGAGCTAATTTTGTTAAAATCTCATTGAACCTGTTTGAATTGGTGAATATGGCTACATCAATCAATGATCCTCACAATACTCGCTCCTCAACAAAGCCTCCGATGCTTGTTAGGAGTGAGTACAACATATGGCAACGACGAATGCTTCATCACCTGTTTGTCAACAATTCAGGTTGTTGGAAATCTGTGGTTCATGGACCATATAAGCCTATGGTGAGTAATCCGGAAACCAATGAAATGGTTCCGAAGAAGAAAGAACAATACTCAGATGAAGATCTGAAACTGTTTGAAATTGATGCTAAAGCCCATGGAATTGTGGCCATGGCACTGCCTAATGAAATCTAGTCTGGACATATGCATCATGAATCTGCTCCATGCCCTCTGGTGCTCTGAAAGAACAATTGGAGGAACTGATGAGGTCTTAGCAAACAATAGAAAATTCCTTGCCCAGCAATATGAGACATTCTCTCATAGAAAGGGTGAGTCACGACTCAATAGTTTGAGCGATTCTCCTGTTTGATATCTGAGTTGAAAATGGTTAAACATGAATATACAAACAATCAGAATGAACAACAGTTCTCAGATCCCTGCCTGAGAGATGGGACACATATACTATTATCCTACGCTCCAGTGCAAATGTAGACAATCTATCTCTCACCCAACTTCATGGGAAACTGTTAACATTTGAAAGAGAGATAGAACAGAAACTGACTTCATCTGGGAAGCTCACTCATGATTTTGTATCAGGGAATACTGCTCTGGTTGGTCATGAGTCAGAATATGCTGCATGAGAAAGTTCTTATGATGAGCATATTGATTTCTCTTCAAACAGTGGAAATCATGCTTTTGCTGGTATTGATAGTAATTCAGGATGTAATAGTGACAATCTGTGCTTTTTGATGGATGATTTGAAAGGAATTGCTGATGAGGATTTGGAAGAGATGGATATTTTGAGCCAAATGGCATTAGTTAATATCAGATCTCAAAAATTTTACAAAAGGACAGGTAGAAAATTCCCTGGTCTCTTTGGAAAAACCAAAGTTGGTTTTGACAAGAGCAAGTTGAGGTGTCACAAGTGCCATAGACTTGGACATTTTGCAAGAGAGTGTAGATCATTTGGATCAACTCTTTTGCACCTTTGTGACCTTTCCAGGAAATAATTCACAAAACAAAGGCAACATTCTACCAATTCTCGTCATCATTCGTAAATTCAATCATCTCCTGCATATTTTGCTCCTCAAGGTCAAATGCCATCTCCTTATCCCTATTTTTTACATGCCTCAGTCCAATCAGGTTCCAGTACCCATAGCTCAACAACCACATGCCCTACCTGAGCCTCACCATCTCAATGAACTCAACAATCTCAATCTCAATCTCAATCACATCAAAGCTTTTTCACTCCTGGAGTTGTTGACTGGAGTAGTTACCAGAGGTTTCTTTCTGGTTATCTGAACAAGTGTTTCTGGTGCTGGTCAACATGGTGGTGAAAATCCTTTTGGAAATCTTGCTCTTATGGCCCTGGAGTATACTGATGGTTCATGCTCAAATGCTTCATCATCACAGGTACCACAAGTATCTTCTGTGGCTAAGGCCAAGTTGTGTTCTGAGTCATGCATAGCTGCTTTTGCCTCAATTAGAGAAGCAAATGTAGCTTATTTAATCAAAATCTTGACAGAGAAAGTGATTACCAAAAGAAAAGCTGAGTTTGAGTCTGTTTTAAAAGAAAAAGATGATGAGACTTACAAACTAAACTGCCAAATCACTGATGAAAAGGCTAGGTAGAGGTCATTTTAGAAAATCATAAGAGTCTCAAAGAAACACTTGCAGCTACTCAAGTTGAGTGTGAACGCTGGGTAACATCTTGCAAGGGGTTTGAAATGCTTCTTAGTAAGCAAACAACTTCAAATGTGAAGTTTGGGATTGGATATAATCACACTGAACCTCTTACATATTTTACTCCCAAGACAGAAGTAAAATCTGAAGGTGAAATCAATCCCCAAACCACATCATCTTGTGTCTCATCCTTAAATGATAATCTACAATCAGAGGATGAAGTCAGTAATAGTACCTCAGCTAATCAATCTGCTGATGATCTTATTGCTGATGAACACATGATCAAAGAAAAGCTGAGCACTTCAGGTGTCGTCTCACAAGGTATTCAAAGTACTGAAGAGCAAGTAACAACACCTGAAGAATATTTCAAACCAAATGAAACCAAACATGGTTTGACAACTACTAAAGAGTCTATCAGGAAATCAAATGTACTGATAGAAAACTTCTGAAGAACAAGTCTTCAGTTGTTACAAATCCTTCAGTAGTTCATATAAGTACTGAGAGGAAGAAAGTACTGAAGAACACACCTTCAGTAACTTCATCTTCTTCAGTAGTTGAAAAACAAAAGATGAAGAAAAAGCCATGTGAACTATGTGGTCTATTCAATCATCTCACTGATGAATGTTGGTATAGAAAGGGTTCCAAATTTAACAAAGATAAAATCATTAAAAAGAAAATTAATAAAATGAAAGATGAATTTGAAACCAAGTTTGTGCCACAACATCTCAAACTAATAACCAAAGTCTTCACAAAAATCTAAACAGAAGGAAGTGGTTTATCATAAAACAGCTAAAAATTCCTTAAGGAGTATCAAAACAACAGACTAAGTTTGTGTTTTTCAAAAAGGAGGACATGGTGCGTCACAGGAACCAATCAAAAACAAGTACTGATGTGTCTGCTGAACTGAAGGCTTTAACAACCAATCAGACACAACTTGTTATGATAGTTCAACATCTGTTGGGGAGAGTTAACCAAATAGATGTACGTGTGATTAAATCACTAAAAGAAAACTAAGCCAAATTCAAAGGAATTCTTTTCAGCACCATCTCCATCTTCAAAGGCTATAATCATGACAAATCAGTTACTATGAAATTGTTGATGAGAACAGACCCAACACCAAAATGGTTTGGGTCTCAAAAGCTAACTAGTTGTTGTGATATATGTAGGGTTCTTCAACATGCCATAGGAGCATCTGGTATGTGGACAGTGGAGGATCTATGCCTATGACTGGGAGCAGATCTCTTCTTCATGACTACTCTCAAGGAAAGAAGGATTTGTATCTTTTGGTAATGATGCTAAGGGTTACATCATCGCAAAGGCTTTGTTTCAAATGGTGAAATAATTTGATGATGTTAAACATGTGGAGAATCTCAAGTACAATTGTTCAGTGTCAGTCAAATATGTGATAAGGCATGTGCACTGTGTTCTGACCAGTCAGAACTGTCGGATTCTATCTTCAATGTTTTGAGTGAGATTGACAATATTGGATGAACATACTCTCCTGAAGGCCAACAGGATTGGAAGAGTATACGCCTTAGACTTATCAAAGAAAATTTATCTAAAAGGCCATCCATGTTGTTCTCCAAGGTCTCTCCTCAGGAATCTGAACTTTGGCACAGGAGGCTTGGTCATGTGAATCTTAGAAACATGAACCAGCTAATCCATCATGGTTTAGTGAGAGGTCTGCCATTAAAGGAGTTCAAATGTGATGACAACTGCTCTGCTTGTTTAAAAGGAAAACAACATAAAGTATCATTCCCTCCAATAGAAGAACCAAAGTCCACTGCCTGCTTGCAACTACTGCATATGGATCTTTTTGGTCCAGTAAGAGTGATGAGCATGGCAAAGAAAAAATACTGTCAGGTAATTGTAGATGATTATTCCAGATTTGTATGGACCTTCTTCTTACATTCAAAAGATGAGGCAGGTCTAATTATCATCTACTTTGTGTTGCATGTGGAAAAGCAGTACTCTCTTTCTGTCAAGTGTTTGAGGAGTGATAATGGCACAGAATTTAGAAATCACACACTTGATGAATTCTATTTCTCTAAGGGAATCAAGAGGCAGTTTAGCATTCCAAGAACTCCTGAACAAAATAGAGTGGTGGAGAGAAAGAACAAGACCCTTATTGAAGCTGCAAGGTCAATGTTGGCTGATTCTGGTTTGCCACTAACCTTTTGGGCTGAAGCTGTAAACATAGCTTGCTATGTGCAAAATAGAGTATTAGTAATCAAAGGTTGATGAAGACTCCTTATGAACTGTTACATCATTTGGATCCTCCGATTTCCTTCTTTAGAACATTTGGGTGTCCTTGTTATATCTCAACAAAGGATCCACTTCAGAAGTATGAATCAAAGGTGGATGCAGGGTACTTTCTTGGGTATTCATCTACTTGCAAGGCATACAGAGTTTTTTATTGCAGAACAAAGATTGTAGAAGAAACCTTGCATGTAAAGTTTAATGAATCTCCGAAGGAGAAAATCCCACAAAACCCTATGGAGTTATTTGATATGGACATACTGAAATATGTACCTTATCGGTCTCCAACTGTTGCAGGTTCTATGAATCCATCATCTCCTTCCACTTGTTATCCATCTGTTGGTATAAATGCAAGTTTTAGTGATCAACTGCCGAGTCTTCTAAACTTGATGTTCCTGTAGCTTCAGTTGTTCCATCCACAAAAAATGCTGATGAGATCTCTGAATCCTCTACTTCATTGAATTGTCTTCTCATTCTAGGTTTCAAGAATCTGGATCACCACTCTTGCTGTTGAATCACCTACAAACACTTGCACAGATCTTATTGAGTATCAAGAACTGAAAAATCACCCAATGTCTCAGATCATTGGTGACATCAATGCTGGTGTTTCAACTAGAAGTCAATTGTCCAATTTTTGCTTCTATGCTCTATTCATCAGTCAGCAAGAGCCAAAGAACTATCATATTGCATTAAGAGACAATTGATGGGTTGAAGCTATGCAACTTGAGCTTCTTCAGTTTCAAAAGCAGCAAGTGTGGGAACTGGTTCCTCTACCCCAAGTTAAGTGTGCAATAGGCATTAAATGGGTGTTTAGGAGTAAAACTGATGAAAAAGGCCAAATTGTCAAGAACAAGGCCAGACTGTTGTACAGGGGTTTTCACAAGTAGAAGGTATTGGTTATGATGAAACCTTTGCCCCTGTAGCCAGACTGGAGGCAATCAGATTGTTTTTAGCTTATGCTGCTTTCCATAATCTCAAAGTTCTTCAAATGGATGTCAAAAGTGCATTCTTATATGGTAAAATAAAACTAGATGTTTATGTGTGCCAACCACCAGGTTTTGAAGATCATAAACATCCAAATTGGGTGTATAAGCTTGATAAGGCTTTTTATGGGCTAAAACAAGCACACAGAGCCTGGTATGAAACAATGTCTAACTTTCTTCTTCAAAATAATTTCACTAGAGGCTCCATAGATAAAACCTTGTTTATTAAGAAAGTAGGCATGCATAAGCTCCTTGTTCAAATTTATGTAGATGATATTATTTTTGCATCCTTTGATCCACAGTTGTGTGATGCCTTTACTAAGTTGATGAAACAAAAGTTTGAAATGAGTGCCATGGGAGAATTACAGTTCTTTCTGGGGTTGCAAAATATACAAAGGATTTATTGAAAAAGTTTGATTTACAAAACTGTAAGCCCTGTTCTACTCCCATGTGCAGCACCACACAACTGGATGCTGATAAGAAAGGTAAAGGAGTTGATGAAACTCTTTACAGATGTATGATTGGTTTCTTGATGTACCTTACAGCTTCTAGACTAGACATTATGTTTGCAACTTGTGTATGTGCTAGATTTTAGGCTGCACCTAAAGTATCCCATATGATTGCAGTCAAAAGGATCTTTAGATATTTTCAAGGAACTCAATCTATAGTACTTTGGTATTCCACTGGGCACTCTTGCAAATTAGTTGCTTTCTATGATAGTGACTACGCAGGGTGTAAATTAACCAGAAAATCAACCTCTGGTGGATGCCAATTTCTAGGCAATTGTTTAGTTTCTTGGCAGAGTAAGAAACAAACTTCTGTTGCTACATTCACTGCTGAAGCAGAGTAGATTGCTGCCGCAAGTTGTACTCTAGTTTCAGAATCAATTACTGGATTATGACATCACAGAGACAAAGACTCCTTTACTGATGGACAGTGCTTCAGCTCTTTGTATTGTTAAGAATCCTGTCCAGCATTCTAGGACCAAACATATTGAGATGAGACATCATTTTATTAGAGATGTTATGAGAAAGGTCTGATTGATCCAAAGTTTATTCCTAGTGCTGATGAGCTTGCAGATATATTTACTAAGCCTTTGGATAGCGCAACTTTCCAAAATCTAGTGCTAAGGCTTTATATGCTGCAGCTTGAATGATTTGACAACTACTGATGATCTCAGATCACAAGTACTGATGAGAATCAGTATATAGCTGTCAAAAATAAGTACTGAACTTATTTTATCTTCAGCAGTGTTCATAACTACTGAAGACTAAATTACTTAAAAGTACTGAAGTACTTTATTTGTTGCAAATACTGATGTGGTTACACTATTGAAGTATGTTCCAACAGATAAGTACTGATGACCAATGAAACATCTGAAAATCAGATAATGTGCTGAGTAAGTGTTAAGGTCCAATGAAACAACTGAGATATGTAATTGACGACAAGAACTGATGAGTAATTTTATTCTTCAATTGTTTCAAACAACTGCTGTTTCATTTCGAAACAACTGAAGCCAAAACCAAGTCTTCAGTAGTTTTCTACTACTGATGACAAACACCAAGTCTTCAGTTGTTTACAACATCTGAAAGTTAAAACCATGTCTTCAGTCATTTTCTAACAACTGATGACTAAAACCAAAACTTTCAGTTGTTTTCTTTCAGCCGTTTCATAACCTATAAATACCTAACCCTAACTTTAAACTTTTCATAAATCAATTTCCGAACATTCATCTTCCATTAATGTGACCATGCAAATCAAACCATGACAAAACTGTGTTGCCTACTTCACAAAATCGGCCTTTTGGACTAAGTTTGATGATGCCATTGATCTGATGGTTGATTCCCCATATCGAACTGCTTTTATTCTGAATCCAACCATCTATCCAGACACTGTTTGTCAATTCTAGACAAATGTCACTATCCATACTGGTGAGAAGGATGTCGCGATCACTCTCTCCAGTCATTTGTAAACCAGAAGAAGTTGGTAGTCACTCCTGCTATCATTCGCCAAACGCTAGATTTGAATGATGCTACCTTTGTCACCAAATACCCGAAGGGCACCATTGATCTCTCATTCATCAGCCATGGATATGGGGGCAACCTAAGTGCTACAACCATTCTGAAGAAGCACTTTCATGATGCTAAACGCCTAATCTTCCACATGTTGGACCAAAAGAACCAATGAGCCAAGATCAGAAAATCTCTAAGTCCCACACGGTATCACAACAACTGCTGAAAGCCTCATCAGTAGTTTGACAAGTACTGAAGACTTCAACAGCTGAAGATCAAGTGCTGAAGACCTTAACAGCTGAAGAACCAAAGTGCTGAAGTACAACAGCTGAAGAACACAAGTGCTGAAGCTGAAAGACCAAGTACTGAAGTACAACACTGAAGAGTTCACAAGTACTGAAGATCAACAACTGATGTACAAAGTCTGAAGACAAAGACTGAAGACATCAGCTGATGATATCTACTGAAGTCATCAGCTGATGAAACGCCTGAAGGTCAAAGTCTGAAGACCAAGTACTGAAGCCTCAGTAGTTTGTCACAACTGCTGAAGAGTACTTCTTCAGTAGTTTGTCACAACTGCTGAAGAGTACTTCTTCAGTAGTTGTTTTCAGTAGTTTTATGTTTTATGTTTCAGTAGTTTTGTAAACGACTGAAGAGCTTGTTCTTCAGTCGTTGTAGTTTCAGTAGTTTTATATTTTGTACTTAACCTGCTGATATGTTCTCAGTGTTGTGAACATTTCAGTAGTTTGTTAAGATTTGTTATTTCTGTATTTGATCTGCCAGTTGTCACTTTCCGTGATAACAGCAGTGACTGTTGCACTCTATATAAGGAGTGACAACCATTGTAATCATTGAGCGATATGAGCAATTGAATGGAATGTTTGATTGATTTGATTAAAATATTCTCCATCTATAAACATTCCTAGAAATCAGAAATTCATATTCTCTCCCTATAACCGTATGCGATCTTAACGCTTACAATATTGTTTGCTTGCTACAATTTGTCTAATTCGTTTGTGTATTCCGCTGCTTTACATTCTGATAACATCAAACTTGTGATCACTGATCCTGTCAAATGGTATCAGAGCAGGGTTAATCATTGATCGATTTAATAATTGATCATTGAAACTGCTATTCAAGATCCAAGTTTGATTGAATTAGCTTTTGTTTTTGCAAGAAACGTTTATAGAGATTGAATTTTCTGTATTTCTGCTCATTCATCCTGAGATCTTATTTCTTGTTCTCATTGAGTTTGTTGTGGTTTGTCTAAAACTTTTTAAACTTGAACTAAACTGTTTTTGAACTGAAAATGACCACTCCCTCCAATGATCCTCACAATACTGGTTCCTCAACCAAGCTCCTATGCTGGTTAGGATGAGTATAACATATGGCAAAGACGTATGCTCCATCACCTGTCTGTTAACAGCGCAGGGTGTTGGACATCAGTGGTACATGGTCCACACAAGCCTATGGTGAATAACCCGGAAACCAATCAAATGGTTCCGAAGAGGAGAGACAATATTCAGATGAGGATAAAAAGTTGCTTGAGATTGATGCAAAAGCCATGGAATTCTGGCCATGGCTTTGCCAATGAAATCTATTCTGGGCTAATGCATCATGAAACTGCCCATGACCTCTGGATTGCTTTGAAAGAACAATTTGGAGGAACTGATGAGGTCTTGGCAAATAATAGAGAAATTCTTGCCCAACAATATGAGACATTCTCTCATAAAAGGGTGAGACACTGACTCAACAATATGAGCGGTTTTCTTGTTTGATCTCTGAACTAAAAATGGTCAAACTTGAATACACCAATATTCAGATGAATAACAGATTTCTCAGATCACTGCCTGAGAGATGGGACACATATACTATTGTCCTACGCTCCAGTGCAAGTTTGGACAAACTATCTCTCACCCAACTCCATGGGAAATTGCTCACTTTTGAGAGAGAGATAGAACAGAAGAGAAAGCTGTCTTCATCTGGAAAGCTCACTGAAGACTTTATTCAAGGCAACACTGCCTTGGTGGGTCATGAGTCAGAATATGCTGCATCTGAATGCCAGTATGATGAGCATATTAATTTCTCTTCGAGCACTTCTAATTCTGCATTTGTAAGTGTTGATGGTCAGTTTACTGGTGGTAATAATGACAATTTATGTTTCATCATGGATGATCTCAAGGGGATTGCTGATGATGACTTAGAAGAGATGGATATTTTGAGCCAAATGGCCTTGATAAATATCAGATCTCAGAAGTTCTACAAAAGAACTGGAAGGAAATTCCCAGGACTCTCTGGCAAAACCAAAGTTGGTTTTGACAAGAGTAAGTTGAGTGCCATAAATGCCACAGGCTTGGCACTTTGCAAGAGAGTGTAGATCATCTGGATCTAACTCTCCTGCACCCTTTGTGACTTTCCCTGGCAATAGTCAACAAAACAGAGGGCAACATCCTGTCACATCTAGCCATCATCCTCAACAACAATCTCCGGCATATTTTGTTCCTCAGGGTCAAATGCCTTATCAGTACCCTTGTTATTACATGCCACAGTCAAGTCAAGTTCAAGTTCCTATGGCACCACAACCTCATGCATTACCAAACCTCAGCCTTCCCCTCATCTCATCAACAACACAGCTTCTTCACCCCAGGAGTTGTTGACTGGAGCAGTTTACCAGATGACTTGTCTGGTCATGATCAACTGTTCTCAGGTGCTGGTCAACATGGTGGTGACAGTCCCTTTGGGAATCTAGCTCTTATGGCTTTGGAGTCTGCTGATACTTCATCTTCCAATGCCTCTACACCTCAGGTATCACAGGTATCCTCTGAGGCAAAAGCCAAATTATGTTCTGAACAATGCATAGCAGCATTTGCTTCCATTAGAGAAGCAAATGTAGCTTTAATTAATAAGAACATTGAGCTAGAACAAGAAATTTCCAAAAACAAAGCTGAGTTTGAGTTTGTGCTCAAGATAAAATGATGAGATTTATAAACTGAATTGCAAAATAATTGATGATAAGGCTAGAGAAGATGTACTTTTAGAGAAGTACAAAGATCTCAAAAAACCCTTGCAGTTACCCAGGTCGAGTGTGATAGATGGGTACAATCATGAAAGGTTTTGAAATGCTTCTTAGTAAGCAATCTGCTTCAAATGTGAAGTTTGGAATTGGTTACAATCACACTGCTCCACCTACAGATTTTACCCCAAGAGCAGAGGTAGAATTTGATGGTGAGAGTGATAACCAATCCATCAAGTCATGTGATCTACCTTCTGATACAGCACAATCAGAAGTAGCAGTCAGTATCAAGTCCTCTTTGAACCTATCAGCTGATATTGATGGTCCAAATGCTGACATTCACATGATCAATAAGTTGATCAACTCAGGAGTCAATCCTGAAGGTCCTGAAAGGACTGGAGAGCAGGATTCAACTCCTGAAGTTCAAACTTCAACTGCTGTCAGTACTGAAGAGAAGAAAACTGGCAGTAGAAAGAGTTTGAAGACTACTAAAGATGCTGTCAAGAAAGCAACCAATGCTTCCAAAGCATTGAAGAACAAGTCTTCTGTTGCTTCACCATCTTTAGTTGATGATCAACCTAAGATGAAGAAGAAACCATGTGAATATGTGGTTTGTTCAATCATCTTACAGATGATTGTTGGTACAAAAGAGGTTCCAAACTCAAACAAAAGGAAGAAATTAATGAGAAAATGGTAAAAATGAAAACTGAGTTTGAGACCACATTTGTATCAGCAACATCAAATCCTGTAACCCTTAAGTCCTTAAAGCAATCCAAAAAGGAAGGTGTTAAACAGGTGACAGCTGAGGGTGCTCAAAGAAGAAGGTGCAACATAGGACCTTATCTAACTCCACTAGCAATGTGTCTGATGAGCTGAAAGCTTTATCACAAAATCAGACACAGCTGGTGATGATGGTACAACATCTGTTGGGTAGAGTTAACCAACTAGATTCTCCTATGTTGAAACCACAGAAAAGGAGGTCTAAGCCAAAGGACTCCTCTTCTGCACTCTTCTTCCTCTCAGGCTGTTGTTACAAATAAACATGCTAGTTTACCATCTATTGATGAGACCAGGCCCAAAACCAAAAAGGTTTGGGTCTCTAAAACTAACTGATTGTTTATTATTGCAGGGTTCCTCAACATGCCAAAATAGCATCTGGTATGTAGACAGTGGGGGATCTATGCACATGACTGGAACATCTCTCTTCTTCATGACTACTCTCAAGGAAAGAAGGGGTTTGTCTCTTTTGGCAATGATGCTAGGGGTTACATCATCGGTAAGGGCTTTGTCTCCAATGGAGAAATCAAATTTGATGATGTTAATCATGTGGAAAATCTCAAGTACAACCTCTTGAGTGTCAGTCAAATGTGTGATAAAGGCCATGTTGCCCTTTTCACAAGTCAAAACTGTAGGATTCTGTCATCCAAAGTTTTGCCATTGATTGACAAGGTGTTGGATGATCACACTCTCCTGAAAGCCAACAGGACAGGAAGAGTGTATGCCTTAGATCTTTCCAAGAAAATTGATCTCAAAGGCCATCTTGCCTATTTTCCAAAGCCTCTTTTCAAGAATCTAAACTATGGCACAGGAGGCTTGTCATGTTAATCTCAAAAACATGAATCAGCTTAGCCACAATAGTTTAGTCAGAGGCTTACCAATAAAGGAGTTCCACTGTGATGAAATTGCACTGCTTGTTTAAAAGGAAAACAGCACAAGGTCTCATTTCCTCCTATTGAAGTGTCCAAGTCCACTGCCTGCTTGCAATTACTGCATATGGATCTATTTGGTCCTGTGAGAGTAATGAGCATGGCAAAGAAGAAATACTGTCTGGTAATTGTGGATGATTACTCCAGATTTGTATGGACTTTCTTCCTACATTCAAAGGATGAGGCTGCTCAAAGATTATCCACTTTGTGCTGTACATTGAGAAGCAGTATTCCCTTCCAGTCAGTGTATTAGGAGTGATAATGGAACTGAGTTCAGAAATCATACACTTGATGACTTCTATCTCTCAAAGGGAATCAAAAGCAGTTCAGCATTCCAGGACTCCGGAACAAATGGAGTAGTGGAGAGAAAGAACAGGACCCTCATTGAAGCTGCAAGGTCCATGCTGGCTGACTCAGGTTTGCCATTGACCTTTTGGGCTGAAGCTGTCAACACAGCTTGTTATGTGCAAAATAGAGTGTTAGTAAATCAGAGGTTGATGAAGACTCCATATGAAGTTCTCCATCATTTGGCTCCACTGATTTCATTTTTCAAGCATTTGGTGTCCCTGTTTTATTCTCAACACAAAGGATCAACTCCACAATTTGATCCTAAGGTGGATGCAGGATACTTTGTTGGTTATTCATCTACTTGCAAAGCATACAGAGTCTTCAACTGCAGAACAAAGATGGTTGAAGAAACTCTACATGTAAGTTTAATGAATCTCCAAAGGACAAGATTCCACAAAGTCCTGTGGAGTTATTTGATCTGGACATACTGCAATATGTTCCTTATCAAACTCCTGCTGTTGCTCCTGTCAACAGTTCACCACCTGGTGGTACTGCTGATGATGATGATGATTGCAGTACTCACCTCTTCAGGTTTAGTGATCACTGCCTGATTCAACTAGACCTGATGTTCCTGTAGCGCCAGTAGCACCATCCACAACAAATGCTGATGAGATTTCTTCGAATTCAACTTCCTTTGAATTACCATCCACTGATTGGTTTCAAGGAAATGATTCACCATCACCATCTGTTGCTGCTGAACCGGCTACAAACACTTGCACAGATCTCATTGTATATCAAGATCTGAAGAATCACCCCATGTCTCAAATCATTGGTGATATAACTGCTGGTGTATCAACAAGAAGTCAATGTCAATTTCTGCTTCTATGCTCTCTTCATCAGTCAGCAAGAGCCAAAGAATTATCACATTGCTTTAAAGGACAATGGATGGTTTGATGCCATGCAGCTTGAGCTTCTTCAGTTCAAGAAACAGCAAGTGTGGGAACTGGTTCCTCTACCTCCAGGTAAGTGTGCAATAGGCACTAAATGGGTGTTTAGGAACAAAACTGATGAAAATGGGCTTATTGTAAAAACAAGGCCAGACTGGTTGTTCAGGGGTTTGCACAAGAAAAGGTATTGATTATGATGAAACCTTTGCCCCTGTAGCCAGACTGGAAGCAATTCGATTGTTTCTAGCTTATGCTGCTTTTCAAAAACTTAAAGTCTTTCAAATGGATGTCAAAAGTGCATTTTTGTATGGAAAAGTTAAAGAAGAGGTTTATGTATGTCAACCTCCAGGCTTTGAGGACAACAAACATCCTAATTGGTGTATAAGCTTGATAAGCTCTTTATGGTTAAACAAGCTCCAGAGCTGGTATGAGACATTATCAAACTTTCTTCTGGAAAACAATTTCACTAGAGGCTCCATAGACAAGACTTTATTTATTAGAAAGCTGGCAGCATAATCTACTTGTTCAAATTTATGTAGATGATATTATTTTTGCATCCTCTGATCCAAAGTTGTGTGATGCCTTTACAAAGTTGATGCAACAGAAGTTTGAAATGAGTGCTATGGGAGAATTACAGTTCTTTCTGGGGTTGCAAATCAAACAAAAGGATGATGGAATTTTTCTTCATCAATCCAAATATACAAAAGATCTTTTGCAAAAGTTTGATTTACAAAACTGTAAGCCCTGTTCTACTCCCATGAGCAGCACCACACAACTGGACTTAGATCAAAGGTAAGTGGTTTGATGAACACTTTACAGATGTATGATTGGGTCCTTGATGTATTTAACAGCTTCTAGACCAGATTATGTTTGCTACATGTGTTTGTGCTAGATTTCAGGCTGCACCTAAAGAGTCTCATCTGATTGCAGTCAAGAGGATCTTTAGATATCTGCAAGGCACTCCATCTCTAGGTTTATGGTATTCTACCAACCATTCTGGTAATTAGTTGCTTTTTCTGACAGTGACTATGCAGGGTGTAAGTTGACCAGGAAATCAACTTCTGGTGGATGCCATTCCTAGGCAACTGCTTGATTTCTTGGCAGAGCAAGAACAGACCTCAGTTGCTACATCCACTGCGGAAGCTGAGTACATTGCTGCTGCAAGCTGTACATCTCAGGTACTGGCTTCAAAACCACTTTTGGATTATGGCATTACAGAGACTAAGACTCCATTGTTAATGGATAGTGCTTCAGCTCTTTGCATTGTAAAAAATCCAGTCCAGCACTCTAGGACCAAACATATAGAGATCAGACACCATTTTATAAGAGACTTGTTTTGAAAAAGGTCTGATTGATCCTAAGTTTGTGCCCAGTGCTGATGAGCTTGCAGACATTTTTACTAAGCCTTTGGATAGTTCAACTTTCCAAAACCTGGTGTTAAGGCTTGGTATGCTGCAGCTAGAATAAGTGACAACTACTGATGATCTCAGTAATTACTGATGATCATTGGTACCATGTCACATATAAGTACTGATGAGCTATTTTAACCTCAGTAGTTTTTATAACTACTGAAGCTAAATGCTTAAGTACTGGACTTTATCTGTTCTACACTACTGATGTAGTTACAACTACTGAAAATCAGTAAAACAGATAAGTACTGATGTCCTATGAAACTACTGAAACAGCTAAAAGCTGATGAATGAGTGTGTGAGGACAGTTTGAAACAGCTGAAAAGCTAAGAATTGACGAAACCAGCTGACGAGAACTTTCTCCTCAGTCGTTTGTACCACTGCTGTTTCATTTTAAACACTGAAGCAAAACCACGTCTTCAGTAGTTTTATAACTACTGATGACCAATACCAAGTCTTCAGTTGTTTACAACAGCTGATGACTAAAACCACTGTCTTCAGTAGTTTCCTAACTACTGATGACAAACACCATGTCCTCAGTTGTTCAATCACCTGAAGTCAAAACCACGGTCTTCAGTAGTTTTCTAAACTACTGATGCCTAACACCGCGACTTCAGCTGTTTCAACGTCTGAAAGATAATACCATGTCAACGTCGTTTAAAACTACTGATGACTAACACCACATCCTTCAGTCATTTCCTCACCCGTACCCTATATATACCCTTAACCTGAGCTCTCCATACTTCATCTTCTTCAAACCTAACGTTCCTCTCCAACAAATTTCCATGGCGTCTTTGCAATTAAACCGCGACACAACTGTGTTGCCTACCTTACGAAATCGCCGATCTGGACTAAGTTCGATGTTGCTATCGATCTTATGGCTTCAGTCCCCATACAACAAGGCATTCCTTCTGAACCCGTTTTACATGCCGAATCCTTGAACCAATTTGGATGAACATTACGGTTACAACTGAGGAGAGCAACACACAATCCCTCCGGTCTGTAGTCAACAAAAAAGAAGTAGTGATTACTCCTGCAACAATTCGAAAAATTCTTCACTGAGTGACGCTACCTCTCCTGCTGGATATCCGAAGGGCACTATAGATCTCTCATTTGCTCAGCATGGATATCAAGGTGATCTCAGTGCCACACCATCATGAAGAAACACTTCAATGACGCTGAGCGCCTGATCTTTCACATGGTCAATGTATGTTTGGCCCCTAAGACATCGTCTTGGGATCAAATGTCCACCAAATGGCAGCAGGTATTGTATTCTATCCTTGAGCAACAACCACTGAATTTTTCAGAATTAATATTTTCAGAGCTCAAAGATATGGCTCAAAAAATAACTGCCAACCGTTGGTACTCTATCCACGGTTCATAATGGCCATTATAATAGACCACCTTAATGCTGAGGACTTGTTGGCGTGGGAGTCCCTGCTACGGCTGTTTTGCCAGACGTATACTCCCGGCACAACTCCGACCGGACACTCAAATTGGCTGCCAAGCTGCGAAACCCACGCAGCTGGAACCCACAGCCACCACCTCCAATCCCATGTCCCCACCAAACCCCCACAAAGAAACCCAAAAAGGCTACTCAGGGAATTGAGTCCCCTGAGGATGCTCCTGCACAACAAACGCAGGCTATATCCACTAGTCCAAACCCCCTAGTGGATACAATGACTCCTCAGCCACAGCCGCTCAGGCTTCCTCTCAACAGGACCTGCAGCAACCCAAGGGGCACCTACTTATCTGGGATCTTCCTCACTTGAGGAGATTGCCATTGAAGAGCACCATCCACCCCAGGTGCACACTGCTTCTTCCCCTGTACCCCAACCAACCGCCTCTCACAGCCCAACTTTAATAGTTGCACAGTGCTGACTCAATGCACTCCTCACCCCCTCCCCCCTCCCCAGAAACCACTTACCACTGGGAATACCTCTACAATTGAGGGGGAAGAATACAGTGCACCTGAGAACCCACAGCACAGGGGTTTAACTGTTCTATCTCCTGGTGTTGATATGGAGATAAGAACTTCTGGTGAGGCTGCCAACTCTTCTGAATCAGCAAATGATCAGACTGAGGTTGGTAACATAACTAGACCTCACCAGAGGCAACAGCCGATGAAGGACAACGTCCTGAGGCTGGCAGTCCCCAGTTCCAGGACAAAGGGGCACATGCCACATCTGGTCTACACCCAGAGCATGTATATCCTGCTACAGCAGGAGGTCAGGTGATTCAGCATATGCTGATGATGACCTGGGCTTCTTCTATGATGTTCTTGCCCAGAACACGATCCTAGAGGAGGAAGTCAGTAGGCTGCAAAACCTACTTGACCAACTCTCTCAAGGAGTAAGACCATCTGCCACCACATCAACCAACAGATGGCACCTTCCTCTGAAGGTCTCCTAACACACAACCACTCACAAAATCTCAGCCCCTGCCTCTGTTTCTGCACCATTCCTCAGGGACAGAACCCCCCTGAGCAACTGGCTGCTATCCTTCAAAATCCCCTATCTCTCATCACCCCACAGCTAACTGAATTGGTGATCAAAACTGTTGATGAGAGACTTTCTTCTGTATTACAACCCATGGTGGAGAATGTTCTGAGCAAAACTTTCTGCTACTCAATTCCCTGCAACCAATGCACCCAAAAAGGGGAGAGTTCAGCAGTGAAAGGTAAAAGAAAGAGGAAAGAGAAGAGAAAGAAACAGAAGAGACAGTAGTGGAAACTGAGGAGTTGGTTGAGGAGACTGAGAGAGAAGGAAAAAGAGAAGAAGGAGGCTACCATGGAGAAGTGACTGAAAGTTCAAAAGACTTTCATGTCACATACAAGAAAAAGAAGAAGGATGAAAAAGAGAAGCCTTGGAGCTGATGGTGAAAGAGGCTGATGCCGAACACAGCAGATCAATGGATAACATCATTGATCAGTTGTTTAGGCAAGGCCATGACACTGAAAAACTTGATTCTGAGATCAAAGACTAGAGATTGAAGAAATCCAATCAAGATGGTCAAGTTATGATGTGTCAGAAAGAGAAAGGCTGGAGATCATGATCAGATTTATAGCAAAACATCTTGGAAGATCATTGATCGAGATCAAAGCTTGGTCCAGGGACAGTATCTTGGCAATAACCACCAAGATCTGTTCGTCTGAAGAATATACAAAAGGTTTAATTGTTGAAGTTTTAAATGAAGGTGCTGGGAGCAGGACTGAACTAGCCAAACAGTCAAAAGCCAAACTCACATCCAAAATGCTAGAACAGCCTGTCAACATTCCCACATCAAAACTACCAAAACCACAACCCACAAAACCAATTCCCTCACCCTCTAAACCAACAGCCGATGATGCACCCCAGAAGAAGAAGAGAAGGGTGTTGAGGCTAGAAGAAGTAGAAGAAGAGGATGAGATGATAGTCTGCCACTCTCTGCTGTTCTGAAGCTACCAAAGCCCCAGAGTCAATCCATGATCACACCCGACTCTCAAAGGAAATGGTCAGAGTAAAGATAGAAGAAGAAGAACAGCAGAAACACACGATGAGCAACTGTTGAAGATGGTTGACAAGGAATTTCCTCAGTCATCATCTATTCAAGCCATGAAAGGGCATGCTCAAAGGCTGTACACTCTCAGACACACCTTCCAGTATCAGAGGGAGAGAGTGAGAGTATGGCCAGACCCCAGGGTGAGTTCTAGAATCCATAAAAGAACTATCCCACACAGATACAACGGCCAAGTACGAAAACAATAGAATCTACCATCATGCTGGCCGTTGTAGTCTCACCCTGGGAAATCATCGATGAATTCAAGAAAGCTCACCAAGCAAAGAAGACACCTCAAGCCTTACTAAAAAACAAGATGATTAAGAAGGGTTGTTATACAAAAAGCTTGAAGACATCCAAAGAATGAGCTCCAGTTACTCCTTGAAGGCAACCATCCGATGAATTTGTATACAGGGAGGTAACTACGTGGAGCTGAAGATGGCAGGACCATGAAGTACTTATCAGAGTACTATGGTCCAGAGTTCTTCTTCGAAGGAGGAGCTGAAGAACTCTCTCAAGAGGAACAAATTGTTCTCCTTGAGGCCTATGTCCGTGAGTCACAGACTCATTATGGGGAAGTGAATCTCATGAATGGGATAACAACTCTGTGTCCAGTTCCCCAAAACAGAGTTCCCATTCATACTCTGCCAAACAAATATTTGAGGTTCTTCCCAGGCCGGTGCGTACATGGGTCATCTTCTCTACTGATCAAGAGGAAAAAGACCAACATTTTTGCCATCAATAAGTGGGAGTTTAAATAAGTTAGAGGTTTTGGCTGCATTGGTTCAGGGGGAGTTTGTTGGACCAAAAGAACCAATGAGCCAAGATCAGAAAATCTCTAAGTCCCACACGGTATCACAACAACTGCTGAAAGCCTCATCAGTAGTTTGACAAGTACTGAAGACTTCAACAGCTGAAGATCAAGTGCTGAAGACCTTAACAGCTGAAGAACCAAGTGCTGAAGTACAACAGCTGAAGAACACAAGTGCTGAAGCTGAAAGACCAAAGTACTGAAGTACAACAGCTGAAGAGTTCACAAGTACTGAAGATCAACAACTGATGTACAAAGTCTGAAGACAAACTGAAGACATCAGCTGATGATATCTACTGAAGTCATCAGCTGATGAAACGCCTGAAGGTCAAAGTCTGAAGACCAAGTACTGAAGCCTCAGTAGTTTGTCACAACTGCTGAAGAGTACTTCTTCAGTAGTTGTGATATCAGTAGTTTTATGTTTTATGTTTCAGTAGTTTTGTAAAACGACTGAAGAGCTTGTTCTTCAGTCGTTGTAGTTTCAGTAGTTTTATATTTTGTACTTAACCTGCTGATATGTTCTCAGTTGTTGTGAACATTTCAGTAGTTTGTTAAGATTTTGTTATTTCTGTATTTGATCTGCCAGTTGTCACTTTTCCTGATAACAGCAGTGACTGTTGCACTCTATATAAGGAGTGACAACCCATTGTAATCATTGAGCGATATGAGCAATTGAATGGAATGTTTGATTGATTTGATTAGAATATTCTCCATCTATAAACATTCCTAGAAATCAGAAATTCATATTCTCTCCCTATAACCGTATGCGATCTTAACGCTTACATATATTGTTTGCTTGCTACAATTTGTCTAATTCGTTTGTGTATTCCGCTGCTTTACATTCTGATAAACATCAAACTTGTGATCACTGATCCTGTCACCACATGATCAATGTTTCCCTTGCCCCCAAAACCTCTTCATGGTATCAAATGTCATCCAGGTGGCAGCAGGTATTGTATTCTATCCTTGAACGCCAAAGCTTAATTTTTTCTAAAATTATATTTTTAGAATTAAAAGATCCGGCAATGAAAATGTGGCTAACAGATGGCATATATCCAAGGTTTCTTATGGCCATAATCATGAATCAGTTACAATCTGATGGCCATGTTCCTTGGAGTCCCTGCTGTGGTAGTTTTGCCAGAGGTATACTCGAGGCACAACTTTGACCCACACCTCAAAGAGGCCGCCAAACTGCTAAAACCCAAGCAGAAGGTACCCACAGCCTCATCCTCCAGATCCAAAGTCCCCTCCAAACCTCATTCAAAACAAACCAAAAAGGCTACTCAGGAGTTGAGTCCCCTGATGATGCCCCTGCAACACAAAGGCAGGATGAAACTATGGGCAGTAATCCCCCTGTAGTTTCCATGACTCTACCAGCTGAAACCGCTCAGGTATCCTCTCAACAGGATCCTGATGCAACCAAAAATGGGGAAACCACATTACTGGAATCTCTCTCACTTGAGAAGATTGCCATTGAAGAGCACCATTCACCCCAGGTGCAATCCTCTTCAAACTTATCTCCCACTGGAGCCACCCCTAAAAGCCCAATTATGGTTATTGCACAAGTGCTGACTCAACTACATTCCTCTACCCATCCCCAGAAACCTATTATCACTGGGAAAACCTCAACAGTCGAGGGAGAGGATTATAATGTGGCTGATAACCCATAGCATAGGGATTACAGATTTCAATCTCCCTATGTAAGGGAGGAGATTAGAACATCTGGTGAGGTTGCCTCTTCTCTTGTTTCATCACATGATCAGGATGAAGATGGTATTATCTCTAAGTCCTCACCAGAGGAAACTGCCAATGAAGGACATCATCCTGATGCAGGAAGTCCCCAGTTCCAAGAAATAGGGGCACATGTGAATACTGATCTACACTCAGTACATGTTCACCCTGATTTCATCAGGAGGTCAGATGATTCAGCAAAGACTGATGATGACCTGGGCTTTTTCTTTGATGTTCTAGCCCACAACACCATTCTTGAGACTGAGGTATGCAGACTACAAGAACTCCTTGCCAATATGTCAGAAGAATCAAGTCCATCTGCCCACATTCACCCACAGATGGCAGTTTCTCTCCTAAAACTATCCCAAACACTGAGCCACTCCTAACAAATTTGCCACCGGCCTCTTCTTCAGGTACCATTTCTCAGGAACAGAACCCCTCTGAGCTAATGGTTGCTGCCTTTCAATCATCCTTACCTATCATCACTTCCATAATCACAAACACTATACATCAAGCCATTGATGAGAGGCTTTCCTCAAATCTTCAATCCTTAGTTGATGTTGCTGTTTCTAAGAGACTTTCTGACATTCACACCCCTGAACCCAATGCACCAGAAAGGGGGAGTCTAAGTCAGTGAAAGTAGACAAAAGAAAGAGAGTTGAAGAGGATGAAGGAAAAGAAGAAAGAAAAGGAATGATCACCTACAAGAGGAAGAATAGCTCTGAAAAGACTGAAGGTGTGAAAAAGTTAGAAGAATTGATCAAAGAAGCTGATGAGAAACATAGCAGATCTATGGATAAGATTATTGATCAACTCTTCAGACAAGGATTTGACACTGCCAAACTTGACTCTAAAATGAGAAGGTTAGAGATTCAAGAGATTGATCAAAGATGGGCAAGTTGGAGTGAGAAAGAAAGGGAAAGGCTGAAAGCTATGGCAAGATTTATATCAAAACATCTGGGCATATCAATCATTGAAGTGAAGTCATGGTCAGAAACAGTATTTTGGACTGATATGGAAAAATTATTTAACAAAGGATTGATTATAGAAGCTCTTGATGAAGCTGGTGCTGGGAAAAGGACTGATATGGCAAAATTATCCAAAGCTTCACTCACATCCAAGATGCTAGAGCAGCCTGCACAGTCACCCAAACCAAAACAACCACCCTCACAACCCTCAAAACCAACTCCTTTACCTAGTAAACCTACTCAACCCACTACCAATGATGCACCTAAGAGGAAGAGAAGGGTATTGAGGATGGAAGAAGAAGAAGAAGATGATGAGGATGATAGTCTGCCAATCTCTGCTATTCTCAAAATAAAGATGCCTGAGCCCAGGAGTCAACCAACAACAATCACACCTGACTTCCAAAGGCAAATGGTAAAAGTCAAACTTGAAGAAGAACAACAACACAAACAAAATGATGAGCACTGTTAAGGATGATTGATAAAGAGTTTCCTAAGTCTTCATCCATACAAGCTATGAAGAAACATGCTCAGAGGTTGTATGCTCTCAGATTTACATTTCAATATCAGAAAGAGAGAGTGAGAATTTGGCCTGAACCTAGAGTAAGTGATAGAATTCACAAAAAGAAGATTCCAAGTAGATACAATGGCCAAGTAAAGAAGATTATAGATGCTGTGATAATGCTGGCCATTGTAGTGTCACCCTGGGAAATCCTTGATGACTTCAAGAGAGCTTACAAGTCTAAGATGACTCCACAACTTTACTGGAAAACAAAATGGTAAAGAAGGGGTTAATCTACAAGAAGTTTGAAGAAATAAGAAGAAATGAGCTCCAGTTGTTGCTTGAAGGCACTCATCCTGATGAGTTTGCATACAGAGAAATAACTCCTGTGGAGCTGAAAAATGGAAAGCATATTAAGTACTTATCTGAGTACTATGGGTTGTTTTCTTCTTTGAAAGTGGAGCTGAAGAACTCACAATGGAAGAACAAGTTGTTTTCCTTGAGGCCTATGTAAGAGAGTCTTACAGACTTATCATTGGGAAGTAGGTTTAATGGATGGGGTAACAGCTCTATGTCCAATTCCCCAAGATGGAGTTCCCATTAATCCTTTGCCAATCAAACCTTCTGAAATCTCTTCCCTGGCCTGAGCTTATATTGAAGATTTCTGAGCTGATCCAGATAATGTTTGTGCCAATAAGTGGGACCTCAATAATTTTAAAGGTTTTGGCTGCATTGGTTTAGGGGGAGTTTGTTGGACCAAAAGAACCAATGAGCCAGATCAGAAAAACCTTTAAGTCCCACAGACATCAAAACAACTGAAGTGATCTACAACAGCTGAAGACAAAGTCTGAAGACAACTGCTGAAGACAAAGTCTGAAGACAACTGCTGAAGACAAAGTCTAAAGACAACTGCTGAAGACAACAGCTGAAGAAAAAGTCTGAAGACAACTGCTGAAGACAAAATCTGAAGATCAAGTTCTCAGAAGTTGTCACAACAGCTGAAGTAGTACTCTTCAGTAGTTGTGATGGTTTACATTTAAGTAGTTTGTAATAAGTAGTTTTATATTATGTAAAACATCTGAAGTTCTTACACTTCAGATGTTATAACTTCAGTAATTGTAATGTTAGTTTATACTTGGCTTTTAGTGAAGGTGTCGTCAGTTGTTGTGCACATGTGAAGTAGTTTTGTTTACTTTCAGTTGTTTGTGTAAATCAGTTAGATGTCACTATCAAGTGACGTCAGCTGATGTCACATTCCTTATAAAAGGAATGTTGACCTAATTTCCTTGTGCGGGAAGCTTGTGCATGAATGAAAACATTCTTTTTGCAGAAAACTCTCTCACTATAACCGTTACTGTTTGATTGAATATTCATATTATTCTTGCTATAATTTCGTCTAATTCGTGTGCTATTCCGCTGCAATTCCTAATCTAATTGATCAAACTAGATCTCGGTCCTTTCAATCGGATTGCGTTCTCACTGATTGGATGGTCAATCAAATAGGATTTCGCACTATTTGATCTGGTTTCACGCATTATCAGGTAGTACTCCGTACGTACATGGTCCCTAACAAGTGGTATCAGAGCTTTGGCTCTTGATTTTGCATGTGATTCGATTAGTTTCGGTGTAAAAATCATATTTTTCATTCAAATGAGTCAACTTATGAGTAAAATAGTGTTTTTGATGTCTCTAGGTCTCAAGATTTATGTTTTTCAGCATACGATAGATTAGGGTTCTTCAAAAATCGTGTTTTGTTGTAAAAGTGTCAAAAAAACAACCTACAGTCGCACGATTGGCTCAATCGCACGACTAAACTCAATCGCACACCCCATTCGTACGATTGAACTCAGTCGTACGACTGAACACCTCCATTCGCTTGTCTCCACTCGCATCGCTCTATACCTACGACTGAATCCAATCGCACCATTGATTTAATTCACACCCCTCATTCGTATGACTGAGCCATCCGCATTGGCCTTCGCATTGTCCAATCACACGACTGAGTCATCCGAGGAATTCATCCGCATTTGTCCATTCGCACAAGTGAACCAGTCTTGTTCTAAAGTTCAAAGTTTATAAGGATGGAAGATCAGTTCTCTTCTTTTACTGCCGGAAGGGACTCTCGCATCCAGAACCTTCTGCTTTTGGAAAATGAAATTGGGAATCACAATAAACCACCAAAACTTATAATGTTAGATGATTACCCATAATGGAAACAGAGGTTCGAGATCTATATAAATGGAGTTGATCCCAA
The DNA here is from genome assembly GCA_025506515.1 of Flaveria trinervia. Classification (NCBI taxonomy): domain Eukaryota; kingdom Viridiplantae; phylum Streptophyta; class Magnoliopsida; order Asterales; family Asteraceae; genus Flaveria; species Flaveria trinervia. Next base: position 21,842,698 of record CM046452.1, read on the forward strand.
TCTGTGGGAATCCATTGAGACAGGTTATAGTATGCCAGTCCATGCTTATGGTGTTAAGCTATGTTTTTGAGGTATGACTAATAGCCAGAAAGCTAAGTACAATACTCCCAAAGTCATTACCACCCACAATCACATACATATATATAATTGGGTGAAAACCCATTTTTATGAAAATGTTCATACATGCATTTCCAGTCCCAAATTAGTTAAAACAAGTAAAAAGGGGGTTCTAGTACTCACCTTAGCCTCTCTTGGGTATGACTTCCTTCAAACCCGAATGCAATTGAATTCTATCACCTTGATTCCCACCAAACACTCACAACCGAACACACAAACACATATAAGAATACAACCGTGGCCAAGCCGTTTAGGAACGTCTCAAAACCATGAATTTTTTTACCTTGGATTCATTCTCTTCTACTTGTTCTTCAAAAGCTCGAGAGTTTTCAGCTCTTTTCTTTCTCTCTCTCTAAAAATCCGAATGATATGTTGTTTGTACAAGAAGTGGGCGGCCATGCACACTTTTACACCAAATTTCTTTTGTTCTTTTGACTCTTTTAACCCCTTAACTTGGGTTAAATTATGTTTCTTTTTTCTTCACTTTTATTCTTCCTTTCATAACTTTAAAAGAATAACTGGGTGTTACAAGTCCACCCCCCATTATATTGGTTTTCTCCCCGAAACCTGTAAACAAGTAAGGCACTTACTCACATACTCCGCCACATCGCGTTTCATACCCGGCCACCAAAATCTTTGTTCATGTCTTGATACATCTTCGTAGCACCAGGATTAATAGTGTATCGAGTTTTATGAGCTTCTTCCATAATCTTCACACGTAAATCCCCAAAACGAGGAATCCACATTCGTCCGAATCGGGTTCTAAAACGAGTGTGTTTTCACCCAACTCTGCAACTATACCTCTCATCCTTTCAAAGTTAATATGATCTTCTGTCAACGCCACATGTTGAAACTCCTTGAGTTGCTTCATCACATCATAGGTCATGACCAACTGGTAAGCCTTCACCCAAATCAGCTCGGGTCTCTCCTTTCGGCTAAAGGCAACCACCACCACGTTGGCTTTGCCCAGCTAGTAATGGATCTCGCAAACATAATCTTTTATGAGCTCCAACCATCTCTTTTGTCTCATGTTCAAATCTTTCTGCTTGAAGAAGTACTTCAAGCTCTTGTGGTTGGTGAATATGGTGCACTTTGTCTCGTACAGGTAGTGCCTCCATATCTTTAATGCAAAGACCATGGCTGCTAGCTCCAAGTCATGAGTACGATGATTGACCTCATGGATTTTCAACTGTCGGGATGCATAGGCTATAACCTTTCCCCTTTGCATCAACACACTTCCTAACCCTGAGTAGGAAGCATCTGAGTAAACCACCAAATCTTTGCTTCCATTAGGTAACGACAAGAATGAAGCTTGAGTCAACCTCGCCTTTAACTCCTCAAACACCTTCTCTTGAGCTTGACCCTAAACAAATTTCACATTCTTGTGGTTCAACTTGGTCAGTGGAGATGCTATCTTGGAGAAGTCTTGGATGAATCTTCTAAAATAACCCGCCAAACTCAAGAAACTACGGATGTCGGATGGCATCTTTGGATTCTTCCATCACTTCACCGCATCCACCTTTGTCGGGTCCACCATAATCCCTTGGGATTCACTGCATGACCCAAAAACTCTAAACCTTGCACAACCAAAATGTGCACTTAGAAAATTTAGCATACAACCTCTCCTTTCTTAGTGTCTCTAACACTTCCCGAATGTGATCGACATGCTCCTCCTCGCTCTTCGAAAAAACAATATATTATTAATAAACACAATCACTGATATATCGAACATCAACCAATATACTTGATTCATCAAGTCCATACAAGCAGTTGGCAAGTTGGTCAAACCAAAAGACATAACGACAAACTCGTAGTGTCCATCACACGTACGAAAAGCTGTTTAGGAATATCCTGCTCCTTCACCTTCGGCTGATGGTAACCAGATCGAAGGTCTATCCTAGAGAACCAACTAACATCCTGGATCTTATCAAATAGATCACCAATTCGCGGTAAGGGATACCGATTCTTCATTGTCAGCTTATTCAGCTCACGGTAGTCTATACACATTCTCATGCTACCGTATTTCTTCTTTACAAATAAGACCGAAGCATCCTAAGGAGACATACTCGGTCTAATGAACACCTCATCAAGCAACTCCTGTAGTTGCTCTATTAACTCCTTCATCTCAATCGGAGCCAACCGATACGGTGCTTTAGCAACATGTTGGGCAACCGGTAGCAAGTCAACCTGAAACTCGATCTCACGGTCCGGTGGCACTCCTAGCAGGTCTTCTGGAAACATATCTGGAAAGTCACACACAACCGGTACCTTGGACACTTGTGGTGTTGCATATCAACATCCTTTACATAGGCCAAGTAGGCACTACATCCATGCCTCATACACTTTCCCGCAACCGCCATCAAAATCACATTCGGGATCGTCGTGACCCGATAGCCATGAACCGTCACCGAACTGCCATCAGGCGCTGTCAGTCAAATTATCTTCTTGCGATACACAATGTGCACCTTGTAGTCCGCCAACCAATCCATTCTTAGGACTACATTGAATCCGCCTAAGGTCATCACGAATGGTCTAACAGGATACTTGTGACCATCTAATTCAATGTCACAACTTTCTATCATCACAGAGATCTTGGTAGACTTACCTATGATAGTTTCTACATCAAGGGTGTATCTATACTCTTACTACTAACAGGCAATTTAGCATAGAAACCAGCAAAAATAAAACTCTTACTAGCACCAGACTCAAATAACACAGAAGCTAGAGTTTGGTTAACTAGAAACATACCTTACACAACATCAATGTTCGTCCTAGCCTCCTCTCGCGTCATCATGAACGCTCTGGCACTCACCCTCTACCCTTCTCCTTTGGCTTTCTTGGCTCCCAAACTTTTAGCCCTTAACTTCTTACAATCCCTGCTCAGATGGCTATTTTCCCCACATTTATAAGACCTTATAACCCTACAATCTCTAGCCATATGATTATGCTTCCCACATTTGAAGTAGATGTTTGACCCTCATTTGCATTCTCTCGAATGCTCCTTCCCACATTTGCCACATCTCTTCGATACTACACCAGACGTGACCATATGCCAGTCACCCACCTTCGCCACCTTATTGTTTGAAGCGGCTTCGTCACGTTCAAACCGTTTCCCATTCTAGTTTCGGTCACCACCACCCTTCTTTCTCACCTCAACCACCGACCTAAACGTGCTCAGTCGGTTAGCGATCATGTGCCTATGGATATCCATTGGCAAGCCCTGAATATACCTCTTGATCTTTGTGACAAAGGCTTCTCTTGGTCCGGCACCAGCCGTACCATCTCGTTGACCTTCGTGGTGTATTGCTGATGTGTCATGGTTCCCACCTCCAACTCTCTCTCCACCTATCCATCTCCCTATGAGGACAGAACACCTCAATCACCAATCTCTTAGCTCCGCCCACTTCATACTTCTGATTGCCCAACTGCCCTCGGCTTGGACGATATTGTCCCACCAGCACAAAGTCGAGTCCACAAACGAGTGGGAGCAAACTTCACCTTCTAGTCTTCTCGGCACTTGCTGATTTAAGGCCCAGTTCCCGGGACGCTCACTACTAGTCAATCATCGAACATAAAACATATAATTCCAATAGCTTTAATAAAACATTGTGTTAGGATCAGTGATCTCAGTTTGATTGATTAGAGAGTATCGCAACGAAATTCGAACAATGAATTAGACAATTCACAAGAACACATTTGATATTCAATGTAAGAGTAAACGGTTATAGAGAGAGAGAATTCTACAAATAGAATATTTCATTCATATGCTTTCGTGGTGGCAAAATGTCACACATACAATTAGGTCAACATCTCTTATATAGGAGATGTGACGTCTGCTGATGTCACTTGATAGTGACATCTAACAGATTTATTCATAACTACTGAAAGTTAACAAACTACTCAAGATGTCACACAACTGACATCTTCTTACAAAAATATCGAGTGTTAACTATCACTACAACTACTAAAAAGAAACTACTGAAACAACAATGACTAAAGACATGCTCTTCAATCGTTTTACAAGTACTGAAATAAATAATAAAACTACTGAACGGAAACCATCACAACAACTAAAGAATGCTTCTTCAGCTGTTGTGACAAACTCTGAAGGCTTCACTACTTGGACTTCTTGAACTTCAGTTGTTGTCATCAGCTGATGTCTTCAGTCTTTGTACTTCAGCTGTTGATCTTTAGTACTTTAGTATTCAGCTATTGATCTTTAGACTTTGGTCTTCAGCAGTGGAAGTCTTCAGTACTTTAGTCTTCAGCTGTTGATCTTCAGACTTTGTCAAACAGCTGATCAAGTCTTCAGCATTTGTTGTGATGTCTTGAGGGACTTAAAGGTTTTTCTGATCTGGCTCATTGGTTCTTTTGGTCCACAAACTCCCCCTGAACCAATGCAGCCAAAACCTTTAAGCTTATTAAGATGTCCCACTTATTATGGTAGAAAGATTGGTCTTTTTGTCTTCTAGATCAGCTCAGAAGTCACCCTTGTAAGCACATGCCTAGGAAGAAGTTTCAATGATCTATTTGGCAAAGGATGGATGGGAACTCTGTCTTGGGGAACTAGACACGGAGCTGTTACCCCATCCATGAGATCTACTTCGTAAATATGAGTCTGTAAGACTCCCTTGTATAGGCCTCAATGAAGGTTACTTGTTCCTCCATGGTCTCTCTTCAGCTTCTCCTTCAAAGAGTGATTCAGGCCCATAGTACTCAGATAGGTATTTGACCTGCTTCCCATTTTTTAGCTCCACAGTTGCTATGATTCTATATTCATCTGGGTGAATACCCTCTAAGAACAACTGGATCTCATTCTTTCTAACTTCCTCAAGCCTCCTATACACTAACCCCTTTTTCACCACTTTATTCTCCAGCATCTTTTGTGGGGTCAGTTTAGCTTTATAGGCTTTCTTGAAGTCATCTAGGATCTCCCAAGTGATACTACAAAGGCCAGAGAGATCACTTCATCTACAATCTTCTTTACTTGGCCAATGTATCTCTGTGGAATATTTTTCTTTTGAATCCTATGAGACACCCTGGGATCAGGCCAAATCCTCACTCTCTCTTTTTGATATTGAAATGTGTGTCTGAGAGTGTATAATCTCTGAGCATGTTTCTTCATATTGATGATTGAAGATGTGGCAGCATATGCTTTGTCGACTCTTCTCAACAATTCCTCATCATGTTGTTTGTGAAGCTCTTCTTCTTCTAACTTCACTTTCACAATTTGTCTTTGAGATTCAGGAATAATTGTTGGAGGGTGACTTATGGCCTTAGCAACTGTATAACAGCTGAGATTGGCAGCCTATCTTCATCTTCATCATTATCTTCTTCTTCCTCTTCTAGCCTCAGTACCGTTCTTCCTCTTCTGGGGTACATCATTAGCTATTGTTTTTGTGGGTAGGGAATTGGTTTAGTGGGTTGTTGGTTATGGTGTTTTGGTGTGGGAATGTTGACAGGCTGTTCTAGCATTTTAGATGTACGTGAGGCTTTGGATTGTTTGACCAGTTCAGTCCTGCTCCCAGCACCAGCTTCATTCAAAGCTTCAATGACCAGACCTTTGGATATACTTCAGACGAACAGATCTTGGTGGTTATTGCCAAGATGATGTCCCTAGACCATGACTTGATTTCAATCATGATCTTCCAAGATAGTTAGCTATGAACCTGATCATGATTTCCAATATCTCCCTTTCCATCACACTATAACTGGCCCATCTTGATTGTATCTCTTCTATTTCCAGCCTTCTAATCTCAGAGTCTAATGTGGCTGTGTCATGACCATGTCTAAATTGCTGATCTATAATCATATCCATTGATCTGCTATGAGCTTCATCAGCATCTTTAACAAGGTCTTCTAATGATTTCTCTTCATCAGCTCCTGACTCAACACTTTTCATTCTTTTATATGTAATTAACTGCTCTGAGATTAGTTCTTTCTCAACCTCCTTTTCTTTCTCAGGCTGTTTCTCTGTTTCAGGCTCTTTCTCAGCATCAACTCTCTTACTTTTCTTGTCTTTCACTGCCTTTGACTTTGCAGTCTCCCCCTTTTTGGTTGCATTGGAATTAGGGGTTTGGTAGGCAGAAAGAGATTTATGAACAGCATCATCAATAAGGGTTGTAGGTTTGCGGGAATCCTCTCATCATGGCTTTATGCACTATGGCAGTGATGATGGGAGTAATAGAGGTAAGGAGTTTTGAAAGATAGCACCATCTGCTCAGAGGGGTTCTGTCCCTGAGAGATGGTGCCGAAAGCAGAGACTAGTGGCTCAGTTATGTGTGTAGGCTCAGTGTTTGGTAAACCTTCAATTGAAGGTGCCATCTGTGGAGTTTGTGGGGTAGATGGTCTTTGATCCTGAGACATGTTGGCAAGCAGCTCTTTGAGTCTGCTCACCTCATTCTCTAGGATGGTATTTGGGGGCTAGAACATCGTAGAAAAAGCCCAGGTCATCATCATCTGTGCTGAATCACCTGACCTCCTGATTGAATCAGGATGTACATGCTCTGAGTGTAGATCAGTAGTAGCATGTGCCCCTTGTTCTTGGTACTGGGGACTTCCTGCCTCAGGATTATGTCCTTCATCGGCAGTTGCCTCTGGTGAGATCTTATGGATAGTACCAACTTCATCCTGATCATTTGCTAAAGCAGGAGAAGTGCCAGCCTCACCAGAAGTTCGAATCTCCTTTGTACACTTAGAGATTGAACATTGTAACCCCTGTGCTATGGGTTATCAGAAGCACTTTGGTCCTCCCCCTTAATGGTTGAGGCTATCCCAGTTTTGACTGGTATCTACGGAGGGGGTGAGGAATGCAACTGAGTCAGCACTTTTGCAACTATTATGGTAGGACTTTGGGGGCGGTTGCAGTGGGAGATGGTGTGAAGGCAGTATGCACCCGGGAGAGTGGTGCGTTTCAATGGTAACCTCGTCAAATGAGGAAGTTCCAGATGTATAGGTGCCCCAAATGTGGTTGCTACAGGCTCCTGTTGAGAGGAAGCCTGAGCGTTTGAGGGTAGGTGAGCACGTGTATCTACTGGGGGGTTATGACCATAGATATATCCTGCGTTTGTGTTGCAGGAGCATCCTCAGGGGACTCATTCCCTGAGCAGCCTTTTTGGGTTTCTTGTGTTTGGGTTTGGTGGGGACGTTGGATTTGGAGGTGTTGCTATGGGTTCCAGCTACGTGGGTTTTCGCAGCTTGGCAGTCTGTTTGAGTGACTGGTCTGAGTTGTGCCTGGAGTATACTTCGGGCAATACAGCCATGGCAGGGACTCCAAGGCCAAAGTTTCCCTCAGCTTTCAGCTGGTTCTCTATTATGGCCATTATGAACCATGGATATAATATCCATCGGTAGCAATAGGTTTTAGGACCGTATCCTTAAGTTCAAGAAATAATATTTTAGAAAAGTTTAAGTTTTGTTGCTCAAGTATAGAGAAGAATACCTGTTGCCACCTGGTTGACATTTGATCCCAGGACGAAGTTGTTGTAAACAAACAACTGAGGACTTGGTGTTAGTCATCAGTAGTTGTGAAACTACTAAAGACATGGTTTTGTCAACAGTTGTTGTAAACGACTGAAGACTTGGTGTTAGTCATCAGTAGTTGTGAAACTACTGAAGACATTGGTTTTGCTTCAGTTGTTTAAGATGAAACAACAGCTTTAGAAACAACTGAAGAGAAAATTCCCGTCAGTAGTTTTTGTCAATTCTTAGCTTTTCAGCTGTTTCATACTATCCTCAACACTTACTCATCACTCTTTTTGGCTGTTTTCAGTGGTTTCATAGGATAACAGTACTTATCTGTTTTGACTAACAACAGTAGTTTGTAACAGAATCAGTACTTATTTGTGACGTTTACTAATGGTCATCAGTACTTGTTTACTGAGATCATCAGTAGTTGTCACTTATTCTAGCTGCAGCATACCAAGCCTTAACACAAGGTTTTGGAAAGTTGAACTATCCAAAGGCTTAGTAAAAATGTTTGCAAGCTCATCAGCACTAGGCATAAACTTTGGATCAATCAGACCTTTCAAAACAGTCCCTAATAAAATGATGTTTGATCTCTATATGTTTGGTCCTAGAGTGCTGGACAGGATTCTTGACAATGCAAAGAGCTGAAGAACTGTCCATTAATAATGGAGTCTTAGTCTCTGTAATGCCATAATCCAAAAGTTGATTCTGAGTCAGAGTACCTGAGAAGTACAGCAATGTACTCTGCTTCAGCAGTGGATGTAGCAACAGATGTTTGTTTCTTACTCTGCCAAGAAATCAAACAGTTGCCTAGGAATTGACATCCACCAGAAGTTGACTTTCTAGTTAACTTACACCCTGCATAGTCACTATTAGAAAAAGCAACTAATTTGCAAGAGTGTCCAGTGCAATACCATAAACCTAGAGATTGTGTACCTTCCAGATATCTAAAGATCCTCTTGACTGCAATCAAATGAAACTCTTTAGGAGCAGCCTGAAATCTAGCACAAACACAAGTTGCAAACATGATATCTGGTCTAGAAGCTGTTAAGTACATCAAGGACCCAATCATACATGTGTAAAGTGTTTCATCGACAACTTTACCTTTCTGATCTGCATCTAGTTGTGTGGTGTTGCACATGGGAGTAGAACAGGGCTTATAATTTTGTAAATCAAACTATGCAAAAGATCTTTTGTATATTTTGACTGATGAATAAAGGTTCCATCAGCCTTTTGTTTGATTTGCAAGCCTAGAAAGAATTGTAATTCTCCCATTGCACTCATTCCAAACTTTTTTTTCATTAAACATGTAAAATCATCACACAACTGGGGATTAGAGGATGCAAAAATAATATCATCAACATAAATTTGAACAAGTAGCTTATGCTGATCCACCTTCTTAATAAACAAAGTTTTATCTATTGAGCCTCTAGTGAAATTGTTTTTAAGAAGAAAATTGGAAAGTGTTTCATACCAAGCTCTAGGAGCTTGCTTCAACCCATAAAGAGCCTTGTCAAGTTTATATACCCAATCAGGATGTTTATTATCCTCAAAACCTGGTGGTTGACACACATAAACCTCTTCTTTTATTTTACCATATAAAAATGCACTTTTGACATCCATTTGAAAAACTTTAAGATTGTGGAATGCAGCATAGGCTAAGAACAATCTAATTGCCTCTAGTCTGGCTACAGGGGCAAAGGTTTCATCATAATCAATACCTTCTTCTTGAGAAAACCCTTGTACACCAGTCTAGCCTTGTTCTTGACAATAAGCCCATTTTCATCAGTTTTATTCCTAAACACCCATTTAGTGCCTATTGCACACTTACCTGGGGGTAGAGGAACCAGTTCCCACACTTGCTGTTTTCTTAACTGAAGTAGCTCAAGCTACATGGCTTCAACCCATCCATTGTCTCTCAAAGCAACATGATAGTTCTTTGGCTCTAGCTGACTGATGAAGAGAGCATAGAAGCAGAAGTTAGACAATTGATTCTGGTTGAGACACCAGCATTGATATCACCAATGATTTGAGACATGGGGTGATTCTTCAGCTCTTGGTACACTCTAAGATCAGTACAAGTGTTTGTAGCAGGCTCAACAACAGCAGATGTTGATCCAGATTCTTGAAACCAAGTATTAGATGGAAGTCAAATGATGTAAAGGAATCAGAAATCTCATCAGCATTTGTTGTGGATGGAGCTACTGAAGCTACAGGAACATCAAGTTTAGTAGATACAGGCAGTTGGTCACTAAACTGAAAAGGTGAGTACTAATATCATCATCATCTTCAGTACCACCAGGTGGAAGACATGCTGCAGAAGATGATTTATCCATATGATCTGCAACAGCTGGAGTTGATAAGGAACATTGCAGTATGTCCAAATCAAATAACTCCACAGGGTTTTGTGGAATCTTGTCTTTGGAGATTCATTAAACTTCACATGCAGAGTCTCTTCAACTATCTTTGTTCTGTAGTTGAAGACTCTGTATGCCTTGCAAGTAAATGAAGAACCAACAAAATACCCTGCATCCACCTTAGGATCAAATTTGTGGAGTTGATCCTTTGTGATAAGAATGAAAGGACACCCAAGGCTCTGAAAAATGAAATCAAAGGAGCCAAATGATGTAGAACTTCATATGGAGTCTTCATCAACCTCTGATTTACTAGCACTCTATTTTGCACATAGCAAGCTGTATTGACAGCTTCAGCCCATAAGGTCAATGGCAAACCAGACTCAGCCAACATAGACCTTGCAGCTTCAATTAAGGTCCTATTCTTTCTCTCCACTACTCCATTTTGTTGTGGAGTCCTTGGGATGCTAAACTGTCTCTTGATTCCCTTTGAGAGATAAAAATCATCAAGTGTATGGTTTCTGAATTGTGTTCCATTGTCACTCCTATACACTTGACTGATAGGGAATACTACTTCTTAACATACAACACAAAGTTTATAATCTTCTGAGAAACCTCATCCTTTGAATGCAGAAAGAAAGTCCATACAAATCTGGAGTAATCATCCACAATTACCAGACAGTATTTCTTCTTCGCCATGCTCATCACTCTCACAGGACCAAATAGATCCATGTGCAGTAACTGCAAGCAGGCAGTGGACATAGGTTCTTCAATAGGAGGGAATGAGACTTTGTGCTATTTTCCTTTAAACAAGCAGTGCAGGTTTCATCACAGTTGAACTCCTTTATTGGTAGACTCTCACTAAAACTATTGTGGATAAGTTGATTCATGTTTTTGAGATTAACATGACCCAGCCTTCTATGCCACAGTTTAGATTCCTCAGGAGAGGCTTTGGAGAACAGGCATGGATGACCCTTCAAATCAATCTTCTTTGACAAATCCAAGGCATATACTCTTCCAATCCTGTTGGCCTTCAGGGGAGTAGGTTCATCCAATACCTTGTCAATCAGCCTCAGAACTGGGAAGACAGAATCCGTAGTTCTGGCTTGTGAAAAGTGCAACATGCCCTTTATCACACATCTGACTGACACTCAGCAGATTATACTTGAGATTCTCCACATGGTTAACATCATCAAACTGGATTTGTCCATTAGACACAAATCCTTTCCCAATGATGTAGCCCTTGGCATCATTTCCAAATGAAACAAATCCTTTCTTTCTGTGAGAGTAGTCATTAAGAAGAGAACTGCTCCCAGTCATATGCATAGATCCTCCACTGTCCACATACCAGATGCTCCTTTGGCATGCTGAAGAACCCTGCATTCATCGAAAGTAACTAGTTACGTTTAGAGACCCAAACCTTTTTGGTTTTGGGCCTGTTTTCATCAACAGATGTAACCATAACTTGTTTCTTATGATTAACAGCTGATGAAGAAGGAGATGGTACTGAAATGGATTCCTTGGATTTGGGCTTGGAATGCTTTTTCAGTGGTTTGATCACAGGTGCATCTAGTTGGTTAACTCTCCCTAACAAATGCCGAACCATCATAACAAGTTGTGTCTGATTTGTAGCCAAAGCTTTCAGCTCTTGTGACATATCAGTACTTGTGTTTGATGAGTTCCTGTGACCCACCATTTCCTCCTTAAAATTCACAGACTTAGTCTGATGTTTATCATTAGGAGCACTATCAGCTATTTTGTGATGAACCCTATCCTTCTTTTTGGATTTTGTTGAAGTCTTGGGTTTATCACAATGGGATGATTGTGGTACAAACTTGGTCTCAAACTCAGTTTTCATTTCATCCATCTAGATTTTAATGAGCTTATCTTTGTTGAATTTGGAACCCTTTTTGTACCAACATTCATCAAAAAGATGATTGAATTTACCACATATTTCACATGACTTATTCTTCATCTTGGACTGATCAACTGCTGATGTGGAAACTACTGAAGGTGTGCTCTTCAGTACTTTCCTCATTTCAGTACTTTTGTTTAGTACTGAAGGATCTGTAACAACTGAAGACTTGTTCTTCAGCTGTTCTTTATCAGCAGTTGTTAATCCTTTTATTTCAGCTGATTTGAAATGCTTTTCAGTTGTTGTAACTTGCCCTTCAGTACTTGAAGTACTTTGAGGAACAACATCTGAAGTACTCAGCTTCATGTGCTTATCAGTAATTAACCCATCAGCCAATTGATTTGCTGAGGTATCAACACTGATTTCATCTTGTGATTTTGGGAAATCACTTGAGGATGATGCACATGATGATGTGGTTTGGAAATTGCTTTCACCTTCAGATTTTACTATTGGTTTTGGAGTAAAATCTATTGGTGGTGCAATGTGGTTGTAAGCAATTCCAAACTTCATATTCGAAGCAGATTGCTTGCCGAGCAGCATTTCAAATCCCTTGCAGGATGAACCCAGCGGTCACACTCAACTTGGGTAATTGCAAGTTTTTCTTTGAGTTCTCTATGGTTCTCAAGAATGACCTCTAGCTTAGCCTTTTCATTATTTAATTGGCATTTAAACATATAAATCTGATCATCTTTATCCTTAATAACAGACTCATATTCAGCTTTTCTTTTGGAAAGGTTTTGCTCAAGTTCAAATTTTGATTTATTAAAGCTACATTTGCCTCTCTAATAGAGATAAATGCATCTATGCAAGATTCAGAACAAAGCTTGGCCTTAGCCTCAAGGATACCTGGGTTACCTGTGAAGAAGATGCATTGGAGCATGAACTCTCAGTAGATTCCATGGCCATGAGAGCTAGATTCCCAAAAGGATGTTCACCACCATGTTGACCATCACCAGCAAAAAAATGCTCATTACCAGTGAGATCATTTGGTAAACTGCTCCAGTCAACAATGCAAGGGGTGAAGAGGCTGTGATGAGGTTGTGATTGAGATGATTGAGATGGTAGAGGCTCACGTAATGCTTGTGGTGTTGTGCAATAGGAGCTTGAACTGGATTTGGCTGAGGCATGTAATAGCAGGGATAAGGATATGACATTGTACCATAAGGGACAAAATATGCAGGAGATATAGGTTGTGAATAATGACCCAAACTAGCAGGATGTTGCCCTCTGTTTTGTTGAATATTACTTGGAAACGTCACAAAGGGTGCAGAGGAGTTAGATCCAGATGATCTACACTCTCTTGCAAAGTGCCCAAGCCTGTGGCATTTGTAACACCTCAACTTACTCTTGTTAAAACCAACTTTGGTTTTGCCAGAGAGTCCAGGGAATTTCCTACTAGTTCTCTTGTAGTTTTTGAGACCTGATATTATCAAGGCCATTTGGCTTAGAATATCCATCTCTTCTAAGTCATAATCAGCAATACCCTTCAGATCATCCATGATGAAGCACAAGTTGTCACTATTACAGCTAAACTGAATATCAACACCAACAAATGCATGATCAGGACTGTTTGAAGAGAAATCTATATGCTCATCATAATTACTTTCAGATGTAGCATATTCTGACTCATGACCAACCAAGGCAATGTTCCCTGGTACAAAGTCATCATGACCTTTCCTGATGATGCTAGTTTCCTTTTTTGCTCTATCTCTCTTTCAAATGTAAGCAGTTTCCCATGGAGTTGGGTGAGAGATAGGCTATCCAGATTTGCACTGGAGCGTAGGACAATGGTGTATGTGTCCCATCTCTCAAGCAGTGATCTGAGGAATCTGTTGTTCATCTGGCTATTGGTGTATTCATGTTTGACCATTTTCAGCTCAGAGATCAAACAGGAAAAATGCTCAAACTATTGAGTCAGTGTCTCACCCTTCCTATGAGAGAATGTCTCATATTGTTGGGCACGGATTTCTCTGTTGTTTGCTAATACCTCATCAGTTCCACTGAATTGCTCCTTCAATGCATTCCAGAGATCATGAGCAGTTTCATGATGCATAAGCCCTGAATAGATTTCATTAGGCAGAGCCATGGCCAGAATACCATGCGCTTTAGCATCAATCTCAAACAGTTTCGATCCTCATCTGAGTATTGTTCCTTCTTCTTCGGAATCATTTGATTTGTTTCCGGATTGTTCACCATAGGCTTGTGTGGACCATGTACCACAGATGTCCAACAACCTGAACTGTTAACAGACAAGTGATGAAGCATTCTTCGTTGCCATATGTTATACTCAATACTAACCACCATCGGAGGCTTGTTGAGGAACCGGTATTGTGAGGGTCATTAGAAGGAGTAGTCATTCTCAGATTCAACCAAATTCAATTAACTTTTAACAGATTTAGAACAAAACACAACAAACCAAATTGAACCAAGAGAAAACTCAAAGCAGATAACGAAAGCAGCAGAGATTCAATTATCTATAACCAATTCTTGCAAATATGCTAATTCAATCGAACATAGATATCGAATAGCAGTTTCAATGATCAATTGTTAGATCAATCAATGATTAACCTGCCCTGATACCATTTGTTAGGATCAGTGATCTAAGTTTGATTGATTAGAGAGTATCGCAGCGGAATTCGAACAATGAATTAGACAATTCACAAGAACACAATTGATATTCAATGTAAGAGTAAATGGTTATAGAGAGAGAGAATTCTGCAAATAGAATATTTCATTCATATGCTTTCGTGGTGGCAAAATGTCACACGTACAATTAGGTCAACATATCTATATAGGAGATGTGACGTCTGCTGTAGTGACATCTAACAGATTTATTCATAACTACTGAAAGTTAACACAACTACTGAAGATGTCAGACAGCTGACATCTTCTTACAAAAATACCAAGTGTTAACTATCACTACAACTACTGAAACAACAATGACTGAAGAACATGCTCTTCAGTCATTTTACAAGTACTTAAATAAATAATAAAATACTGAACGGAAACCATCACAACAACTAAATAATGCTTCTTCAGCTGTTGTGACAAACTCTGAAGGCTTCAGTACTTGGACTTCTTGAACTTCAGTTGTTGTCATCAGCTGATGTCTTCAGTCTTTGTACTTCAGCTGTGATCTTCAGTACTTAGTCTTCAGCTGTTGATCTTCAGACTTTGGTCTTCAGCAGTTGAAGTCTTCATTACTTTAGTCTTCAGCTGTTGATCTTCAGACTTTGTCAAATAGCAGATCAAGTCTTCAGCAGTTGTTGTGATGTCTTGTGGGACTTAAAGGTTTTTCTGATCTGGCTCATTGGTTCTTTTGGTCCAACACATTGCAACAGAACCATTAAAATAACTTTTCATTTCAATATAAATGCTTTTGCAAGTTAATACAACATTCGTTACAAAACATCGTTTGTTCATATTACAATGCAAACACATTATACAAAAGAATGTCATCGAAAATGAGCCAAGTAGCCGCCCCGTGCCATCCTCAACAACCATTACCTGCCAGCTAAAAAATACATAAAAATCAGCATTGCTGAGTGAGTTCTAGTTTTACAAAAACATTATATTACCTTTCATTCATTAAAACATCTTCTTTACTATCGCACGTGATCACACATCATACGTACATCAAGGTAATAATTATTATCTTCATCATCGGTCATTTCGTACGTCACTCGTTATCATTCATTATCATCATTCATTTGTTTTCTTTCGTATCGATCATTCCGTACATACAACATTAATCATTACTTTCATTCGGACCAATGCCATGTCTTTCACCCCACCATCATGCATAAAGCGGGTACTAGGCCGAAGTCTATAATAGACTCCCATACATTGTTCCCGGTGGCCTGACCATAGTACCAGGGTAAGCGGCAATGATTCCGTATGTGTTTTCAATCGCACAGATTAGACAACAGTGTGCATCCTTCTGGGGTAGCTAACCCACACACAATTGAGCTAACACCCTTCATTGGGTGTGAACCTCCATACATCTCTTGCAAGACTTTCCTTACATTCGTTCATTCATTAATGCATGCATTCATCTTTCTTTACCTTTCACTTCACTTTATCATTAACTTCTACTTTATGTTACATACTAATTTTCATTCATTTCATACTCATAACACGTAAACCACGGAATAATAGATAATAGGAACGTAAGATCAACATAACACATTCATACATAACATCACATAAACATTACATACCCTGTCACATATCGTCATAAACATCATACATCATCCATTTTCACATACACATGCACATGAACAACAAGAACAAGTCATCATAGGTCATACCGACCCTCCATGGGACAACAGGGGTTCGAGGCAGCAGCCCATAGTGGGCTCCAAGGGGCAATGCCCCTAACTGGGGTCGCACTGACCTGGTCCTTTTAACACTTTTATATAGCACATTTCGTTATAGAAAAGTCGATCATCCCGTTAAAACCTCTTAAAATTTTGGTTATATAAATCGTATATTTAGTATGCATTTCCAGCCCCAAACTAGTTCAAAACCTTTAAATAGGGAACTAGAACTCAGGTGTACTCGATGAGTAGCTTCTCAATTAAGCTTTCAGAGAAAGAGTTGCACTATAAAGCCTCCAGATAAGTTACACTCCAATGAGTTAATTTCTGCCTAATTTCGTTGCTAATTTCGCAGCATGATCAGTAGTTTCACTGCTAATTTTTCCAGCAGTTTCGCTGCCATCATCGCTGGCAGTTTCGCTGGCAGTTTCGCTGGCATTTTCGCTGTGAGTTTCGCCCAACTTTCGTTGGATAACCATGTCTGCGAAACTACCTGTGAATCTATAGTTTCGCAGGAAGACCCATAGTTTCGTTGGATGACTACAATTTCGTTGGATGAACACCCAGTTTCGCAGAATGGGCTGAAATTACGAACCCACCCATTTTCGACCCAAAATTAAATCTTTTACACCCAAAACTTTGATTTATCATCCATGAAGCTATATCTAAGCTTTTTACATATTTTCTTACACAAAAACATGAGTTTTGTGCGAATCTTTGCCACTTTCAATAACCCAAGCCCTAGAATCCGGGGTTTCATCAAAATGAAAGATTGAATGATGTTTCTTACCTAGATTATTGGTGTTTTCTTGTTGTTTGAATGCCCACGAACACCGATCTTCAATCCCGTGATCAATCGAGCCGTAAATCTTCAATTCTCTCCACATTCTCTCTCTAAACTTGCTCTCTAGAATTTGGGGTGTTGAGTTGCAAATGATAGTTGCTCAAGCTAATCCATTTATATATACCTGGTGTTCTCCGGAGCTTAAACTTGCCAAACACATAACCCGCAAGGTCTACTCCGTCCATACTCCATTACCCGCTTATTTAATTTAAATAATCCCCGCTAAGCCTATTATTATTAATTGGCTCGTTTTGACTTTATTTCGGGCGTTACAGTTGATATCCAATACAACCTCCATTTCTCTCACCCATCAGTGAGCAGGAGCAGTAGTGCCATTACCATCGAAGGTAGGGGGCTTGCATCTTTGAAATACCCCGTAGTTATAATCTCATGCCGCCTCCAACGCAGGCTCTTCTTCCTCTTCCTCGTCCTCGGAGAAAACCGTATCAGTCTCTGACTGGATGGTGAGATTAATATTCTCACTTGGATCAAAATAGTAATTGAGTCAGAGATTGAGTGGCGGAAACAAACAATCAATATTATTCACTGCAAGAAAATACTCATAAATGCTTGTTTGTATTGATGAAGGTGATTCATTACAATTAATGCTAGGGTTTGAGCATTAAACAGTAATAATGCACCTTGAGAAAGTAAAACACAAAATATTCTAATTGTCTATCAAAGTCACCTCATGTACAAGGTTTTCTATTCTATTTATAGATTGACAAGATGCCTTTTTTTACAAAATTACTAAACTACCCCTGACCTATACATCAGAACTAGTCTAAGTCTTCATCAGCATTTCTTCGATTCATCCGCATTGACAAATGCGAATGACTTAGACTTGACCAACATTTCTTCACTTGTTATCCGCATTAGTAGTCGGTCATCCGCATTGGGCAATGCGGATGAACAAATACTTATGCGTATTTGTTTTCTGGTCATCCGCATTTGCAAATGCGAAGGAACAAAACTTGTCCGCATATCGTTTTGGCTATTCGTATTTGGTAATGCAGAAGAACAACACTTGTCAGTATTTGTTCTAAGTCTTCCGCATTTACAAATACGGTTAGTCAACACTTATTCTTCTCAGTAGATTCTTCATCCACATTAGTTCTTGGACATAGGAAGTTTCTAGTAGAACAACTATCAACTCACCAATTGAATTGGCATGTATGATCCTTTCAGGGTCCAACAATACTCCCCCTAAGGATTATACAGCCTATGTTCTTCAATGGTTTGGTGGTGGTTGAGGTTGTAAGGAATCTTTTGGGTTTGTGAAGGCACTTAAGATTCTGCTTGTGATGGATCCAAAATGGCCTTTATCATGTTGAGAAAGTCATTTGAATCTGGCATCTTCTCTTTGTTCAGCACATGTATCTTCAACTGACTCATAGTGTGGATGGCTTCTAAAGGTAGTTTCTTTAGAGAAAATGGTTCCCATATTGATACTATAGGCATCCCATCCTTATGTATGAATAAAGTTTCATCTACATCAACCTCCAGCTTCACAATGTTTCCTAGCAACAGAGGAGTCTTTTTCTACATTCTCTTTTCTCTTTTGGCAATGATTTGATCATATGCCATCTTCAGTATTTTGAAGAATTTTAAGAAGAAGTGCATGTCTTCTTCACCCAGTTTGTTTGATATTTCTCTGAAATGTCTGGTGTAAATGTAGTGGATGTATGATTCATCAAGTAGCCTCACTTCATATCCACTGAACAATCTGACTTTTGCACCTTCCTTTCCTCCCCATTTTCTTTAAATTTCCATCTCAAAAGTCTTTTCATCATAGTAAACATTGAATATTGGTATGGAGGAATAAGTACCAGACACCATTTTTCTCTTCAAAGACTTGGTTTTACTTTAAGCTCTGGAAAGACAACTTCCTCTGCTGGTTTAGTCCTTTTCTTTTCAAGAGGGTTGATGAAGGATCTATCTTTCCTCATACAGATAGCCTTCAAACATTTGAAGTTGTCAGTTCTCTTGATCATCTCTGAAGTGGTCAGACCTTCTTGAAGTTTTAGTTGTGAAGGCTCTGCAAACCACTCAGGATTTGTGTAGTTTAGGTGCCAAAGAGTCATGATCTCTAAGGGTGAGCTGGATATCTTGAGCTGACACTCTGGTTTTGGGCTTGTTGCTGATAATCTCTTCTTCTAGAGTCTTAAGCCTCTCTTTCTTCTTATTGATCAACCGAAGGATGGTAGCCCTTAGGGAATTGGGTTTCATATTTCCAAGCTTTCTTTTTGTAAACCCTTGAATGGAGAGATAATCCTTGATTTCCCTATCAAACATGTTGTAGGGATTAGGATATAAGGAATAAGGAGTAGATGTTTGCTTCTTCATGGATGTTACTTTGGGCAAATTAGCTTTAGGTGAAAGTGTCTTCTCATACTCAGTTTAAACTGTGGGTCTAGCAGCTTGTTCAATTTCTCTTCTTCTGCCTTCATTCCCTCATATGTCGTACTAAATACTTCATCTGGGTCATATCCATGATTAATCAAAACATGGCTTTCAGCATTAGATCATCAGTCTATGCCTTTTCAACCATTTCTTCTACTGATTTCTCCTTCTTCATTGGGCTCTCAACTACTATTAGTTCATCAACCACATAGCCACCCTCTATTTCTCCTTCCTCGAGGTCTATAAAATCAGCTTTCTTTTTCAATTGAGCCTCATCTTGTTCATGTTCTTCTAAGAATTCAGCAATAGCTGCAAGGCTTCTAGGATCATCCTTTTTGCTTTTCTTTATTGTCTCTTCTTCCACCATAGGCCTTTTTCCCTTTGCCTTTTCAAATAAGTACTTCCTCTTGCTGGTATATGTTTGCATTGGAGGACCAGAAGAGGTTTCAGGGTGTTCAGCTTCTTGAGGTAATTTGTCAGCCTTTGGTTGTTCTTTTTCATAGATTGCAGCAGTTGATTCTTCCTTTTCTTGTTTCTCTTCACGTAATCTTTTGATAAGATCCTTTTGTTCTTTAATGAGTGACACACCAGGCACTAGTTGCATGCTCAATTCCTTCTCAAGAGGGACGGGAGATTGAGGAATAACAACAATTGGTTTAGTAATAGTCCTCTGTTCAACTACGAATTCCCAGAAATCATCATCAATAATGAATTTTTCAACTGTGAAGCTATCTAGAGCTTTTATCATGTCACTATATCCAGCCTCTTCAATGTGAGTATTAGCTAATTTTTCTGAGTAAACAACCATTTCCATGCTGGATTCTTTATTCTTTTCTTGCTTGTTTCTTCTCCATTTTCAATCTCAGAAAGTTTCATCCTCTTAACATAAGGAGAGTCATCACCACTCTCTGTTGATGAACTTTCAGAAATAGTTTCCTTCTCACTATCCCCGATTCCTTTCTTAGCATCATCTCTTATTTTTCTTCAGCTTCCCTTTTAATTTCAACTAACAATTCAAGCTTAGAGACTCGTTTGCTTAGGCTTTCATTCTGATTTTGCAAATTAATAATGATTTCAACCTATTCTTCAATTAATTCTTCTTGCTCTTCCATAGCAGTTTTCTGTATTGCTAAAGTGTCTATATGACCACTTATTTCCTGTTGGACCAAAAGAACCAATGAGCCAGATCAGAAAAACCATTAAGTCCCACAAGACATCACAACAACTGGTGAAGACTTGATCAGCTGTTGACAAAGTCTGAAGATCAACAGCTGAAGACTAAAGTATTGAAGACTTCAACAGCTGAAGACCAAAGTCTGAAGATCAACAGCTAAAGAAAAAGTACTGAAGATCAACAACTGAAGTACAAAGACTGAAGACAACATCTGAAGACATCAGCTAATGACAACAACTGAAGTTCAAGAAGTCCAAGTACTGAAGCCTTCAGAGTTTGTCACAACAGCTGAAGAAGCATTCTTCAGTTGTTGTGATGGTTTCCTTTCAGTAGTTTTCTTTTCTATTTCAGTACTTGTAAAACGACTGAAGAGCATGTTGTTCAGTCGTTGTTGTTTCAATAGTTTCTTTTCAGTACTTGTAGTGATAGTTAACACTTGGTATTTTTGTAAGAAGATGTCAGCTGTTTGACACCTTCAGTAGTTGTGTTAACTTTCAGTAGTTAAATAACAGATAGATGTCACTTTCAAGTGACATCAGCTGACGTCAGCTTCCCTTATAAAAAGAAAGATGACCTAATTGTAACGCAATGGAAGCCGGCCGAAGCGTATATTGAATGAATATATTCCTTTTGGAAGAAATTCTCTCTCTATAAAAAACACTGTTTCATTGATAAATTTCGTGTGTTCTTGTTTAAATTTGTTAATTCGTGGGCTCATTCCGCTGCAAATCCAATCTAATTGATCAAACTAGATGCTGAGATTCTAACAAATGGTATCAGAGTAGGTTAATCATTGTCGATTTAACAATTGATCATTGAAACTGTTCTTTTGCTATCTACGTTTGATCGAATTAGCAAATTTGCAAGAATCGGTTATACAGATTGAGTTTCTGTTGTTTCTGGCCATTTTGTTTGAGGTTCTAAGTGGTTTTGAGCTAGATTTACTTTGTGTACCTTGAATTTGTCTGAATTCTGAATATGACTACTCCTTCTAATGACCCTCACAATACTGGTTCCTCACACAAACCTCCGATGCTGGTTAGGACTGAGTATAACATATGGCAACGAAGAATTCTCCATCACCTGTCTGTTAACAGTTCAGGTTGTTGGACATGTGTGGTACATGGTCCACATAAGCCTATGGTGAACAATCCGGAAACCAACCAAATGGTTCCAAAGAAGAAGGAACAATACTCTGATGAGGATCGAAAACTGTTTGAGATTGATGCTAAAGCTCATGGAATTCTGGCCATGGCACTGCCTAATGAAATCTATTCTGGGCTTATGCATCATGAAACTGCTCATGACCTCTAGAAGGCACTGAAAGAACAATTTGGTGGTACTGATGAGGTCTTAGCAAACAATAGGGAAATACTTGCCCAACAATATGAGACATTTGCTCATAGGAAGGGTGAGACTCTGACTCAACAGTTTGAGCCTTTTTCATGTTTGATCTTTGAGCTGAAAATGGTCAAACATGAACACACTAATAGCCAGATGAACCACAAATTCCTCAGATCACTGGCTGAGAGATGGGACACATATACAATTGTCCTACGCTCTAATGCAAATCTGGATAGCCTATCTCTCACCCAACTTCATGGGAAACTGCTTACATTTGAAAGAGAGATAGAGCAGAAAAGGAAACTAGCATCATCAGGAAAGCTCACTGAAGACTTTGTACCAGGGAACACTGCCTTGGCCGGTCATGAGTCAGAATATGCTGCATCAAAAAGTAATTATGATGTGCATGTAGATTTCTCTTCAAACAGTTCTGATCATGCATTTGTGAGTGTTGATAGTCAGTCAGGCTGTAATAGTGACAATTTGTGCTTCATTATGGATGATTTGAAAGGTATAGCTGATGATGACTTAGAAGAGATGGATATTTTAAGCCAAATGGCCTTGATTAATATCAGATCTCAGAAGTTCTACAAGAGAACTGGTAGGAAATTCCCTAGACTCTCTGGCAAAACCAAAGTTGGTTTTGACAAGAGTAAGTTGAGGTGTCACAAATGCCACAGGCTTGGGCACTTTGCAAGAGAGTGTAGATCATCTGGATCTAAATCCTCTGCACCCTTTGTGACTTTTCCAAGTAATATTCAACAAAATAGAGGGCAACATCCTGCTAGTTCTGGTCATCAATCACAACCTCTATCTCCTGCATATTTTGTCCCTTAGGGTCTAATGCCATATCCATATCCCTGCTATTACATGCCACAAACCAATCAAGTTCAAGTATCCATTGCTCAACAACCACCTACTCTTCCTGAGCCTCAACCTTCCAAATCTCATCAACAATCTCAACCTCAACAACACAGCTTTTTCACCCTAGGAGTTATTGACTGGAGTAGTTTACCAGATGATATGTCTGGTCATGAACAACTGTTTTCTGGTGCTGGTCAACATGGTGGTGACAATCCTTTTGGAAACCTTGCTCTTATGGCCCTGGAGTCTACTGATACCTCATCCTCTAATGCCTCCACACCACAGGTATCACAGGTATCCTCTGAGGCCAAAGCCAAGCTATGTTCTGAAACATGCATAGCCGCATTTGCATCTATTAGAGAAGCAAATGTAGCTTTAATTAACAAGAACATTGAGCTAGAACAAATAATATCCAAAAGAAAAGCTGAATTTGAGTCTGTGCTTAATGATAAGAATGATGAGATTTACAAACTTAAATGCCAAATCACTGATGATAAGGCTAGGGAAGAGGTACTTCTAAAGAAGTACAGAGACCTCAAATAAACACTTGCAGCTACCCAAGTAGAGTGTGATCGATGGGTACATTCCTGCAAGGGTTTTGAAATGCTTCACAGTAAGCAGTCTACTTCCAATGTGAAGTTTGGCATTGGTTATAATCACACTGCTCCTCCTACAGATTTTACTCCCAGAGCAGAGGTAGAATCTGATGGAGAAAGCAATAACCAATCCTTTTCATCATGTGATCTACTATCTTATACAGCACCATCAGAGGTTGGAGTCAGCATTAATTCCTCCTAAAACATATCAGCTGATGTTGATGGTTCAAATGCTGACACTCACATGATCAAAAGGTTGATCACTCCAGGTGGTATTTCACAAAGTACTGAAAGTACTAAGGAGCAAGTCATAACACCTGAAGAACAAACCCAAACTACTGCATGTACTAAAGGAAAGAAAACTGCCATTAGAAAGGATGGGAAAACTACTGAAGAAGATATCAAGAAAGCATGTACTGCAAGGAAGAAAACTGCTAATACTGGTCGCAAACTGCTGAAGAATAAGTCTTCAGTAGTTTCATCTTCTTCAGTAGATGATCAACTTAAGATGAAGAAAAAGCCATGTGAAATATGTGGCTTATTCAATCATCTTACTGATGATTGCTGCTATAAAAAGGGATCCAAACTCAAACACAATGAGAACATTGAAAAGAAAAGAGATAAAATGAAAACTGAGTTTGAAACCAAGTTTGTACGAGCAACATCAAAATCTGTAACCCCAAAATCCAAAAAGAAATCCAAAAAGGAATGGGTTAATCAGGCAACAGCTGAGGTTGCTCAAAGGGAGATGGTACACACAGGAATCCATCAATCTCAAGCACTAATGTGTCTGATGAGCTTAAGGCTTTGTCACAGAATCAGACACAACTTGTTATGATGGTTCAACATCTATTGGGGAGAGTCAACCAATTAGATGCTCCTGTGCTGAAACCACAGAGAAGAAAATCCATGCCAAAAGATTCTTCTTCTTCACCATCTCCATCCCCTCAGGCTGTTCTTCATAGCAAATCTGTTAGTTTACCATCTGTTGATGTGAACAGACCCAAAACCAAAAAGGTTTGGGTCTCAAAAACTAACTAATTTACCATGATTGCAGGGTTCTTCAGCATGCCATAGTAGCATCTGGTATGTAGACAGTGGAGGATCTATGCATATGACACGGAACAGCTCTCTTCTTCATGATTACTCTCAAGGAAAGAAGGGGTTTGTTTCTTTTGGCTATGATGCTAAGGGTTGCATCATTGGCAACGGCTTTGTCTCCAATGGGGAAATAAGGTTTGATGATGTTAACCATGTGGAGAATCTCAAGTACAATCTCTTGAGTGTCAGTCAAATGTGTGATAAAGGCCATGTTGCTCTTTTCACCAGTTAGAACTGCAGGATTCTGTCATCCAAAGTTCTGAGTTTGATTGATAAGGTGTTGGATGATCACACTCTCTTGAGGGCCAATAGGACAGGAAGAGTGTATGCCTTAGATCTTTCCAAGAAAATAGATCTCAAAGGCCATCCTTGCCTATTTTCCAAGGCTTCTCCTCAAGAATCTATTCTATGGCATAGAAGGATGGGTCATGTGAATCTTAAAAACTTGAATTAGCTGATACATCATGTTTTAGTAAGGGGATTGCCTATGAAGGAGTTCAGATGTGAAGACAACTACATTGCTTGTTTGAAAGGAAAACAACACATAGTCTCATTCCCTCCTATTGAAGAACCTAAGTCCATTGCCTGCTTGCAATTACTACACATGGATATCTTTCGTCCTGTGAGAGTAATGAGTATGGCAAAGAAGAAATACTGTCTGGTAATTGTGGATGATTACTCCAGATTTGTATGGACTTTCTTCTTGCATTCAAAGGATGAGGCTGCTCAGACGATTATAAACTTTGTGTTGTATGTTGAGAAGCAGTATTCCCTATCTGTCAAGTGTATCAGAAGTGATAATGGAACAAAATTTAGAAACCTACACTTGATGATTTTTATCTCTCAAAGATAATCAAGAGGCAGTTTAGCATCCCAAGGACTCCATAACAAAATGGAGTAGTAGAGAGAAAGAACAGACTCTAATTGAAGCTGCAAGGTCCATGTTGGCTGACTCTGGTTTGCCACTGACCTTTTGGGCTAAAGCTGTTAACACAGCTTGCTATGTGCAGAATAGAGCCTTAGTAAATCAGAGGTTGATGAAGACTCCATATGAAGTTCTACATCATTTGGCTCCTCTAATTTCATTTTTCAGAGCCTTTGGGTGTCCTTGTTTCATTCTCAACACAAAGGATCAACTCCACAAATTGATCCTAAGGTGGATGCAGGGTATTTTGTTGGTTATTCATCTACTTCAAGGCATACAGAGTCTTCAACTACAGAACAAAGATAGTTGAAGAGACTCTGCATGTGAAGTTTAATGAATCTCCAAAGGACAAGATTGCACAAAACCCTGTGGAGTTATTTGATTTGGACATACTGCAATATGTTCCTTATTAGGCTTTAGCTGTTGCTCCTGTCAACAGTTCTCCACCTGGTGGTATTGATGATGATGATAATATCAATACTCACCTATTAAGTTTAGTGATCAACTGCCTGAGTCCACTAAACTTGATTTTCCTGTTGCTTCAGCAGTTCCATCCACAACAAATGCTGATGAGATCTCTGATTCCTCTACACCTTTTAATTTGCCATCTCATTCTTGGTTTCAAGAGTTTGCATCACCATCTGCTGGTCCTACAAACACTTGCACAGATCTCATTGTTTATCAAGAGCTGAGGAATCACCTAATGTCTCAAATCATTGGTGATATCAATACTGGAGTTTCAACAAGAAGTCAATTGTCCAATTTCTGCTTCTATGATCTCTTCATTAGTCAGCAAGAGCCAAAGAACTATCACATTGCTTTAAGGGACAATGGATGGGTTGAAGCCATGCAGCTTGAGCTACTTCAGTTCAACAAGCATGAAGTGTGGGAACTGGTTCCTCTACCCCCAGGTAAGTGTGCAATAGGCACTAAATGGGTGTTTAGGTATAAAACAGATGAAAATGGGCTTATTGTTAAGAACAAGGCCAGACTGGTTGTTCAGGGGTTTGCACAGGAAGAAGGTATTGATTATGATGAAACCTTTGCTCCTGTAGCCAGATTGGAGGCAATTAGATTGTTCTTAGCCTATGTTGTATTCCACAATCTTAAAGTTTTTCAAATGGATGTCAACAGTGCATGTACATCCTGATTCTATCAGGAGGTCAGATGATTCAACACAAACTGATGATGACCTGGGCTTCTTCTATGACGTCTTAGCCCACAACACAATCCTAGAGGCTGAGCTGAGCAGACTCAAAGAGCTGCTAGCCAAAACGTCTCAGGATCTAAGTCCATCTGCCCCAATACACCAATAGATGGCACCTTCCTCTGAAGGTCTCTTATACACAGAGCCACTCCAAAACACTCAGCCACCTGCCTCTACTTCTAGCACTATCTCTCAGGGATAGAACCCCCCCTGAGCAAATAGTTGCTATCTTTCAAAATTCCTTACCTCTCATCACACCAATTATCACTAATATAGTGATTATAACCCTTGATGAGAGGCTTCCCTCGGTTATCCAACCCTTGATAGAGGAGGTTGTGAGCAAAAGGCTTTCTGAGAATCAAACCCTTGCAACCAATGCAACCAAAAAGGGGGAGATTCAGTCAGTGAAAGCAAGACGAAAGAGGATTGAAGATGGGAAAGAGAAAGAAAAAGAGATAGAGGTGGAAAATGAGAGGAGTTGGGTGTAGAGACTGAGAAGGAGAAGGAGAAGGAAGCTAAAATGGAGAAAGTGACTGAAAGTACTAAAGACTTTCATGTCACATACAAGAAAAGGAAGAGTGGAAAGAAGGAGAAGGAGTTGGAGAAAATGGTGAAGGAGGCTGATGCCCAACACAGCCGATCAATGGATAACATCATTGATCAGCTGTTTAGGCAAGGTCATGACACTAAAAAACTTGACTCAGAATTTAGAAGATTGGAGATTGAAGAAATCCAAGCAAGATGGGCAAGTTACAATTTGTTGGAAAGGGAAAGCTGGAAATCATGATCAGGTTCATAGCTAAGCATCTTGGAAGATCATTGATTGAAATCAAGTCATGGTCCACGGATAGCATCTTGGCAATAACCACCCAGATCTGTTCGTCTGAAGTATATACCAAAGGGCTGGTCATTGAAGCCTTGAATGAAGCTGGTGCTGGGAGCAGGACTGAACTGGTCAAACAATCTAAAGCCTCACTTACATCCAAAATGCTAGAACAGCCTATCAAAATTCCCACACCAAAACCACCACAACCACCACAACCACAACCCACTAAACAATTCCTTACCCACAAAACCAATAGCTGATGATGTACCCCAGAAGAGGAAGAGAACGGTACTGAGGCTAGAAGAGGAAGAAGAAGATAATGATGAAGATGAAGATAGGCTGCCAATCTCAGCTGTTATACAGTTGCCTAAGGCCATAAGTCACCCTCCAACAATTATTCCTGAATCTCAAAGACAAATTGTGAAAGTGAAGTTAGAAGAAGAAGAGCTTCACAAACAACATGATGAGGAATTGTTGAGAAGAGCCGACAAAGCATACGCTGCCACATTTTCAATCATCAATATGAAGAAACATGCTCAGAGATTATACACTCTCAGACATACCTTTCAATATCAAAAAGAGAGAGTGACGATTTGGCCTGATCCCAAGGTGTCTCATAGGATTCAAAAGAAAAATATTCCATAGAGATACATTGGCCAAGTAAAGAAGATTGTAGATGAAGTGATCTCACTGGCCTTTGTAGTATCACCTTGGGAGATCCTAGATGACTTCAAGAAAGCCTATAAAGCTAAACTGACCACACAAAAGATGTTAGAGAATAAAGTGTTGAAAAAGGGTTAGTGTATAGGAGGCTTGAGGAAGTTAGAAAGAATGAGCTCTAGTTGTTCTTAGAGGGTATTCACCCGGATGAATTCGCATATAGAGTCATAACAACTGTGGAACTAAAAAATGGGAAGCAGGTCAAATACCTCTCTGAGTATTATGGGCCAGAGTTACTCTTTGAAAGAGAAGCAGAAGAGCTTACCATGGAGGAACAAGTAATCTGCCTTGAGGCCTATACAAGGGAGTCTTACAGACTCATAGTTGGGAAGTAGATCTCATGGTTGGGGTAACAGCTCTGTGTCCAGTTCCCCAAGATAGAGTTCCCATCGATCCTTTGTCAAACAGATCATTGAGACTTCTTCCCAGGCCTGTGCTTGCAAGGGTCACTTCTGAGCTGATCTAGAAGACAAAAAGACCAATCTTTCTGCCATAATAAGTGTGACATATTCAATAAGCTTAAAGGTTCTGGCTGCATTGGTTCAGGGGGAGTTTGATGGACCAAAAGAACCAATGAGCCAGATCAGAAAAACCTTTAAGTCCCACAAGACATCACAACCACTGCTGAAGACTTGATCAGCTGTTTGACAAAGTTTGAAGATCAACAGCTGAAGACTAAAGTAATGAAGACTTCAACAGCTGAAGACCAAAGTCTGAAGGTCAACAGTTGAAGACCAAAGTCTGAAGATCAACAGCTAAAGACTAAAGTACTGAAGATCAACAGCTGAAGTACAAAGACTGAAGACAACACCTGAAGACATCAGCTGATGACAACAACTGAAGTTCAAGAAGTCCAAGTACTGAAGCCTTCAGAGTTTGTCACAACAGTTGAAGAAGCATTCTTCAGTTGTTGTGATGGTTTCCTTTCACTAGTTTTCTTTTCTATTTCAGTACTTGTAAAACGACTGAAGAGCATGTTCTTCAGTCGTTGTTGTTTCAGTAGTTTCTTTTCGGTAGTTGTAGTGATAGTTAACACTTGGTATTTTTGTAAGAAGATGTCAGCTATTTGACATCTTCAGTAGTTGTGTTAACTTTTAGTTGTTAATGACAGTTAGATGTCACTATCAAGTGACATCAGCTGACGTCAGCTTCCCTTATAAAAGGAAAGATGACCTAATTGTAACGCAGTGGAAGCCAGCCGAAGCGTGTATTGAATGAATATATTCCTTTTGGCATAAATTCTCTCTCTATAACAAACACTGTTTCATTGATAAATTTCGTGTGTTCTTGTTTAAATTTGTTAATTCGTGGGCTCATTCCGCTGCAAATCCAATCTAATTGATCAAACTAGATGTTGAGATCCTAACATTTCCTCTCTTGATTGTTGAAGAACAACTTTTAGTTTTTCAATCTGCTTCTCTTATTCTTTCTTCTCTGAATTATAACTTTCTTTCATTTCTTTTAACTCTTTCTCTTTCTGATCAAGCTCTAACAGTCTGTCTTGAATGATGATAGACTGTTTAGTAAACTTTCTATCTTTTGCTACTTTTTGCATAAGTTCAGAAATTAGCTCATCGTTCTCATCTGGTTTTTTACACCAAATTTAGCATAGCTTTCTGAAGGAGTAGCTTCAGAAGTGACTTTCTTAATAAGCATTGGGCTTGGGTTATCCTCCTCATCAGATGATGATTTGGATCTTTCTAAAAAGCTGGCAGAATCAACAAACTTAACAGGCTCTGTAGAAATGCAAGATGGTTGGGTAGATAAAATGGGTGAATGATGAATTGGAGATATATGTGCGGAAGTAATAGGTTGTGTTTGGGAAGATGCTATTGGTGATCTATGATGTGCTTGTAATGTGGTTCTTTGGGGATATTGTATTGGTGAAGGTAAAAAAGATGATGACATATCATGAACATGAGGTTCAGTATGAAGATCACCCCCTACATCCACATGTGGTGACACTAACCTATGTCCTTCATCTCTTTCCTCAACCTGCTCATTAGCAGCTTGCTGAACATGAGCAACTGGTAAAGCATGCATATGCCAAACTGATGAAGCATGCAAGGTAAGAAGAATACCACTCAACACTAACCTATGCTTCATCATTGACCTTTAATTTGATTTTATTTCAAGATTTGACTTTGACATTTTTGATTTCATCATGCCCTGTTCATATGATGAACATGGCTATGAAGGTTCCTTATTGAGTGGTATTCTTCTTAGCTGGCATGCTCATTGAAGTCGAAAATGTTCATCTTTCCTTAGAATAAATTTGATTTCTGAGTGTTCTTCATTAGCCTAGGGTTCTAAGTTCATTATCGTTCCAAGTGTGCGACATTTTAGGTTACAAAATGTTAAATATTTCACCTTTTGTTTGATACTATTGTTGAGTAGAATCGAAGATGAGGACAGAATAGATGAAATGAAACTAAGATCTTTGATTGTTAAAGATGATGATGATTGATGAAGATGAATAGTGTGTTTTCACTCATCGCACTTTAGAACCTCTCAAATTTGAAAAGTACTAAATGACCTTTTGAACGTGCTTTAAATAGTCAAATAATAGCATTTACAAGTGTTTCACATATTTTACAACCAATGCGGTCAAATTTTAGTTCACACTGTAGCAAATGCGGAAAGGTTTTGACATCCGTATTTTTTTATTGTTGCAAACGCGAAAGAGTAAAACTTAAGAATTTGGACATAGGCATTTGTGTATTGTAGCAAATATGGAAGTTGAATACTTAAGATTTCGCCTATCCGCTTTGTGCACTGTTGAAAATGCGGAAGAACAAAGATCATCAGCATTTATGCACTGTAGCAAATACGGTTGATCAAACTTGTTCAGCATTTGCTCACTGTAGCAAATTCGGCTGATCAAACTTGTTCGGCATTTGCTCACTGTAGCGAATGCGGCTTATCAAACTTGTTCAGCATTTGCTCACTGTAGCAAAGGCGGCAGAGTAAAATTTCCATATTTACTTGATCATCATCCATGGTGACAGAAAAGATTAAGCACTTGTTTATTCTTTTTGAAAGTACATTTAAAGTGTTGAAATTACACATGTCCACAAGTGCGGATGAGTAAAAAAAATGTGGAAGTGAAAATATCATCCGCATTGACAAATGTGGTAGAACACTTTTGTTCCGCATAGGTTTTAACACTTCAAACTTTTCATGTATACTTGTTAGACACCAATGTGATAGAGTAAACTCTTTATCCGCATAATATGCATGGGTTACCTTCACCCGCATTAACCAATGCCCTTACCCATATTAACTTTTGAACTTAATCACAAATTAATGTTTCTCTTTTGGTTTTTCTTGTTACAAAGAGCTGTCTTTGATTGAATTGTCTTATGAAGTTGTTGAAATGTTGTTGGGGTTATCAATTCTTGCTTGGATTAACTTGTATGTCAGAAGTGATACAAGTTTCCCATTGTTTGACCGTTCTTGGACGTCTCATGCTTCCAAGAATCTGCATAAGCTGAGATACTATGTATGACTTCTACATCAACATAGATATTCTCCTTTTGATTTGTTTTAAAGTTTTTAATGATGTAATTTGAGAAATTAAATGACTTACACAAACTTAATCAAAAAAAATTCAATTACTCCCCCTAATGTTTATATCCACATCTAGGTAGAAACTTTAAAGATTTAAAAACTTTTGAATGTAAATAAATTTTGATTATTAATAATGAAGAGAAGTGTATCTTATGTTGGGATCGTACCAATCTTACATTACACATGTGCATCCTTTATGATAAAATGGACATGTTTATGAACTTGTTGATTGAAGGTATGGTTGTCAGCTTAAACTCATATCAGGTTGATATCTTAATGCATGTGAAATTTATCATGTTTTTGGTTGATTTAATTATTCAACATGTACCTCACACACAAAAGCATGGAATGATCAACCATCCTTATGTAATGCATGGTATAACTTTTTAATAACTTTCTTGACTAGGTTATTTAAGTTATGAGATTTCATTTTCACTGACCCTCATTGGGATTCTTTTACTTTGATCCTTTCATGATGATACACATTGGGATTCTTTTCACTTCACTTTGTAAAGTGATCCATGATTGGATTCTTTTGTTCATTCACATGGAATGTATTGTTTTTACAGATTCATCCAATTTGGATGTGTTCCTAATCGGGAATCTTTTCGATCAGTACATTTGCACTATGTGCTTGTTTCATCAGGTCTCTGCTGAACAAAACAAAGATGAAACTTGAAGTAGGTGAAAGAGATTCATAGTGTATCATTCCCTGGTATGTTTAGGTTTGTACACATACATACACTTAGATAAGCTAATACATACCAGTACTCTCAGATGAGAGTTTCACCATTCAATAAAACTTTAATTCAGCACAGCATGTATCTTCTTTTCTAAGTTGAGCTTACCAACATATCTGGTAAGTCATGACAGTCTTTCAAATATTAAAATTAAGCATAGTGAATGATATAACGACTGTAATTATATTATTTCCCAAATATTCTATTCTTCATCAAAATTGACCTCTTTTTGTGATTTTGTAATGTTTTTGAATCGTTTTTGATGTTTTGATTGGTTTTACTCAAGGTTAATCATGCCAATTGATTGATCTAGGAATTCAAACCACCTAGGTACAAATGCCTTGGTAAATAAATCAGACAATTGATTTTTAGCAGGTACTTGGATCAATTTGATTAACCCCTTTTCAGCACAGTCTCTCAAAAAGTAGTATCTAATTTCAACATGTTTTGTTTTTTAGTGCTAAACTAGATTATTTGAAATGAAAACAGCTGTTGTGTTGTCAATGTGAATTGCTGTATGCAAGAAGTTAAAACCATAATCAAGCATCTGGTTTTGAATCCAGAGGACTTGAAAGCACTAGGCAGATGCTGCAATATACTATGCTTCTACCATTGAGATATGTAACGCCCCGAATAATGTCTAAGTTAGCCAAATAATAATAATGGGCTTAAACCAGATCATTTAATGATAATAAGATGGATATGGGTTATAGACCAAGTTAACTCTTTGGGTTATGTGTTTGGTGAGTTTAAGGTCCCGGAATGCCTGATATATATAAACGGATCAGCTTGAGCAGCTCTCATTTGCTACTCAACACTCTAGTTCTAAAGAAAGAGAGTAGAGAGAGAAAGTAAAGAGAATTGAAGATTCAAGGCTCGATTGATCTTAGGATTGAAGATCCGTGTTCGTGGGCATCCAAACAACAAGAAAACACCATGAATCCAGGTAAGAAACATCATTTAATCGTTCCTTTTGATGTAAACCCGGATTCTAGGTTTGGGGTTTTTGAAAGTGGCAAAGATTCGCCCAAAACTCACATTTTTGTGTAAGAAAACATGTAAGAAGCTTAGATATAGCTTATTGGGTAATAAACCAAGGTTTTGGATGTAAAAGATCGAAGTTTTGGGTCAAAAATGGGTTGGTTCGTATTTTTCAGCCCGTTCTACGAAACTGGGTGATCATCCAGCAAAATTAGTTGTTTGTCCAGCGAAACTGTGGATCTTCCTGCGAAATTATAGTTTCGCAGGTAGTTTTGCAGACTGGTTTTCCAATGAAAGTTGGGCGAAACTGGCAGCGAAGATGCTAGCGAAACTGCTGGCAGAACTAGCAGCGAAACTACTGATCTTGCAGCGAAATTAGCAGCGAAATTAGGTATAAATTAACTCCTTTGGGTGTTAACTTAGCTGCAGGCTGTGTAGTGCAACTCTTGCTTTGAAAGCTTGATTAGAGGAGCTACTCACTAAGTTCAGGTGAGTTCTAACACCCCTTTTTTACACATTTTTAATGATTTGGAGCTAGAACACATCTGAAAATTGGGTTTTTGAGTGTGTATGTGTGTGACCCGTATGCGTATGTGTATGTGTGTGTATGATTCATTTGGGTCGTGTGTTTGAGCTTGTTTGTGCTTGAATGGCGTTGTGGTATGCATTCCTAAGGTTTAGGATGCTTGATTTGGGCTTAGAATGGGTTTGAATGAGCTTGGAGGTCGAAAAGGGCTGATTAGGTTCGGGATGAACTACATTATGCACCAGCAAGGGCTAGGCGACTGAATAGAGGCCACACGGCCGAATGAGGGGCGATTGGGGTTCATTCGCACGATTGAGAGTTCATTCGCACGATTGGAGCCAATCGCATAAGTGCTCATCCGCATTAGTTCCATTCGCATGAGGTCCATCCACATTAAGTCCATTCACACGACTGGGTGTTCATTCGCATAAGTGTTCATCCGCATTGGTTAAATCACATGATGCTCAGTCGCATGGAGGCCATGCGACTAAAGGGTTTCCATACGCCTGACTAGGGCTATTGCACCCGAGGAGAAGTATAGTTTAACTTCTGACTTTCGGGGGAAAGTGTAGATGTAAGTTTTGACGTAAAGATTCCCGTAAGTTCATGTAAGATGACGGTTGAGGCCTTAGAGAGCATGTTGGGCATGATAATGATGATGTTTCATGTATATGCATGATGTATGCTATGTATGGTGTTGCCCTGTATGATGATATCGTATGTGTTTGTTGACGTTCCTTATGATGTATGTCTATCTTTCCTGTGGCTTTACGTGTCATGTTGATTAATGAAGTGAAAGTATTAGTAACGTAAAGTGAAAGATAAAAAAAAGAGGAACATGAAGTAAGAATGCATGCATTATGAATGATGAATGTAATGAAAGTCTTGCAAGCACTGTATGTCAGGACACACCATTAAAAGGTGTTAGCTCAATGGTGTGCGGGTTCGCTACCCCGGGAGGATGCACATCGGGGTCTTTCTTTATGATTGAACACTTGTATTGAACCATTGTTGCTTGCCTTAGGTACTGTGGCCAGGAGGTGTTGTGCACCGTAATGGAAGGTCTTTGATAGGCTTAGGTCCAGTACCATGAGCATGAAGGGCATAGCTCATGACAATGGTATACCTAAAATTTATCTTAGGTGTTGTGGCTAAAGGTGCTGGGCACCGTGAATGAGGGTCTATGATAGGCTTAGGCCCATACCATGAGCATGAAGGGTAAAGTTCATGGTTTTGATGGAAGAAAAGACGTAATGATGAACGAACGAATGAAAGTAATGTGGATCCTGTATGCCCAAGACACATAGAACATTGATGTGGTTAGTACGTCATGATCCAAGTCGGGTCATACCCAATAACAAGCTTAGCAAACACCAATAAATATTTGATCGATGATATGATCATGCAATTAAATATATGCACCTAATTAGAAAATGGGTTTTGTAATTTAAAGAAATGAGAGATAGAACAAATTATATGGATAATTTGCTCATGAATTATTATTATTACATTGTTATTTAAATGGTTAAATAACATCAAATAATATGTGTACTTATGTTATATAATCAAAAGGGTTTTATTATATAACATGTTAACATCTTAATGTGTTAGTTGTTTTAATTATTTTAGATTGTATGAGTTATATAATTAAAAGGTTAATTATATATCTTATCAATTAACTAATCACATTATAATGTATACTTATGTTATTTAACTAAAAGGCATAGTTATATAACTTGTACACACCTTTTAATATGTAACATGACCTCACCACTTGTAATGTGTTACAAGTAATTCAAATTGGAGGGAATGTGGTTTTGAATCCAGATTTTCGGCCCCTTCAGGTTGTATGGCCTTCCCCATTTGTCTTGAAAAAGGTACACTCATTATGATAGGGGTTGAGTGCAAGTCTCAACATCCTATCTCTCTCTCATTTGCACAAATGAACTTCTAGAGAAAACTCCATATGCTCTCTATTTTCACAGCTGAAGAAGGTTTTTTTTAGAACTCCTTTTGGTCGTTTCTTGGGTCCTCTCATTACTCAAGTTATGCTCCTTCATTTGTGCAAGAAAGAAAAAAGGATTTCCTCTCTTCTCCCAAATTTCAAGGCTGAAACAGTTTTAAGCAGGCCTTTGGGCGTTTTTGGTGCTTGAAATCCTAGCAACCATGATGTTTGCTTAGAGGCTTGTGGGTATGGACACTTGAGGACTTCTACCCTTGAAGTCTTGGCCCTTTTCAGACTCATTTCTACCTTCTCTTTGGTGTTTTTACAGCATCCAGAAAGGTAGTATTATGGTATGACAATGTCATGTTTTTGGGTGTTCTTGTTCATATTGTATGCTTGCTTTTCACATAATAAAGATCCTTTTGTCTATGGTTTGTTGGTTTTCACATGATAATGGTAATTTTCAGAAACTTTAACATGTTTAAAGTAGTATATTCCGCTGCGTTTCATATGTTTAAATGGTTAAACAAGATGTAAATGGTCCAACAAACCCCTTCAATGGCATCAAGAGGCCGGTTATGTGGAAACTAGCATCATTATCCTTGTAAAATTGGTTTTAAAGGATGTTTATCAACTCATTAGAGGCTGATTTTGGTTGATTTAATAAACCCCATGTCTTTCAAAGTTATATCTTCATGCTTATGATTAATCTTTGAAAGATAGGAATGTCATTGGTTGATATGTTTTGGTTATTGTTTGTTGGACAAACAAACCCTAATTTTCAGTTATGTAGATGAAATTTGGATGGGGTTTATTTTGTTTGTTGAATGATGTTTGTGATTTTTATTTGATGGTGCATAACCTAGCTTAGACCTTGTGTTGTTTTGGTTTGGTTGCATGTTTGTTTTGGTTATTTTGTTCAATTGGGTTGTAATTTTTGTGCTTGTAATTTATCTATTTATTCATTGGGATGTAATAATAGATTAGGAGTATTTCTCTTTTACTAGAAAATATGTATTAGGATATATATTATGTAAAAGAAGATGCTCGGGAAGGAAACACAAAAGGAAGACACAAAGTGGACTTGAAGCATACGATGCGACATCAAGTGGGAGATCCGTTGTGATCTCAATTTTGTGTTGTTGCTAACCCTTAGGAAAGACCTAATGACCACACTTGTGATGGCAACAATGTGGCCACAATAGTAGCTATGGTTATGCACATGTGGTTGTTTATATTATGCTTGTTTGATTGTGATTTTTGTAATGATTGTGTGATATTTGGATATGATAAACAATCTTAATAAAAATGATCTTAACAGGCTAATATAAAAATGGCTCTTAATAATTAAGTGTTAATAAATGGTTATTAAAAGGATTATTGATTTCATAATAAAATGGGTTTTATTAAAAGAACCATAGGGTACCAAGTATTTGTAAGCATGCAATTACAAGGTACATAGAGTTTTCAAAGTCTAGAATTAATGGAAACTTAAATCCCTTTGGTAACAAGTCTATCACCATCCTTTTACATGACACTCGAATCACTTGAGAACTTTTTGGGATAAAGGTCACCTAACCACTTGTAGGGAACTTGTATCTTTGAGGTGAGTCTAACGTACTTGTGGGATAAAGGTCACCTAAGCGCTTGTATGTGAAAACTCACACGTGTGTGTAAGTAGGACGACTTGAATTGGAAACCATGTGATTAGGGTCACCGAAGCATGCGTACAATGGTGTTGAGGGATTAAACATGCCGACTAAACATATGATGTTTAACCGATCCCATAAGACTAGAAGTTGCAAT
Source organism: Flaveria trinervia (assembly GCA_025506515.1). Lineage (NCBI taxonomy): Eukaryota > Viridiplantae > Streptophyta > Magnoliopsida > Asterales > Asteraceae > Flaveria > Flaveria trinervia. The sequence goes on from CM046452.1 coordinate 21,880,442, forward strand.
AGGTTGCAATTGTCAATATTGACTACCTTGTTATTTAAATAATGGGATAAAGGTCACCTAACCATCATTTAAATGTAACGTTGGATTATATATTTTAATTGTTAATTTTCTATGAGACATTTAAGGGTATTAACGATTAAAATAAATTTATCAAAAATACTAAAATGAACATTGTCAATTATTATAGTGATGACCGCTAACTATAACGCTACCACCCCGATCGTCCCTTCCCTATCACTGAGATCTATTCTCGAGAGGGATCGTCTAACCATAATTACCTTATGGACTCAATTTCAAAACTTGAGAATCGTTCTCAAGAATGAGTAAAGGCCTATGTCCTTGACAATCCATACCTCACCAACCAACGTTGTTGATGTTAAGGCTTTTTGACGATTGGCTTAGGCAGACTAAGGATTCTGTGCAAGTATCCTACCTCATGTTAGGAATATGATTCCTGAACTCCAAAAGGGTTTGGAGCATCATGGGGCATATGACATGATAATCTAGTTGAAGGAAATGTTCCTTCAACAAACTTTAGTAGATTGCTTCGAAACGTTTCGAGCACTTTATGCATGTCACATGGAAGAAACCCAATCGATATAATCTTATATATTCTTAAGATGAAAAGACACATTGATAGCCTCAAGATGCTTAACTATCCTATCTCAAAGTATTTAGGCAAGGATTTGATCCTTGATTGCCTAACTAAAGGTTTGAGACATTCATAATAAATTGTAATATGAACGGGTGGGGCTAGAGCATCGGTGAACTTCACGCAATGCTCGAAGCAATCGAGGCAGGATGGTAGAGAGGTTCTACCTATTCTCTCGATCAATGAGGGAGGCTATAAGAAATGGCCAATCCCGATCCTAAGGCAATTATTGCCAAAGGAAGGAATACATCAAAGCAATGGTTAAAGTGAAACCTCGAAAAACCTAAGCTTATGAAGCCTAAGGTAACAGAGAACGATCCATGCTTTGAGTATGGAAGAGATAGGAAATGAAAAGGAATTGTCCTCCTATCTCAAGGAGTTGAAAGACAAGAGGGATGTTGGGCAAACCTCAAATACAATTTCCATGATTCACACATTGTATTAAATGTCATTTCTTCAAACACATGGGTATTGGATACCGGACGTGAGACTCATACTTGCAATTATTGCAAAGGGGTTCAAAGAAATGTGCGCTTCAAGGAGGGAAACTCAATTTTGAGACTTTCAAATGGTTTGGAAGTTGTTCTAAAAACATTTTGTATGCACCTAGTTTGACTAGGAACATAATTAATGTTTCCTATTAAAACAATATGATCATGATTTAAAGTTTTTAAATAATGGTATTAAGTTTTATGGATGATGTATTTCATTTTAAGGATATGTCTTTTTAATGATATCCATGAAATGGTTCATGATAATTCGTCCTATAATAACTCATTATACATATTAAGCACCAAGAAACTTAAAATGGGTTTAAGTTATTATTATCTTTGACATTGTCATCTTGGTCACATAAACAAGAATGGATTCAAACACTTCAAAAGAATGGTTTTTTGGAAACAAATGAAAATGTTTCATCTGATAAGTGTGAATCAAAAGACTTATTAGGAATGATACATTTGATGTATGTGGTCCTTTTAAGACAATGACAAAGATTAGTGAAAGATACTTCATTACTTTTACCGATGATTACAGTCGCTATTATGTGTGCACTTGATGACACATAAGTATGAAGCTTTTGAAATGTTCAAAATCTTCAATAATGAAGTAGAAAATCAACTCTACATAACTACTATGTTCTTCATTCTGATAAAGGAGAAACTAAACCTATTTGGATATGGTTCAATTATATGGCTATGACCTTACCATCTTTATCATTTTAGGTTTTTGCATTGCTCTTTAAGGTCATAATGAATATGAACTGGACCAAGAAGTGAAGATTAGTTGAATATCCTGAGACTATATAGGATACTGTTTCTTTGAATCAACAGAGCAAAAGTATTTATGCTCGAAAGGCTAAGTTCTTGGAACGAGTTCCTTATCGAATGTTTGATGTTTATCAGAATGTAAAGCAGCGGAATACACAAACGAATTAGACAAATTGTAGCAAGCAAACAATATATGTAAGCGTTAAGATCGCATACGGTTATAGGGAGAGAATATGAATTTCTGATTTCTAGGAATGTTTATAGATGGAGAATATTTCTAATCAAATCAATCAAACATTCCATTCAATTGCTCATATCGCTCTATAATTACAATGGGTTGTCACTCCTTATATAGAGTGCAACAGTCACTGCTGTTATCACGGAAAGTGACAACTGGCAGATCAAATACAGAAATAACTAAATCTTAACAAACTACTGAAATGTTCACAACTACTGAGAACATATCAGCAAGTTAAGTACAAAATATAAAACTACTGAAACTACAACGACTGAAGAACAAGCTCTTCAGTCGTTTTACAAAACTACTGAAACATAAAACATAAAACTACTGATACACAACTACTGAAGAAGTACTCTTCAGCAGTTGTGACAAACTACTGAGGCTTCAGTACTTGGTCTTCAGACTTTGACCTTCAGGCGTTTCATCAGCTGATGACTTCAGTAGATATCATCAGCTGATGTCTTCAGTCTTTGTCTTCAGACTTTGTACATCAGTTGTTGATCTTCAGTACTTGTGAACTCTTCAGCTGTTGTACTTCAGTACTTTGGTCTTTCAGCTTCAGCACTTGTGTTCTTCAGCTGTTGTACTTCAGCACTTTGGTTCTTCAGCTGTTAAGGTCTTCAGCACTTGATCTTCAGCTGTTGAAGTCTTCAGTACTTGTCAAACTACTGATGAGGCTTTCAGCAGTTGTTGTGATACCGTGTGGGACTTAGAGGTTTTCTGATCTTGGCTCATTGGTTCTTTTGGTCCAACAAACTCCCCCTGAACCAATGCAGCCAAAACCTCTAACTTATTTAAACTCCCACTTATTGATGGCAAAAATGTTGGTCTTTTTCCTTCTTGATCAGTAGAGAAGATGACCCATGTACGCTCCGGCCTGGGAAGAACCTCAAATATTTGTTTGGCAGAGTATGAATGGGAACTCTGTTTTGGGGAACTGGACACAGAGTTGTTATCCCATTCATGAGATTCACTTCCCCATAATGAGTCTGTAAGACTCACGGACATAGGCCTCAAGGAGAACAATTTGTTCCTCTTGAGAGAGTTCTTCAGCTCCTCCTTCGAAGAAGAACTCTGGACCATAGTACTCTGATAAGTACTTCATGGTCCTGCCATTCTTCAGCTCCACCGTAGTTACCTCCCTGTATACAAATTCATCCGGATGGTTGCCTTCAAGGAGTAACTGGAGCTCATTCTTTTGGATGTCTTCAAGCTTTTTGTATAACAACCCCTTCTTAATCATCTTGTTTTCTAGTAAGGCTTGAGGTGTCTTCTTTGCTTGGTGAGCTTTCTTGAATTCATCAATGATTTCCCAGGGTGAGACTACAACGGCCAGCATGATGGTAGATTCTATTGTTTTTCGTACTTGGCCGTTGTATCTGTGTGTGGGATAGTTCTTTTATGGATTCTAGAACTCACCCTGGGGTCTGGCCATACTCTCACTCTCTCCCTCTGATACTGGAAGGTGTGTCTGAGAGTGTACAGCCTTTGAGCATGCCCTTTCATGGCTTGAATAGATGATGACTGAGGAAATTCCTTGTCAACCATCTTCAACAGTTGCTCATCGTGCTGTTTCTGCTGTTCTTCTTCTTCTATCTTTACTCTGACCATTTCCCTTTGAGAGTCGGGTGTGATCATGGATTGACTCTGGGGCTTTGGTAGCTTCAGAACAGCAGAGAGTGGCAGACTATCATCTTCATCCTCTTCTTCTACTTCTTCTAGCCTCAACACCCTTCTCTTCTTCTTCTTGGGTGCATCATCGGCTGTTGGTTTAGAGGGTGAGGGAATTGGTTTTGTGGTTGTGGTTTTGGTAGTTTTGATGTGGGAATGTTGACAGGCTGTTCTAGCATTTTGGATGTGAGTTTGGCTTTTGACTGTTTGGCTAGTTCAGTCCTGCTCCCAGCACCAGCTTCATTTAAAACTTCAACAATTAAACCTTTTGTATATTCTTCAGACGAACAGATCTTGGTGGTTATTGCCAAGATACTGTCCCTGGACCAAGCTTTGATCTCGATCAATGATCTTCCAAGATGTTTTGCTATAAATCTGATCATGATCTCCAGCCTTTCTCTTTCTGACACATCATAACTTGACCATCTTGATTGGATTTCTTCAATCTCTAGTCTTCTGATCTCAGAATCAAGTTTTTCAGTGTCATGGCCTTGCCTAAACAACTGATCAATGATGTTATCCATTGATCTGCTGTGTTCGGCATCAGCCTCTTTCACCATCAGCTCCAAGGCTTTCTCTTTTTCATCCTTCTTCTTTTTCTTGTATGTGACATGAAAGTCTTTTGAACTTTCAGTCACTTTCTCCATGGTAGCCTCCTCCTTCTCTTTTTCCTTCTCTTTCTCAGTCTCCTCAACCAACTCCTCAGTTTCCACTACTGTCTCTTCTGTTCTTTCTCCTTCTCTTTCCTCTTTCTTTTACCTTTCACTGCTGAACTCTCCCCTTTTTGGGTGCATTGGTTGCAGGGAATTGAGTAGCAGAAAGTTGTGCTCAGAACATTCTCCACCATGGGTTGTAAGACAGAAGAAAGTCTCTCATCAACAGTTTTGATCACCAATTCAGTTAGCTGTGGGGTGATGAGAGATAGGGGATTTTGAAGGATAGCAGCCAGTTGCTCAGGGGGGTTCTGTCCCTGAGGAATGGTGCCAGAAACAGAGGCAGGTGGCTGAGATTTTGTGAGTGGTTGTGTGTTTAGGAGACCTTCAGAGGAAGGTGCCATCTGTTGGGTTGATGTGGTGGCAGATGGTCTTACTCCTTGAGAGAGTTGGTCAAGTAGGTTTTGCAGTCTACTGACTTCCTCCTCTAGGATCGTGTTCTGGGCAAGAACATCATAGAAGAAGCCCAGGTCATCATCAGCATATGCTGAATCACCTGACCTCCTGCTTGTAGCAGGATATACATGCTCTGGGTGTAGACCAGATGTAGCATGTGCCCCTTTGTCTTGGAACTGGGGACTTCCAGCCTCAGGACGTTGTCCTTCATCGGCTGTTGCCTCTGGTGAGGTCTTAGTTATGTTACCAACCTCAGTCTGATCATTTGCTGATTCAGAAGAGTTGGCAGCCTCACCAGAAGTTCTTATCTCCATATCAACACCAGGAGATAGAACAGTTAAACCCCTGTGCTGTGGGTTCTCAGGTGCACTGTATTCCTCCCCCTCAATTGTAGAGGTATTCCCAGTGGTAAGTGGTTTCTGGGGAGGGGGTGAGGAGTGCAATTGAGTCAGCACTTGTGCAACTATTAAAGTTGGGCTGTGAGGGGCGGTTGGTTGGGGTACAGGGGAAGAAGCAGTGTGCACCTGGGGTGGATGGTGCTCTTCAATGGCAATCTCCTCAAGTGAGGAAGATCCCAGATAAGTAGGTGCCCCTTGGGTTGCTGCAGGTTCCTGTTGAGAGGAAGCCTGAGCGGCTGTGGCTGGAGGAGTCATTGTATCCACTAGGGGGTTTGGACTAGTGGATATATCCTGCGTTTGTTGTGCAGGAGCATCCTCAGGGGACTCAATTCCCTGAGTAGCCATTTTTGTGTTTTGGGTTCTTTTGGTGGGTTTGTGGGACATTGGATTTGGAGGTGGTGGCTGTGGGTTCCAGCTGCGTGGGTTTTCGCAGCTTGGCAGCCAATTTGAGTGTCCGGTCGGAGTTGTGCCGGGAGTATACTTCTGGCAAAACAGCCGTAGCAGGGACTCCCACGCCAACAAGTCCCTCAGCATTAAGCTGGTCTATTATAATGGCCATGATGAACCGTGGATAGAGTATCCAACGGTTGGCAGTTAATTTTTGAGCCATATCTTTGAGCTCTGAAAATATTAATTCGGAAAAGTTCAGTGGTGTTGCTCAAGGATAGAATACAATACCTGCTGCCATTTGGTGGACATTTGATCCCAAGACGATGTCTTAGGGGCCAAACATACATTGACCATGTGAAAGATCAGGCGCTCAGCGTCATTAAAGTGTTTCTTCATGATGGTTGTGGCACTGAGATCACCTTGATATCCATGCTGAGCAAATGATAGATCTATGGTGCCCTTCGGATATCCAGCAGGAGAGGTAGCATCACTCAGGTGAAGAATTTTTCGGATTGTTGCAGGAGTAATCACTACTTCTTTGTTGTTGACTACAGACCGGAGGGATTGTGTGTTGCTCTCCTCAGTTGTAACCGTAATGTTCATCCAAAATTGGTTCAAGGATTCGGCATGTAAAACAGGGTTCAGAAGGAATGCCTTGTTGTATGGGGACTGACCATAAGATCGATAGCATTATCGAACTTAGTCCAGATCGGCGATTTTGTAAGGTAGGCAACACAGTTGTGTCGCGGTTTAATTTGCAAAGACGCCATGGAAATTTGTTGGAGAGGAACGTTAGGTTTGAAGAAGATGAAGTATGGAGAGCTCAGGTTAAGGGTATATATAGGGTACGGGTGAGGAAATGACTGAAGGATGTGGTGTTAGTCATCAGTAGTTTTAACGACCGTTGACATGGTATTATCCTTTCAGACGTTGAAACAGCTGAAGTCGTGGTTTTAGGCATCAGTAGTTTAGAAAACTACTGAAGACCGTGGTTTTGACTTCAGGTGATTGAAACAACTGAGGACATGGTGTTTGTCATCAGTAGTTATGAAACTACTGAAGACAGTGGTTTAGTCATCAGCTGTTGTAAACAACTGAAGACTTGGTATTGGTCATCAGTAGTTATAAAACTACTGAAGACGTGGTTTTGCTTCAGTTGTTTAAAATGAAACAGCAGTGGTACAAACGACTGAAGAGAAATTCTCTTCAGCTGTTTTCGTCAATTCTTAGCTTTTCAGCTGTTTCAAACTATCCTCAACACATTCATCAGTCTTTATGGCTGATTTCAGTTGTTTCATAGGACATCAGTACTTATCTGTTTTTACTGATTTCAGTAGTTATGACTACATCAGTAGTTGTAACTACTTCAGTAGTTTAGAACAGATGAAGTACTTCAGTACTTGTGAGAACTTTTAGCCTTCAGTAGTTATAAAAACTACTGAGGTTAAAAGAGCTCATCAGTACTTATATGTGACAAGGCACTCATGATCATCAATATGAATTACTGAGATCATCAGTAGTTGTCACCTATTCTAGCTGCAGCATACCAAGCCTTAACACCAGGTTTTGGAAAGTTGAACTATCCAAAGGCTTAGTAAAAATGTCTGCAAGCTCATCAGCACTGGGCACAAACTTAGGATCAATCAGACCTTTTTCAAAACATCTCTTATAAAATGATGTCTGATCTCTATATGTTTGGTCCTAGAGTGCTGGACTGGATTTTTGACAATGCAAAGAGCTGAAGCACTATCCATTAACAATGGAGTCTTAGTCTCTGTAATGCCATAATCCAAAAGTTGGTTTTGAAGCCAGAGTACCTGAGATGTACAGCTTGCAGCAGCAATGTACTCTGCTTCCGCAGTGGATGTAGCAACTGAGGTCTGTTTCTTGCTCTGCCAAGAAATAAGCAGTTGCCTAGGAATTGGCATCCACCAGAAGTTGATTTCCTGGTCAACTTACACCCTGCATAGTCACTGTCAGAAAAAGCAACTAATTTACCAGAATGGTTGGTAGAATACCATAAACCTAGAGATGGAGTGCCTTGCAGATATCTAAAGATCCTCTTGACTGCAATCAGATGAGACTCTTTAGGTGCAGCCTGAAATCTAGCACAAACACATGTAGCAAACATAATATCTGGTCTAGAAGCTGTTAAATACATCAAGGACCCAATCATACATCTGTAAAGTGTTTCATCAACCACTTTACCTTTCTGATCTGAAGTCCAGTTGTGTGGTGCTGCTCATGGGAGTAGAACAGGGCTTACAGTTTTGTAAATCAAACTTTTGCAAAAGATCTTTTGTATATTTGGATTGATGAATAAAAATTCCATCAGCCTTTTGTTTGATTTGCAACCCCAGAAAGAACTGTAATTCTCCCATGGCACTCATTTCAAACTTCTGTTGCATCAACTTTGTAAAGGCATCACACAACTTTGGATCAGAGGATGCAAAAATAATATCATCTACATAAATTTGAACAAGTAGATTATGCTGCCCAGCTTTCTTAATAAATAAAGTCTTGTCTATGGAGCCTCTAGTGAAATTGTTTTCCAGAAGAAAGTTTGATAATGTCTCATACCAGGCTCTGGGAGCTTGTTTTAACCCATAAAGAGCTTTATCAAGCTTATACACCCAATTAGGATGTTTGTTGTCCTCAAAGCCTGGAGGTTGACATACATAAACCTCTTCTTTAACTTTTCCATACAAAAATGCACTTTTGACATCCATTTGAAAAACTTTAAGTTTTTGATAAGCAGCATAAGCTAAAAACAATCGAATTGCTTCCAGTCTGGCTACAGGGGCAAAGGCATCATAATCAATACCTTCTTCTTGTGCAAACCCCTGAACAACCAGTCTGGCCTTGTTCTTAACAATAAGCCCATTTTCATCAGTTTTGTTCCTAAACACCCATTTAGTGCCTATTGCACACTTACCTGGAGGTAGAGGAACCAGTTCCCACACTTGCTGTTTCTTGAACTGAAGAAGCTCAAGCTGCATGGCATCAACCCATCCATTGTCCTTTAAAGCAATGTGATAATTCTTTGGCTCTTGCTGACTGATGAAGAGAGCATAGAAGCAGAATTGGACAATTGACTTCTTGTTGATACTCCAGCAGTGATATCACCAATGATTTGAGACATGGGGTGATTCTTCAGATCTTGATACACAATGAGATCTGTGCAAGTGTTTGTAGCCGGTTCAGCAGCAAAGATGGTGATGGTGAATCATTTCCTTGAAACCAATCAGTGGATGGTAATTCAAAGGAAGTTGAATTCGAAGAAATCTCATCAGCATTTGTTGTGGATGGTGCTACTGGCGCTACAGGAACATCAGGTCTAGTTGACTCAGGCAGCTGATCACTAAACCTGAAGAGGTGAGTACTGCAATCATCATCATCATCAGCAGTACCACCAGGTGGTGAACTGTTGACAGGAGCAACAGCAGGAGTTTGATAAGGAACATATTGCAGTATGTCCAGATCAAATAACTCCACAGGACTTTGTGGAATCTTGTCCTTTGGAGATTCATTAAACTTAACATGTAGAGTTTCTTCAACCATCTTTGTTCTGCAGTTGAAGACTCTGTATGCTTTGCAAGTAGATGAATAACCAACAAAGTATCCTGCATCCACCTTAGGATCAAATTTGTGGAGTTGATCCTTTGTGTTGAGAATAAAACAGGGACACCCAAATGCTTTGAAAAATGAAATCAGTGGAGCCAAATGATGGAGAACTTCATATGGAGTCTTCATCAACCTCTGATTTACTAACACTCTATTTTGCACATAACAAGCTGTGTTGACAGCTTCAGCCCAAAAGGTCAATGGCAAACCTGAGTCAGCCAGCATGGACCTTGCAGCTTCAATGAGAGTCCTGTTCTTTCTCTCCACTACTCCATTTTGTTCCGGAGTCCTTGGAATGCTGAACTGCCTTTTGATTCCCTTTGAGAGATAGAAGTCATCAAGTGTATGATTTCTGAACTCAGTTCCATTATCACTCCTAATACACTTGACTGGAAGGGAATACTGCTTCTCAATGTACAGCACAAAGTGGATAATCTTCTGAGCAGCCTCATCCTTTGAATGTAGAAAGAAAGTCCATACAAATCTGGAGTAATCATCCACAATTACCAGACAGTATTTCTTCTTTGCCATGCTCATTACTCTCACAGGACCAAATAGATCCATATGCAGTAATTGCAAGCAGGCAGTGGACTTGGACACTTCAATAGGAGGAAATGAGACCTTGTGCTGTTTTCCTTTTAAACAAGCAGTGCAAGTTTCATCACAGTGGAACTCCTTTATTGGTAAGCCTCTGACTAAACTATTGTGGCTAAGCTGATTCATGTTTTTGAGATTAACATGACCAAGCCTCCTGTGCCATAGTTTAGATTCTTGAAAAGAGGCTTTGGAAAATAGGCAAGGATTACCTTTGAGATCTATCTTCTTAGAGAGATCTAAGGCATACACTCTTCCTGTCCTGTTGGCTTTCAGGAGAGTGTGATCATCCAATACCTTGTCAATCAAGGACAAAACTTTGGATGACAGAATCCTACAGTTTTGACTTGTGAAAAGGGCAACATGGCCTTTATCACACATTTGACTGACACTCAAGAGGTTGTACTTGAGATTTTCCACATGATTAACATCATCAAATTGATTTCTCCATTGGAGACAAAGCCCTTACCGATGATGTAACCCCTAGCATCATTGCCAAAAGAGACAAATCCCTTCTTTCCTTGAGAGTAGTCATGAAGAAGAGAGATGTTCCCAGTCATGTGCATGGATCCCCCACTGTCTACATACCAGATGCTATTTTGGCATGTTGAAGAACCCTGCAAAAATAAACAATCAGTTAGTTTTAGAGACCCAAACCTTTTTGGTTTTGGGCCTGGTCTCATCAGTAGATGGTAAACTAGCATGTTTATTTGTAACAACAGCCTGAGAGGAAGAAGATGGTGCAGAAGAGGAGTCCTTTGGCTTAGACCTCCTTTTCTGTGGTTTCAACATAGGAGAATCTAGTTGGTTAACTCTACCCAACAGATGTTGTACCATCATCACCAGCTGTGTCTGATTTTGTGATAAAGCTTCAGCTCATCAGACACATTGCTAGTGGAGTTAGATAAGGTCCTATGTTGCACCTTCTTCTTTTGAGCACCCTCAGCTGTCACCTGTTTAACACCTTCCTTTTGAATTGCTTTAAGGACTTAAGGGTTACAGGATTTGATGTTGCTGATACAAATGTGGTCTCAAACTCAGTTTTCATTTTTACCATTTTCTCATTAATTTCTTCCTTTTGTTTGAGTTTGGAACCTCTTTTGTACCAACAATCATCTGTAAGATGATTGAACAAACCACATACTTCACATGGTTCTTCTTCATCTTAGGTTGATCATCAACTAAAGATGGTGAAGCAACAGAAGACTTGTTCTTCAATGCTTTGGAAGCATTGGTTGCTTTCTTGACAGCATCTTTAGTAGTCTTCAAACTCTTTCTACTGCCAGTTTTCTTCTCTTCAGTACTGACAGCAGTTGAAGTTTGAACTTCAGGAGTTGAATCCTGCTCTCCAGTCCTTTCAGGACCTTCAGGATTGACTCCTGAGTTGATCAACTTATTGATCATGTGAATGTCAGCATTTGGACCATCAACATCAGCTGATAGGTTCAAAGAGGACTTGATACTGACTGCTACTTCTGATTGTGCTGTATCAGAAGGTAGATCACATGACTTGATGGATTGGTTATCACTCTCACCATCAAATTCTACCTCTGCTCTTGGGGTAAAATCTGTAGGTGGAGCAGTGTGATTGTAACCAATTCCAAACTTCACATTTGAAGCAGATTGCTTACTAAGAAGCATTTCAAAACCTTTGCATGATTGTACCCATCTATCACACTCGACCTGGGTAACTGCAAGGGTTTCTTTGAGATCTTTGTACTTCTCTAGAAGTACATCTTCTCTAGCCTTATCATCAATTATTTTGCAATTCAGTTTATAAACCTCATCATTTTTATCTTTGAGCACAAACTCAAACTCAGCTTTGTTTTTGGAAATCTTGTTCTAGCTCAATGTTCTTATTAATTAAAGCTACATTTGCTTCTCTAATGGAAGCAAATGCTGCTATGCATTGTTCAGAACATAATTGGCTTTTGCCTCAGAGGATACCTGTGATACCTGAGGTGTAGAGGCATTGGAAGATGAAGTATCAGCAGACTCCAAAGCCATAAGAGCTAGATTCCCAAAGGACTATCACCACCATGTTGACCAGCACCTGAGAACAGTTGATCATGACCAGACAAGTCATCTGGTAAACTGCTCCAGTCAACAACTCCTGGGGGAAGAAGCTGTGTTGTTGAGATGAAGGTTGTTGATGAGATGGGGAAGGCTGAGGTTCTGGTAATGCATGAGGTTGTGGTGTCATAGGAACTTGAACTTGACTTGACTGTGGCATGTAATAACAGGGTACTGATAAGGCATTTGACCCTGAGGAACAAAATATGCCGGAGATTGTTGTTGAGGATGATGGCTAGATGTGACAGGATGTTGCCCTCTGTTTTGTTGACTATTGCCAGGGAAAGTCACAAAGGGTGCAGGAGAGTTAGATCCAGATGATCTACATCTCTTGCAAAGTGCCCAAGCCTGTGGCATTTATGCACTTCAACTTACTCTTGTCAAAACCAACTTTGGTTTTGCCAGAGAGTCCTGGGAATTTTCTTCCAGTTCTTTTGTAGAACTTCTGAGATCTGATATTTATCAAGGCCTTGGCTCAAAATATCCATCTCTTCTAAGTCATCATCAGCAATCCCCTTGAGATCATCCATGATGAAACATAAATTGTCATTATTACCACCAGTAAACTGACCATCAACACTTACAAATGCAGAATTAGAAGTGCTCGAAGAGAAATTAATATGCTCATCATACTGGCATTCAGATGCAGCATATTCTGACTCATGACCCACCAAGGCAGTGTTGCCTTGAATAAAGTCTTCAGTGAGCTTTCCAGATGAAGACAGTTTTCTCTTCTGTTCTATCTCTCTCTCAAAAGTGAGCAGTTTCCCATGGAGTTGGGTGAGAGATAGTTTGTCCAAACTTGCACTGGAGCGTAGGACAATAGTATATGTGTCCCATCTCTCAGGCAGTGATCTGAGAAATCTGTTATTCATTTGAATATTGGTGTATTCAAGTTTGACCATTTTTAGTTCAGAGATCAAACAAGAAAACCGCTCATATTGTTGAGTCAGTGTCTCACCCTTTCTATGAGAGAATGTCTCATATTGTTGGGCAAGAATTTCTCTATTATTTGCCAAGACCTCATCTGTTCCTCCAAATTGTTCTTTCAAAGCAATCCAGAGGATCATGGGCAGTTTCATGATGCATTAGCCCAGAGTAGATTTTTGGGCAAAGCCATGGCCAGAATTCCATGGGCTTTTGCATCAATCTCAAGCAACTTTTTATCCTCATCTGAGTATTGCTCCCTCCTCTTCGGAACCATTTGATTTGTTTCGGGTTATTCACCATAGGCTTGTGTGGACCATGTACCACTGATGTCCAACACCCTGCGCTGTTAACAGACAGGTGATGGAGCATACGTCTTTGCCATATGTTATACTCATTCCTAACCAGCATAGGAGGCTTGGTTGAGGAACCAGTATTGTGAGGATCATTGGAGGGAGTGGTCATTTTTAGTTCAAAAACAGTTTAGTTCAAGTTTTAAAAAGTTTTAGACAAACCACAACAAACTCAATGAGAACCAAGAATAAGATCTCAGGATGAATGAGCAGAAATACAGAAAATTCAATCTCTATAACCGTTTCTTGCAAAAACAAAAGCTAATTCAATCAAACTTGGATCTTGAATAGCAGTTTCAATGATCAATTATTAAATCGATCAATGATTAACCTGCTCTGATACCATTTGACAGGATCAGTGATCACAAGTTTGATGTTTATCAGAATGTAAAGCAGCGGAATACACAAACGAATTAGACAAATTGTAGCAAGCAAACAATATATGTAAGCGTTAAGATCGCATACGGTTATAGGAGAGAATATGAATTTCTGATTTCTAGGAATGTTTATAGATGGAGAATATTTCTAATCAAATCAATCAAAACATTCCATTCAATTGCTCATATCGCTCTATAATTACAATGGGTTGTCACTCCTTATATAGAGTGCAACAGTCACTGCTGTTATCACGGAAAGTGACAACTGGCAGATCAAATACAGAAATAACTAAATCTTAACACTACTGAAATGTTCACAACTACTGAGAACATATCAGCAAGTTAAGTACAAAATATAAAACTACTGAAACTACAACGACTGAAGAACAAGCTCTTCAGTCGTTTTACAAAACTACTGAAACATAAAACATAAAACTACTGATATCACAACTACTGAAGAAGTACTCTTCAGCAGTTGTGACAAACTACTGAGGCTTCAGTACTTGGTCTTCAGACTTGACCTTCAGGCGTTTCATCAGCTGATGACTTCAGTAGATATCATCAGCTGATGTCTTCAGTCTTTGTCTTCAGACTTTGTACATCAGTGTTGATCTTCAGTACTTGTGAACTCTTCAGCTGTTGTACTTCAGTACTTTGGTCTTTCAGCTTCAGCACTTGTGTTCTTCAGCTGTTGTACTTCAGCACTTTGGTTCTTCAGCTGTTAAGGTCTTCAGCACTTGATCTTCAGCTGTTGAAGTCTTCAGTACTTGTCAAACTACTGATGAGGCTTTCAGCAGTTGTTGTGATACCGTGTGGGACTTAGAGGTTTTCTGATCTTGGCTCATTGGTTCTTTTGGTCCAACATAAGGATATGTCTTTTAATGATATCCATGAAATGGTTCATGATAATTCGTCCTATAATAACTCATTATACATATTAAGCACCAAGAAACTTAAAATGGGTTTAAGTATTATTATCTTTGACATTGTCATCTTGGTCACATAAACAAGAATGGATTCAAACACTTCAAAAGAATGGTTTTTTGGAAACAAATGAAAATGTTTCATCTGATAAGTGTGAATCAAAAGACTTATTAGGAATGATACATTTGGATGTATGTGGTCCTTTTAAGACAATGACAAAGATTAGTGAAAGATACTTCATTACTTTTACCGATGATTACAGTCGCTATTATTGTGTGCACTTGATGACACATAAGTATGAAGCTTTTGAAATGTTCAAAATCTTCAATAATGAAGTAGAAAATCAACTCTACATAACTATCTATGTTCTTCATTCTGATAAAGGAGAAACTAAACCCTATTTGGATATGGTTCAATTTATTATGGCTATGACCTTACCATCTTTATCATTTTAGGTTTTTGCATTGCTCTTTAAGGCTCATAATGAATATGAACTGGACCAAGAAAGTGAAGATTAGTTGAATATCCTGGAGACTATATAGGATACTGTTTCTTTGAATCAACAGAGCAAAAGTATTTATTGCTCGAAAGGCTAAGTTCTTGGAAACCGAGTTCCTTATCGAAGGAATGATATATACAACTGTGGAACTTGATAAGGATCAAGATTCACAAGCCGATACACTTATGGTTGACACTAGCTATCAACAAGAGGTTGTTGATGATAATCAAGAGGTTGATCATACACACAAAACGTTCACAAATCTGGTAGAGTTAATATTCCATCTAAGAGATATGAATATTCCAAGAATGGATGTTATGTGGTTGACCCCGGTAGGCTAACCATATACCAAGATGCTATGTCCAATTTGGATTGGGACAAATGGCTAGAAGCCATGAACGTAAGGATGCAATCCATGTATAACAACCAAGGTTGGGAATCGGTTGACCCTCTACTTAACTCCAAACTGGTTGGATACAAGTGGGTTTTGAAGATGAAAACAGATATACATGGAGACTTGAATACTTATAAGTCAAGACTTATAGCATAAGGTTTCCATCAAACCCAATTGGTTGATTATGATGAAACTCTTACGCCCGTGGCAATGCTAAAGTCGATTAGGATATTATGTGCCATAACTGCATATTCTCAATATGAGTTTTGGCAAATGGATGTCAAAATCGCTTTTCTTAATGAACATCTCGAAGAGACTGTCCATATAGTTCAGCATGATGGTTTTGTCGATCCATGACATCCTAATAAAGTATATAAGTTAAAGTGATCAATCTGTGGATTGAAACGAGCATCGAGAAGGTTGTGTATATAAGAATGCCAGTGGGAGCATAGTTACATTTTTTTGGAATTGTATGTTGATGACATACTACTATTTGGAAATAATATTCCAACCTTGGAAGGTGTTAAAACCTAGCTTGGAAGATGTTTTTCATATAAGATCTCGTTTAAGCCACCCATATTTTGGAATAAGGATCTATAAGGATAGATTGAGGTGGTTGATAGGGTTAAACCAAAGTGCATATATTGATAAAATCTTGAAAAGGTTCAAGATAGAAAACTCTTAGAAAGGAATGGTACCTATTCAAAGAGGGAAAATGTTGACTACGTCTCAATGTCCAAGCTCATAGGATGAGCAAAATCAAATGAAGGATATCCAATATGCATCTGCTACAGGATCCATCATTTGTGTGATGATATGCACTAGACCGGACGAGTTATGCTTATTAGTATGACAAAGTAGATACCAATAGAAATAACCATTGGATGGCTGTTAAAAGTATATTGAAATACCTTAGTAGGACTAAGGATATGTTTCTAATATAGGGATCTGTTGAACAGGAAGTCGTTATAAAGGGTTACACTGATGCAGGCTTCCAAAACTGATCGAGATGATTCTCGATCACAATCGGGGTATACTTCCATTATGAATGGAGGAGAAGTGTCCATGAAAGGTTCAAAGCAGGACACTGTAGCATTGTTCACTACAAAATCCAAATACATAGCCGCTTCATTGGCAGCTTGAGAAGCTGCATGGATAAGTTTGTCCATTGCTTATCTAGGGGTAGTCTCTACCATTAAAGACCCCTAGAAATCTCTGGTAATTACATGGGTGTGATTGCTCAAATCAAGGAACCCCGTACTCATCAAAAGACTAAACACCTTGAGCGGAGATTCAACATCATCAGGGATGGAGTTGAAAAAGGGTAAAGATATGTATTCATTGTGGATCAAAACATTGTGGATCCACTCACGAAGCTCCTTGTGAGGGCAAAGTATGAGGGTCATACTTGTGCCTTAAGACTTCGATATTCTAGTGATTGGAATTGATCTGTTTAGCATATAAAATATGGAATAATTGTAATATTTAACTCTTTTACATATTTGAGTTATGTTCCTTTTTAGCATGTTTACATCCATGAATATGTTTATTATTCTAAATGTCCGTAGTCGGTCATATTTGTGGGAACAAATATGAATGTAAGACTATTATGAACATGGATTGGTAGAGATTCATAAGGTATGAATATAGAGCAATTGGTTGCTACGAAGGCTCATAGATATTTGTGGGATGCAAATATTGGACTAACCCGCGTCTCAAATTTTACAACATAGAATCTCTTTGATTAATCATAAGTAATTTTGAGTAAAGGTGAATATAATTTAGTATCCTCTGACCTGAGATGCATATTGGGTTTTGATATTCATCAAATTTTATACCTTGAGTTAGTTCTTCACTGTTTTGAAATAATGGACAGTACATAAGGCTAAGTTCAGGGGTGACACAAGGTGATTGTGAGAAATGTATGCAGTCAAGATGGGATTTGTTCCTCTTATTCATTCAGAGCAAGATGTCTAGGGCCTTATTAAGTTAAATCAACAAGGAATGATCATTTTGTGTCCTTGGACTTAACAGGAAATCTGTAACAAAAGGATAGATGATCGATTTACCTAAATCATTTCAAGTTTGGAACTTGAAAGGATGATGTTATTGAATGGCTTTTAAGTCTTCTAAGTCATGCGTATTAAGGGTAGTAAACCGTTGTTAGGCGGTATTTACAGCTTGCATCAATCCTTTATGAATCTTGTGCAAGTGGGAGATTGTTGGATCCTGTATGCCCAAGACACATAGAACATTGATATGGTTAGTACATCATGATCCAAGTCGGGTCATACCCAATAACAAGCTTAGCAAACACCAATAAATATTTGATTGATGATATGATCATGCAATTAAATATATGCACCTAATTAGAAAATGGGTTTTCTAATTTAAAGAAATGAGAGATAGAACAAATTATACGGATAATTTGCTCATGAATTATTATTATTTACATTGTTATTTAAATGGTTAAATAACATCAAATAATATGTGTACTTATGTTATATAATCAAAAGGGTTTTATTATATAACATGCTAACATCTTAATGTGTTAGTTGTTTTAATTATTTTAGATTGTATGAGTTATATAATTAAAAGGTTAATTATATATCTTATCGATTAACTAATCACATTATAATGTATACTTATGTTATTTAACTAAAAGGCTTAGTTATATAACTTGTACACACCTTTTAAATATGTAACATGACCTCACCACTTCTAATGTGTTACAAAGTAATTCAAATTGGAGGGAATGTGGTTTTGAATCCAGATTTTCATCCCCTTTAGGTTGTATGGCCTTCCCCATTTTTCTTGAAAAAGGTACACTCATTATGATAGTGCTTGAGTGCAAGTCTCAACATCCTATCTCTCTCTCATTTGCACAAATGAACTTCTAGAGAAAACTCCATATGCTCTCTATTTTCACAGCTGAAGAAGGTTTTTTCTAGAACTCCTTTTGGTCGTTTCTTGGGTCCTCTCATGACTCAAGTTATGCTCCTTCATTTGTGCAAGAAAGGAAAAAGGATTTCCTCTCTTCTCCCAAAGTTCTCACGGCTGAAAACGGTTTTCAGCAAGCCTTTGGGCGTTTTTGGTGCTTGAAATCCTAGCAACCATGATGTTTGCTTAGTGGGTATGGACACTTGAGGACTTCTACCCTTGAAGTCTTGGCCCTTTTCAGACTCATTTCTGCCTTCTCTTTGGTCGTTTTTGACAGCATCCAGAAAGGTAGTATTATGGTATGATAATGTCATATTTTTGGGTGTTCTTGTTCATATTGTATGCTTGCTTTTCACATAATAAAGATCCTTTTGTCTATGGGTTTGTTTCTTTTCACATGATAATGGTAATTTTTAGAAACTTTAACATGTTTAAAGTAGTATATTCCGCTGCGTTTCATATGTTTAAATGGTTAAACAAGATGTAAATGGTCCAACAAACCCCTTTAAGTAAGAATGTATGAGTGAATGGAAGTTAAAGAATGAACGATGAAGATAATAATGGTATTATCTATGTGTACGTATGATGTGTGATCACATGCAAAGTTAAGGATATTTTTAATGAATGTAAAGTATGTTTTATGTTAAAACTATATCTCACTCAGCAACGCTGACTTTTTATACATTTTTCAAGTTGGCAGGTAAGCATTGCTGAGGATGGCACGAGACAGCTACTTGGCATTTTTGGATGGCATCCATTTGATGGAAATATGACGTTTTTGTAATGTAATGCAACTAATGATGTTTTTGTAACCGGTCAACAATGTATTATTTTACAAAAGTGATCATAATGAATTGGATGTTTTATATGTTTTCGCTGTAATGATTCTTTAAGTTAATGAAAATATATGTTTTATGTGCGATGATTAACCAGCTATGAGCATCCCGGGAACAGGGCCTTACAAGTTGGTATCAGAGCCAAAGTTTAAGTGAAATGGGTATATTTTCAAAATAAACATTAACTTAAACTAGGAATGGGACAGAAGGGGATGGGATGCCAATCTGAGTTGCTATGTGCCTTTAGTAGATTTAGATACTGATGTAGTCAGGATAGGAATGCTTGGGGTATGAAGAGTAAAGTAAGTGGCTAAGTACAACTGCCCACTGAAATTTGGGACTTACTATACTTGACATAAACTAAGTTGTTCCTTTGAATGACTGTGTTAGTGTTTGAATCTTTTAGTGTGCTTAGTAGATAGCTGGTGGTAGATCTTCTATGGCTAGAAAACTTTTATGTGATGTTGATTTTGGTGAAGGTGTGAGGTTTGTCTAGTTGGATTTAGTTACTTCTCTTTTAGATGTTTCAGCCTTATTAAATAAATTCATTGTTCTAACGTTTTGAACATCTTTACTTCTCATTTTATTTGGGCTTTGATGATTTACACGTTTTTGGTTAACTGGTTTAGTCATTTCGGGTTCTGAAATCGACATTTGTGAGCCAGACTTTACATTAACCCTTTTAATTTCAGCATCCAAATTCTCAACTGGCATCTTGCCTTTTGAGTTCAAAGTCGACTCCTTCTGTTTAGTGCCAGATTTCACTGGTTTACCCGTGGAATCAGGATCACTAACTAGAGGAGTGGACACCACATGATCCTTTATTAGGATGTTATTGATAGGTATACATTTTGTATTCAAAAGGATCTCATGTGGTGGTGGAACTACTTTGTAACCCAACCCTTCCCCATTATTTTGTTCTTTCACTATGTTTTAAACTATGTGAGAAGAACTAGCCTAACTATGCAGTTTTTGTGTTAAAGAATTAACCTCGATTTCCAAAACGGATTTCTCCTTTTTGGTTTATTCTAAACAATTTAAGTAAAACATTATATCATTAGATTGATTTAAGGCAACAACCTCGGTTTCCCTTAGTTGTTTACCCAAAGGTTCTATCTTTTCTTCAAAACTGCACTCATTTTGTTTTAATATATGATTAGCTTCAGTGCAGAGTTGTAAGTCATTTACTAATTTATCATTGTATTCTAATAACCTAGCAAATTTCAGATCAATGATTTCCCTAAAATTTCACATTCAGAACAAGAATTTTTTTCAAATAATTGATCTCAAGAACTTACGTGTGAGGAGTCAATTGAATCAGCCATTAAAGAAGAGTTAGACTCTTCTATTGCTAGAGATTTTGAACTTGTTGCTCTAAGCTCTTCCTCAACCAAGTGATTTACCATGTTCACAACTTCTTCTGTATCTGACATCGCTTGCTCACCTGCAATCTCACCTTCACTGGCAGACCCATCATCCAGTGCTTCGACAAAGGCAATATTTGATTCTCCAAGAGAAACAAATCAGAAAAACCAGTCTTTTCCTTCATAACCTTAAGCAGTTAGTGCCTTTGTCTCTTTACTTGAAGAACTAGTTCCAATAAGTTCTTTGTCCTAACGGTTGAAAGTAGGAAATGGGTTAACATTTCTAGTTTTCTTGGGCTTCACACATTCATGTTTAAAATGCCCCTTTACACCACAGTTGAAGCAGGTGACTTTGGTTTTGTCGAAACCAAAAGTCGTATCTTTGTGGCTACTAGATTCTGTCCTATCTTCTTGACAAATTTTTTAGCTCTCCTAACTGCACTTGCTAGAGCCCACCTGATTGAATGCAAGAAGTACTCATAAATGTTTGTTTGTATTAATGAAGGTAATCAGTTACAATGAATGCTAGGGTAAGAGCATTAAATAGTAACAAGACACCCTGTAAACAAAAGATTCTAATTGTCTAGAATGTCTATCAGCAGTCACCTCGCATATGAGGTTTTCTATTCTATTTATAGGTTGGCAAGATGCCTTTTACAAAATGACTAAACTACCCCTGACCTATACATCACAGAACTAGTCTAAGTTTTCATCAGCATTTCCATTGTTCATCCGCATTGACTAATGCAGATGTGTTGAACTTGATCAACATTTCTTTTTGGTCTTCAGCATTAGTGTTTGGTCATCAGCATTGACAAATGCGAATGAACAAACACATATGCGCATTTTTTACTGGGCATCCGCATTAGTTATTGCGGATGTACAAACACTTGTCAGCAATTGTTTCTGGTTATCCGCATTTGTTAATGCGGAAGAAGAAATACGGTTAGCCGACACTTGTATTCTTCTTTGTAGATTCTAATCTGCATTTTTTCTCGGACTTGTGGGATTTTCAGAAGAACAACCATCAACCCACCACTTGAATTGGCACGTATGATCCTTTCAGGGTCCAGCAAGAAAACAAAGTATCATGTTTAAAACCAGAGCACACTAATTACAGGACTCAAATCAAGGATTTAATATCCAAGTTGATTGAGGCTCAAGCCCAACTAGTAATAACTGAGGCTTAAGCTAGGAAGCATACTATTTCTGAGCAAAACTTTCAAGTCGTTCTTCCATCATCCTCTCAGACAAAGCTTTATTATCAAAACAAAAGTGGGTTGGGAACCAATGAAATTGCTCCACCATATTCTTATGAGTCTATTATACAACCAAGGTGTGTTATTGAAGTACAAGACATTCCATCTGTTGTCCCACCTTCCCATGAGTCAAAGAGTGATAAAACAATGGAGACCATCACGGGGAAGAACCAGGTAATTTTACCATCTCCTACCGGTGATCATCAACCCCTGACCACCAAAGCCAGAAGTAGCTAAGCTAAGGCAGCCAAAAAACTACCAAGAAAGTGGCTGAGTCTAAGCTGAAGATAGACCCAAAGCAAAAGGGTGTGTTCATTTTAGTTGGATTCCTAGGGGTAGGAAACTCTGTTTCAAGAAAGGTGTGTAGTACCAACACTGATCAGAACTTAAAGGGAAAGATTGTAGATGAATAAAAGTGGAACAAGAAAATGCAATCCTTAAGTTCTCAGAAAATTAACATTGCCTGCATAATGTGTGGTCTGCATAACCACATGGCCAAAGATTATTACTATAATCCTGCTAGCACACATTATGCAAATAATGTTAAAAGAGAAGGAATCAAGGAAGATTTCACATTTAGACCCTATCACATGCTTCAATTGTTGAAGGAAGGAAAACTTGTCTTGGAAGCAAAGTTCCTTTCGAAAGAAACTCATTTTCCTGAAGGGAAATTTGCTTCGAAAGACAAATTCAAGAAAACTCAAAAGAACAAAAGAGTTCCTTTGAGACCTTTCAAGAAAAGGACTGCTTCACAAGAAAAGGTGGTGCATGTCTCTTTGAAAAAGAAAAAAGCTTCGGAAGAATGGCAAGCTGCTCAAGCTTCATCAAGCTCATCTTTTATGATCAACCAAGGAATGGAATGGAAGATCAAGGAAGATGTTGCAACCCAAACCTCTTCTTCAGACCCATCCATTAAACACCAATGCATAAACTTTGGTTCAATTATGTCACTGTCATTGGAAGAACCCAAGACCAACAAGGGTTGGGTTTCTAATCAAAACTAATCATCTAATCTTATGTGCAGTGACATCCACATGAGAAGAATAAAATATATGGATTGTGGATAATGGATGCTTTTGGCACATGGTAGGAAACGAATGTCTCCTTAAACAATTTCAACATTTTGATGGAGGTCTTGTCTAGGTTGGAGGTGAGGCCGAAGGATATATTTCTCTTGATGACTTTACAAGATTTACATGGGTATTTCTTTTAAAAACTAAAGATGAAACAGCTAAAAATTTAAAATATTTTATGTTTAAAATTGAAAATCAAATTGATCACAAGGTTAGGACAATCAGAAGTGATCAAGGGAGTAAGTTTAAGAATAAAGTTTATGACTTATTCTGTAAGTCAAAAGGGATTGCCGGACAATATAGTACTCCGAGAACTCCTCAACAAATTGGTGTTGCTGGGAGGAGGAATAAGACACTTATTGAGGCGGCTCGGAGCATGTTAGATCATTCCAAGCTATGTCTAAGATTTTGGGCAGAGGTAGTCAACATTGTATGTTATGTGTAGAACAGTGTTCTTGTAGTTAAGCCACATGGAAAAACACCTTATGAGCTATAGAACAAGAGGTCACCGTTCATAGGCTTTCTAAGGTCCTTTGGAAGCTGGTGTACCATACTTAACACAAAGGACAATTGGGCAAAATTTTCTAAAAAATCGGATGATGCTATCTTTGTTGGATATTCCTCCAACTCTATTGCTTATAGAGTTTAGAACATTAAAAACCAACAATTTGAGGAATTATCCAACATTGTAGTTAATGAGCACATTCCTTGTGTTAGGGGGGATGGCCATGATCATATTTTGGACATACAATTATTGGCAAAATATTCAAAACCATCTTGTGAGAATGTTTCAGCTGGAATAGGTACTAAAAGTGACTTTATTGATCATCAATTGTTCAAGTTGCCCGGACCTTTTCCAAGTTCTCTAAGAGTCTTTGAACATCAAGCTCCCACAACTGGTAGATCTCACAACATGACTACTTGAGGAACCAATGAAGCTTTAATCAATTATCAGCAAAGTGAGTCTCGCAACTCATCAGCTAATAACCAACAACACCAAGATAATGGAAGTAGCATTATACAGGAATAGGCAATTGTTAATGCAGCTTCTCAGCCAACTAACATTATTGTTGTTTCTCCTTCATTCAATCAGTCCTTATTGGATGAGTGTGAAACATCAATTGGACCAAGTGTTCAAGACATTAAGCCAATCTTCTCAAATCTGGATCTATCCATGCAACTGGATGTGATTCCTTGGCTCAAAATTCATAACACTCATCGAACTGAAAACATCATTGAAAATGTCTCAGAAAATGTGAGAACTAGGGGACAATCTCACAATGAGAATGTCTATGTGTACTCATGCTTTTTATCACATATGGAACCCAAGAAGGTCGAAGATGCCCTTAAAGATTTAGTTGGGTTTAATCAATGCAAGAGTAATTGCTTCAATTCAAAAGTCAAAAGGTCTGGAACCTATGTCCGCTACCATATGGTGAAGTACACATAGGCACCAAATGGGTATCCAGAAATAAGAGAGATGATAGAGGATTGATAATCAATAATAAGGCAAGACTTGTAGTTCAAGGATATACTCAAGAGGAAGGGATCAATTATACTAATGTCATTGCACCTATTGCAAGACTTCATGCAGTTAGAATCTTCCTTGCTTATTTTGCATCCAAGAACTTGACTGTCTACCATCTTGATGTCAAGTGTGAATTTCAATATGGGGAAATAAATAGGCAAAATCTACATGTGTTAGCCTCCAGGATTTGAAGATCCATAACACCCCAACTATGCGTGTAAGTTGGATAAAGCTCTATATGGGCTGCACCAAACACCTAGGTTGTCGTATGAGATCTTGTCTCAGTTTCTTCTAAAGAATGGATACCCTAGATGTACAATTGATAAGACTTTGTTCATAAGGAAGTATAGGAAAGCCATTTTGCTCATTCAAGTCTATGTTGATGTTATCATATTTGGTTCCTCAAATGACCAAATGTGTAAAGACTTTGAGAGCATCATGAAGAAAAAGTTTGAGATGAGCTCCATGGGAAAAATAACTTTTTCCTTGGAATTTAGGTGAAGCAGATGAAGGAAGGGTTCTTTACCAATCAATCAAGTATGTCAATGATATTTTAGAAATATTTGATCTGAAGGATTGTAAGCAAGCCAAGACACCTATACCCAAAAACCATATTCTTTGTCTTGACTCTAAGGGAGAGGATACTGATCAACATCAGCATAGAGAAATTATTAGTTCTCTGATGTATCTCAGAGTAAGTAGACCTAATATTATGTTTGCAACTTGCAACTGTGCAAGATATCAAGCCACTCCTAAGGTTCTCACCTAGTTGCTGCCAAAGAATCCTTAGATACCTCAAAGGAGGGCCCAAACTTGGTCTCTGGTATCCAAGGAACAACAATTTATATCTTTATGGCTATTCAGATAGTGACTATGGCTATTCAGATAGTGACTTGGTGAAAAGATCATCTCATGGCAGTGCAAGAAGCAATCTCGCATTTCAACATCTACTACTAAAGCTGAATACATTGTTGCTGGTATATGTAGTGCTCAGATGTTGTGGATTCAAAACAAAATGATAGGCTATGGATTCCACTTCATGAGTACTCCTTTCCATATTGACAATAACAGTGCTATCTCCAAAACTGAAAATCCAGTGAAGCACTCCAAGAAAAAGCACATTGATATCGGGTATCATTTAATTAGAGATATTCAAGTCAAAAATCTTATTAAAGCAATCAAAGTTGTCTCAAATGAACAATATGTTGATTTGTTCATAAAGGCCTTCAGTGAACACTGATTTAATTATCTCATTATAGCTATTGGGATGATAAACCTTGATTAGTCTATCTCATTTGAAAACATTTTTTTATTTTGTAATGTCTTTTGTCAAAACATCTTATGCCCAGTTACAAAAGGTCTCTTTGAAATTCTTCTAAGTATAAATTCTTCCGAAGAGGAATTAACCATCAGAAGATGTCATATATATCTTCCGAAGCAAAATTCTTCAAAGGAAAATTTTCTTCTCTGAAGATTTTAGTCTCGGCAGAAGAGATTGATTGCATATCAGATCTACTTCCGAAGCTTATAAAACTCTCTAGTCGGAAGGCACTTTCTACTCTCAGAAGTAAGATACTTACCTTCGGAAATAAAATTGCTTTCGAAAGAAGATTACCTTCGAAAATACTTTATCCGGAAGAAAGATCTTACTGTGTAACGAAAATCTTTGGGCCCCCACATACTAAAAAGCAAAGATTTTATTAATGCTGTAGGAAACTTTTAAATGGTTTTTAATTTTACCGCCCCTATCACATCTTACCCCAAACCATCTTTTCACCTAATCCAACCACCAAAACCGCCATTTCACACATTTAAATAAACCCAGGTCTTCATTTTAGTCTTTTTACCAAGTTTACTACCCACAAGCTTTCTTCACCTCCAATTCACGTAAATTCAAACTCGTCTTTCTATAACCTTTTTTCCACTATGGCGTTTGACCCTCAGCACAACCAAGTCACACTCCTCGATTCATCCAAGGATGTTGACTTCTCAAATATCTTCTCTTTTCTCTCCCAATCTACCTATTACACCACTCTGACTGTTAACCCCACTGTATACTTAGGGTAATAAGGTCGAGCATTTATGGCTAGGAGTTGATCATTTATGAACAACTCATGAGGGAGCATCTGAAGCTTGATGATGAAATTGCTCCTACTAAATTCCACAAGTCAGAACTAGACAACACATATACCCAAATGGGATATGGTGGAGATATGGGCATGTCTACTATTTACAACTTTAATTTCTCATACAAATGGAAGTTCCTACTCCATGTTGTTCTTTATAGTTTGTCTGATGAGTCTAGGGGATGGGATCAAATCCCATATGAACTAGGGTTCCCACTTCATGGATTAGTGAAAAGCCACTGCTTCAATTACTCAAGCATTGGCTAACTAACCTTATGGGGAACCTTTAGAGGGACATATTTTTCATGTGTCCCAGGTTCCTTCAGCATAACATCAACTGTGAGATAGAGCAAAGTCAGTTTATTTGTGCAGTTGTCCTACCAGTTCCTCAAATAAGGCCAAGCATCTTCATAGTCCTGAATAGAGTGTCCACTAACTACACTCGAAGACACGTTGATCTTCTTCTAGGTATGATTGAGCCATTGGCTCCTGCTGACATCCCTATTAACCCCATAGGTGATGAACCCACACCAGCAACTACCCTCACTTTGCCAAATCTACCTTCTCATCCCATCACAATTACCTATGAAAGACAACCCAAATAAACCCTTGTTCAATCTACTCTGATTGAACAAGCTCCTCCTTTTCAATCCAAAAGACTAGAGTGGGAACATGGCCCCCACTCAGTTTGAGGTATCACCAACCTTCATATTTGACCTTAATAAGGGTATTGAGTATCCTTAGTCTCAACCCCTTGAGCTCGAATCCCATGCTCCAGACTCTCAGGGTGAGTCTACATACTCCCATAAGCAGTCAAAAAGGGACACGTCCACCATAGGCTCAATTCCAATAGACATTGATCAAGGTCCTAGGTAATTACTCTTATTCTCCATATCATTCCCCGACCTATTATAGGAACTGATGAGGAGATTATGTCTCTTCAGGGCAATGAAGATGATCAACAACACCCTCTCAAGGATTAACTTGAGCCCCAGGAGACCACTGACCTCTAGCCCACATCCACAGACCAAAAATTAGGTGACTCCCACTGGATTGGAAGGGACTCATGTAGATTCAGTTGCTACTATTACAGGTGCCTCATTGGGCCCTTAGGATAGTGGTAACATTTCTGAGGCTAAACATGTGGCAACCAAGCATTTTGATGACTCTGAAAAAGACATCATTATGTATGGGAAACCAGGGTGCCAAGAAACCACTTCTGGTGGTGAGGATGAATATACAAGGTATGTTACCTCATCTCCAATGATTCTTCTGAAGAAGATGAGGGAAGTATGTAACTCACCTTAAATGACCTACTCACTAAAGTCTCAAACCTTGAAGTCAGGGTTAAGACTTTCAAGGATAGGTCCACCACACAAAAACTTGAGATTGAAAATCTCAGGGCTAAACTAGTGGAGAAACAGACTGAGAGATCTGTTAGGCATGTACCATTCTAGGTCTCAATGACTTCTTCCTTTAGCCTTGTTTCTTTTGGGATCTTCAATGTGGCAGCCAGGTCTAGATGTTGTTATGGCCTACTTTGGAGCTGAAGAGCGTGAGAGGCTGAATACACCTTCTACTATCGTTCAAGAAGTTGGTCAACCTAAAGTTCACATTGAACCTGAGATTGATTTCGAAGGGGAAATAGAAACTAATGGCCCAACAACTAAAACAATTGGGATGAATAGTGTATTGCAACACACATTCGAACTTGAAGTCAAAGTTTCGGAAAAACAATTTCAAACTTCCGAAGCTGAGATGGAAGCTGCGGAAGGGCTTTACTCCTTGTCTGAGGATCTTATCATCACAGATGCAATTCTAGAACTAGCATATGAGGTGAATAGTGAGGACTTCCTCAAGTTACGGATTACTCAAATACCATCATCACCAAATGCTACAACCACCACTCAACAACCTGAACTCTCTGCTCAAGAATCTCTAAAGTCTAAAGCTTCTAAAGATGTCAAAGGAAAGAGGAAGCTGACTGTAGAAATACTATTAAAGGAGGAAAGGTTGGAGAAACAAAGAAGAAAAGGAAAACTCCCCTCTGAGAAACTACTAGCTGGATGTAGCAAAACAGTTGTAGCCAACTAGGAGGCAGTCAACAACCAGACAAGAGTGGAAATGTTTAATACATGAGCCTGTTACTTATAAATAAAGAAAAGGATCAAATGGATAAGGAAAGAAAGAGGGCCTTTAGGAAAAAACTAAAGTAGAAAAAGAAGAAAAAAGATGATGCACAACTAGGAGCCATGAAGAAGTATGGGGAAAAAACATAGATGAAGGACTATCTTAAGGCCCATGGCTTCTCAGGAAGATAGGTTGGATCTATGTCTGTGAAGACCCTATAGCGCATTGTCAATGACATGAAGGCTGACGTACGCTAAGGTAGAAGGAAAGAGATGTACTGAGGAGTACAGTGGATGACTTTCACATATACTGCATAACCACAGCCTCAACCTGAACCTAGCTATTTTCCTTTTCCTTTAAAAACTGACTTACACTGATAACTCCTCAAGTTTCCTCACAAAAGAGCAATTCCTTCATCTCCCAAGAGGCACACTAGACCAGGCTGGCGAACTTCTTGGCCTCAACTCGGATTCATTGAATGATGAAGAGAATAAGCTCAGAAGAAGGCTGGTAACTCTATTGCATACAAAGAAAGGTGACAAGATTCCCAGCCAGGCTCTTGTGCCAAGAAAAAATATCATTTGGTGGAGGTTCAAAGACTCCTATCATAACTTTTGTGTGGAGAGAGAATGGAGAGAGCAACAAGCTGAATGCTTATTCTCTACTACACTCAAGCAGATTTGATATAACTGAGTTAGAAGATAAGCCATTCTTCAATCCCTCCAACTCCGACATAGCCGCTCATATCAGAAATCATTTGAGCAGGCTTCATCTTGATGCGCTAACTGTAAAAGCTAAGAATGAAAAGGAGTTGAAGTAGAGAGAGGATGAAGACAAAGAAAGGTCAACCAGCAATGGCAAAGCCGTTTTAGAAATGGTGGAAGGCCTAGATTTGGAACCAATAGTTAGATAGGAGTATGACTATAACTCCCGTCAAGTAACTCCTTTTAGGGGACATAACAAAGGGTACACATCATTCAAAGTGATAGACTGGATCTCTTATCTATGAATAATTTGTACAAACTTCTTAGCACTACTTCTGGGAAGAACATAGAAACAAACATATATATGCTTTCCCTGGTACTAAAAGTTTTGAGGAGCAAGAACAAGTGAGGTTGTGGTAGCATTAGCCTAGGGGGAGTTTGTCGGATCAAGTATGGCTGGTGCAACCAAAACCAAACACTTAGACTTTTTGAGTACAACAAATAAGGAACTTCCAAAAATAACTTCAGCACTTCCAAAGACGACTGCTGAAATTCCGAAGGCAAGTCTAAGGAACTTCTGAAGATACGCTTCAGCTTCCAAAGGCAAAGTCTCTACTCTTCTGAAGCTCACACTTAGAAGAAATGAAGACTACAACTTCTAAAGTATAAGTGGCTTCGGAAGAACAAGTTCTTCCGAAGCCAGTTAACCTTCAGAAGTAGCTACTATCAACTAGTGGACATAAGTATGGTATCTCTGACACTCCGTTGCAAATCTCTATGATACTGCATGGCACTTTCCCACGTCCATGTAGTTGATCGTACTTTATTCCGTTTTTCACACCTTATCACTTAGTATAGTTCCCAATTTTAGTTGGTGACAAAAGGAAATTCATGGACATGTCATGACTATTATATCTTAGATAATACTTTATCTAACATACCTTAACTTAGCTTTGTAGTATTTACTTTAGTCTAAGGTTTCTAGCTAGTATCAAAGTATATCCAGCTGTAGGTAGTAGTATATATAGTTTCTCATTATAACTCATGTAATATGCTTGTAAGAGTCTTGTAATAGTTTGAGTTGAGAGATAATGTATACAAGTATCTTGAAAAACTATTTTCTTATGTTTGCTTTGATTTACTTGGTATATTATCATCAACTCTTAGAAGGATTCTGCTTCATCACAAGCCCGAGTGTTACTTAGTGAGTATGAGAGACCAATACTTGTGTTGTGTACAAAAGCCGATCCGACGATTGGTATCAGAGCCTTGTTGGTCTTGGGTTCTTCCAATGACAGTAACATAATTGAATGATTCAAACCAATTTTGATGAAATAGGTATGAGAGCCTTGTTGGTCTAGGGTTCTTGTAGTTAGGTTCTTCTTTATGGTAGAACAATTTCATTAGTTCCCAAACCACTTTTGTTTTGATAACACACCTTTGAGTGGGAGGATGATGCAATGACGGTGCTAAAGTTATGCTCTTTAATGGCATACTTCTTCGCTTTAGCCTCAACTATTAGTTGCTGGGCTTGAGCCTCAGTCAACTTGGCAGTTAAATATTTTATTTGAGCCCTATAGTTTGAGTGTTCATGTATTAAAGAGGATACAATTTTCTCTAAGTCTTCAATTTTGAGTTTTAGCCGGATTCTACTCTCTTAAAATTAGATTTTAAAATGTTTATGGAGTCAATATTAGATTTAATTTTCATATTGTAGTCCTGATATAATTTAACCTTTGCAATACATGGTGGAGTACACAGATGTTCATATACCTTATTGTCTTTAGTTCCAAGCATAAGAGCTTGACTAGGAGTAACATATTGCACTATGAAGCTATCTATATCAACTTCTTGAGCAACAATTCCAATCTGTTGTTTAGTTTGTTTGGCTATAGTTTTTGGGGTAACAAGATGTTGGGAGGCTTGACTTGCTCTAGGACTGGATATAGGACCCTTACATTCCTTTTCAAAGTGACCAATTTGGTTGTAGTTATGTAGGTCCATGTGATCGATGAATAGTACAATTGATAGGATAATTTGATCAATATCAAACACACAATCCAAATAACAACAATTGAGAAATGAATATGATGAATTAAGACATAATTGGTACTCAAATGAACAAACTCACTCAATAACAATAAGCACAATTGTATTTCAATGAAGTAACTGCTTAGAAATGGTAGCTTGCAACAGAATTCCACGATTAGGGTTTTGCCAGCTTACCCTACAAAGTGAAATGACAATAGTATATATAGCAGTCATAGATTCACTGACAGTTTCGCTACTAGCGAAACTGTCATGCCGAAACTATAGTTTCGCCTGGCAGAACACAAGTTCGCCGGGTAAACCAAAACAGCAAACTGTGAGCGAATGTATAGATTCGCTCACAGTTTTGCTGGACTGCCAAAACTGCTAATTACAAACAAAATACAAAATGAAACTAACAAAAGTCCTATTACAATGTAAAGTAACATCTATACTAAAGTGAGTCCAACCTAACATGATCTTCAATACTCCCCCTAGGTTGGACCTTACTATCTTCACTTCTCTTGATTTGACTTGTCAGCTTCGGTTTCCTCTGCTGCTGTTGTGCTATCTTCATCACTTCCTGCAACAACATCTTTAGAAGCTTCAGCCACTGATCCTCTAAGGTTAGTTCCTGCATCACCAGCTTCCTCAGAATGACCACTAGGTCTAGCAAACTGCCTGGTCATGTCTTGAACATCCATGGCAAAGTCATCTTGTGATCTCACCTTTTCAGCCAAACTCTTTACCTCCGCCCGTACTCCTCGTATTTTGTTTGCCACATTCATAAACAAGCTTGCCTCTTTTCGTGTTTCCTCTCCTGCCCCAGCCTTAATATGATTTTCACAAAGAGTCAAGAGATCTTCATCACTGAAGCTGAATAATTCCATCGGGTCAAACACCCTAAACTTTTTTCCGCGTTTTGCTCTAATCACCGCCTCGCCAGTGTTATTATCATAAAACCACTTTTCAAAGTCCTGTAAACGTTGGGGAAGAGGATCAGCCAATCTTACCCTGTTTACAGTCTTTGGTGGTTTGACTCTCAAAACAATCCTCCCTTTGCCAGTCTCCCAGTCTATATCTTTCTTTGATCTTTTTCGTTCAGCCTTCATGTATCCAAATGATTCAAAATTATCATTAAGTCCATTTTTAATTACCTTCTCAAGAAATACTGCCTTTTCACTTAAATGAGCATTAATCAAAGGCAAAGTGGCCAACCGTCTCAGATCCCATTTGGGCAAGGTCTTAAAAGCCTTCCTCTTGAGCATGTAGCTGATATGACCTCCTCTTCTTTTAATCATTAACATCTTTAAACTAGGATTATAACACCAACTTATTATCTTCCTGTTTTCCTCTTTCCTGCTTAAACCTTCCATATTTTGAAACAAAGGAGTAAGTTCTTCAGCCTCCTTCTCCTTCACCAACCAGTCATTCTTATCCATCTCAAACACATCAGCTTCATCATCTCCCTTCTTAGCAACATACACCAGTGGTCTCTCATCTACTTCATAAAACTCTGGTTCAGAATCATAATCAACCAATTGCTCATCCTCCTCTACTTCATCAATCAAACCTTTTCCTTTATCAGACATTCCCTCAGTGGTAGCAGTAACAACCACTTCTTCACCTACACTATCCTTATCAAAATCAAACTGTAGGTCAACAAACCCTGCTTCAATAATATCATCATCCTCATTTCTTCCAGCATCTTCTCTTGGGATCTCTTGTTCCCCTGCTTCAGTATTAGCTGCTCCAGAAGTGCCCTCTCCTACCTTGGATGAAGTACCCACATTCAAGAATGAGTACTTAGATATATCAGTCATATCATCTAACTCAGATTGAGTTAATTGACTAGGTAGGCCAGCAGCAGCTTTCATCTAAGAAATTTCTTCAAACAATCTCTTAATCAAATTATTCTGGTCAACCAACATCTTTTTCATTCCATCAATTACCTCATCCTTCTGTTTTTCCCTAATCTCCTGATTCGTCAGTTTAGTCTTTATCATACTCAACTCATTGGCCAATGAAGTATTTAGACTACGAATAACATCCTCATCAAGACCAGCACTAGCCTCTTTCCTTGCTGTGAAACCCTTGTGTCGATATTTTGATCTCCGTTCAGGCTCAACAAAGTCAGTTTTCTTTTTAGATCTCCGTTCTTTCTCCACCCTTATCTCCACTGCTTGTGCATCTATATCTTCTTCAAAATCATAATCTTTCTCTTTTGCATATCTCTTTCTCTTCTTAGCTGCATCAGCTTGTTGCACCCTTGTTTCCTCAGTCCTTTTGTTTTCAGACTCAACGACCCGTCTAATATAATTCCAGCGTTCTGGAGGGTACATATTTTCCAGAGATGGGTGATTTTACCACTGAAATCATGGCGGATAGCACATCAATCAGCAAATATCCAAGGGTTCATCTGCACTAATCTCTTGACTTCACCATGTTTAAGAACATCAGGAATAAGATCATCAATAATCATTTGAATAAAGCGAGGATATAACAACCATTTATCCTTCTTCACAGCCATCACATTGTCTGCCATACATGCAAAGATCAGTCTAGCAATGTTTGCTTTCTCCCCTTTACAACATATCACCATAGCTTTGGCCCAGTCAAGATTAAGTCCATCGGATCCACCCTACGGTGATCTAAGCACATAATAAAAACATGAGCTATATATCTCCATTCCTTAGATAAAAAAGATTTTTTAATCTCCTTCCTCGAACCAAAAGCTGGTCCCTCATACCCCATTTGTCTGAAAGCTTGGAATACTTCAGACTCCGTCATATCCACTTCATCACCAGTATCATCTTCTAGTCTAAGAATCCTCGACACGCTCTCAGCAGTAATAGTTATATCATGATCAAACACTCTAGCTGAATTCTCTGTACATCTCCTCCAGTGTTGCATTTTGCTGATCTCCAAAAATCTCTAATATGAAGATCATAGATAGTGGGTGAGTGAGAGATAGCATATGCAATGGGTGATCTCTGAAGCCATCTAATGCAGTCATGAAATCCGCCGCCTTTGGAATAGTATCGTCTAATATGGCAGTGATGTTATTCCTCTCATCAAACTTGAGATTCGCCATGATAACCTGAGAAGAACAACAAATAAATTTGAATAAGAAATATTGAAAAGAAGAAAATAAAACAAAATCAAAAGAAACAATCAATTTCGGCAAGCGAAACAATAGTTTCGCTCACTAAGACATGATAGTTTCGCTGACTCAAAGACAATTTCGACAAGGAAAACAAACAGTTTCGATAAGCGAAACTATAATTTCGCTCATTGAAACTTGTTATTTTCGCAGAACAAAAATTAGTTTCGACAAGATTAGAATGAATTAAAGTAGTTTCGCAATTAGTTTCACCAAATATTAACTTAGCTTCGCTATTACAAATTAGTTTCGCGGACATAAGAAAATACAAGCGAAACTGTGTAAATTAAAAATCAGTCATTGCGAAATTAGAAAAGATATGGCGAAACTGTTAAGTTTGCTCGGACAACATAACTTTATAGTTTCGCAGAAAAAATGTGAACTTTCGTTCAATTCGCAGAGAAATTAGTAGTTTCGCTGAACGAACAGCGAAACCACCGAAGAGACACAATCTAGATAACTTGAGAATAGACTATTTAATCCAGATTAGAAGGTGAATCAGTGTTCGAAACTCACATACGAAGTGAATCTCACGAAAAATCAGACCAAATCACAAACACAAGTCAAAATCGCCTTAAAAGTTACGGAAAAACCCTAAAAGAGAAACTGAGCGGTTGTACGAAATTATGAGAGAAAATTCGCAAACATGACTTATATAGCAAATAGTTTCACAGACAGCGAAACTATAAATTCGTCTGGCGAATTTACAGTTTCGCCCAGTGAAACTGTAATTTCGCTAATTTACAGATTCGCCCAGTGAAACTGTAATTTCGCTAATTTACAGTTTCGCCCTGTGAAACTGTAATTTCGCTAGGAGGTAACTGATTAACAACTTATTATCCAACCTAGCGAAATTGCAGTTTCGCTTTGCGAAATTATTAGCGAAAGAATACTTTCGCACCTTTAATTTTATTATTTATTATTATTTTATTTTTTAATTTTTATTTGTATTTTTATTTTTTATTTTTATTATTTATTATTATTATTATAATTTTTTATTTTTTTTTTTTATTTTTATTTTTATTTTTTATTTTTTTAAATTATAATACTTAAAGGAAGCACGTCTAATAATGAGATCTAAAACAATCAGAGATCACATTCTCTAAATATTTTAGAACATAAAGATGATCAAAAAATCATCTACCATTCATGAGATCATACTGAATACAATATCTCATCACAATCTGCATAGAAACAACTGAAATTAGAACAAATCAATAACGATTGCTGATATAATTGTCCACTTAAACTCATGCCTTATCCTTTTTTCAAACAACAACTTATGATTCATTTAAGGTTCGATTAGATGCTTTAAAATGCAAGACCCCACAATCATTTGGTAAAACAAAAACCCTCACCAACCTAAGGATTTCTTGAATTATGAATCAATCTTCAAAGAACAAGGTATGTGAATTAGTGTGCAAATGATTATCAACAGAATATTTCATTCTGAGAGAAATTCATTGATAAGATGATTCGTCATAATTATATCAAAATGGTGAGAGCTCCAAATCTATACTCACGTATAACAGAGGAGATAACCATTTGAACATGTGCTGATAAGAGCTCCCGGTCAATACTATCGTACAGCAGAGGAGATCATCACTCCAGGTCAGTACTCACGTACAGCAGAGGAGATAAGCACAGACACAAGACATCTTGACACTAAATATACCAGTAGAGGATGATGACAAAACAAAGCAAAATGAACAAAAGATTCATTCTCAATCCAATTTTTGTCAGGACTCAGTTTTTGTGCAATCCAAAATGATTGAGTAAATCCAGACATTCTTAAGCATAAAGTTTAATTTAATCAAAAAGTTGCTGTCTACTTCATTCATCAGGCAGAGTCTATTAAGCATATCGTTAAAGAATCTGAGCCATTTCCTTTTTTTAATGTGAAACAGAATCCAGTAACAGTTACTATCATTTCTCATAGAAGTACTGGTCATGTAAATAAAAACTTTAGAGAATATACAATCATTTCTCATCATGTTAAATTCCAATCTCAGAATAATGATATTACTCCCCCAAATTTTTTTTTCATATTGCGATTATTATCAATGAATTGTCATTTTAAATAATTATTTTATATGTTTGTTATAAATTTTTTTATTTTTTTTTTGTTTAATAAAGAAATAGAAAATGAAAATATTTAAAAAGATATTAAACCAAGCATTGAAATCAATTCATAAAAACGAGGTTTATCAAATGTTTTTGTGAAAAGATCAAGTTTTGTTTTTTTGTATCGATGGATATAATATTAATGAAACCCTTCTCTTGAGCATCACGAATAGCATGGATAAGTGTTTCAATATGCTTTGTGCGGGAATGATGAATGGGGTTTTTAGCAATTCTAATGGCAGCCTCATTGTCACAGAATAAAGGTGTATGAAGGAAATTAATGCCATAATCAATCATTTGATGTTGGATCCAGAGAACTTGAGAGCAGCAGCTAGAGGGAGTACAATTGATAGGATAATTTGATCAATTCCGTATGATCGATGAACAATACAATTGATAGGATAATTTGATCAATATCAAACACACAATCCAAATAACAACAATTGAGAAGTGAATATGATGAATCAAGACATAATTGGTACTCAAATGAACAAACTCACTCAATAAAAGTAAGCACAATTGTATTTCAATGAAGTAACTGCTTAGAAATGGTAGCTTGCAACAGAATTCCACGATTTGGGTTTTGCCAGCTTACCCTACAAAGTGAAATGACAATAGTATATATAGCAGTCATAGATTCGCTGACAGTTTTGCTACCAGCGAAACTGTCATGCGGAAACTATAGTTTCGCCGGCAGAACACAAGTTCGCCGGGTAAACCAAAACAGCAAACTGTGAGCGAATGTATAGATTCGCTCACAGTTTCGCTGGACTGCCAAAACTGCTAATTACAAACAAAATACAAAATGAAACTAACAAAAGTCCTATTACAATGTAAAGTAAACATCTATACTAAAGTGAGTCCAACCTAACATGATATTCAAGTTATAACATTTGGTCTTTGACTTGTCAAACCCAAATTTGTTATTGGTTGGGTTCTAAGGGAATTACCTTCCGGTTCTTTTAAACAACCTTTTTTCTCTATAGGTTAGGAGCCATCTGCGGGACAATATCCATGTACTCCATATCATCCGGGCTAAAACACTCGAGATCATCAAAACAAAATTGAAAATCTCCAGAGTGTTCATTCCTTGAGAGGATTTTGTTGTCTGTTGAAACCAGGGTGTCTCATGAAATATGATATAAGGCCCAAAAAAGAACGATGGTTGTTGGGGGTAGTTCAGGTACCACTCGGGCTAGGGAGTTCTTGAACCTTCAGCACCAAGTAGAGCATTGTTGATTGTTTAACCAATCTACACACATAGAAATAAACACACACTACATGCCAAATATTAAATTATTATTAAGTTTATTACTAAAATGCCCTTTAAAATTATATTGCCTCAAAAAATACATTGCTCATTTAAAATATTAAATACAAAGTAACTCTTCAATATGATAATTGCTCATTGCACACACAAACATGAAAAAAAATTACATGTAGGATTGACAAGAACCTAAACCTTTATAAACAATCATATTATGGACCTTTGTGTTCAAATTTAAAGGAATAAAATGTTAATACAAGAACATCAAAATTGAATATTAAAATATATATGATAAATTGCTACGTACAAATGATAGTTGTATTAAAGCCATTCACTTTACTTGTTTCTACTGACTTTCTGAACATCTCACGACTCTGATTTCATAAAATCATCAAAGTAACTAAATATTAAGTTGTAGTAATAGCCAATAAAAATGATATTAGTATCATCTTACTTATATCATATAAATTTGTAAGCGTACCAATAAAAATGGTTCGTCTATTAAGAGTGAATTCCACGATTGGTCCATGTGGTTTGCCCATATCAAAAGATTAGTCCCAACTTTTGCAAAACTACATTATTAGTCCTTATTTTTTGTTAAATCATAAGACCATTAGTCCCTCGCACACAAAAAATACTTAACATCTCAAATGCCAGCTATCACTAAAGCTGATATGCAAACTGAAACCATGACAAAGTCCCCACTGATCACTCCTGAAGACTTTGACACTTGGTGCCAAAAAATGGAATGTTTTATCATGTCATAAGACTTCAAGATATGGGAATCTGTTGTCTCTGGACCTTACATACCAAACACCTATTCAGTTGTTATTGGAGGTGGAATGATTCCAAAGGTTGTGGCTGATTACTCTGGTGAAGACAGAAAGAGAGTAGAGATTGATGAGAAGGCCATAACAACCCTTTAAAACTACTCTTCCAAACTCGATATACAGAGGCTTCAAGAAGTGCAAAATATCCAAGCAACTTGGAATGCAATGAAGCTGATGTATGAGGGGTAATTAAATTGAAGACAAAGAGAATAAGAAGGATCCCCTGAAGCAGTTGTTGAAAACTTCACCTTTAAAACATGTGAGGACTCAACAATACTTTAGGTATGTTGGAATTGTGGACACTCTAGTGGATGTTGGAGTAAACTCTTGAGAATAGGGACATTGTAAGGAAGTTTATATCCTTTCTGCCTAGGAAATGGGCACATTACTGTGTGGTTATCTAGGGACACATTACTGTGTGGTTATCAAGAGGACTAAGAATCTTAAGACTCTCACCCTGACAGAGTTGTATGGTATTCTTAGTGGATACCAGATGGAGGTGAACATGCATGTTTCATCTTGTAATTCTAGAAATCAAATGAGTTCAGCCCTGCATGTGGTTAAAGGGATAGCATAAAGCCTCAACATCATCTTATCAACCACCATGAAAACTCAGAAAATGGACCTTTCATCACCTTCTTGCAGACACCAAAAGCAAGCTACACTCAAGGAAGCCCATTCCAAGAGACAAGCTCTTCGCATGCCTTTGTGTCTTTTGATGAAAGCACTGGAAACTTTCTATTCACCCTTGAAGACCTTGACTGTATCCATCCAGTTGATCTAGAGTACATGGAAATACTCCAGCCAATGGCTCTTCTCACTCACAGGGCCAAGAAGTTCTATAAGAGGACAGAAAGGAAGTTTCCAAGCAATACAGCTAGTCGAAAGTTTGGGTTTGATAAAAGAAAAAAAAAGTGAAGTGTTTCAATTTTAACCAAATAGGACACTTTGCAAGAGTGTGTAAGGCACCAAGGACAAACGGTGGCCCAGCACAAAGCAGACCAAACTACACTTACAAAGCCACTTAGAATGAGAAGCCAAAGCAACAAAGCAATTGCTGTTGAAGAAGGAGGCTTTTACTGGAGCTTTCAGGTGGAAGATGCATCTCCATACCATGCACTGATGGCTGACCATGATGAAGCAAAGGTGTTGGAACATTTCTATACACCTAAATGTGTTGCTAAAGTTAATAGATACAGATCCTACAACTTAGAGATAAGATCTGATCTTGAGTCCTTGAATATATTAAATTCTAATTTTCAACGAGCTGAAAATGACTATAAGTGAAAGATAAAGGACATAAAGAAACCCATTTCAACTCTTAAACATGAGAATAAAAATTACAAGTCTCAAATCAAACATCTCATAACTAAGTTGATTGAGTGGCAGGCTTAGATTGTGATGAGCAAAGCCAGTGCTAAAAAATGTGTTCTTCAATAAGAGACCTTCAAGAACATTATATCCTCATCATTACATGTAAAATTTTGTTATCAGAATAAATAGGGACTGGGATCTAGTGAGATATCTCCTCCACACAACATCTTGTCTGTAAGATCTCCCTGAAGTGGAACTTAGAAAGATGAGTTTCCTCTCATATACCCCTTGATTGAAAAGGAAGAAGAAGTGATCGTGGAGAATTCCTCTATGAAGAGTGAAGAAGATGATTCTAAGAAGGGTCATTATCCTTTTGAGGAGAGTAAGAAGTTGGGATGACTAAGTCTATGAGAAAGAACTTTATTAGGAAGAAGAAGACAAAGCAAAGAAGGCTTAAGAGATCAAGGCCACCTTCAACTCTAAGTAGAAACTAGTGTTCATATCCACATGATTTCAAAATGGTAAAGACTGAAGATTCTAATTTGAACTCTAGTACCAGGAGTTCTAGTTTAGTCTCAACTCATCCCAGCAACAAGAAGAAAGCTCATTAGTTATGTACCACTGCTGTACAATCTGAACCATCCAACTCCAAAGGAAGTTCTCACCCTAAAAGGACTCCCACACATGTGCAAAGATAAAGATGGAGAAGGAAAGTGATCAAGTTTAGCCTTGTAAACAAAACAAGGCTCTTAAGAATAAGAAAATAGAATGTGTTATGTGTGAGAGTGCTTCTCATCTTGCTAAGGATTTTCCTTACAATCCAAAAGGCACTATCCACATGACCAAGAAAGATACTTCAAAGTGTTTCAAGAAGAAGCAAGCTTCAGAAGGAAAAACTTTTCGTTTCGAAAGCTCCAAAATGAAGATGAAGACTAGTGGAAAATTTCCTTAGGAAGAAAATTGGTCTCGAAAGAAGTGAATACTTCCAAAGCACTGAAGTCTATTGTAGTGCTAGTAAGATCTTCCGAATGATTAGTCATCAAAACTTACAAAGTCAACAAAACTTTTGAAGTATTGAAGGTGAAGTCTAAGCTACCAAAGATGGTGTGGAAGTCAAAGAAAGACCAAGTGAGTAAAAATTCTCCATCAACCTCAGCAAAATATCCTCAAAAACATTAATATAGGATCTGTTATTATTGCATTACCTTCAACTTATTTTGATGAGCCCAAGACAAATAAGGCTTGGGTTTCCAAATATAACTAACCAACTCTTTTGTGTAGGAATAACTAAAGGGAAACAAAAACGTATGGTTTATTGATAGTGGTTGTTTCAGGCACATGACATGCAATAGGTTACTACTCCAAAAGTTTGAAAAGATTGATGGAGCACCAGTAGATGTTAGAGGAGATGCTGGTGCCTACATTACTCGAAAGGGCAAGGTCATAAATCGTAAGCTCAACATTGAGAAGGTAAACTTTGTCAAGGTAGTTGGATATAATCTTCTATGTGTATCTCATCTTTGTGATAAGAGTCATAACATGCTCTTTACTGAGAATGAGTGCATTGTTCTCAAGCCCAGGGTAGGCATTCCTCAAGAGCATATCCTGCTCAAAGCCTACATGAAAGGGAACATGTACAAGATGGATATGCAAGAAATATCTCCCTGAGAAGAAATTTCATGCTTTCTGTCCTAGGAAAATGGTGACGAGTCTTTCCTCTACCATAAAAGAATATGCCATAGAAACTTTAAAAGCAAGAATAAACGGATAAAGAAAGATTTGGTAACCAGAATGCCAAAGAGAAAGAGTTTACAACTGATGACCATTATTGAATCAAGAAGAAGGGTGGTGCAACCAAAACCAAATCACTTAGATAATTTTGGTGCTACATGCAAAGGCTTCTAAAGCTTAGCATGGAACTTCCGAAGGTTGTAGAGTTCTTCCAAAGACAAAGTGAAATGATCAACTTCCAAAGACAGAACTCTACTTTGGAAGTCAAGAGCATGCTTTGTTGGATCTAGAAAAGGCTGGTGCAACCAAAACCAAGTCACTTAAAAGATTTTGGTACTACAAGTAGAGGACTTCCGAAGCTAATTGTGGAACTTCCGAAGGAAAAAGGAGCTCTTCCGAAGACAAAGTGTAAAGCTTACTTCCAAAGGAAAAGTTCCAACTTTTGAAGACAAAGAACCTACTTCCAAAGTTCAAGCTTAGAAAGAAAGATCTGAAGTCAACTTCCGAAGTACAGAAGTCCTCAAGCCTCGGAAGTATAGAAGCCTTTTCCAAAGAATAAGTGGGTTCGGAAGAACTTGTTCTTCCGAAGCCAACTTACCTTCAAAAAACACTGTTATTATCCAATGGACATAAGTATGGCCTTCCTGACACTCTGCTACAAATCTCTGAGATACTGCATGGCGTTTTCTCAAAAGCCATGCAGTTGACCATACTTTAATCCACTGTTTACCTTTTTATGTTAGTACAGTTGCGATCTTTAGTTGGTGACAAAAGGTAACTCATGGACAAGTCATGACTACCATATCTTATATAATACTTTATCTAAGATACCTTAACTTTAGCATTGTAGTATATGCTTTAGTCCTAGGTTTCCAGCTGGTATCAAAGTATATCCGACTGTAGGATCTAGTATATATAGTCTCTCATTGTAACTCATGTATCATGCTTGTAAGAGTCTTGTAATATCTTGAGTTGAGAAATAATATATACAAGTGCCTTGAAAATTTATTTATGTGTGTTCATTCACTACTTATTATATTTTTATCAACTCTTGTGAAAGACTTTACTTCATCTGAATTGAGTGTGTCTATAAGTGAGTTTGAGAGAAATCCAAGTGTTTCTGTGACAAACCCGATCCTGCAATTGGTATCAAAGCTTTTTAGGCTCTTGATTGTGAGATCTTACCATCCTAATCAACCTGTTTTTTACTCTTCCTTATACCTCACTCAATGGCCCTTAACAAATCTGAAGTAGAGATGGGGACGATGACCAAAGCACCCATCATCACCCCTAAAAACTTCAGGTCCTGGAGCAGAAGAATGGAATGCTTCATCAGATATCAAGACAGCAAAATGTGGCAATCCATTGTAAATGGCCCGTATAAGCCAAAAGTAGCTGGTGGAAACGGTGCCATGATCTAGAAAGCTATTGAAGATTATTCTGATGAAGACAGGAAGAAGCTTGACATTGACAGCAACGCTATGACTGTTCTCATGACTGCAATTCCAAACTCGATCATGGTGGGGTTTGATCATTGCAGGTCTGCCAAAGAACTGTTTGATGCGCTTGCTCAAATGTACTCAAGCTCAAATGACTCCAAGAAGGACTCACTGAAGTAGCAGTTCGAGAACTTCACCCATGTTGTTGGAAAGACTCTTAGCCAGCAATATTTTAGGTACATGGATCTCATTTCTTCCCTTCAATCTATGGGGATTGCTCTTGAACTCAGAGACCTTA
This sequence comes from Flaveria trinervia, assembly GCA_025506515.1. NCBI lineage: Eukaryota > Viridiplantae > Streptophyta > Magnoliopsida > Asterales > Asteraceae > Flaveria > Flaveria trinervia. The sequence goes on from CM046452.1 coordinate 21,924,090, forward strand.
CAAGAAAGTTCATGAGTGTATTACCCAATGAGTAGACATTTACTGGGTCTCTATCAAGAAAACAGAAAATATGAATACACTCAGCATGGCCAAACTCTATGGGATCCTTGATGGATACCGTTTGGAGATGGAAAGTAAGAGGGGTCATGAGATAAGCAGACCCTTGAGTGTTCTTGCTAGCAACGCCTTAATGGTTGTTGAGGCTCATGAATCTCCCAGCCTCAACAATACCTGACTTACACCCAATAGCCATCTTGTTCTTCTGGGCCATACATCACATTTCCTGAGACTCCAAGGTCTCAACAAGCTCAACAAAGCTCCTTTCAGGACAGCTGTGCTTTTGTCTCAGGAAGTGGACATTCAAGTGATTACCAGTACTGCTTTGATGATCTAGAGTGTTTCAGCCCGGATGATGTGGAATACGTGGACATAGTCCAACAAATGGCTCTTCTAACCTAAAGAGCAAAGAAGTTCTTCAAGAGAACTGGAAGGAAATTTCCCTAGAACCCAATCAACAACAAATTTGGGTTTGACAAAACCAAGGCCAAATGTTACAACAGTAACCAACTGGGTCATTTTGCAAGGGAATGCAAGGCTCCCAAGTCCAACCCGGGAACCCCATAGGCCTCCACACATCCCTCTACACCAAAGCCCACCGAAAAGCCAACTGATACAGCTGCAATGGCTCAAGAAGTTGACTGGAGCTTCATGGTACATGATGTGACTCCTGCTCAAGCACTCATGGCCAGAACAGATGAAAATAAGGTATATGAACATCTCTATTCTCCTGCCCGTATTGCTAAGGTTAAATTGTATCAAGACTACAATATGGGGATTAAATATGATATTGAGTCTTTAAATGTTTTGAAATCTGACTTTAAAAGGGCTGAATCTGACTACCAAAGAAAAATTGAGGTGTTAAAGAAAACTGTGTCCCTATTAAAACATGAACATACAAACTATAAGACTCAAATAAATGATTTAATATCCAAATGGACTAAGGCTCAAGCCCAGCTTGTCACAGCTAAGGCTCAAGCCAGGAAGTATGCTATTTTCGAGCAAAACTTCCAAGCCATTCTTGCATCATCCTCTCACTCAAAACTTTGTTACCAAAACAAAGGAGGGTTGGGAACCAATGCAATTGCTCCACCACACTCCTATCAGCCTATAAGACAACCAAGATGTGGTACTGAAGAGCAAGAGGTTCCATCTGCTGACCCACCTTCTCATGAGTCAAAGAATGATGCAACTATGGAGACCATCACACCAACGAACCAAGTAATTATGCCCTCCTCTACCAATGATGATCAAACCTTGACCAGTAAAGCCAGAAGAAACAGAGCTAAGGCAACAAGAAAAACTGCCAAGAAAGTGGTTGAGTCCAAGCTAAAGATAGACCCAAAGCAGAAGGGTATATTCATCTCAGCTATATTACAGGTGGTTGGAAACTCTAATTCAGGAAAGGGTGTAGTACCAGCACTCATGTCCTACCAAAGGATCAGAAGTTAAAGGGAAAAGTTGCTGACGAAGATAAAAAGAACAATAAACAACAATCTTCAAATCCCCAAAAGGTTAACATTGCATGCATAATGTGTGGTCTACACAACCACATGGCCAAAGATTGTTATTACAATCCTGCTAGCACACATTATGCAAATAATGTTAAAAAGGAAGGAGTCTAGGGAGGTTTCTCATTTGGACCATATCAAATGGTTCAAGTGATGAAAAAAGGAAAGCTTGTTTCCGAAGCAAGGTTGCTTTCGGAAGAAATTCTTCTTCCGAAAGGAAAAAGGCTTCGGAAGCTAAAGTCGTCAAGACTCAGAAGAAGAAAAGAGTCCCTTTGAAACCATCATAGAAGAAGACTGCTTTGGAAGAAAAGGTGGTGAAGGCTTCTTCGAAAAAGAAAGAAGCTTCGGAAGAATGCCAAGTTACAAATGCTACAACATGCTCATCCTCCATGATCAACCAACGGATGGAATGGAAGATCAAGGAAGATGTTGTAGCCCAAACTTCTTCATCAATGACATCCATTGAACCTCATGCATAAATTTTTGTTCAATTATGTCATTTTCTTTGGAGGAACCCAAGACCAATAAAGCTTGGGTTTTCAATCAAAACTAATCATCTCATCTTATATGCAGGGACATCCATTTGACCAGAATAACAACATTTGCATTGTAGATAGTGGATGCTCCAAGCACATGACAAGGAAAAGATCTCTCTTTCAATAATTTCAACATTATGATGGAGGTCCTGTCCAGTTTGAAGGTGAGGCCGGAAGATATATTTCTGGCAGAGGGAGTATATCCAATGGTATGTTAACAGTTGACAAAGTTAACTTTGTCAAACAGCTTGAACATAATATGTTAAGTGTTTCTCAATTTTGTGATCAAAAGCACCAAATGGTTTTCACAGAACATGAGTGCATTATCCTCACACCAGGGATGACAATTCCTCTGGAATTGGTGCTTTTTATATCTCCTATGAAAGGGAATATGTACAAGCTTGATATGAACAATGCTTCCCCAATAGGTGAAGTATCATGCTTTCTTTCCAAAGCTTATAGTTATGAGTCAACACTGTGGCATAAACATATGTGTCATGTAAATTTTAAGACAATGAATAACTTGGCTAATAATAACTTGGTACATGGTTTGCCTAAAAAGGAGTTTTTCTGCAAAGACAACTGTGTTGCATGCCTGAAAGGGAAACAACACAGGGCATCTCATAAATCCAAATGTATCAACTCTATCACTTCTCCATTGCACTTATTGCACATCGATCTTTTGGTCCCACAAGTATAATGAGCATTGGAAGGAAATCATATTTCCTTGTGATAGTTGATGATTTTACATGATTCATGTGGGTATTCTATTTAAGAACTAAAGATGAAACTGCTAAAACATTAAAATCCTTTATTCTTAAAATCGAAAATCAAATTCATCACAAGGTTAAAATTATTAGAAGTGATCAAGGGACTAAGTTTAAGAACTTTATTCTTGACTAATTCTGTAACTCAAAAGGGATTGCCAGACAATATAGTGCTCCCAGAACTCCTCAACAAAACGGTGTTGCTGAGAGGAGGAATATGACACTTATTGAGGCCGCTCAAACTATGTTAGCTGATCTAAAGCTACCTCTAACATTCTGGGCAGAGGCAGTCAGCACTGCATGCTATGTGCAGAACAGAGTTTTGTAGTTAAGCCCCATGGAAAAACCCCTTATCAGCTATGGAACAAGAGGCCATCATTCATTGGCTTTCTAAGGTCCTTTGGCAGCAAGTGTACCATACTTAAGACAAAGGACAATTTAGCAAAATTTGCTGAAAATTCAGATGATGCTATCTTTGTTGGATACTCTTCTAGCTCCAAAGCTTACCGAGTTTACAACATTAAGAATCAACAATTTGAGGAGTTATCCAATATAGTTGTTAATGAGCTAACTACTTGTGTTAGGGGGAATGTACCTCATCACATCTTTGATTTAGAATTATTTCCAAACTATTCTAAACCCTATTGTGAGAATGTTTCAGTTGGAATAGGTGCTAAAAATGATGCTGATGCTGCTGCTAATGATCAACTGTTTGAGCTTCCCAGGCGTAGACCAAATTCTTCAAGAGCTGCAATACATCAAGCTTCCATTATTCAGACATCCGATAGTTTAGCTATATCAAGGAATAGTGAGGCGTGAACAAGTGAGTCACCTACTGAGCCCCAAAACTCATCAGGTGATCCACCACAACACCAGGCAGAAGGAAGGGGTATTTTGAAGGAACATGCAACTGTTAATAGTGCTTCACAGCCAACTATTGATGATGTTTCTCATTCATTCAATCAATCCTCATTGAATGACTTTGAAACAACAGCTGGATAGAGTGTTCCTGTTCGTGAGCAGAATATGTCTAACCTAGATTTATCTCTGCAACTGGAAGTGATTCCTCGTCTTAGGATTCACAACACTCATCCAACTGAGAACATCATAGGGAATGTCTCTGAGGGTGTGAGAACAAGAGAACATACTCTTCAAGGGAATGTCTGCTTGTACTCATGCTTTCTATCTCAGATGGAACCATCTGGTCAAGTACCTATAGGCACCAAATGGGTTTTCAAACACAAGAGAGATGATAGAGGCTTGATCATCAAGAATAAGGCAAGACTTGTGGTTCAAGGATACACTCAAGAGGAAGGAATCGATTATACTGATGTCTTTGCACCAGTTGCAAGACTTGAGGTAGTTAGGATCTTCCTTGCTTATGATGCATCCAAGGACTTCACAGTATACCAACTTGATATCAAATGTGATTTTTCTGTACGGGGATATAGATAGGGAAGTCTATGTATGCCAACCTCCAGGATTTGAAGATCCACAGCACCCCAACTATGTGTGCAAATTGGATAAAGCTCTATATGGGCTGCACCAAGCACCTAGGCTGTGGTATGAGACTCTGTCTCAGTTTCTTCTGAAGAATGGCTATACTAGAGGTACTATTGATAAGACTCTCTTCATTAGAAAGTCTGGGAAATACATCTTGCTCGTACAAGTCTATGTTGATGACATCATATTTGGTTCCTCAAATGACCAAATGTGCAAGACTTTGAGAGCAATATGACGAAGAAGTTTGAGATGAGCTCCATGGTAAAAATGGACTTTTTCCTTGGAATTCAGGTAAAGCAACTGAACGAAGGGTTCTTCATTAATCAATCTAAATATGTCTCTGACATCTTAGAAAGATTTGAGATGAAGGATTGCAAGCCTGCCAAGACACCCATACCCATAAACCATAATCTTTGTCCTAACCATGAGATGGAGGATACTGATCAACATCAGTATAGGGCAATTATTGGTTCTTTGATGTATCAAACAGCTAGTAGACTTGATATCATGTTTGATACTTGCATTTGTGCAAGATATCATGCTGCTCCAAAGGTGTCTCACCTAGCTGTTGTTAAGAGAGTCCTTAGATACCTCAAAGGAGCACCTAAACTAGGTCTCTGGTATCCCAAAAACAAGGATTTCAATATTTATGGATACTCTGACAGTGACTATGGAGGTTGCAATATTGACAAGAAATCAACATGAGGTGGATGTCAATTTCTTGGTGGAAGGATCATCTCATGGCAATGCAAGACACAATCCTATGACTTTACATCAACTGCTAAAGCTGAATACATTGCTGCTGCTAGCTGCTGTGCTCAAGTGCTATGGATTCAAAATCAGATGATAGACTATGGACTCAACTTTATGAGTACTCCTATTCATATTGATAACAACAGTCCTCTCTCCATTACTGAAAATCCGGTGAAGCACTCCAAGACTACGCACATTGACATCAGGTATCATTAATTAGAGACATTCATGAGAAAAATCTAATCAAGCTAATCAAAGTTGATTCAAATGAACAATATGCTGATTTGTTTACCAAGGCTTTTGATGAACAAAGGTTCAAGTATCTCATAAGAGCTATTGGGATCATAAACATTGATAATTTGATCTCTTTGGAAACCTTTTTAATATGTAAGTCTTGTGTCAATACAATTTAAGCCCTGTTACAAGAATTCTATCTGCAATTTTCTAAGTGTAAATTCCTCCGAAGAGAATTAACCTTCGGAAGACAGTCTCATATCTTCCGAAGCAAAATTTCTCAAAGGATAACTTTCTTCTCGGAAGAAGTTTTGGTCTAGGAAGAAGCGATTGACTATATATCAGATCTACTTTCGAAACTTACAAATTTTCTATTCGAAGCAACTCTAACCTTCGGAAGCAAAGTTTTGGCTTCAGAAGTAAGAATTGCCTTCAGAAGACAAGTTAGCTTCGGAAATGTTTTACACTCAGAAGAGAGATTTCACTGTGTAAAGTAAATTTCTTGGGCCCCACACTGTAAAAAGCAAAGATTTTGTTAATGATATCGGATTATTTAACTGATATTAACCTTACCGCCACTGTCATTTCATCCACTAAACAATCACATCACCTTATCCTTACCCCCATTACCGCCTTTCCACAATCTTTCAAATAATCTCGACTATTCAATTTCACTTTCTTACTTTTACTACCCTAGAAATTTCTCCTACTTAACTTTACCCAGCTCAAATCATCCCCATTCACCTTTCCAAATGGCCTTCAACCCTCAGCACAACCAAGTCGCACTTCTTGATTCTTCAAGAGATGCTGACTTCTCAGATATCATCTCCTTTGTAACCCAATCTTCTTATTACACCGCTCTGACTGTAAACCCCACAATTTTCTCAAATCATATGTCAGAATTTTGGGCAAATGGTCAGATCGAAACCCTAAATGGGGTTCGTGTCATTCGATCGAGCATCTGTGGCCAGGAGTTCGTCATTTCTGAACAGATCATCAGGGAGCATCTAGAGCTTTATGATGAGGGCGCTCCAACGGAATTCCCTAAAGCAGATTTGGACAATTCTTATCTCCAAACGGGATATGGTGGGGAAGTTAGCAGGTAAACTTTCTAAATTTAACTTCACGTACAAATAGAAGTTCCTGCTACACGTGGTCCCTCACGGCTTGTCGAATAAATCTGGGGGATGAGATCAAATCCCATATGAACTTGGGTGCCTACTTCAAGGGTTGTTGAAAAGCCTCCACTTCAACTATTCAAGATTTGTGCTGACTAACCTCATTGGAAATCTTCAAAAGGACACATTCCTCATGTATCCCAGGTTTCTCCAACATATAATCAACTACGAGCTGGACCAGAGCAAGCTTGTCTATGCAGCTGTTCTGACTGCTCCGCAAATGAGGCCGGCCATCTTCAAGACTTTGAAGAGAGTGTCCACCAACTTCATAGGAAGAGATACTACACTTCTTCCAGGTATGACTGAGCCAATGACTCCTAGTGACATCTCTGTCAACCCCACAGGTAATGAACCCACACCAGCAACTACCCCCATTTTTCCAAATCTACCTTCTCCAACCATTACCTTTACTTATCAGAGAATTTCCAAACGAACCCTTGTTCAATCTTCTCTGATTGAACAAGCTCCTCATGTTCTACCCAAAAAGGCTAGAGTGGAACAAAGGGCTCCCACTCAGCCTGAGTCCAACCATCCTTCACAAATGACCTCATATGGGTCTTGAGTCTCCTTAGTCTTAGACCCATGAGCCACAACCCAAGCTGAAAGCCCTCAGGGTAAGTCTCCATACTCCCCTGAGCAGCCAAAAAGGGACAGCCCTATCACAGGCTCAATGCCTTTAGATATTGATCAAAGTCCTGGGTCATTAGGATTCACTTCCATATCCTTTACTGACCTTTTAATTGAACTAATTTAGAGATTATGTCTCTTAAGGGCAATGAACTTGATCCACAACACCCTCTTAAGGATCAACAGAGCCCAGAGAGACCTCTTATCTCTAGCCCCCGCCAGCAAACCTTTACTGAGGTGAGTCCCACTGATGTGGAGGGGACTCATGTAGATTTAGCTGCCACTACTAAAGGATTTTTAATTGTATATCAGGATAATGGTAATATCGGTGACACTGAACCGACGGCAACCATGCCCTTTGATGACTCTGAAAGAGACATCTTTGAGCAAGGGAAACCAGGGTGCCCAGAAACCATATCTGGTGGTGAGGATGAACATACTAGGTATGTTACCTCATCTCCCCGTGATTCTTCAAAAGAAGTTGAGGGAAGAATGCGACTTACCATTCAAGACCTACTTTCTAAAGTCTCTAATATGAATCCAAGGTTAAGACTTCAGAGGATAGGTCTGCCACTCAGCAACTTGAGATTGAAACTCTCAAGGCCAAACTAGCTGAGAAATAGATTGAGGGGTCTGTTAGCATGTACCAATTCAGGTCTCCTTGACCTCTTCCTCTAGCTCATCAAGCTCTCAGGATGATGCTACCAAAAAGGGGGAGAGTGTTCAGAGACAAAGTCAAAGACAAGAGGAAACCCAAAGTCAAGCTCCCACTTCTTTGAGATAAAAATATCATGTACAACAAGCTTCAATCTTCCCTGAGCCTCCTCCAGTTGTTATTCATGTGGATCAAAAGATGCTCCAAGATCTCAATAGGTTCTTTAACAAGTTCCTATTAGAATCTCTCATAGAACAACCAAGTCCTGATATGTCTGTGATCTACTTTGGAGCTCAAGAGCTCTGGAGGCTAAATCACCTTCTACCACTATTGAGGAAGTTGGTCAACCTAAGGTCCAAGTGGAACCTAAGATTAACTTCAAGGGGAAACAAGGACTGATGGCCCAGCAACTGAAACTGTTGGGACATATAGTGCATTTTCACAGACTTCCGAAGCATAATTCAAAGCCTCGGAAGAACAAGTTCAAACTTCTAAATCCGATATTGCTGCTGCGGAAGGACTTTTCTCATTATCTGATGATCTAATAGTCACAGATGAAATCCTGGAACTCGCATTTGAGGTTAATAGAGGTGATTTTCTCACTCAACCTTTAGCTCCAACATCTGCATTAACTTCAGCTCCCATCTCTACTACTCAACTTGAATCTTCTATCCCAGAACCTCCAAAGTATAGTACTTCCGAAGACATCAAAGGAAAAAGGAAGATGACTTCGGAAGAGCTCCAGGAGGAAGAAAGGTTGAAGAAACTCAAAAGAAAAGGTGGTTTGACAACCGGAAAACTGTTAGCTGCAAGTACCAAAGCAGCTGCAGCCAACCAGGAGGCAGTCAACAACCGAAAAAGGGTAGAGATTATCAATAGACTTGTCAGTCTAGAAGCTGCAACTAAGGATGTACTCCTGCTACCATTAGAGGATTTAATAGAGCTGGAAAAGGCAACCTTGCTCCTAAAACAACAAAAAGAAGAAGATGCAAGGTTGGCCTTGGAAGAAGAAAGGGAGAGAAAGGAAAAAGAAGCTGATCTACAGCTCAGGAGGGAAAGGATAACTTTCTTAACCTCCCGAGGATTCTCTCAAGAAGAAATATCTCCACATAACAATGATACGATCTTATGGCTCTTTAACAAAAAGCAAGATCAAATGGAGAAAGGGAGAAAGAGAGTTGAAAAGGAAAAGCTATTACAGAAGAAGAAGAAGGAAGAGGAAGCAGGACTGACTGCTGCCAAGAAAATAACTGAGAAGGCATGGATTAAGAGCAATCTCAAAGCTCATGGCTTCTCTGGCAGGCAGGTGGGTTCTGTTTCAGAAAAGACTCTCCAGCGACATGTCAGTGACATTAAGGGTGACATTCGTGCGGGGAAGAGGAAGGAGATGTACAGAAGGGGACAGGGGATGACCTTCAAATCAACCACTCAACCCAAACTCCGAACCCAACCACAACCTGAAACCATACCTTTTTCACTCCCCATCAATACCGAACCAACTACTGAACCATACACCCCTGAACCTACACCATCACTCCTACCAACTCCTTCACCTCAACCACCTAAACTTCCCATCCTTCAACCCAAAACTCTAGCCAGAACCCAAACACATCAACCTACCCATCAACCCATTAAACCATCCCCTCAGCCTTCTAAACATCTCTCCTTAGAAGAATTCAAAGAAGTCAAGACAAAGGTCATAAATTGCACAACTCTGAGCGATATCTCCTTGTGGAGGATTCCGTTAATTTGACTTATGTTGACGGATCCTCAAGTTCCCTCACTAGAGATCAATTTCTTGATCTGCCAAGAGGAACATTGGACCAAACTACAAATCTCCTTGGCCTCAATTCAGACACTTTGAATGAGGAAGAAAAGAAGTTAAAGAAAAGGCTGGTGACTCTACTGGACACGAAGAAAAGTGACAGGGTGCCTAGACAACCTCTTGCACCTAGAAAGAAGATCATCCGGTGGAGGTTCGAAGACTCTTCTCACAACTTTGTTGTTGAAAGAGAGAATGGAGAGCTCAACAGGCTGAGTGCCTCATCTCTACTACACTTAAGCAGATTTGATATTACTGAGTTAGCAGAGAAGACATTCTCTAACCCTTCAAACTCTGATGTAGCTGCCCAGATCAGAAATCATCTAGGCAGCCTTCATATGGCCAAGCTAACTGCTAGAAGCAAGGTTGAAGCAAAGTTGAAATGAGAGGGGAGGAGGAAAGAAAGAGATCAGCAACCCAAGGCAAAGCCTTTTTACAAATGGTTGAAGATCCTGAACTAGAATCCATAGTAAGATGGGAGTATGACTATAAATCCGATCAACTAACTCTTTTCAAGCGGGCACAACAAAGGGTACATGTCATTCAAAGTGATAGAATGGATCTCCTATCCACCAATGACTTGTACACGCTTCTCAGCATCACTTCAAGGAAGAACAAAGAGACAGACAAATATCTTTTGTCCCTGGTGCTGAAAGCTTTGAGAAGCAGGAATAAGTGAGGTTTTGGTAGCATCAGCCTAGGGGGAGTTTGTTGGATCTAGAAAATGCTGGTGCAACCAAAACCTCACTTAGAAGGTTTTGGTACTACAAGTAAAGGACTTCCAAAGCTAATTGTGGAACTTCTGAAGGAAAAAGGAGCTCTTCCCAAGATAAAGTGTAACGCTTACTTCCAAAGGAAAAGTTCTAACTTCCAAAGACAAAGAACCTACTTCCAAAGTTCAAGACTTAGAAAGAAAGATCTGAAGTCAACTTTCGAAGTACAGAAGTCCTCAAGCCTCAGAAGTATAGAAGCCTTTTCGAAGTATAAGTGGGTTCGGAAGAACTTATTCTTCAGAAGCCAACTTACCTTTGAAAAGCACTAGTATTATCCAGTGGACGTAAGTATGGCCATCCTGACACTCCGCTACAAATCTCTAAGATACTGCATGGCGTTTTCTCAAAAGCCATGCAGTTGACCATACTTTAATCCACTGTTTACCTTTTATGTTAGTAAAGTTGCCATCTTTACTTGGTGACAAAAAGTAGGCCATGAACATGTCATGACTACCATATCTTAGATAATACTTTATCTAAGATAGCTTAACTTTAGCATTATAGCATATGCTTAGTCCTAGGTTTCCAGCTGGTATGAAAGTATATCCAGCTGTAGGATCTAGTATATATAGTCTCTTATTGTAACTCATGTATCATGCTTGTAAGAGTCTTGTAATATCTTGAGTTGAGAAATAATATATACAAGTGCCTTGAAAACTTATTTCTGTGTGTTCATTCACTACTTATTATATTATTATCAACTCTTGTGAAAGACTTTACTTCATCTGAATTGAGTGTGTCTATAAGTGAGTTTGAGAGAAATCCAAGTGTTTCTGTGACAAACCCGATCTTGCTTGCTTCCGAAGATCAAGTCTTAGAAGGACAATCAGAAGACTACTTCCGAAGTATGAAGAAAAGAAGAAGTTCCCAAGTCTCGGAAGAAGAGGCCTCTTTCGAAGTATAAGTGGCTTTGGAAGTACATGTTCATCCGAAGCCATTTAACCTTTGGAAGACACTGCTATGAACAAATAAACATAAGTATGGTCTCTGACATTCCGCTGCAAACCTCTGATAATGTATGGGGTTTTCTCAAAGTGTCATGCAGTTGACCATACTTTATTCCACTGTTTACCTTTTATGATAGTACACGTTACCAACTTTAGTTGGTGACAAAAGGTAAGTTAGGGACATTTCCTAACTAACCATATCTCAAATAAGACCTTATCCAAGATACCGTAAACTATAGTCTTGTAGTATAGGCTCTAGTTATAGGTTCCCAGCTGGTATAAACGTATATCCGGTTGTAGGTAGTATTATGTATAGTTTCTCATTGTAACTCGAAAAGATAAGCTTGTAAGAGTCTTGTAATATTTGTGTTGAGAAACAATATATGCAAGTACCTTGAAAATTACTTTCTGTCTTCATTATTACTTACTGTATTGTGATCAACACTTATTGACTCTATCTTCATCCGAGTGTTGTTCAAGTGAGTTTGAGAGAAAAACAAAGTGTTAAGTAACTTTAACTGATCCTGCAATTGGTATCAGAGCTTCTTAGGCTTGATTGCTTGATCTAATCATCCAAATCAACCTGCTTTTTACTCCTCCCTACAACTCACTCACTCAAATGGCCCTTAACAAATCCGAAGTAGAGATGGGAACTATGGCAAAGGCTCCCATCATTACTCCTGAAAATTTTAGGTCTTGGAGCAGAAGAATGGAAGGCTTCATCAGATATCAAGACAACAAGATATGGAACTCCATTGTCAAAGGCTCGTATAAGCCAAAGGTGGCATCACCTGGTGGAAATGGTGCCATGATAGAAAAAGCTATTGAAGACTATTTTGACGAAGACTGAAAGAAGATAGACATCGACAACAATGCTATGACCATTCTCATGACTGCAATACCGAATTCCATCATGGTGGGGTTTGAGCATTGTAAGTCTGCAAAGGAACTGTTTGATGCTCCAGCTTAGATGTACTCAAGCTCCAATGACTCAAAGAAGGACTCACTGAAGCAGCAGTTCGAGAACTTCACTTATATTGCTAGAGAGACCCTTAGCTAACAGTATTTCAGATATATGGATCTTATCTCCTCTCTTCAGTCTGTGAAGATCACTCCTGAACTCAGAGATCTCACGAGAAAGTTCATGAATGCTCTTCCAAACGAGTGGACATTTTACTGTGTCTCTATCAAGAGGACAGAGAACTTGAACACTCTCACTATGACTGAACTCTACGGCATCCTTGAAGGACATCCTTTAGAGATGGAAAGTAAGAAGGGCCACCAAGCAAGCCGACCTCTGAGTCTTCATGCTAGCAACGCTTTAATGGTTGCAGAAGGCTTAGCACCCCCACAACCTCAGCACTACTTGACTTACCAGTAGCCATCTAGCTCTTCTAGACCTTACATCACTTTTCCTGAGATTCCAAGGTCTCAACAGGCTAAACACAACTCCTTTCAGGAATGTTATGACTTTGTCTTAGGAAGTGGACACTCCAGTGATTTTCAACACTGTTTTGATGATCTTGAGTGTTTTAATCCAGAGACGATGTAGAGTATGTGGAAATTGTCCAACAGATAGCTCTTTTAACTTATAGAGCGAAGAAGTTCTTAAGAGAACTGGAAGGCAATTCCGTCAATACACAACTACCAGCAAGTTTGGGTTTGACAAGACCAAAGCAAACTGGTATAACTGTAGCCAACTCGGTCACTTTGCAAGGGAATGCAAGGCTCCCAAGACCAATCCGGGAACTCCACAGGCCTCCACACATCCCTCATCCTCAAAGCCTATTGGAAAGTCAACTGAAATAGCTGCAATGGTTCAAGAAATTAATTGGAGCTTCATGGTCCAGGATATGACTCCTGCTTAAGCTCTCATGGCAGGAACAGATGATACCAAGGTATATGAACATCTCTGTACTCCAGCTTGTATTGCTAAAGTTAAACTTTATTAGGATTGTAATATGGAGTTCAGATCTAATATTGAGTCTTTAAATATTTTAAAATCTGATTTTAACAGAGCTGTGTCTGATTTTAAAATATTTTAAAATCTGATTTTAAAATATTTTAAAATCTGATTTTAAAATCTGACTACCAAAAGAAATCTAGGAGTTAGAGAAAATTGTGTCTCTTTTAAAACATAAACACACTAAGTACAAGACTCAAATCAATGATCTGATATCAAAATTGTTTAAGTCTCATGCCAGCTTGTCACTGCTGAGGCTCAGGCCAGGAACCATGCTATTTTTGAGCAGAACTCCCAAGCTATTCTTGCATCATCCTCCCACTCGAAACTCTATTATTGAACCAAGGAGGGTTAGGAACTAATGAAATTGCTCCAACCCACTCTTATGAGTCTACTAGACAACCTTGATGTGGTACTGAGGAGCATGAGATTCGAACTACTGACCCTTCCTCACTAGAGTTGAAGGATGAAGCAATAATAGTGGCCACCACAGGGAAGGAATAGGTAGATGTACCTATCTCTCCCAGTGAGGATCAAATCCTAACCACTAAGGCCAAAAGAAGTAGAGCTAAAGCTGCTAGAAGAAGTGCCAAGAAAGTGAGTGAGTCCAAGCTAAAGATTGACCCAAAGCAGAAATGTGTCTTTATCTCAGCTGGATTCCAAGTGTTAGGTACTTTTGATTCAGGAAAGGAATGTAATACAAGCACACCTGTCCTACCAAAGGATCAGAAGTTGAAGGGAAAGATTGCTGATGAAGAGAAAAAGCACAAGAAACAGCAACCCTCACTGTCCCAAAAGACTAACATTGCATGCATAATGTGAGGTCTGCACAACCACATAGCAAAAGATGGTTACTACAATCCTCGAAGCACACATTATGCAAATAATGTTAGAAAAGAAGGAGTCAGGGAAGGTTTCACATTTGGACCTTTTCAAACAGTTGAAGTTATGAAGAAAGGAAAGCTGGTTTCAGAAGCAAGGTTGCTTTCGGAAGAAACTCTCTCTCCGAAGGGAAAATGACCTCGGAAGCAAATGTTTCTAAAGTTCTAAAGAACAAGAAGATTCCTTGAAACCATCCCAGAAGAAGACTGCTTCGGAAGAAAAGGTGGTGAAGACTTCTTCCGAAAAGGAAGAAGCTTCGGAAGAAGGCCATGCTGCAAAAGCTTCAACAAGCTCATCCTCCAAGATTGACCAAAGGATGGACTGGAAGATCAAGGAAGATGTTGCCGCCCAAACCTCTTCTTCAAACACATCTATTGAACCCCATGCATATCTTTTGGTTGAATTATGTCATTATCCTAGGAAGATCCCAAGACCAACAAGGCTTGGGCTTCTAATCAAAACTAATAATATCATATTATGTGAAGGGACATCCATATGACAAGAACAACAATGTCTGGATTGTAGACAATGGATACTCCAGGCACATGACAGGGAACAAATCTCTCCTTCAACAGTTTCAACACTATGATGGCGGTCCTGTCCAATTTGGAGGTGAGGCCGGAGGATATATTTCTAGCAGAGGGAGTATATCCAATAGTAAGTTAAAGCTTGACAAAGTTCACTTTGTCAAAGAGCCAGAACACAATGTCTTAAGTGTTTCTCAAATCTGCGATCAAAAGCACGAGATGCCTTTCACAGAACATGAGTGCATTATCCTCAAACCAGGAATGACCATTCCCCAGAATTGGTGCTTCTTAGATCTCCCAGGAAAAGGGATATGTACAAGCTAGATATGAACAATGCTTCCCAATGGGTGAAGTATCATGCTTTCTTCCAAAGCTGATAGTGACGAGTCAACACTGTGGCATAAACGTATGTGTGGTGTAAATTTTAAGACGATGAATAATTGGCTAAAAATAACTTGGCACATGGTTTGCCTGAAAAGGAGTTTTTCTACAAAGATAACTGTGTTCGATGTCTGAAAGGGAAGTTGTTAGGACCTGGTATTTGAATGAATACCTAGTGATTAGCGTGTAAACCAGATCAAATAGTGCGGAATCCTATTTGATTGGCGATCCAATCAGTGAGAGCACACGAAGAATCAATCAAGAATTGAATCTAACGTTAGAAGTCGATTGGGAATCGATCTATGTGTTCTGTGAACTTGGAGAACGAATTGGGAGGCTTCTGGACAGCTAGGGTGCGTCTGGAATCGTAATCAATGAATGCTCTCTTTTTTCCATGAATTGGATTGTATTTATAGGTTAGTATTGTTCATTCGTGCGACTAAACCATTAGTATGGTTCAGTCGTGGGATTGAACCATGCGGTTGATTCATCCACACGACTGAGTGTTTAGTCGTGCGACTGAGCCAATCTTATGTTACAATCATACGACTGATCCAGTCTCCGAGTTCAGTTGTGCGACTGAGTCATTCGTATGAAGTTATTCATGCGTATGGTCCATTCACATGGGCCACTCACAGGAGAACTTCATTCTGTTAAGTTTGAATGTATTAATTAATTAATATAACATTATGTGTAACAATTCAAACAACCACAAACCTAATTAACCAATTCAACGTCGACTCATTAATGAAATATTAAACATTATAAATAACAAACAAACAATATCATTTCATTAATCATTCCAAGCATTACCTCAGAATCAGACAAACAAGATCTATTATATTCATATCATGATCTAGGGACATACATGTATCAACAAACTCCCCTTGGACCTAGATCTCTCTAATCTCTCGTTTTCTGCATAACCTCCTTGTATTTCTTGTACTTCTCCTCTTTTGTGACTCCCATGTGAATCTCAAACGCGAAGCAGAGTCGTATAATGTTGTGGAACTGGAGGGCTTGTACAATATCTTGCGTATCATAGAACAGTGGCCATTTGTATAGCGTATAGACATCATTATCCGACAAGTTTGTAAGCCACATCGGGTCAAATACCCTGATCGTATCCATTTGTTACTCTTTGCTTAGGACTATGACCGCTTCAGCTGTTCTCCAATCGTAGTACCACCAGTTAAAATGTGGAGTGAAGTCCTGCGGCATTCCCTGAGTGGGATTCTTGACATTATGCGCGGAGGATTCCACTTCAACACTATCTTGGGCTTGCTAGTAATGGCATCAACCTCAGACCTTCTGATATACCTAGTAGGCTATTGGGGTCTGAAGTTAACCCATCTGGTGGGATACTCCTTCTTTAGGGCAGCCTCAAACCTGCCTGACATCTTCCTCGGTTCGGCATACAAAAGCTTTAGCTTAGCCAGCTGGTTGAGCTCAAAACCTGGTAGAGTCTTCAGATCATGTGGGAATCTGAAGTACTCTATGCCCTGTTCTCCCTTAACCGCATAAGCATTAAGATCCTCAAAATACGCCCATGCTATGATCCTTCCTGACACCTTGTGATGTTTCTTGACTCTGTAGAGTTTGGTGTAGGCATCCTTCTTGGTGCAGCATGTTGGGCTCTAACTTCTTCAAAACATGCAGCCCACTCAGCCTTCGAATGTCGACATCATCATTTGAGGCTTGGGTGTTCCTAATGCTTTCTCTGTTTCTTGCTCCATCTTGTTCAACACCTCAAAAGTATCACTGACAAGGGATTCACCCAGATGGGGACCATATTACCCTCATTGTCAGCGTACTGAGGGTAATCCTCGGCAGTAAAATCTTCGATCTCGACTTCATCAACGTCATTGACCTCTTCGTCACTAGTCGAATCGCATGTCGGAACATCTTTCACTATCTCATCTGGATTTTGCTTGAAAATCTCTGCGAGTTGCTTGTTTGATAGGTCGTGATTATTTCCCCTTCTTCAGGGGTATAATTCACTGACCTCCTAACAATCCCTTGCAGATCAAGAATCATTGTTAGCTGAGTCTTGACCTGCTGAAGGGGAGCAACATCAAACTCATCTCTTTGGTAATTTGGATCTGTTTGATTTAAACATTCACACATAAATCATTAGTAATTAATCAAACAGAAATGCATAACTTAATATTCAATACATCGTTTTCATACAGGATTCAAATACAAAAGTAAATAAATACATAAACATCTAGTCTTTACTTTTATCCTGTATCATCGTCTCGTCACTTGTCGGAGCAGAAGTAGAAGCAGGTTGGTCTTGTCTGTTCTTTGACCTTTTCTCTTGACCTGAAGCAGAGGCCGATGCAGCTGCATCCCCTCCTTCTGCTTCATCATCATCGTCCTTCTCCTCTGTCCTATCTCCTTCGGTTTCCTCATTCTCCTCTGTATCACTCTCATCATCCTCATCATCATCTTCATCATCATCAACTCCGTCCCCTTCCTTGATTTTCAAGGGATCCTCCTTAGATCCTTTCAACTTTAACATGATAGTCTTCTTTGCCTCCTCCAACTCCTCTATCTTCTTGCTTGATGTGACACTATGTGCTTGGAGTTGGGCTATCTCAGTGCTTTGAGCAACCATCTGTAGGGCTTGCTCCTCTATAACTCGAGGCTGCTCTGCAATCTGGTGAGATTGTGCAGCAGTCAGGTCAGTAAGCTTGCGGATCTGGGCCGCCTTCTCCTCATCTGCAGCCAGTAAGCGCATCACCATCCTGTTGAGCGCAGACAGCTGTTCCTCTACCCTGATTGGAGGTAGAGGTGATCCATAAGTATGTGAGGGATGGGCTGAGGGTCCTGCTTGGTGTGAAGTGGTGGTGGTGGTGGCTGTAGTGAAGATAGGTCTGTGATGTGGTGGAGGTGATGTGGGAGTAAAGGATATGGTGGTGGATGGAATTTATACTATGGTGGGAGGTATGGTGGTGGCTGTGGTAGCTGTGGTGGATGTGGTGGCTGTGGTGGATGTGGTGGTTGTGGTAGCTGTGGTGGATGTGGTGGTGTGGTGGTGACAAAAGTCAACCGATGCTTCTTCTTCTTCTGACCATGGGGCTTAGCCATCCTGTTCCTCCTCGTCCCCGTTGAGGTGGATGCTCCCCCTACAACCATGCCTGCTGACCCCGGTGCATAGCTTGGGTCAGTATCAGTGTCTCCGGAGTCTCTAGGGTGTTCACCAACCACCTTTAGCCCATGTTCTGTCGGAAAAACTTTGCTTCCCACAATTCGTGTTAGGGTCTCCTCATCCGACTCCTCCTCCTCCTCTGCACCATGAACAAAATCCTGATGAAATCCAGCTGACTCGGCTACTTCTCCAGCTGTGACGGACACTGGAGGTACAACATCAGACGCAGTGCCTCTAAGTGGAATAGGCATACCGTCTCCAGCATCCCCACTGTCATCATCATCCGAGTCATGAGTGGGTAGAGCAATCTGCTCCAAATCAGAGTCACTATCATCGTGGCGCCACTTTCTCTTTGCTGGCACCACATAGTCCTCCTGGGCCAGATGCCCAAACAACCTCCTGACAGGGGGTTTCACTTGCTTTCCCCAATACACCTTCATCCTCCCCAAGGTAGTGTCATCCATCACCTCGAGGACTACCGCATCCTCCTTCTCCTTCGGCAGGGAGGGAAGCTTCTGATCTATGATCATCTGCATAAACCTCGGGTACATACAGAAGCCTTCCTCTCTTCCCCTCGATGTTCTCCACCAGGTAGGTGAAGATCATCTGGAGAAGCTGAACGGGTGTTCAGCACCAACGCAACATACGCGTTATGTATCTGTCGGATAGTTCATCAAAACCTCCCTTCCTGGACGCTATGCACTTAAGCAACACGTGCGCAAGATACTTAAACTGGGGACAGAGGTTACTCTTGTTGAGTACCCCAGCATTGATGTCCCCAGAGTACTTGGCTCTAAGAAAGCATCCTCTGACTGTGAGGGGGTGTAATCGAGTCGGACAATCAGTGTCATCCCCCAACTGTAATACGATCCTTAGATCCTCCTCTGAGATAGTAATAGCCTCTCCAAGATAGTACTTCTTATGCAATGAGGCTTAGACGATCTACCAATTGTAGCACCTTCCCAGAAGGCCTACTGAATGGATCGATACAGAGTACAAGAAGTGGATATGGCATGTGCAATCCTCGATCTCAATAGAAATGTGATGATTCCAGAGAAATCAACAGCGTTTCTGGATGTCAAATCAGATGAGCACATATATTGTGCTTCGTGCTCATAATCCATCGACTCGCCATCTGTTACACAAAGATAGTAAACGTTAGTACCATTGGCTAAGAAAGTCATGAAACACGTAAACTTGAAGAAAATATTCTGTCATGTGAGTGAGATTGTGCGACTGAGATAGTCGTGCGATGACACAGTGCGAATGGGATCAGTCGTGCGATTGGTAGTGCTAATGGGGTTCAGTCGTGCGACTGATACCATGCGTACCACTGAGTGTGCGACTGGGCTCATACGTATATACCCTCATGCGGTTACACCAGTCGTGCGACTGAACTTCATACGCATGGTTCAGTCGTGCGTTTAAGCAGTTGCACCCTTCAGTCGTGCGACTGAAGTTCATCAAGCTGTCCATTCGCATGATACTGACTGTTCAATTCAAATTCACTTTTTCACCATTTTGAGTTTTAGACATCGTTGTCTGGTTCGTTTGACTCGCAATACATTCTTATAACACCTAATATCTTTACTTTCATTTGTTTGATTCATTTAGTTAGGTTATTTAGTCACTTAAGTCTTGGTTCTTTTGCGAGTCCAAATGTACCGATTTTGCATCAAATTGAAAGTTTTGGGAGTGCTTCTTTACCATAAATTAGCTGTAGAGTCGATGTATATGGTAAGTAATCAAGAAACGGGGGGATATAGAGATCAAATGAAATTTGGGCAGAGTGGCGTTAAGTCGTGCGATTCAGGGTTAATTTGAGGGTGGTGAGTCTATGCGACCGACTCCCCCTCTATTTATACTAACCCTAGATTCAATCGTGTGACTGAGCTCATACGCACCTTTCAGTCGTGCGAGTGGGCCTCAGTCGTGCGACTGATTCAGTCGTGCGACTTCTTCAGTCGTCCGACCGATCTCAGTCGTGCGAATGACTCACTCGTCCGTCCTTAAGCGTCCGACTGGGCCAATCGTATGGGCCATTCGGTTGGATGGTCCATATTCATGGTGCATTCGTACGAATGGCTTCCATTCGTATGATTGGTCCATACATATGGTCCATTCGTGCGAATGGGTCATACTTATTAAATTTTCTGTCAATTTGAATATTTAACATTTAAACCCCTTTAATTGTAGAAATTAACGTTATGAGCATTTGATCATCTCAGACATGATGGTTTTGACTTGAAAACTTTTTGATCACCTTAGACGTGACTGTTTTAAACTTTTAAAACACATGTGGTCATCTCAGACATGACCCTTTAGTGAGTTTCCCTTACTGATTTTCCTGATGTAGTCCGACAAAAACAAACTAAAAGACTAACTAAATTAGAAAATTAAACTAAAGAATAAAAATAAGAATTGTTTTTGCTTTTTGTGAGAGATAAGTCCTGAGATGGAAATCTACTGGATTTGGTTCTGGAATAGACAACTTCAACTTAGATTGACCATACCTGGACCAATTCAATTTTGGAATCATACAGGCAAGTCAAATCATTTGGACTTGTTATCAAAATCTTTTGATGCTCAATTCTTGGTGTTCATCCAGAGTCGTTAGCAACTTTAGGAAATCATACTGGAAATCTTAGATTACCACACTGATTTGAACTTTCAAGAATTGCAGCCACAATGATTGTCAATATGTTTGTCCACTTAAATCCATACACAGACTTTTGACACAAACTGGTGATTGTTTTAGGTTTAATTATTTCAACTAACATTTTTGGATCCCACACTTATATGGTAATCAACATTCCTCAGGAGCTTTTGAGCGGTCTACGGGTATTATTACAAGGAGAGACTATTCTTAGAGCTTTCAAAGAGAAGCCAGTCCTCAGGTCAGTGCCATCGCACAGCAGAGAGGCGGCAAAAACAATGAATTCTAGAATATCTAGGTTATGCTTATCCTCAGGTCAGTGCCATCGCACAGCAGAGAGGCACACAACCTATCTCCTTGTTAGAGCAGCTTAATATTCTTTGCACAAAATGCACCAACAACAGAAGTCATTAGCTTATAGCATTGTCTTTCATTTTTCTTTCTTTGCTCTATTTATGGTCATCCGCACACATTTGTGGTTTACATGCTCATTTCCCCTTATTGAATATTGTTGACTGTGTTAACCAGTGATAAGATGGAAGCCCACAGTCAGTTGAACAACTTAGTTTGATCTTGAAATCACCAGTCAAGTCTAATCATCTATTGTGTTGAATCTACCGACTATCATTGTGGTCTAGCAACCTCTAGGTCTACTCTCGTTGTATTGCCTTAGGAGTTACCAGTTTTTCTATCATCTTCCCTTTTATATTGCTTAGACTACACAGGTTATACTTTGAGTCATTGCATCTTTTCTAAATTTAAATTTTACAGCCCTCTCTGGTTTGTTTGTATACTATCATTTTCCAAAGGTTTGAATCGGTATCACAGGTACGGTCTACCTTATATTAGCTATCCACTCCTTCTCCCTCGTTTTTTTTTTAAATGTTACTTGCTGACAATTCTCCCCCTAAAATACTAAAATCATAACTGGTTTAATTATTTTTGAATTTTAATAACAGCAAATAACATGAGTTTAAATTAAACAGACTAAAATAAAAAATAAAGTAAAAATAAAAAACTTTAACTAACTACATCAGACTACACATTCATCATCAGGAATAACCTCACTTTTCTTATAACGCCGTTGACCTCTAGCAAATATTTAAAACATGGTTTATCAAAGGCTTTAGTATAGAGGTCAACGCGTTGAAAATCAGTATTAATTTATACCACATCAATTAAGTTCTTTTCAAAACAGTCTCTTATGAAATGGTATTTTATACCGATATGTTTGGTCTTAGGATGTTGGACCGGATTTTTAATTACTGCAATTGCAGCAGAGTTATCAACACAAATAGGAGTAGAGGAGAACTTTAAACCATAATCCCGCATTTGTTATTGAATCCAGATGATTTGTGAATAGCAACTTGCAGCAGCAACATATTCGGTTTCACAGGTTGACAATGCAACTGATGTTTGCTTCTTACAGTGCCAAGTAATTAGTCTTCTCCCAAAGAATTGACACCCTGCGGATGTAGACTTGTAGTTCATCTTGCGGCCTCCGTAATCCGAGTCGCTATACGCCATGAGCTCAAAATCATCATCATGAGGATACCACAACCCAAGTGTGGGTGTACCCTTCAGATAAAGAAAAATCCTTTTGCCCCCGATCAGATGGTTGCCTTTGGCTTAGCCTGATATCTAGAACATAAACATGTAGCATACATGATATCAGGTCTTGAGGCAGTGAGATACATGAGGGATCCAATCATTCCTCGGTACATCGTGGCATCTACAAGATCTCCATTTTCATCAGGTGCTATGTCGTGATTCGTAGCAAGTGGAGTCCCAGCAGCAACACATGCATTCTCCATGTCAAAACGACTGAGAATGTCTCCTACATACTTGGTCTGATGTAGAAAGATCCCATTTGGTGTCCGATCCACCTGTAACCCGAGAAAGAACTTCATCTCCCCCATAGTACTCATCTCAAACTCTTTCTACATAACTGCTTCAAACTCTTTGCCTAACTCTTCGTTCTTTGAACCGAAGATTATGTCATCAACATAGATCTGTACGAGCAGTAGGTCGCCATTCTTTTCTTTAATGAACAGCGTGCAGTCAATGACTCCCCTGCGAAAGCCGTGTTTCACAAGATGAGTCGAGAGTTTCTCATACCAAGCTCTTGGAGCTTCATGAAGCCCGTATAAAGCCTTGTCGAGCATGTAGACTCTATCCCGATGATAAGGATCTTCAAATCCCTCGGGTTGACTGACATAGACTGTTTCTCTGATTTCCCCATGAAGGAATGCACTCTTCACATCTAATTGATAGACTTTAATCTTCATGTACGATGCATAGGCAAGGAAGATACGAATGGCTTCCATCCTTGCCACGGTGCAAACACTTCATTGTAGTCAATTCCCTCGACTTGGCGAAATCCTTGACCACCAATAGAGCCTTGTTCCTGATAATGACCCCTTGGTTATCTTTCTTGCATTTTAACACCCATTTGGTGCCAATGACCTTAGCACCTTCAGGTCTATCAACCAGAGTGCATAAACCTAAGTTCTTGAACTGAAGAAGTTCTTCTTCCATGGCACTCACCCACGCCTCATCATTTAGTGCATCACTGACGTATTTTGGCTCAAACTATGAGACAAAACACCGATAAGCACCATCATGAAGATATCCCTTTTCCATAACTGAGGCATAATCAGCTGAGTATAGCTGATTTCGGGTTTGCACTCCTGATCTGACATCCCCAATGACATTGTTTAGGGGATGATAGACGCTTAGTCGCGGTCCTAGAGTAGTAGGAACAACTACCTCAGAACCAAGATTATGAACATTTGGTTCTCCAGCTAAGGGAGTTGGAGTTGATGCTCCGAAGTCGAACGTACATCACTGGTAGATGCTTGTGAACATTCAGGAACTGGAACCTGTTCCTCCTGACTGTTCTGATCATCTTCTTTAGCTTCATCTTCGAGGAGGAGTCACTATCATCGACTACTCTCCCTGACTGAGTAGATGATCCTCCCAGTGAGCTTGATTTTGGTGTATTCAAGATATTATACATCATTCTAGTAGCTAACTCATCATCCGAGTGAGAGAGAGGGATGTTGAAGGACTTGAAGAATCCATCATAGTTGAAAAAGTAGGCGGGTCCTTTGCCAGTAGGTGGTGTGGTATATCTCTGAACGTCAACATTACACAACACTTCTACTAGACACGTTGAGTTGTTGTAAACTCGCTTGTTCCATATGTTGTATCCTAGAAAGACTTCTTCATCTGCCTTCTCGCTGAATTTACCTTCTTGTGTCTTCTTTAGAAGTGTGCATGGCGCGCCAAATGGTTCGAGATACTCCAATTCGGTTTGCGTCTTTGTAGTAGCTCGTAACATGTCTTTCCGTGGCGCTTGACTATCAGGACTCGATTCAGTGTATAACATGCATTCGCCACTGCCTCATTCCAGAATTGGATAGGCATTTTCGAGTCTGCCAACATAGTCCGTGCTATCTCTATCAAGCTTCTGTTCTTTCTCTTCGCAACGCCATTCATCTGAGGCGTGTAGGAAGAAGTGAATTGATGCACAATTCCCTTTTCCTTGTAGTATGCCTCCATCCACTGGTTCTTGAATTCTGTTCCGTTGTCTTATCGTACTTGTCTAACCTTCAGCT